>CAMZMU010000055.1:48383702-48983702 GCA_947311845.1 Poa pratensis | reverse complement strand
TGCCATGATGCATGAATGAAATGCAAAAGTGGAAATTTTATTCACAAAATTTCAGTTTACAAACTTGGGGCTGTTACACCGATGTACGCGACGTCGAAGTCGATTTGCTCTGTGCGGTAGTTCTTCCGCGTGCCGAAGGTGACCGCGAGCCTCACCTGCCCCAGCGGTGTAGTGGAGCCATTTATCACCCCCGTGAAGGGCCTGGAGGGCATCAGCCACTCATATGGCACTTGAAGCTATTCGAAGGTCTCGACAGAGATGACATTCAAGCCCGCACCCCCATTTATGAGCGTCTTGTTGACTGCGATGTTGTTGATAGTGGGAGTGCACACCAGAGGGATGGTGCCGACGGCCTTGGTCGACTTTGGGTGGTCCTTGGAGTCGAAGGCGATGGTGTATTGCAACCACTTGAGGGGTTGGGACGACTCAATCCCTGGAAGCGCGGCGCTGACCTCGCGAGAGAACTGCTTGAAGTGGTTGTTGGACTTGGGCGCCTGAGACCCGCCGAGGATGCACGCTATTGCCCCCTGAGGGGCCTAATATCCCCCAGGGTTCTTGTCAGGGAGATTGTTGTTTCGGCCGGCGGGGTTCGCCTGAGCCCCCTGCTGCTGGTAGTTGTTGCGGCGCCCGGCCGTGGCGGCCGCGGCCTTGGTTCTTCTCGCGGTTCTTGCTGAGCTGCTTGAGATCCTAGCAGTCTTCAGTCGCGTGGTTGTGCCTGTTGTGGTTGATGCAGAATGGGCGATTATCTACTTTCTTCTCGTCCGCCGCCGGGGAGCCCTCGCGAGGCTGCTTGGCGTCAGGATCTACCGCGAGGACGGCGGTGGTCTTGCGCTTCTCAACATGCTTCCTCCTGCCTCTGGACCCCTCCGGAGGCTCTTCCTCTGTCTCTTGCTTAACGAAGAGGAGACCCTCTTCAGCCTTGGCGCACTTGTCCGCCAAGTCGAAGAGTTTTACCACCGAGGTGAGGGTGTCGTGGATGCCGAGCTTCTCGAGCATCCTGCGGTTCATGATGCCCTCTCTGAAGGCAGAGATGACGTGCGAGTCCGGGATGTTCGGGATCTTGTTGCGGACCTGGCTGAAGCGCTGGATGTACCTGCGGAGGGTCTCATCTGGCTTCTAACGCACCGTGCGAAGATCATTGTAGGTGAGGGCGCGCTCGTACGTGCCGTTGAAGTTTGCGACGAAGACCTTGGAGAGCTCCTCCCACGTGTCGATGGTGTTCTCGGGGAGGTTCATGAGCCATGAGAGCGTTGAATCCTTGAGGGCCATGGAGAGCCAGTTGGCCATCACCTTGTCGTCGCCTCCCACGGCTTGGATGGAGACGGTGTAGAGCTGCAGAAACTCCAGAGGGTTGTTCCTGCCGTCGTAGCGCGGAGGGAGATCTGGCTTGAACTTCACCGGCCAGACGACACAGCACAAGTTGCGGGTGAAGGCGGAGCAGCCTGTGGCGTATGTCGCAGCGCCGCCGGCGAGCGCGTTGCGGTTCTGGCGGCCTGCGACTGCAATCTCCTGGACGACGCGATTGTGGCGGTCCCGTTGGCGCTCGATTTCCACGCGCGCATCCACAGGAGTTTGCTGCACGATCTGGCAGTCATGCGGCGAGGATGCGTGTGACGCGGCGCGGTGGTTCCCCGTCGGTGCTCCAGTTGGAGGAGGTGGCGGCGGAGGCGGAGGGGGAGGAGGAGCGCCGTGCGCTACGTTCCCCCCGTGTCTGGAGTGGTGCACCAGCGAGCGAGAGGGTGCCGGCGCTGGAGCAGGTACGGCAGCGGCGTTGACGAGCTCCTCGAGATGTCCGAGCCAGACGTCGTGGCCTGCCTGCGTGGGGCGGTAGCGCAGCAGTTCCTGCGCCATGAGTAGCGCAGTAGCTGGGCTGGGCGTCACCCGGCTCTGCGTGGAAGCGCTCATGTTCCTGGACGGGTGCTGGGAGGAAGCCCCCTCGCCGTCATCTTCGTTGCCGCCGTGATCTTCAGGGTGCTCGACGCGGGGCTCGGTGTTGTGCTCCGAAGCCCTGTTGGCGCGTGGGCGACCACGCAGGTTGTTGTTGGCGTCGGGCTCGGTGGTGGCTCTGCCGGACGTCCGTCGGGCGAGACGCGCTGCTCGCGTGTCGGTCATGGTGCGGAGAGGTCGAAGAGGTTGAAGACGCGCCTCAGCCCCCTACCTGGCGCGCCAAATGTCGGAGACTAGTCCCAGGAACTAGGGGTGTGTCTCACTGATGCCAGGAATCGAGTAAGGGGCTGAACACGCAATCAAACAACCGTCAGCTACCTCGGCGACGGTGCTCATCTAGCTCGGTGAGGGACATCACGACAGAGAGTGAACACGAGCCGCTACCCAGGTTCAGGCCCACCGTGTGGTGTAAAGGCCTTACTCCTGCTTTGTTGTATTGCACTGCTTGTGGAGGTTACAGTACAAAGAGTTGGCCGAAGTTCAAGGTTTGCTAAGGAAGAACTATGGTGGAAGCTCTATTCTCCTTCGCTCTGGTGTGGATAGGGTTGAAAATGATAAGGAAACTTTCCGGTTGTTTCCGTAGAAAAAGGAAATGAAGAGCAAAAAATGAAAACGGAAACGGCATTTTGCGGAAATAAAACGGAAACGGCATATTCAAAAATGAAAATGACAAAGGAAACGATTTAGCAGTTTCCGACGGAAACGGAAACGAAACGGAAAATTTCGGAAATATAAATACGGAAACTTTCCGCACGACCAGTACACTCTGGATTCGAGTGACCCACAGCCCAAGTGCAAACTGAGACCTGCCTATATTGCTAGTTAGGTCCATTAGTTAATACTAAACCCTAATTAATCTAGTTACATACATGTAGCGTGCGATCGCCCAGAACGCCGCCTCGACAATCGCTTGGAGGATAGCCGTCTCGACTCCTTGATCCCTCAACGAATCCTCCTTGCCCAGCGCATTGCTCCGTTCGGCGCCTCCGCTTCCAATCGGTGAACAATTCTTGTTTTGTTAGGTAATTATATTTATATTTTGGGAGTATGCACCAACATATTAAACCTCTATTGTGTTCCGACAAATATCCGCTTTCGTATCATATCCGTCCCGTTTCCGTTCCATATTCATTTCCGGCGATTTCCGATTCCATATTCGTTTCCGGGGTTTCCGATTTCGTTTTCGATTCCGGAAAGACGAAAGGAAACAAAAATGATAATTCATGTTTCCTTCCGTTTCCGTTCCGTTTTCAACCCTAGGTGTGGATGAGCTTCAGCCAGCCGATGGGTTGAAGAATGATCAGATCACCTTCCTCAGTCGTACACTGCCTCCTTTTATACCGGCCCGGACCTCTTCCTCGAAATCACAAGGCGGGAAGGGCAACCACATGGCGACGAAGAAGGAGCGCAGTGCACGGCGTCGGGGTTGTGTATGGACGCGGTCCATGGCAGAAAGCAGCGTCTCCAAGGCTGAAAAAGCCACCGTCCATCCAGGACGATGGGCTGGCACTGCAGAGATCCATGGGTTCCCCACGGTGACGTCGGCTTGGAGCGTAGTGGCTGTCGGTCCCCTTGTCACCGGAACGGCAGTCCTCGTAGTCCGCTTTGCTTGGTGCAGCTTTGTTGACTGCCTTTAATCACCAAAGGGGAAACTGCGGCCATGTGCGCTCTGCAGCGGAGACAGAGCTTGCTTTCTCTTGAAGGAACCTCGCGAGGGCTGGTTTGCCTCGCCGAGGCTCTTTAGTACTTGATGCCTCGCGAGGAAGGCCTCGCGAGGGAGGCGCAGACGTGCGCCAGGATTTAGCGATATCCCAGACAAGGGAGACCTCCCGAGGGAAAGATCCCTCACGAGGCTCGTCAGGCTGAACGTCTGGTCCTTAGCAGAAAAGCTCTGTAAAGTGTTGAGGGCTGTGGCAGGCCGGCCCGTGGTACCCTGGTTTCCACTGGGCCGACAGATACATGGACTACCTGAATAACTGCTACCGTTATACGAATAACACTCTGTCGAACCTGTTGATTATTAATTCGTCATTCCCATTACTCATGATACTGAAATTACCCGAGATAAAGTATTCCTGATATTTCCATGAATCAATCACTTATTCACTATATCTCTGTCTATCTCGTTACCGGTAAGTTTCCTTTTCTCGTTCCCGTAATCCGATATCCCACATGATGTAACTTCATCATGCATTGTCTGCAGAACATATTAGATATCATACATACCGAGTGGGCCCTGGAAGTATCTCTCTTTTGACAGAGGAGTAATTTCCCATCTTGGAACATCAGGATATATGCACACCTTGGTAATCACCTAGTGACTGCCATTTTGCCACCCAGTTACGGCCATGGCGTTGACAGTACCAAAGTAATTCTTCCAGTATGCATAACCCCAATAACCTCATGGTCTAAGGACATGTCATATAATAACCATCTGTGATATTGCACTAAGGACAAAAAGACACTTTGGAATCTTACTTAGCATATCAACGATTTGGGTCTACCCAGCCATATTGTTTCCACCAACAACATGCCACTCATTGATGCTGACATAAACAATGTCCCAAACCAGGAAAACGTGGTCTTCTGGCAATCAACGAATTAGTCTAAAAGGCAAGACTAGGTATACTTTATTCTGTTCATGTCTCTACACGTGCGAGTGAGTTTTTACTCTGAATCACATATTCAGGAGTCACCGCAGTTATAGCATAGAATTATGAAGCATAATTATGAATCGGATGTTAAACTTTATTGCCTTTTGGGCATACATCCAACATCATCTTCCACTATCAGAATCCTTCTAGGCGGAATCCGGAGCCTTTACAACAACGATCCGGGGCACACACCCACAACTGAATGGGGGCTCCCAAACAGCTACAAGCGACCACAAGAGGTCTCAACCACCACAATGGCGTATAGGGTCCAAGGACCCAAGAGTAACAAGGTCACAAAATTTCACTTCCACGAATCCTCGTGGAGAACACAAACCGATGCAACAAAGCAATGGCAAGAGCACAAGTGCTCAAATCCTTCACTCTCAAATCCCACAAAAAACAACTAATGCTTGTGGGGGGGGGGGGGGGGGGAGGGGGGGGGGGGAAGAGAGAAAGAACAAAGAATAACTCAACAAATGGAACTCCAAGATCTAAATCAAAAGTCTTCCCCTCACTTAGAGGAGAGATGGATTGGTGAAAATGTAGATCTAGATCTCTCACTTTTCTCTCAAAGATATGCAAGAATCATGAGAGAGATTGAGAGCAAGGCAAGCTTTTCCAAGATCAACAATGGAGGTGAGAGAGGGAAAAACGAGCTGTGAGAGATGGGGGTCGTTGGGGAAGAAGACCCCCTTAAATAGGACCCCCCAAATCCAACCGCTATGAGAAAAATCACGCCCAGCAGTGGTACTACCGCCCCGGCAGCGGTACTACCGTTCCGGGAGGTTTCAGGGCGGTTTCGGTACTGTTTTCGGGCGGTACCGGGCGGTACCGACCCGGTACTACCGCTGGACAAAAAACTGCCGGAACGTCAACACCAAAGCGGGCATAAATTTCGCATACGAACTCCGTTTTTGATGTTCTTGGGCTCGTTGGAATCACCACAACGAGCTTTACAAAATCATGCAGAGAAACATCATAGTCCACTAAGGGAGGATAAAACCAAATGTAGAATGGTAAAACCTCTTTATACAAGATGAACCGACAAAAACTCCAAAACCAAAAACGTAACAAGTTTTCCATACGAAATTCGTTTTCGGTGAACTTGGGCTTGTCATGAAGATCACAACAAGCACTAAAACCCATCAAGGAGAAAAGCCAAATAAGAATCAAGAAAGATGATATGCCAAGTATGCAAATGTTTGAGCTCTGCACAAAGATGCGATCAAGTTACTAACTTGAGAGCCCCTCTTGATAGTACGCCGTCTATCCTATAACCCGGTCTCCCACTAACACCATGAGACCGGTAAAATAGAAACCCTATCAAGATCATACCTTGGCCTTGAGCATTCCACTTGAGCTAGATGATGACGATCTTGACTCCCTCAAGTTGGAACACCTTTCTTGATTGTGCTTGCTAGCACATGCTTGATGAAGACTTCTCCAAATACTCCCTCATACTCCATGATGGGAGAGCCTTGCTAAGCTCCATCTTCATGAATCCACTTGCACTTCATCTTCTTCTCTTTATGTATATGATGGATTGGAGATAAACATGAATGTTCACCCAATCTTATTTTCCAAGCCATTCTTGCAATAAGCTCAACTCTAGATGACCATTCTTCATATAACCCTTTGGATAGAACCTTGGTCTTCATATACACTTCTATAGTCCAACTCATGAACCCCAATCTTTTCTCATGGACAAGATCTATAAAGATATCTCAATACAAACATTAGTCCATAGAGATTATCATTAATTACCAAAACCACACATAAGGGCAAATGCACTTTCACTATAGCATCTAAAGCATACCTATAACAAGAATAATTCCAAAATAGAAACTACTAAGTAACAAGCTCATAGTAATTCTTCGTTCGGTTTTCTCATAGGATTCCAAAAATTTATAGTCCAAGCATCTTTAAAACTCTCTCCACTTCCTTGCTTGAAAGTGCGAACTTCGGTTTCAGGTGACATAACAAAAGGAGTAGAACTGGACATGATAACTAAGCAAAACGATAAAATACTAGTTGCTGAAATTATATTTTTTTGTATTTTTATTTTTAAAGCAAACAAGAAAGCAAAACAAGACTAACAAAAAAAAGCTAAGCAATACAATACCAAAATGGGAGAAAGGAAGTGTGAAACTCCCCGTGCTGAAGCTTCCAAGTCCCAGCAACGGCGCCAGAAAAGATCTTGATGCGGCTTACATAAGCCCGTTGGGAACCCCAAGAGGAAGGTGTGAAGAAGCGTAGTAGCAAGTTTCCCTTAGTTATAAAACCAAGCTTTATCGAACTAGTAGTACTTGGAGAAGGCTTCAACACGGTGCCAGAAAAGAGCTTCCGGCGTGGACCTGCACACAAACACTACACTTTGCCCCAACGAATCCAGGAAGGTTGTCAATCTTCCCGTCTTGCTGAATACAAAGAGATTAAACATATGGTGTGGAAAACAACAATAAATGTAAAATGTTACAACAAGCTAGAAATAATAAAAAGCGTAGGAAACGAGTTGCAATTAGTATAAAAGAATGGACCGGGGGCCATAGTTTCACTAGTGGTGTCTCTCCAATAAATAATAAACATGCTGGGTGAACATATTATAACTCGACAATTGACAAATTGTGAGGGCATGACAATACTATTATGACAAGAATGTTCATTGTAATATTTAATTGGGAATTGCATCAAAATACATAGACCGCTATCTAGCTGTATCTATGACTAATAATCCACTCTGGGATCGCTATCCAGCATGTCACCCGGAAGTATTAGGTTGCAAGCAACAGATAATTGCAATAAGCAAAGTGTATAATGTAAACAATGAATATAATCATATAGACATCTGTTTTACCCCTAGTAGAAACAACACATCCTCGATCTTAGTCGTTTCTGTCATCTCGAACCCAGACAAAGGAGGCATGAACCTACTATCTAGCATAAATACTCCATCTTGGAGATAAAAACAACTACTTGGCCAGAGTAACCACATGTATCGGCGAGCATGCAAGATCATAAATAAAACATGATAACAAATAGATGAACAACTGAACATAATTCCACAATTCATCGGATCCCACCAAACACAACATGTAGCATTACATAATAGTGATCTTCATCATGTTAGGCAGCTCACAAGATCTAAACATGGCAGCACAAGGAGAAGAGACAACCATCTAGCTACTGCTATGGACCCGTAATTTAAGGATGAACTACTCACGCATCACTCCGGAGGCTGGCATTGTGGTGTAGAGCCCTCCGGTGATGATCTCCCCTCCGGCAGGGTGTCGGGAAGAGCTTCAGAACCCTCATGAGAAGAGTTTCGAGTTGACGACATCGTCGGGTTTCTTTTGTGGAATTTCTCGGGGTTTTAGGGTTTTCTAGAGACGGAGAATATATAAGCGAAGAGGCGTCGCCAAGAGGGCACAGAGGACCCACACGGCCTTGGGGCGCGGCCCTACCATAGGCCGCCGGTGGCCCCTGGTGGGTCCCTCTGGTTGATCTTTGGTCGGTGCCCTGTCTTCGTGATAAAAATGCCCTCCATGAATTTTCAGATCTTTCGGAGAATATTTCCTTAATAACTTTTCTGAAATAAAAATACAGCAGAAATCAGTAACTAGCACTGGGCATCTCGCTAATAGGTTAGTCTTAGAAAATGCACGAAAATGATATTAAGCTGTAATAAAAATGTGTAGCATTGATATAAAACAAGCATGGAACAATGGAAAATTATAGATACGTTGGAGACATATCACATGCCAGCTGATAAGCTTCCTCGGCGCCCAACGGCGGACGACCTCGCAGCCTTCGGTCGCCGCGTCTCCGACGGCGGATGGCCTCGCCGAACTGGCGCTTGGACTTCTTCTCTAGGGGGACGGCGCCGCTGGCCCTGCTCTCCTCGTTGGTGGGGGTGTCGCGGACGTGAGGCGGGCGGAGGAAGGCGGCCTTGATGGTAGTGACCGCGCGTGACACCAACTCCTCCGGGGTAGGCTACGCTAGAGAGGAATCTGTCGCCGTGGAGTGGCAAGGTCTGGCCGGTCGTCAGCCGGCATTTTGGCGGCCATGGTAGTTGCGGTGTTGATTAGGGACCCAATTGCTTTTCCCAATTTTTTGTAGAGTCTTTTTGTAATAGTCATGAACATGTTGTTATACATATGTTGAAGAAATATGTTTGTAGTGCTCTATTTTAGTGCGTCTGGTAAACTGCTAAGGCTGCGCGTCGTATTTTTGTTCATCTGAAAAGCTGATGTCGACCGCGACACGCTAAAACTGTTAAAGTGACACTGTAAAACTATTTTAGCGCGCGATATTTTTGGGCGCCGTTAGAGCATCTCCAAGCGGCTCCCCAAAGGCCCCCCAAACGTCCGGGCGGACAACCCGGACGGCTTTTGGCCCAAAAACTATCTCCCAACCGCACCCCCCATAGTCAGCCGAAACGCCCGGGCGGTCCGGCACACCCCAAACCCAGCCCATATCTGGGGTGGGTTTGGGGCCGCCCGGACGCGCCCGGACACGTCAGCCCCTTGGTCGATGATAGGGCGGACCCACGCTTTGACCGCCTCGTCGACGCGGATAAGGCACCTTGACCGCAGTAATGGCGTAGCCGCTGGCCGGCATTCATGTCGCCGCCTCATCCACCATCCACCATCCACCATCTCCGACTATAAGGATGGCCGGAGCAAACCCTAGCCGCATCATCTACATCCACCATTCTCCACATCCACCATTTGTCGCCGCCTTCCGACCGGCTACGCCATGTCGCAGAGCTACCGTGAGGCGCTCGCGCACGACGCGACGGAGGTCGATGTACCTGCGGCCCAAGGGCAAGCGGACGCGGAGGCGCAAGGGGCCGCGGACGCGGCGGTCCTGGCGGCGGAGACAGCGGCCGTTGGCGTCGTCGAGCTTGAGGCCGAGCCCACATTCATCCGCATGACGGGTGCGGATTTCCGCCAGCGAATGGAGGAGGAGGAGTCCCGGTACCAGGCCGAACAGGCGGAGCAGCAGCTCCTTGCGGAGTCGGAGGCGGAGCACCGTGCGGCGGAGATGCAGCTCTGGGCGGAGGCGGCAGACCGCATCCTCATCGCTCAGATGAGGAACAGGTCCGGCTTCCTCGAGCAGCAGCTCCAGGCGGAGACGGCAATAAGGGAAGGCCGCAACGTCGACCTTCAAGCCGCCGGATCTGCGTCGACCTTCTCCATCTCCGACTCCGACGAGGAGGGAAATGCGGGCCGCACTGGTGACGAGGCACAGGGCGGCGGCTCCGGCGAAGGGGCCGGGGCGACGGTCATCGTCATCTCCGACGAGGAGTAGGATAGCCTACAACAATAGCTAGCAGGAGTAGTACGTAGTATGATCTACGTTGCATGGTTTGTAGTAGTTTGGTAGCTAGATTTTGCGGTACATGGTTGTAGGAGGCATGTTTTAGGGGCTGCCCGGGCAGCGTCCGCGGACCCTTTGGGGTACGTGACTGGAGATGCTCTTAGGGTGTGTTTGGTTTAGTGGCTATGAAAAAGTGGTTGGGGGTAGCCACAACCACGTGGTTGGTAGTAACCACTTTTCATGTTTGGTTGTGTGGCTTGGTTAGCCAAGTTTTGTGTTTAGTTGAAGTGATAAAATGTGGTTATGGGTAGCCATGGTTTGAGTTTGAGGTGTGTATGATATGGTTATCTCTTTGATATGATGGTGAGAATACCCTCACAACATGAGTTTTGACTACATAATCGATTAAAGTATGGTTTGAACAATAAGAATTTTACAAACATGAGCTTTCAGCACCATGTTACACTTTCCAAATAGAACATGTCATGTGGATCGGTTTCTAAAAAAATTGAATCCACATTTTTTATTTCAAAAATTTCGACAAAATATCCTACATATAGATAAACTCAATATCTACCACTAAGCACAAAACAATCGAACTTTTTAGGCTATGTATTGTCCCATTTCAATATCTCAAATTTTGCATAAATGTAGATACAAATATAGAGTACTAGTATTGGGCAACATATACGCATAAGATGGATTATTCCGGTCAGTATTGACATAAAAGTACTCATTCCAGCAAGTATTATACTTAAAATAACTCAGTTCGGCAACATATGGTAAGAGAAAAGAAACGAGGGAAACAAATAAGTTCGCCGTTGGCTGGGTTTTCGAGGGAGGTGAGCGGCTGAAAACTGCTTCGCGGTGATTTTAGCGAGCCCGCCTTGGGTGGTTGGCCTCAACCACCACTTTTTTGGTGGTTGGGCTCAACCACATTTTGAAGTGAATATATCCAAAATATGGTTACCCCACACACCCAACACCATGAATCAAACGGGGACTAACCACTTAAAAAGTGGCTAACCACTAACCACGTGTGGCTAGCCACCCAACCAAACACACCCTTAGAGATGCTTTAAAACGGACGAAGGAAACCAAACACGACCAAAATGTGTCCGTTTGGGCGGCTGCTTTGAGTTACCTTGAGGTAGGCGATGGAAAAAAATACATACGCATCGGAGTTTTCACCTCGGTCCAGCCAAGTAGGCAAACCCCAAATCCACCGCAGAGAGCAGAGGGGTTCACCGCCCAACAGCCGGCCGAAACCTGTCCCTGGCACTCCCACTCTCTAGCCCCGCTCCCCGTTTCGATTTTTGAATTCCCCAACCCTCGCCGCACCGGAGCACTCCTCTCGCCCGAACTGCCGCCCTCCCGGCGGCGAGATCCAGGCGTCGCGCCGCCTGCGCATGGCCTCTGTCGACGCCGCGGCTGACCCCCTCAGCGCCGCCACCTCTGCGACGTCCCTCCTCCTCTGGACCCTTGGCCCTGCCGCCGCCGCCGCATCTCCCTCCAGGGCCCGTGGGGCACTGCTCGGCGGACCGCTGGTACGCTCCTTACGCGACCCTCCGCTCTGGAACCAGTCGCGTGCGTGTGCTTGCGCTTGCTTGGTTGGATTCATTCGGAGTTCGATCTCACTGGGGACCGAGGGTTTCGTTTTTTCTTACTGCCTGGCGGTTTTCCTTTCGGGATTAGAAGCTTTCTGCATCTCATCAGAGAATTACGTGGGATAATCCATAGAGGAGAATAAGTTATTCAGTGATTGCTGGAGCTAATCTCACAGTGTCCGCTCCGGTGCAGAAACGATCCAAGGAGCTGATGGAGCAGGCCAGGCAGGTTCTCAAGGAGCGCGGGGACATCCAGAAGCTCTATCAGGAGGACGGAGTGAAAGCTGCTGCTGTGAACGGCAAGAACAACCAGCAGGGCAGAAGGCCTGGGCTGGACCGCAAGCGGGCTCGATTCTCTCTCTTGCCCCCACAAAGGCAATTCACTTGCTTGTTCTGAGCTGTTACTTTCAGATATAGCTTCGGTCACCTTATGGAACGATGTGTTCATAATTCAGTTGCAGTCTGCTGTAGTGAGCTGTGAATGGAGTTTGAATAACTTGGTTTGATGCTACTGTTTTGCAGCAACCCCGTGGAGGAAAATGTCGACTTCTCTCAGTTGGAAAGCATCGAGGATCCGGAAGAATACTTCCAAACCTGGGATCTGCTTGAAGGTAACCCTATCACTGCCTTCTAATGGTGGTACTAAGTGAAACAGTCAATGACAATAATGCTCTAACATGTTGTTCGTGAATGCAGCTGCTGAGAAGGAGATGAAAAGGCTAAGAGGTGAGGTTCCAACCAAAACAACAGATTATAATCGGCCCATGGAACCACCAAAGAAGCGGCCCGGTATGCAGAGGTATGCTGCCTTTTTCATTCCATGTTTTATCTGATGAACGACTCATTCTAACTTATATTAACGTTTATAAAAGGGGGTTATTCATAATGTGATCTTAGAACCGTTTGTATGCTTTAGTCTCCTATGCTTTGCAAAATTTAATTTGGATTTGTTTACGTAGTTATCATTTTACTGTTGCTTATGAGTTATGATTTCCACTGATTGAAGAAGACAATAAGCATTAGAAAGTTTGCTTCATGTAGCTACTTCCTGTCAACCTTTCATCACTTTACAAACGGTATTTGTTGTTGCTAACTTGTCATGCACTTGGAAGCGTCCATCATATAAGGGAACTGACCCATGCTTTGTTATCTTAACTCTCAGGAAAAAATCAGTCTATTCTTACAACTTCAGCGCGGGCGTGGATGCCCCAGATGTTACTAAAGCACCTGTTTCGCAAATAGAAGCTAGAACTGAATCCCAGTCCACTCAAGACGACATGGCTCCTTCAGTTCCTGAAAGAACCAAGCTGCCGGTTCCTTCAAGTTCTAGCCAGTGTGATATACCAGATGTCTCAGTGAGAGAAGGTTAAACAACCCTCCTCAAACCTGATGCAACTATTTCAACCTAGTTTCGCTTAACATAATTTCCCTGTACAGATTCATTTGCTGAGAAGGATAAAGGTGGCCCCTTGGATGAATTAATGTCAGCATTCAAAAATTTGGATGAATCTGAAGAGGAAAATCTAATACGGGAGACATTACAGATCAAAGAAATAAGCATAGGGAAAGTTTGTCTCCCTGACTTATTCAATGTTCCTGCTGATAGGCCTGTAAGCAGCACTGCTAAACGGAACCATCTGACGAGTGGTCATACTCCAGAAAGGTCTGTATCAAGGAGCCACCATGCTCGAATTGGAAAATGGGAGAAACAAATACTTGGTAAAGACAATCTGAATGATAAAGATCTTTCAGAAGACGATGAATCGGACAATTCTCCAGAAATTGTTACAGGTAAACAATCGTCGGGGCACAGTCCTTATAATTCTGTTGTTTCGACGTGTGGTGAGGCCTCTACTGGAAAGGAGACTCCAACTTCAAGCACCAAATCTCCAGACCATGTTCTTGATCCTGTACCAAACATTCCCAATGGAGTCTCACCAGATGAAAGTGAACCAAGAAGTTCTTCATTTGGTGTGTGCATAGACAGTGAAGTTGCCAAAGAAAAGGATGCATCTAGCGGGCACAATATTTCACTGAAGGTAGTTACTATTGAACGTCTTCTTACCCTCTCACTTGTTGATTACTGAACTTCTTCTGAACCACTGACTTCACTGCACATTATGTTTTATTTTGTGCTTCAGGCAGACGATGTGCCAATGAATCACCCAGTTAGCGAGGGGCCAAATTATGAACCAACAATTTCTTCCCCTCATCATTTGGAAGGTGATACGACAGAAGTGCTGGGTAGCACACCAGCTAGAAATGCGTCCACATTGCATGAGGAAGATTACAATACTGAACATCAGGTGAGTTCCCGCACAAACTGTTCCTGTCAGTTATAGACCCCATTCTAGCGTGTTTAACATGTATCAAACTATGATTCCTATTGTGTGACAGGGAGGGGTTGGAGGGGACGGGCTTGTTCAAGGTACCTACTTTCCTTGCAGATTTGAGATGAACTTATTTCATCAAAAGAGTTATAACATTTTGCTCATCAGACCTGGGACTCAAGGTTCAGCAAAAGAGATAGAAACAATCTTTTTTTTGTCGTACCATTGTGTGTTCCCAGTAGTAGCATGGACTTTCATGCTTTGAAGAAATGAGATGGTAGTTCATATTTGCCATTGCTGAAATAATTAAAGAAACAAGATTGGAGTACATTATCATGAAATCGACTGTGCTGTGGCATATCAATTTGCTAGTTATGCTATTTTGGAGAGATACATACTATAAACAGCTTGGCTCCTAGCGACCACCCGCACAAAGTCTGTGTACCCTATTCTGGACGTGAACATCAAATTTTGGTAAAAGGAATCATCTGGTGCATGACGTCAGTTGATCATTTCTAAGGGCTTCGGACCTATAAAGGATGGAAGCATTCCTCCAAAGAACTGTGGTCACAGAGAAGCATTGGCTTTGATTAATAACATATACATGGACTTTCTCTATCAGTCGATCTTTCATATAATGTTGTCTTTCATCATATTCTCCAGTAATGTTTGCTTGCAATATGCCTTACATGCGCAGTTCAGTAGTAAGCACATTTATTCTTAATGGGAATTGTACCCTCAAGCACCATCACATCTCATTGTGTTGCATTTACATGCACAAAAGTTATCTCGAATAATTAGATGACTTAGGAAACACTCAGTAGCATACTACCTCACGATCGTGACATACAGTTTTCTCAGTAAGGTAAAATGTGTCAAATATTAGGTCTAAAGCATATTTTCTTATTCTCGGTTGAGGTCTAAAGCAAACTTCCAAACACGTATGTTTATAGACATCACTTTCTACTCTTTGTCGAGGTCTAAAGCATATTTCTACAGGTGAGCCAGTCCATCCACTGGAAATACCTTCAGACGCGCATAATCAATCTCATATTCAGGATGGAAACATGGAGGTAGACTTCTTTCACTACGCATGATTCTCCTTTGAAATTGCTGCTATAAAAAACTGCACCTGGCCAGTTTGGGGGACTGTGGTACTTAGTTCATCCTAGGTATAAATCACTTTTTTTTCCCTTCAGAATTGCAACTGTAAATAATCTTATGAAAGTAAGTAACTTATGTGAGCATCTTCCTGTGCATTCTTCTCCTAAATATAGAACAAAGTTAAAATATTTGCCTATAAAGCAAAATTTCTTTACACCTGCCTTATTTGGACTTCCAGAAACGAGCAGTTGATATAAGCTATGAACTCTCCCTGAGCAAAGATGGTAAGCAAAAGGCAGTTCAAAAAGGAAAAAAGAAGAAGCAGTCAGCCAAGAGAGGAAAAAGAGTTCCAGGTCTAACTTCGGCCTATTCTACTTTATATTTATACTCACTAGTTTCTAATGTGTGTTGCCATGCACCCTTTAGGACGATTCTGCTAATTAAGAATCAGTTGCCATTTAGGTAGAAGAATTGTTCTTAGCCAGGGATTGTGCCGCCATTCGATAGTGCCACGTTTTTCTAGAGGATACAGATCCGGAAATCCATTTTAGGTTGTAGGACTAGATGCTCCTATTATGAAAAATCATATTTCGCAATGTAAAAAAATTTCGAAAAAAAAATTGGGTGTACATATAGACATTTTATGTAGACACATAAATTTTTGTCAAAAAAGACATTTTTTGTGTCCTGTGTAAAAAAGACAAATAAAATATCTAGTACAATCTTATTTTCGAGCACCGAATTTGTCTTTTTTATACAGAGCACAAAAAACATTATTTTTTCGTAAAATTTTGTGTGCCAACAGAAAATGTTCGGAGCTACACCCGAAATTTTATTTCAGAATTTTTCTATTTTAAAATATTTTAAAAAATGCACTCGTATAATAAGACTAGATGCTCCTATGAGCCAAAACACCTTGTCCATACAGATCATGCTTTCACGTGCTGCATCAATAGTTTATACATCCCTTCCTCTTTTGTTAATGTTTTGTATAACGCTAGAAAGAAATATATAAATTTCTGCCAGCTTTTTAAAACTTTTCTGGTATTATGTTGTACCTTCGGTGATGTTTCTTGTAGACATATTACTATTCTATGCTACCTTTATCTACTTCGTAGCTGTTAGTATATAGTTCACGACTTATATATTTTTTACTGTATGTGGAGTTCTGAAAGAACTGAGGTAACTACCGCCACGAAGATGGCCAGTAGGGGATTAGGGAGTAGACCATAGGTTGGAGAGGACGAACTTATGTAGGAGGACTTGAGTTGATGCTCACAGTGCCCCTTATGTAGGAGGACTTACTTGACTTGTAAGTAACAATTCAAAGGATACTAATGCAGTCTCCAAGTCTAATACAGTCATTGCAAATTTGAGCTGAGCTTATACCTTCAGAAGACTTCCACATGTTGTCTGTAGTGCCGTGGACTCAGGATTCAGCAAAACAGAGAGATAGAGCGAGAGAAAACAATCGCATTTTTGTTTTCTTCCGAACTACATAACCATGCCACCAAACTTTCGACATGACTACTTTATAAGATAGTGAAGATTTGAACATTGTTCATGAACTTGAGACAGTTCACCTGGGATGATGCTTCTGTCTCACCTCCTAGGCAACCTATTATTCTTTAATCCCCTTTCATTTCAGCTACATCCTCTGAAATGTTGTAACAGCAGGCAAAGTCCAAAAGTTGTTTACTAGTCAGTTGCCTACTCCTTTGGTATTCTTGTACAGTTATAGCAGTTTTTTCACCAACATTAATATTAACTTTTACTGCTTAAACAAATGAGTTGTAGTACAGATTCTGGAGAGCAACCTTTATGTTGTACTGCGGACCTATTTAATGAAGCAAGATGATTTTGTTTTACCATGACCATGGTATGGCATATTAGTGCTAAGTTTCCTAATGATGATATTTTGGAAACAGTACACATACTCTAAGCAACTCTCCTTTACAGAATATAAGCATGCTATTTTGGACCCAAATGACAAATTTGGACAAAGGAATCTAATATCATTTGCTGCATGAGATCAGAGGATTATTTGTAGCCAGTATTTGGCAACTTTGTAGGATATAAGTGCGTTCCTACAAAGAGGCATCATCATGCAGAAGCATCGGCATACTCAATAACTTGTAGGGCTAATCTATACGTAGGCACCACCTTATGTGTATAGGGATATGTCAACACTCTTTTACTGTTTCAGGAAATAGCGTAACGGTAACCTCTTAGAAATTTTAGTATCAGCCATCAAGATAGTAACAGACGGTGACATGTGGATGCTGTTTGGTAACACGTATCAAAATGCTGTAGAAGTAGTAGCCATAGAGTTTGTCTGTCTCTGTGTGTGTAGATTCAAAGTTTCCGACCACTTTATAGTGTGCTAGGAGCGGACTGTAAATCTCTGTCAGTTGTTTCAGATTTGACTTCCATATTCTTTGTGTGAGCCCATAAATCATTTTCTGTGCCATTTACACATAGACAAGTTATCTAGTCTTGCATTAAGCTTGTTTTTTTCGCAGATAAGCCAATCCATGCACCAGAAATGCCTCCAGAAGATATTGATCCACAGAATCAATCTCATATTCATGAAGGCAACGAGGTAGGATTCCTTCATTAAACACTATTGTATTTTTAGTTAGTCTTTGGTATTGTAGGCAGCTGTAAGGAATTGAGTTTAGATTGTGCGTTTTCTTAAATATTGGAAATTTGCATATTTGCCTACTTCCAGGAACCAGCAGTTCATATAAGCAACCAACTGTTCCCGAGCAAAGATACTAAGCAAAAACAAGTTCGGGATGGGAAGAGGAGGCAGCCATTGAGGAGAGGGAAGCGAGGGGCAGGTCTTATTTCTGCCTATTCCGCTTCCTGTTTATGTTCAGTAGCTTGTAAATTGTAATGCATGTAGGCATGTACTTTAGACGATTCCTCGTAACTTAACGGTCAGTTACTATTTGGCTACAAGGATTGTTCTTAGCTAGGGCTACTGTCTTCGTCAAATAGGACCACAGGCCTCTAGAGAACAGGATCACGATTTCATGTGCTTCATTAATAATATATTCCCTCCGATCCATATTAAATCTGCGACAATTAATATGGATCGGAGGGAGTATCATATATATGTCCTGTTGTTTTTGTTACGTTCCATGTTCCATATACACGTAGTACTACAAAAAATCTTGTAAATCTCCAAACTGATTTAATTTTCTTCTGTTACTAACATACTATGCTGTACCTTTTTGTAATTATATTGCATAAGCTGCTTTAAATTACTTGGTTCAAATTTACGACTTAGCATTCTTCTGTATATGGAGTTCTGAAGTATATTTTGTTACAGAAGAGGCAAGCGATCCGTTAGGAATACCCCCAGAAAATTGTGATACAGAGACTCAACCTCATATGCAAGATACAAATATCGAGGTAGGTTTGTTTATTGAATATTCTTATGTACTTTTGTCCTTGTAGTCTTACATATGTCACATCCAGTGAGCATCTCGTTATGTTTATCTGTACAATATAGTAGGGACAACATACAGACAGCTATAATAAAGTGTAGTGTTTACCATGTCAAGCACATATTATTCATCAGCATAAAGATGCTAGATTGCTGAGCCTTAGCACATCATGCCATTATCGATATTGACGGGGTTGAGTGGTCACTTCTGGTTTAATAGTCTAATGTTACGGCCGGCTGCGCTAGCGCAAAACAATACTTTTGTACAAAAGTCACCGGTAATTACTGCAAGTTATACCAGTAGACGCTGCACAAGGGAAGTACAGAAGTCACCAGTAATTACTGCAAGTTATCTTATAGCAACTTGTGGCCATCACTGTGTCACACTGACGGTACCTTATAGCACCTTGCGGCCATGATAAAGTTGGGATTGTTCTAGGGTCAGAGCAACTGTAGCAATCTCGCAAAGCAGCGCCTCCTCCGTATGCACATGTACAAGGCAGCAATCTCGCACAGTGCTAGAGTAGGTGCATCAGTACACATTAGCTATTTGATCTCTCCATATCTATGATCTGTAAATCATAATCAATCAATAAATGTGCTCGTTTACAGTTCATATGTTTTCTTCATATGGTTATGACCCTGGATCAGTTAGATTAACACCATAAACATAAATATAGTCCTATACTTGCCAATCTTTATTAATAACATAAAAATAGTGATCGCCTCTAGGGCATATCACCATCAAGTAGGTACACATAACTCGTGTAGGGCCCTTAGGTCACGTACACAACAAGCAATTGGCAATATTAACCTCCTGCGACACATGTTTCTTAAACTTTTGAGTATTAATTTTCAGCTTTGCATTTGTATTCCCAGGAACAGACAGTCGTTACAATGGTTCCACGGTCCCCAAACAATGGCAATGGGCAAAAGGAAACTCAAAGGCGAAAGAAGAGGCCAGAATTGGATGCAAGGAAAAGCCTGACAGGTCCTACTTCTGCACGTTGCAACATGCAGACATTTCTTTCTCCGAACAAATACGACTATATTGTAAAGATACTGATGATCTTCTCAATTTTCATGACTGCTACCAGCATTTGGTTTTTCGTGGCAATCTGGCGTTAGACGAAGTACAAGAATCCGGTCAAGGCCTTTGCAGGAATGGCGTGGCGAAAGATTCCTATATGGCCGTGTACATGAGAGTAAGTGCACCAAGCCGCTTTTTCTCTGGGAATGCATTTCTCTCTTTACCGCTTCACTGCAAATACTGCTTCCGAGAAAGTAGTATACTCTTATTAAATACATTTGTTAGCTTCAGGCAATTCTGCATATTTTTCTTTCCTAACACTGGCATCCGTATGATCCTGTCATCTGTGGACCATTGCCTCTTCGACCAGACTCATGCTTACTAATTATAGTCGGGCTTAAACCACAATTTAAACAAGCCAATCATATCGAAGCTAACTTGCTACATGCAGATGTGAAATTGCCATCTTGCTAGTAGCCTAGTACATTTAAACTTGTTGAGAGTCAATTAGTATAACTTACTGCTTAGGACAGTTAGTTCTGTTGTGAGATGTACTTCCTGTCTAGGTTCCCTGCTGTTAATTACCATAAATATGATGCAAATGTTTAATGAGATCAACATTTGATTTGAACCGCAACCTTCTGCAGCAATGTCCACTGTCATCGGCATTAAATCATATTCTCCTAATCAAGACGGCAAGGTTGAATGGAGGGTGAAATCCTTCGTGGAAGATGAATTTTCAGACCTTGTAGCTCAAGTTGCAAAGTATTGAGGTTCCTGACCTTGACAAGTCACTGTTTATTCCGGGACAAGTCGTTTTGTTCTCTATCCTTCGGCAGCATTTCAGGTGCTTCGTCATGCACTACCATCTATCTATGTAGAAGAACTGTATTAGTGGTCTCTCCCGCAATGTAATTCAACCATGCTGCGCAAAACATGATGTAGTGTAGACAAACGTTATCTTTAGTTTGTGGGCTATTTATAATGTCATTTCTGGATGACATGGAGGGTAGAAAAGACGTGTATTATCTCCACTTTAGTGTAGGGTGGAGTCTCTATTTTAGCGTATGGTGGATTTCCCTGCGTATGATAAAATTACTACTACCTCCGATCCCAAAAAAGCGTCGCAAGTTATGCGTAGCGATTGTACTAGTTACGTTGATTTCTCACGACAGATTTAGTGGATCGGAGGGAGTATATCTTTTAGTGCGTCAATTTTCGTAGGATTATATTAGGAACCAGCTCTGGACTGCCGGTTTATCTGTAGATGCTATGCCTAGCGTTGGGGCGCACGACCTTACTTGAACAGGATCTGTTCGAATCGTGCCGTTTTTTTAATGTGTTGCGGCGCCCAAGTGAAAATCTTGCACGAGGTTTAGGCTTTTATGCAAGGTACTCCCTCCGTTCTAGATGAATTGAATTCCATTTGTCCACGTGTGGATGTATCTAGACATGTTGATACATTCATATTTGGACAAATGGAAGTCATTTAATTTGGAACGGAGGGAGTACCTTTGAAAGTGGTACGAGGTTTTGAGTTTTGACACATGAGCTATCCAATACCTTTGAAAATGGTATTTACATCTTCATAAGTACATTTGAGGTGTTCTTTTCCCCCAACGATCACACCATTGGTTAAGTGAGGACGCTACATCATGTTGAACAAAAGCGACCAACAAAGAACACTCATAAACTCTAAATTTATATCAAATCACTCACAAGACCCATCTCTAAATCCGCCTTCGTGTTCTTCCATGCACTAGGCAAAGAGTTCATGCAAAGCCTTGACTTTTTTTTTCGACTGTAACTACGGCAGGCCGAGGCCATGCTTGAACTTATATATAAATAGCCAACATGAGTGACAACATCAAGTTACAGAGGGTGGGATCCGAAAGGGAAAAAAAAGATTACATAGGAGCTCAAGTTGGCTCAAAAAGATTACACCAGGAATGGAGAAGCTCTTTAGTAGCTAGGTTACGACATTGGTGAGTCCACAGCTTTACATCTTCAATACATTTTCGAGCGGTGATTGCGGGTGAGACGTCTTGAGCTTCAAAGACGAGAGAGTTGCACCTCTTCCATATGTCCCAGATAACCGCAACAACAATGGTGAGCTTAGCAGTATCGAGAGGTAAGGCAGTCCATGTTTCTTCGATGGAGCTGGGCAGCGGGTTCGGGGCGCACAGTGGGAGGGCGTTCCAAACTTCCTTGGCGCGATGGCACCCGAGAAGCAGGTGGTCGACGTCTTCATCTTCGGATTAGGAGGGGCAGGAGGGCGAGGTGGTGAGCGAGTGCCGGAAGCGGCACTGGTTGGTAGCGACACGACGGTGGTGAACAAGCCAGTTAAAGATCCTGCAGTTGTTAGGGGCGGAGTTGAACCTAACGGCACATGCAAACTCATCATTTGGCAATTGCCTAAAGAAATTAGCATAGGTATCCCTGTTTGAGGCAGTCTTGTTTGTGAAACGGTTCAAGCGAGCGTCGTCTTTGATTGGGTCGGTCTAGAAGCTGTCTATGAGGTGTCGGACGGAGTCCAGCTCAGAGGTGGCAACATTGGACAGACGAGGGACGAGGAAGGTGGAGAGGTCTGAGGAGAGGACAAGATGGACAAAGATATTTGGGCGGGAGGCGTGGGAGGCAAGAGCCGGGAACATCTCGGCGAGGGTGGTAGGTCTAGTCCAGCGATCAAACCAAAAGGAGGTGAGAGCGCCAGAACCGATTGAGACTATGGAGTTTTCCCAAAACGAAGGAAGGGTGGAGACGATGTCCTTTCAAATTGGGGTATCGAGGTAGTGCGTATCCCCCAAGTCCCGGGACGCATGCCACCCATAATGGCGTCGGAACCAGGAGGCCCACGGAGCATTGGAGCTGCCGTGGATTTTTGTAAGGCATTTTGACAGGAGAGAGGAGTTTTGTGAGGTCAGGCAGAGGACTCCTAGTCAACCTTTCGACTTGGGGGTACAAACGTCCTTCTTGGCCACTTTGCAGCTCCCGCCATGGCAAGTGTCCTCACCGGTCCAAAGGAAGGCACGCCGACGTTTGTCAAGGGTTTCGATGGTGCCAACGGGGAGGATGCCAGCGGCCATAGCGTGAGAGAGGAGGGCGGAGAGGACAAAGTTGACAATTATGAGCCGACCTCCAATGTGAGTGCATCGGCCACGCCAGCGGGCGAGAGATTTGTCACAACGAGAAATGATAGGGGCAAGGTCAGCTGTTCGGAATTTGTGGGTGGAGAGAGGAAGGCCATGTAAACTTGGGGGAAGGGCGGCACGGAGCAGCCAAAGGTGGAAGACATGTCAATTGCCGAGGCATGGGGAACGTGAATGGGAACGGAAGTGCTCTTGTGAAAATTGATGTGTAGTCTCGTGGCCTCAGAGAAGGACTTTAGAATGGATTTGAGGATAGAAACGTGATCCATGCCCGCGCGAAGGATGATGAGCATGTCGTCGACGTATTGGAGAACATGGCATGGGAGGTCGTCAACGAGCGGGTGGGGGAGGAGACCATTGATGGAGGCTTGGAGAATTAGGTGTTGGAGAACGTCTGCAACTGAGTTGAAGAGGAGGGAGGCCATGGTGACACTGAATCCAATTGCACGGTTTGCCATTGAGGAGAATCGCAGTTTGGCTAGAGGAGTTGATGGCCTTAATGCAATCGTGCCAAACTTGGGGAAAGCCTTTGGCGAGGATAGTCTGGTCAAGTGCCTCCAATTAATGGAATCAAAAGCTTTTCGGAAATCAAACTTGAAAACCATGGCGGGGCCGAGAGCTTGTGGCAAGCTTGGACAATATCAGCGGCATACACGAGAGATGGCCAAGGGGCACACCCCTCACAAGGTAAGATGTAAACTGTTGCTTGATCATCAGTTCATCACTAGGTCGCCGAGAGAGAAGATCACTAGCTCCCTCGACATTGTTGCGAATGCCAAGCCAGTGGTCTCTGTCAAATCGATTCATCAAAGCCACCACGGCCCCATCCAGCTGCCCACTCCGATTCCGACTACCACTCGTCCTATTTTTCTTTTCTTTTGGCGGAGTCTTGGACTGCTGTTTCGGTACTGGAATTCTTGTCCGAGTCGAATTCGTTTCAATCGCCATCAGCCTATATAAGGAGGCCCCATGTGCTTAGTACGAGCACAACCTGATCGAAGAAGTTCTTAGGAGTCGCGAGACTTATTCATCATCGTTGCAACTGCAAGTCCGTGTCCGTCCGTCCGTGCAAGCGCAGGTACTCCCGACATGGTCACCGTGAACGAGCACGTCCTGCTCAGTCATCCCGACAAGCTCGTCCTGCTCGCCGAGATCCCGGCTGCAGATTCACACGCCGCCGTCACGTTCCGGCTGCTCGTCCAGCAATGCAGCGACTACGGCGGCGGCCCCGTGGACGTCGACACGGTGGAGGACGTGGCCTGCCGCGTGCCGCTCCGGGGCCTGAGCCGCCAGGGCGCGGCGGACCGGGCGTTTGGAGAGCTCGTGGCCAGGCTCGACAGCCCGATGCTGCGCCTGGAGGTCGCGACGGAGACGCGGAGGGCGGCGGCGCGCGTCCAGGCGAGGTGCGACGCGGCCGAGGAGCTCGGCGGCGTGGACTTCCGCGTGCGCGTCATGTTCATCGACGCGTTCGGGGAGTCGGCGCCCGAGGAGGACGAGGACGAGGAGGAGAGCGGGAGGCCGGGCCGGCCCTGAGGGGGGTCAGGGGGGCGGCCGCCCCGGGCCCCCGAAACCGAGGGCCCCCAAATCGTAACTAGCCAGGGCATATATAGTGGTGGAGGAGCGATCAAAACGTGAGCGCCATTAGAGCAGTTGTTCAGCTTCCTCTGATATCTCCTATCGTTAAAGAGAGACAATACAACGAAGCGATATGCTGTTTCTAAGTTTTTTTTTTGATGGCATATGCTGTTTCTAAGTGGACGTGAGATCGGGCCTCTTTTCCTTTTGTTGCTTGGGCTTCGGCTGACTGGGCTTTTATATATTCGTTGAAAGGATTAAGTGAGCCGTGGCTGGTGGGCTAGACTGTGGCCAGAAAAAGTTACAGGGAAATGCATCATATAACCAAAGCACATTCTTTTCCGCTAAAAAAAAATCGCATTTCCTTCCTTGTTAAAAAAAGGGATTTCCTTTCCTTGCTAAAACTACACATTTCTTCTTCCATCGCGCTGTTATTTTGTGATCTTTGACAAAGGTGGAACTAAAAGGTCATGCATAGTATGAGTCCAATTCTCCTTCTCCATCGATTTTTTTCTATGTGTTGTGTGCCACCACCCCGAGAGGTTAGAATCCCAGTCGCCGAGAGGCGAACACACTGCTTTCATCACCAACATGACGACCCAGTTTCTAGGTAGCATCGGTACCATCAAGTCATTTTGCATTTAGAAATGTTAGGATTTTGTAAGATAATATGTATAATTACTTAATGTACACATTTACGCAGTTATATTGGTAACATTTCATATTTGCATGTATATTTTATCGCATGTTTATGGGGCCCAAGTTTCAATTTCGCCCCGGGCCCCCGAAATTTCAGGACCGACGCGGGATACGAGACCAACGAGGACGAGGAGGACGGTTGCGGCGCCCAGTTGCTGCTGTCGGGCTTCGAGCGCGCTCCGATGGCCCCGAGGTCACCGAGTAGCACGAGCTGACGTCATACGACATGCACGTCATGATCGACCAGGCGCTGCAGTCCACGAAGGCACGAACCAGCAGCACCACCGGCAGCCCCAATCGCCAGGCCAGATCTTCCCGATGCGAACCGGACACTGAATGCGTGCCGGGTTGGTAACAAACTAATTTTACGCTTCTTTGTCACCGTGTTTTTTTAAGGGGAAACTTTTGTCGCTGTCTTACTCTTCTGTGTGATTGTTCCTGAAGGATGTGTTGAGTATTTAAGCAATTTTCCGATTAAGTTAATCCAAGAATAAATCATGAACATGACATGAACAGTGCTAATGACATACTGAAACTTGATGATAAAACCATGTACTAGACAGATAGTAGAAACATCTACGCATATGAATAGTACTAAAGGCATGGAAATAATCAGAAGAGGGATAAACATGTTATACCCTCCAGTAGGCCAGTTGGCCGCAGCAGCAGCAGAGGCGGTGGCTTCATCGGCGATCCTCTTGTCAGCAGCAGCCTTCTCCTTGTCGGCGTCAGTGGCCATGGTGATGAAGAAGACGACGCAGACGTAGTTGATGCAGATGAAGCAGACGAATGGGAGCGAGCATCGCGTAGGAGACACTCCCCAAAAACCTAATCGCCACTCTCCCGTACAGGATCTAGAGAGGCGGAGTTTCGGAGGCCTGCTCTCCCGTCAGCCGTGTACGCGTGGACGGGATGGGATCAGCGATGACAGCAACAATAGGTGGAACTATGGTGGCGGCGCAAGCAGATACTATCTTTCTGGTGTGTTTACTGGAGAGGAGCGACCTTTCTTATATAGGCACACACGCAGGCGGAAGGCCAACGGAAACGCACGCAATTAAGGGAGAATTAAGAGACTGGTAACGGCCGTACTTAATAGCACTTAAGACAAAACGTTTCAGCTCAAATTCATTCTCCATTAAGCGCAATGAATTCTGAAAACTCCCGTACGTAAGAGCACTTAAGACGGACGTTTCAGCTTGCAATGAATTCTGAAAACTGCCATACTTAAGAACATTTAAGACAAACGTTTCAGTACATATTCATTTTCCATTAAGGCAAACGTTTCAGTTGACCGTTCATCTGCTTCAACTCGCAGCGCGCGAGATTCCCGCAACCCGTGGCACGCGAGCGCGTCGTGACGAGGCGTGACAACATGGGCCTTTAGAGATTTATCTGGAAATGTTAGATGCTAATATTTCAACAGGATGAAGCCTGTTCGATCAAATTGTGTGACTCCGATCTGATTATGTATTATATTCTCATTGATATTGAAGCATTGCATGTAATAGTTATAAATTTGTTTCTACATTGCAAATTTAAGGGGCTACTATCTGAATAGATAAATGTGATCTGTGGATCGAGTATATGCATCTCAGATTGGCCTGCAGCTCACATCTCCTATACAAGAGTAAAGCAGGGTTTATATACTTTCTTGACCTTCAATGTGACCGTATGTGGATTTTTTGTCGACTGAATGCTTCTTCTCTAGAACACCTGTTGAGAAGAACTTAGATACTTCTACTGTAGAGTGTCGATCCATGGAACTCTACACCATATGGTTAAGAAAAAAATAGCAGCTCTATGTGCATCTTTCTTCTAGAACAGGTCATCGCCACACTAATTCAGAATAGATGATATATTCCCAGTGGGGCATGGCATCATTTAGCCCCTGAGGGAATAGGCTCAGTTAACCCGAGCATTACACAGCACAAAAATGAGGTGATCCTGATATTTGTATATTCTAGGCTCTTGAGTCTTGATTAGCATCAGGTATTAGGGTACTACATTCTGCTGAACTTTCTTCGCGAAGTAGCACAGCTCCTGCCCTTGTCTGTGAAGGATGACAAGGATCCTAGTTGAGGACAACAATCTTCTGCCTTTTACTAGGTTTCTTCCCCTTTACTGGATGTGTCCCAGGTTTATCCAGATTGTCGCATTTATCTTTGCTAGACATGCTGGGCTCATCATCATCATGGTCATCGCTATCATCTTCTGAGTCAGATGAGCTGCTACCAAATGACCCTCCTGAGGGTGGGAAGCCGCTCATTGTGGCTTCAGCTGCATCTACAGCTTGCTCCGAATGAAGATCAGCAACACCAAGAATCAAATCCTGAAAACAGAAGTGTGCTCATCAGTCATCAGTTAGTGCAGTCAAACTGATACTTTCTCCACCATAGTACAAAGATTAGCTTTACCATCTCAATAATTCCTTTTCATTTCCAGCAAGCGCTTCTATGTCATACTCCTCAGGAGGCTTATTCTGCACAAACAAAAATTGGAGTCAAATAACTGCAGGGACAGTGGGACACTGATCTAACACAAAATCAAGTAGAAGCCTACCTGCGCATCAAGCTGCAATTTCTCGTTTGCCTTTGCCATCTCTCCCAGGAAATTCTTCACTTTTCCGAGAACTGGGCAGCATTGCAACACATCAACACCCAAATTAAATGGAAATTTCAGCGAGCAAGTACATACGCTGAAAATAAAAATTCCTCTTGTATCTTTCTCCTTTTGGACATGTAAATATTTGTTTCACTTTCAGTAAAAAAAGGGTACATAAGCCAATTCAGGAGGAAATTGTTTCACACAACTACATACTATGTCAAACTACATCCCCACCAAGGCAGTTTTCCAGTCAGACGAACCTAGTAAAAGACAGTATTGTTCGAGTTTTTTTTAACAGCCGGCAAGCTGGACACTGCCGTTAACTAATTGCTTTGAAGAGCTAGGATGAAACGTGTTGGTGTGATTGTCTGATGAGCTTGGGCTAAACAAACAAATTACAACCAGGGAAGTACATCTGTCCATATTCCTATTTCCTGAGCTGCACGTAGTAGCAACAAGAATATATACCTTGGCTCTTGGGGATTGGATCGGTGGGTGGCCCCGCCTCGCGTTTTCCCTCCTGCTTGTTCTGCTCTCTACCGGAGAGCAGCGACTCTGCAAATCACACAAACCCTAAACATCACAGCAGGAAGGCAAACACCGACCAGAGAGGAATTCGGAAGCAAGGGGGAACGAGAAGGGAGAGGAGGTGGGGAACGGGGATGAGAGCGGCACCGATGAAGGAGAAGGAGGGTGGTTTGGGCCCCGCGGGGAGGTCCAGCAGCTCCTTGCTCGGTTCCCCCATGGCCTCCGTGCAGACGCGGGCGGCGCGGTGAGCTTGGCGACGCGGCGGCGTGAGGGGCGCGGTGAGCAGGCAGCGGAACGGCAGTCTTGTCGTAGTAGGGCTCGGCAATGCGGCGGCCGCCACGCTCCCTGATATGCAGGTGGGCTGGGCCTATCACGACCCGCATGGTGTTAGGCCCAATGAATTCTTGTGAAAAAGAATAGGCTACAAGGTCGGGACCGTCGGCACCGGCCGGCGGCGGGCGAGCCGGTGGGGGAGGGCTCGCGGGCCTCGAGAAGCCATCGAGTCGCCGCTGCGCGGCTTCCGGTTGACTTGGCTTTGGCTTGGGCGTTCGAGCCGCGAGCTGACCGTCGGCGGCGTCGACATGAGCCCATGAGGGGAGCGGCCGGGGGAGTGGGCAGCAGAGTACGGCGATGTCGGTGCGGCAGTTGGGACCTGGGAGCGCGGTCCGGCATCTGCCGCGAGGCGTTCGAGCGGCGCGTGTACGTCGGCCGGCTTCCTGCGAGTGCGAGGTAAGTCCACCACTTCCTCCCCCCTTTGCCTAGCTGATGTATGCGTTTAAGTTGCGGGGTCACAATTTGGTAAGAATGTTTGTTTCGCCTAATCCATGGCGAGAATTGCTTGCAGCGTTGGGTTGTTGAAGCTTAGGCACCCCGGTTGATTAATCTGCAAACTCGTACAGTACATGCTAGGGTACATCTGTATGCCCTCTAACTCTGTAAGCGATCTCACGTAAAAAAAAAAAAACTCTGTAAGATCGTGGCTCTGTTTTTTAAATTCCTTCGGGCTCCACCAATAACTTTATGTCAGGAAATTCTTGAGTGTCAAATACCAAGGTACTCAATCGATCCCAGTTCCAGTAGTCCCTCCCCTGCAGCAGCACTGGGGGAGGCAGCAAATCACAGAAAAGCAAAAAGTACCAGTAAGCTTCTTCTTCAGCTACACTATTGACCTGTAGAATTTTTTGGGAGTACCAGAGGTCTGCCATTCTCAACTCCTCAGTTTCTAAAAATAAATTTCGGAAATTCATTAAACTGCATGCAATATTTACAAAAAGTGCCCTTGAATCTGGTGCCCTCTACAAATTATGCATAATATTTGGTACATGATGTTGATATATGGGAGTAGAAAAAACAACTCCAATCCCGACAAAGTGCCGTTCACCGTTTATACTTTCAAAAACTTTTTTTTCCTCCATAATATTTACCCCGATTGGGTGCTAGATTTGATGTTCTCTACACTATAGGATTACACATGTGGTACCTATCATAGAGAGCTGATTTACTGACGCAAAAATATTGTCCCTTCACTTTGGTTCGTGCAACAGAGTTGTCCGCTCATCTGCATCCTGCCCTATGGTTTGGAAAGAACCAGAGCTGGAGTACGTGCCCTTGATAGTTGCCCGCTGCCATTTGTGTCTAGTCAGCCATGACAGCGTGTAAGGCAGCCCTGATCTGCGGTACTCCTTGGGGTTCTCAATGTCTCTTCATTTCACTGATGTCCATGCTGAGACCCGACAAAGGTTTCCCCAGGTGCGTCACGCCCTCGTCGGAGTCTATGATCCCGTCCCATAGTTGTTGCAGCTCAACACTGCTCGGGCCCTCCTCCAGGATGACAGAGATGCCCTTCTTCAACCAGATCCCGCACGAGCTCCGCTGCCACGTCAGGCTGGATGGCCAAGTCGTCCGGGAGGTCTTCCTGGTGTGGTCTCTGCACGGAGACATCAGTGTAAGCTAGGTGCTTTACCGTGTCATGGCTCAGGTACCGCCCGCCGATGGTCATGAGCTCCTTCTTGCCCTCTGCCACTCTCAGGTAGACAATGAAGTCCTTCCGCTCTCTATATGTTGTCGATGTCTATCGTGCCGGACCGATTATCAGATTTCACACAGTTGATGTAGCCGCCAGATTCAATTGACGATATGGCGATGCCTTCACCAGTCCTGAGGGCAATCTTGATGGACATTGCAGCAACAGATGTGAGGCCTGTGATGAATAGTGCGAGGGCGTCCTTGATCCTGTCGATGTCCTGGTTGATGAAGGAGTAGGTGCCGGAAGTCATGTCGGCGATATATTTCATGACGTTGGGGTTGTGGTTAGTGCCTAAACCGAAAGTGTGCACTGGGAACTCAGAGTTCAGCTCCGTCTGGAATATCTCTGGGTACTCGCCGTCCGATAGGAGCATCATGCACCCTACACGGTGGCTGCACTCTGCTCCACGCCACAACAGAATCTAAGAATGAAAATATTAAAATAGCAACACATGTTGGAAAGATGATTCTAATAGATCAAGCCATGGATTAATTGAAAGCACGTCTGTACCTGAGCTCCCTCTTGCAGACCAGCACTAATGTTATTCTGACCATGGGCAACCAGCTTGTTGATCCTGAGTCTGGCGACATCCCGATCTTTATCAGACATGTAAGTGAGCTTCATGAGGCGATTCTCATAGGTGTTGAACGACACGATGGAAAGTCGGTCATCCACACCAAGCTTGTTGATGACAACCATCATGGCCTGCTTCATATGATCCAGCTTCTCCCCCGCATCTTTCCACTGACATCGAGCACGGCGACAATATCGACTCCGATATGTGGCATCTCCTTAGCTAGCCTCCGTGGCGCTGCAGTAATTCGCAACAGGATAGGGAACTTGTTGCATGGGTTCTCACTTGGAATCTCCATGCTTCTTGTGAACGTTTCTATCTTCACCTGAATTATCATTTGTCATACATCAATCACCATTTAGGGGTAAAATCACTAGACCAAGTTTAAAATGAGCAGATCCGCAGAGTTATCTGAAACAGCTTACCATACTGCCACCTTCATCTGTGTGTTGCCCTATGGTTTGGAAAGCACTGGAGTTGTTGGGTGTACCCTTGGTGGTTGCACGCTGCTACTTGTGGCACGACAGCCATGAAAGTATGTAAGCCAGCCCTGGAACATCTCTCTTCATTTCAGCCACATCCATGCTGAGGCCGTGCAAGGTTTTTTCAGGTGTGGCATGGCCATTGTCGGAGTCCTTGATCATATCCCACATCTTTTGCAGACCCTGACTGGTCATGTGTTTTTCTCCAGCATGGCTGATACTCCCTTATGTAATTGGGTGCGTGTGAGCTCCGTAGCCACATCATGGTGAATGGCCAACGTATCCGGCGAGCATGTAGAACAGGGCTGTAGCAAGGATAAGTCTGTTTGAGGCAGGGATTTACTCCAGTTGATCCTCTGGTACTGACCGCCGATGGTCACAAGCTCCTTTCTGCCATTTTCTACAGTCAGGTTGACCATGAAGTCCTTCTGCTCACCGGCGTAGATGTGGTTGACGTTTATCGTGCCAGACGTTTTATCGGATTTCACGTGGTGGATGTAGCCGCCAGACTCGATGGATGATATGGTGATGCCAAAGTGAGCCCTTACAGTGATCTGTAAGGATGACACTGCAATGGATGTGAGACCTGTGATGAACATCCTGAGGGCGTACTTGAGGTTGCTAATGTCCTGGTTGATAAAGGAGTAGGTGCCTGAGGTCTCGTCAGCGATGTATTTCATGACTTCGGGGTTGTGGTTCGCACCCAAACCGAAGGTGTGCACTGGGAATTCAGGGCTCAGCTGTATCCGGAAGATCTCTGGGCACTCTCCAAGATCTGAGAGGAAAATCATACAGCCGAGACGATTTCTGCTCTCATCCGCTCCACGTGATCGCAGGATCTGAGCATGAACATATTGGGAAATCAAAAGAGTATTAATGTTTTGGTGAAGTAAGGACTTCGAGGGTGACCCGATCTTCACGGATTGACGGCGGATGTGGACGAACACACGCAAGAACACGGAGAAACACGAAGAACATACGAAGAACGCCCCGAACACAAGAACACACACGATGCAAGAACCGTTTCCCTTACGGGTCGGTTCAACCGGCCCAATAGAATCCACACGAAGGTGGGAGATCGGCAAGTAGATACAAGAAGGGATCTTGGACGGTTGTTTCTCCAATGGTCAACCAAACCGCTCCAATAAAGTCACCCGAAGATGAAAGATTGGCAAGTAGTCAAACTACAAGTAGAGGTCTTGAATCCACGAAGGGATCTTCTCCATTAGGGGAGGAACCATCCCCACAAGGGGAGGAAGTAGACCGTCTTGAGGTGGGGAGCACAGCTCTACTCTAATCTCAAAACATAGTCTATCCTAACCCTAGGCAGCCAAGGGGGTATTTATAGTCTAGAACGAAGGGGTAAGTTACATGACTTAAAAGTCAACGCGCGCAGGAAAGCCGGCCAGGCTGGGCTGCAGGCCGACGGCTTCGGGTGGCAGGCCGGCCAGTAGGCCGGCAGCTTCGGGTGGGAGGCCGGCCAGGCTGGGCTGGAGGCCGGCCTGACAATTTTTGCCATCTTCTTCAACTTTGTCTTGTCGCTTTTTCCTCCTCTTCCACGCGTACGCCTTGGATGAACTTGAGTCTTGGGCTTCCTTGGCATCTCCCCGAATGTCCGTACTTGTCAAGTGATACCTAGCATAGCAATGGGGTAGATGCTCAAGTAGCATACCGTTCGAAGGCGACATATTGTGGGTCATATAAGGGAAGGAGTTCACCTTTGAGTTCGATGACGACATGGGATGTGTTGAGGGTCTTGACATGGTGATGGTCGTAACCAGGGCTACATCATGTTTGCATCTGGTTGCATGCCGTAGATAATTTTAATGTACACATATATACCCGAGCTCCCTGTAGCAGAGTGCCACCAGTAATATGGCCCATGTCCCTTCCATTTGAAGTTTCCAGCTCGCTTATCTTGAGCCTGGCAGCATCCCAACCATGCCCTTGGTCGTCGGACATGTAGGTTAGCTTGGTAAGTTGGTGTGTGTGAGTCTGGAGCGACAATATAGAAAGCCGGTTATTGGGGCCGAGCTTGTCGATGACGATCATCATGGCTTGCTTCATGCGTTCCAGCCTCTCCCCTTGCATGCTCCTGCTAGCATCTAGCATGGCGACGATGTCCACGCCAGCTCGTGGCATTTCCTCTGCATGATGCCAGGGTGGTACCGTGACCCGCACCAGGACAGGGAACTCGTTGCTCGTCCCCGTGGACATAATTGCATTGCTTCTTGTGAATCCCTCTACCTTTACCTGAGATAGTGTTTGTCATCCACTGATGATCAGTGGGTGGTAACAATGTAGAGATATCAAGTTAAAATTAACTAATCAAATCCAATGGGCAAGGTTTTCTGAAATATGTCGACGGACAACTTACCAAATTGGTACCTCCATCTGCATGTTGTTGTCCCATGGTTTGAAAAGCAGTGGAGTTGGAGGGCTTGCCCTTGGTTGTTGCACGCTGCCACTCGTGGCAACTCAGCCATGACTACATGTATTGCTTGTTGCCTTTATGGATTTCAGCAATGTCCTTTTCGAGGTCTGACAACGTTTCCTCAGGGACTACGTCAGCGTGGGAATGCTTCGCCTTTTCCCACAGCGTTTCCTGCCAATGGCCGCTCACAACGGCGAGTCCAAGAATTATTTGGAGGGTGGGCTGAAAATAACGAGTAAACTAAACGCGATTTTCAAAGAAAAAGAGTCATTATCTAAGACATGACCGCAGCAATTCCCACAGTAATACATCCAGTACTAGATAAGCAACAATAAATAGACAAAACCAATAGTATCTGACCCCCGCCGAAACTTCCCCCACCGAGCACTGGCGGCCGCTAGGGTTGCGGTGGGGCGCCTGTAGTGACCCAGCACACCACTGCATGTTGTAGTGTACAAGTCGTTGACATAATACTCACGAAAGGACCACTTCGTAAATATTACATCCTTCAGAGTAGTACAACAGAAACATAGTCGGTCCAAGGTAACACTATAGGATTACAACACTATTCAATACAAAAACTCGAGAACCTCCTTAACAAACAGAAGTAGGCCTCGTGCGAAAGAAACTCCCAAAGGACTCAAATCGAAGCACTAAGCTGGATACCAGCTCTACTTCTAACTCCTAATCCACTACTGCTGTTGTCACAACCCTATCTATCCATTTGGAATCTCCGTGTCTGGAGTTGTGCTCCTCCATCTAGCTATAGTTGTCATGTCCATAGGCTTTGTTGTCGACGTGTCCACCGTTGCACTATGGTCGCCACGTATCCGTTGGCTAAGTAGATGTTGATTCCTTCAGGCCCACCAGGTTGATTTGACTCCTTGTCGAAGATCTCACCAATATTGCTATGGATTCCTGTCCTTCTTCTGCTGTCTCCAATTATCTAAGCAGGGGTCAACGGAGGAAAGAGTGAGCAACACGAGCGTTACTCAGCAAGTTCATATAATAGGAATGAGGTGTTTTATGCACTAGCTACCATCCATCCCAAAAGGTCATGGATGAACATGCATAACTTTGTAAAACATTTTTAGGAAAAGATTTATTTTATCTTCAGAAAACTATGCCCGTCATCGATTCACAGGTGCTAGGGCCTTGAGGAGCCTCCTTTCCTGCAGCGTTCGCCGTTCCTTCCTGGAACGTGGAGTAACATGTCACATTTTTACACTCTGCAGAGGTGCGTTACTTTACCCATAAGAGATCAACGCCTTGTTGCACAACCGGGCGATCTTTCCCGTCCACACTTCCTTGGTGTGGGGCCCAGTCGATGATCCAAGCCATTCGCCGTGCTTCTCCAACAACCCCGCATGCCCACCCAATTCATGCATAGCAGAATCACCCCTGGTTCTACCCCTCACGATAGATACCTAGGTGTCCCCTTGCAGACCATCATAGACCCCAGTTACCGTTGGGAATTAAGGGATCCCACCCATGTGCATGTAGTCCCGCAAGATCTACAGCGTAAGGAACTGGCAGTCCGTTGACATGCGAAAGGGAGAAGATCACAGATGACTTTCCCGTCCCATTCCAAGTCTCATGGTTAACGCTTCATTTACGGCGCAAGAACGCTGACGGCATTGGTTCTTAAGTCCTAGGTAATACTTTCCCGTGCAAATGGAACCTCCACCAACCACATCATACCATGGTTCCATCTGCCAGCCAACAATATATATATAGCAATTCACATCATTCGAAAATAGGTTTTACTTTTTCATGCAATGATAAACCATAGTATTTTGCATTTACTTTGATAAACATAATCAAGTAGGACATGAGCAAGAGTGAACTTGCCTTTTTGACTGCAAGATTATGCAGCCAAGGTCTTCTATATGATAAAGACTCCAAATCTGAAAAGAACGTCATTGGTCCGGTAAGGACTAATGTTTGAAGAAGCAATATGCTATTATGCATAAGTATGAGATGCATCGCCCTAAAGCCCGTAATTAACTCTCGATGGTTGAGGGTTGTTTGAGTTTGGTGATTACTTTTAGATTTGTTTTATCTTCAAGTTCACTTCACAAGAATGATGAATTTTAAACTTTAACTACAAATACCATATTAAGCATAAGGGTAAAATAAAACAACATCATAATACTAAATGGTTATTTTGGGGTTGATCATCATCTTTATGTTTATAAAGAACATGTGAAACAATTTACATGAAATTAAAATGTATCTAAATTAGCATTTTAAATTAATTCCATATTTCAAATATTAACCAAATTGTAGTTTCAATTTTAGAATGATTCAACTTTAGTCAAACAAACATTTTATTTAGACAAACTGATAAATTTTATTTTTCTGATCATTTTGGTATATTATTTGTATTATTCTGATTTAAAATGATTTAGTTATGAATTTTTAAGTTGTTTCCAATTTTTCTTTACTTAACCAAAATATAAATGAAAGGAAGTTAAGTAGTAAATGAAGTATGTGAAACATTTATTCAAAGGAAACTTAGTGGTTCAAAGTGTTGTTGGATTTTTATTTATTTGAAGTGATTATGAAATAATAGTAGAACAATTTCATAAGCTTATAACTTTATTTTCAAAATTATGAAAATAATCCTATTAATTATTTTCTTAAATAGAGTATCATTTTAATTAATCATTATTGAAATTAGAATATTGCAGTTTATAATGAATACATATTTTAGAATTTAAAAGTAAGCATGTGAAGCATTTTTGAATTGAGTTAAAATACATTCCAATTAGCATTTTTATTTATCTTCATAATTAAAAGAATAAGTAAATAGTTATTTCATTTTTATAAATTCAAATTTATTCAAACACAAATTTCATTGATACAAATCTATAGATTTATTTTTGTGCATATTTTGAGGTATTATTTGTATTTTTATGATTTAGTATGAATTAGTTATCAATTTTCAAAGTTTAAGCAATTTAAATTATTTTTGGAATATTTAAAATGAGTTGGTCCCACTTGTCATAGTTTTAATAATTACAGAAAACATTTTAGGAAATGATTAAAAATCTGACAACTGGTCCCACATGTCATATTCCTATTTATTTTTTTAAAGAAATTCAAGAAAACTTCTGATTGGTCCGCTGACGTCATGCTGACGTCAGCAATGGAGTTCATCCCACCCGAGCTCAAATTCGGCACTTGCGAGCGAAATTGGGATGAATGGGATCCTGGTTGGCTAGAGGAGGTTGAGGCGAACCATTATGTGGCGGCTCTTGGACCAAATGGTCACCGGAGTAGCTCCGGCGACTCGCAACCGCGGCGGCCGGACATGGCACACGTTGCGACGACAAGTTCCTGAAGCAATCGAACGAATTGAAGGCATGGGAAGATAGATAAGCTCACCACGAGCACAGAGGAGGGCTCGGAACGGCACGGGATGCTTGACGACGACGAACTCGTCCTCGACGACCGGCGGTCGGACTTGAGGAAGACGGCGAGATTCTCCCTCCTTTGATCCTCCCAGCACGCACGGCTCAACGAGGAGCTTGAGGGCGTCCAGGCGAACCTCCAGAGCTTCTCAGGGCAGCACGGCATGGCCGGAGTTGACGGCGCACGGCGGCGGCCCGACGAACTAGGGTTTCGCTTCCCCGTCGACTTACTGGGAGAGAGAAAGAGAGAGAGGACTGAGGCGATGGAGAGCGAGATGGGGACGTCTTCTCCTTCTTATCCGCGCGAGCAAGCAGGCAGGGAGGAGGTGGCAGCGCGGCGTCGGCCTCGTCCTTCTGGCGCGAGGAGGAAGAAGAAAAGGGAAAAGAAGTTTTTGCAGAAAACCCCCTAGGTTTCCAGGAAATTACAGAAACAGTGTAAACAGGCCCCTGGCTCCTGTTTTAAATGATTTGAGGACTTGTTTGTGATGATTTTAATTACAGAAAAGCCCCTGGTTGTGTAGGGTTACATTATATTTATGATTTCAACTTATAAATTTTAATATTTGATGTATTTTAAATTCATTCCATATTTGGAATGAATTTTTGTATATTTAAATTTATTTCCTTTTTACAAGATGTGTAGAATTTCAACAACAAGTTTCTTTTAAACTTGGATTATAAATCTTTTGTGTGTTTTAAATTCGTTAACCACTTAAAGTAAATTTGAACATATTTGGAATTATCTCTTTTTAATAAAAAATTATAGTTTATGGCCTCTGTTCTTATTGTGTACTTTTATAACAATTGATTTATTTTGTTATGCTTTTTATTTGTGGTTTTATATTATTTTCAAATGCTAGGGATAGTTTCTTCCTTGTCTTCAGCTTCAGATAAATATTCAAACTTGTTCTGAGTGCCTTATTGATTCCTGGACAACATCAAATTGTTGTCCAGCAATATAACATGATTTGCTTACTGTGGTGACTACAAAGAGTATACACGGTGTTTCAATTCAAATTCATGCCAAGCACAAAATATGGCTCTAGTGGCTTTGGCTTGTGATACCTGACAACTAAATCATGTGAAAACATGATCAAATGTCTGTGGATGCACAAGAGAAGATATCCTGCCTGAAGTCAGGTCTTATGGTAGGATAAATGGGTAAAATGATGAGAACAGAATCTTGCTTAATTCCATATCTCATTCTGATGATCAAAAAGATGATATACTCCTTTGAATAAAATAGATGATCTTGTTTTTGTGGAAGCAAGTTGCTAAAACAATTGCTGACTAAGTAGTCCATGTGGTTCCATTTACCACATGTCCAGATTTAACTCATCTTGAGAATGAATCTTGAATAAGCCAAACGGTCTTGGTCACATGATGAACTTGTGAACCCCTCTCTTATGAGACATGTCCACACTCACATGAATTTGAGAGTTAACTCATGTGATGATTACATATGGTTGATGATCATATGGTTTTATGCTTTGGCTTTACTTTCTCTCTGATAGTCATACTCTTGGAGAAATACCATGTATTATCTGTCCTTTTGTTTATTTGTATATGACACCCAATTGTTTGAGCATACAAAAGTGATTTGTTAACAAGGTTGCAAAGCTTGTCACCCAACTACTTCTATATAACACAAACATTGGAATATCACACTATTTCTTGAGAGATTGTTAAGAACAGAATATGATAGAAGAGTTTCCAAATTCTCAATGCTGATGTGGCATAATACTTCTATGCCATCCTGGAAATCCTTCTTCAACACCTTCTTGTTGCTTTACCTCTTTTCTTGAGATGCTTCCCAGGTTGAATAACTTCAAGAAGATTAGGAGATAAGAAGTTAAGATTCACTAGATAAGGTGAAAAGATCTTTGTTAAGATTTTAGGTAATTCAATTTGTCTTTAAGTCTAGAATGATTTCCATCTACTAGAGATATGTCTAACATATAAGGTTAGACAAGATGATGAGATGATACCTAAGAATATCTAGATTTATGTTGCACTCCTGAGGTAAGGTTTTGATGTAATAAGATATATTCCCACTGGGTTTAACAATTTTATCGAGTACCTCTCTGCCCAGAAATAGGTTTTAAGCCAAGATCATCTCAAAGTTTGTAACGCTCAAGTTGATGATCTACTTCAATTCCACCAACTCAAGTGAAACTTCAATCACTTAGTGTTTTTAAATTATTTGCGCGAAAATTCTTTGGATTTTCTGATGCATGAATGCAATGCACACTAGTGTGTCCACTCTAATTTGGGACTCTAAATCCTAGGATGTTACAGCGCCTCTGCGCGTGGGCGTGGCTGTTGCCTGCTACTGCGGCCAACGGCGTTCTGGGCTTCGGCAATCACCGTCTCCGCAGGATGCCTAGATGCCTGTTCATCCGTCGTCGGTGGCTCCCCTCCCCGGTCAACTGGTCCGCCGGTCGCAGGCTACCTAACTCGCTGCTTTTTTTTTGAGGGAAGGTCATCATGGCTAGCTTTATTAATATCAAGGCATAATTACATCGTTCACCAGAGTATTGATCAGCCAGCCCGGAGGCTCGTTGATCAAGCTTACAGAATTTTTATTACAAAAACTAAAGCTAGCTCTGCCTCAGTATTATGAAATCCCAGCGAATTGGCAAGGTTTAATCCATCCCTAATAGCTGAAGCCTCTAGGGTGATGGCATCCAAACCTCGCTCTGCATATAAGCATTGGGCAGCAATGAAATTACCCCGGTCATCTCGCTGCTGCTTTGCTTGCGGGTTGAGCGAGGCTAGGAAGCGAAGCGATTTTTGTTTGATGGTTTTCCGCTACTTTATTCATCTATCAAAATATTCAGAGGTACATGAATGGGATCATATGGTGTGCCCAGCCAAACATGACGACCCACACCTAATGAGAGCCCGAATCTAGTGAGATTATGAGCTTCAGTATTAGAGCTTCTACGCTCATGAACAAAACGGCAACAGCTAAACAGACTACTCCTGTGGCTAATCTCCCGGGTGATAGATCCATATATACCCATAGAAGTCGGTGAGATGTCTTCAACCACCCCTTTGCAATCTGAAGCAACTAGGCAATTCTGAATGAGAAGATCATCGGCCAGAGCAAGACCTTCCCGGCAAGCTATCGCTTCCGCCACTCCCGGGTCCTTCACACCCTGTGTAACTAGAACTGAAGCTCCCAGATAATTCCCCTGCGGATCCCTACAAAAAGCTGCCGAAGCACACTTTCCGTTCTCAGAAGATACAGCTCCATCAACATTGATCTTCGCAAGGCTAGGCGGAGGAGGGATCCAGCGTCTAGACTCGCAAGGCTATGCGGAGGAGGGAGCGAAGCGATGCCTGTGCGTGTTGTCTTGTTGAGCTAATGGGCTGGGTAGTTGAGCACTTGAGCTAATGGGCTGGGCTGCTGCATGGGATTAGTTGTAGTAATTTTTTTTTTGAGTTTTCGGAGGGTAGGCTTCAGCCTGTTGAAGCCTGCCTACTGGACTCGCCTTTGGCCGCTCACAACCTGATCTCTTATAACCGAGTAGCCACTCACATCTTGATTCTGAATATCGAAGATGCCCTTCATGTGTTGGATCTTCGCCTTTTCCCACTGTGTTTTCTGCCAGCGGCCACTCGCAACCTGCTCTCTTAGAATTTGAAATGGGTAGCTGCTCACGTCTAGATTCTGTGTATCCAAGATGCCCTCCATGTATTGGATCCGCAAAATCTCTGCTGCCACCTTTGGGTGGATGACCAGTTTGTCCGGCAAGTAGTGACCCCGGTGCGATCGTAGCACGGTAACATCCATGCCAGCCAGCTCCTTTCTCGTATTCAGGTTCTGATACCGACCGCCGACAGTAAGGACCTTTTGCTTCTCCTTGCCCTGTGGGACTATCAGGGTGACGATGAAATTTTTCTGCTCACCAGCATAGATGTTGTAGATGTCAATTGTGCCAGACCGCTTGTCCAAGCTTACAGAGTTGCTGCATCCGCCAGACTTAATAGAAGATATGGTGACCTCCTCGTGAACCTGGAGAGTGATTTTGATGCACGTCGCTACTACCGAAGTAAGACCGGTGAGAATAGCGCCAGGGCATATTTGATGTCAGTATCCAAGTCGATGTAGGAGTAGGTGCCGGATGTTATATCGGCTAAGTACTTCATTTCCCTGGGACAGTGGTAGCCCAAAGCAAAGGTGTGCACCGGGAATTCCATGCTGATCTCTTGCTCAAGGATCTCAGGGTATGTGCCTGCAGTCACTCAACATGAGCATGATGCAACCTGTACGGATCTTGCTCTCCCACATTCCACGTCCCCGCAGAATCTATACAAGAAGAAATTAAAACAGCAGCGTACCATTTTAGTTTTTTCCCTTTATATCATAAACAAAATAAATGCTCTCATCTATTCATGAAAGTTCATCACTATGGTTGTCCGTAAATATGTGACTTTCAGCTTCTGTAACATGGACCAGTAATATATACATAAATATTTAGATTGGTAAGATAAAATATTATTACTAGATTTAGCTACATATATTTTTATATATACTTTTCTTAATTATGTACTCATATATGAATGCAAAAATTAATTGTCAAAAAAAATGCATATTCAAACCAATATCTAAAACGTCATCTAGTTTTGATCATGATAATTAATGTACATGGGTGTACCTGAGCTCCCTCTCGTAGAGCGGTGCCCAAATATTTCCCGTTCCCATGGGTGAGCTCATCAATATTGAGCTTGTCAATGTCCCGGCCATGGTTGGAAATGTACGTGAGCTCTGTGACGCGGTGCACACTGGTCTTAAGGACGGGGTGCACATTGGTCTTGAGAAACATAAGGCAGAGCCGGTCATTGGGGCTGAGCTTGTTGAGTAACATCATCATGGCCTTCTCCAAGTCACGCAGCCCGACATTGAGAACCGCAATGACATCCACTCCAGCATGCGGCATCTCCCCTACATGACGCCATGTTGCCCCGGTGATCCGTACCAGTACGGAGAAGTAGTCATCGTACCAGTTACCCGAAACCATTTTGCTTTTTGTGAACGTTTCTACCTTCATCTGAATTAGGATTTTTCATCCACCAAATTAAAATCAACTAACTGAATCTAATGAGCAAGTGTTCTGAAATGCATAGGCAGACAGCTTACCGAATCAGCAACACCATCTGCATGTTGTTGCTCCATGGTTTGGAAAGCACTGGAGTAGAAGGGCTTGCCCTTGGTTGTTGCATGCTGCCACTCATGGCAACTCAGCCATGATAGCATGTATTGCTTGTTTCCTTTTTGCATTTGAGCGACGTCCTCATCATGGTCTGACAAGGTTTCCACAGGGATGGCAAGACCCTCATCGGAGTCCTTCATCTTGTCCCACATTGTTTTCAGCATGTGGCCACTCACATCTTGATTCTTTATGGCTAAGATGCTATTCTTGTACCTGGTCCGCAACAGCTCTGCTGCCACCTTATGATGGATGACCAATTCGTCAGGCGAGCATGTCCTGTACAGTCGTTGCACAATCACGTCGTCCATGACAAGCAGCTCCTTGCTCGAGTTGAGGCTCTGGTAACTGCCACCAACGGTCATGATTAGCTTTTCATTGCCTCGTGGAACTGTCAAGTAGACGATGAAGTTCTTCTGCTCGCCGGCGTAGATGTAGTCGATGTATATTTTGCCAGACTGTCTGTCTAAGCTCCACCAGACTCGATGGAAAATATTGTAAGTGCATTTTTAGCCTGGAAGGTGATATTGAGATGCCTTGCTGCCAGCGATGTGAGGCCAGCGACGAATATCGCGAGGGCATATTTGACACATTCGATGTCCAACTCGACGTAAGAGTAGGTGCCGGATGTCTTGTCGGCTATGTACTTCATTTCCCTGGGGTTGTGGTAGCCCAAAGCAAATGTGTGCACCGGAAATTCCTGACTGATCTCGTGCTTGAGGATGTCAGGGTACCTGCGTGCACTGGACACGAGCATGATGCAGCCTGTACGGCTACTGCTCTCCCAGAATCCACGCCCCCGCAGAATCTAGTCATAAAAAAGATTAAAAGAGCAACACACTCTTTTACTTTTTCATCCTTTCTCTTAAACAAAATAAAATGTCTTCATCTAGATGTGGAAGTTCATCAATTAATTGATATTGTCATGAAAATTAATGTACTTGGGTGGATGGGGTACCTGAGCTCCCTCTCGCAGAGCGGCACCCAAAAATTTCCCATTCCCAAGGACTAGCTCGTTGATCTTGTGCCTGGCAACGTCCCTGCCATGGCCTGACATGTACGTGAGCTCCATGACGCGGTGCACATTGTTCTGATCAAGTGACACGACGGAGAGCCGATCATTGGTGCCGAGCTTGTCAACTACAATCATCACAGCCTGCTTCATTTCATCCGTTGACATCTCCCACTCCATGGTGATGTTCACCACCGCAACGATGTCGACACCAGCGCTAGGCATCTCCTCATCACGACGCCCCACCCTGACCCGCAGCAGGACAGGGAACTTTTTGCATGTCTCGGCAGGATGAATCACCTTGTTTCTTGTGAACATTTCTACCTTCACCTGAATTGGAAGTGTTTGTCATCCATCCGATAATATCATCGACGGGCCGGCGAGTCGTATACAATGCGCGTAGATCGAGAAACCAAGATAAATACGTAGATGGACAACTTACTAGATTTTTATCTTCGTCCTTTTGGCAGTTTTCCGGCATCGGTGAACGCAAATGCGCCTGCCAGGGGTCGGGCAACATTGATGTGTCTCAGTAGTAAAAAGAGCTATCTACTGCATAAATTAGGATGCATGCATAGTATCCTGGATGATACCACACACCTCTCATAGGTAAATTTTCCAGTTATGTTAATTGGAGACAAGTATGATCTATCTTCGTTTCATCCTTTCTAACCATCAGATACCCAGGCTGCGAAGCATCACATAGCTATCCCCTCTATTGACTGGTTTGTTAGTCTCGCATAATTTTTCATTAGGAGCAGTTTTATGTCGGAAAATTAGCACACCAAGATTTGGATATGCATGCCGTTGTATGTATCTTCCATGAGTGACTGGGAGCCCGGGAGACAATAAAGCTCTTCCTTTATCTAAATAAAAATTATGTTATCTGTTCTTCAGATGTTTGAAATCATCTAAAAATCAAAAATTGTGTTAGCACTTTACTAAAGTTGTACTTCTTCAGTGAGTACAATTATGACCTTATTGTCGTGCAGTTTTAGGTGGATGCAATTTCTGAAATTCCAGACAATTGAGAATTAGCAAGAACGATAAAGAACTGAACATGCCTTTCACCCAGACTAAATGATTGTCCGCGTTTATATTTCATGGTGTTGTGTGTATACTATGTTGTATCGTAATGAGATAACTACTTATCACCCAAATTATGAACAACGTGTCACAGATTTTTTTAAAAAAGTCAATTACCTTTTGTATCGTAGTTTCAGTCTCATCCAGTTGATCGATAATATCCACTATACTAGGTCTTTTGTGCCTCTCAATCTCCATGCATCTGAGTCCTATTTCAGTGCATATACTCACTTGCTGGCAGTTTGCTTCTAGCGTCCGTGATGTACACGTTGCTTCTAACCTGTTCCTCCAGTTCTCATGTACCTGTGGGATCAAAGTGTAAATGTAGAATGGTACTTCCTCGGTACGGGTACATAGGAGCTATTTTGATTTCTGAAGACAAAGTTGTGCCTAATAATTGAAATCTTCATATGTAGTTTATGTGGCACAAAATTGATACCATTTGATTTTTATTAAAAAATGTCCGATGATTGTGATTTTGTAGGTAAACCATGTATTATTGAAGTAAGTATTGAACAAAGCATAGTGTTAACCAATCAAATTACACTATATTTGGACAGAGGGAGTACTGTGTTCAAATATATGGAGCACTGTGTTCAAATATAGGGCATACATCATATTTATCATAAAACAACCATGTATCTTTGTTATGAAGTAAAGAGATGGTGATATGTACTTGATCCAGAAACTCTTGGCCAGGCATCTCAGCACTTCTAGTGTGGCCTCTTGGCCCTGCAATTATCTTTGTGATTACAACACCCAAGCTGAAGATGTCTAACTTCTTTAAGACGACTTGTCGAAATAAGTATTCTGGCGGCATGTATCCACTGTGCATGGCAACATATAATGTAACAAAAATGCGTATACAAAGTGCTAACACTTTAGTTCAGTAGAAAAGGAATTTTCCCACTTACATTGTTCCTAGAGGACTTTGTGTGACCCTGGTTTGTTCTTCGCCGAAGAGTTTCGACAGACCAAAATCCGCAAGTTTTGGTACCATATTCTTATCCAGCAGTATGTTGTCAGGTTTTAGGTCCAAATGGTAAATTGGATCTTTGAATCCTTCATGAAGGTATTTTAAGCCCTCACATATCCCCTTGATAATTTTGTAACGTGTCTGCCAGTCAAGTCCTAGAGTTTCAACTGCAGGTTAAAACAAATTAAGAGGGTGTTGATGAATGGCAAATATAGGTAACCATTTTTTCACATGCTAGAAAAAACCATACTCAAAGTGGAGCAGCATCATACCAGAAAGATGTCTTTGAAGGCTACCCATGTGCATGTACTCGAAGCACAGTGCTCTGTATGTCATTTCACCAAAAACTGTTCTTCCTTGGAACTCCATATGTTGACGTCGAGTTTCGTAGCAGTAGCCAACTAGCCTTACAGTGTTCTTATGGTTGAGCATCATAAGGTTATCAAACTCATGTTGGAATTTATCATCGTCAATTGCTTGCATGTTATTATAAAGCATCTTCACGGCAATTTCTTCTCCATTTTCAAGCATGCCCTATCGAAGATTTCTATCATCAGCATTCTATATATACCACCAACTGATAGAGGGAAAAAACTGGTAACTATAAATTATCGATACTTGGTTGCAACAAACTTCCTTACAAATTAAAAGTTTGTGCCAAGGCTATTGACTCCTAATTGACAATTAAGCAACATGTTGATATTTTTTATATATACTTGGTCAAACTTTACAAAGTTTGATAAAACTAATCTACTCTATGTTTTGATGTAGAGAGAGTATTGAGTAGATGTTCAACGGAATTGAACAAAAAAATTGAAGACATCAGATTTGTGTTCAACAGATAGAATACAACCAAGTATACATGGTAATCATCCAAATAGCTTCTAACTTGGACACGCCATGTAGTGTTGCAAATGTCTTTGGCAACTAGCTACATGGTATCGACCACAAGTATAGAGTTCTTCTCAGGATGGGAGCGCTTAACGTAATATGGTCGCTTTTGTCTACGTTGAAATGATGAAGTTTTTAATGGTAATAATTTTTCTCCTATGCAAGTCATTTACAGGTGTACACATGTTTCATTTATGGTAATCGCATCAACGGGTGGAGTTTCGAGACCACACAATTGGAACACGCAGTGAGGGTTATTTTTACCCCCACATGGGTGACATCGTGATCTTTGAATTGACCCTCCACTTTCCTAGGCGATTTACGAGCTCGATTGATCCTTGTAAGCGTCATTTTTATTTTCTCGTTTTCTGTACTCTTAGGCTGTGTACATCCTTGTTATGTGTTATTCAGAGGCTGGGTGTAAACTACTTTGTAGTTTCGCGATATTTTGAGTAATAAAATATCATTTATCTAAAAAATGTCTCTCGAACTATTGGAGATTCTCGTAACAACATGTGGAATATCTCGTAGTGAATTGCACAATTTTCTTGCTAATTATTTAATTTTCCAATTAGAAACACTAGCAGAATGCATGTACTGGATTGATTTCCCCCATCTCTTTCTATTTCTCCCATCTCTTTCTTTCTCTCCTCTAGCTGCTCCTTGAGAGTCGAAAGGTGTCTCACGGATCCTCTCCTCCCCTTCATCGCGGCTCTACAAGCCAAAGATGATGAAGGAGGGGAGGCCGGTCCTCTCCGCTGTATACTAGTAGTTGTAAGTTAGTTTTAGGATTTCATCCTTTGTGTTGGACTGGCGGATGCCGTCTGGGTTCGTTTTGCCGAAGCTTGCGGGCCGCATCTGGCGATGGATGGTGGTGCTATTGCTGATCTGTGTGCTCTGAAGGTTGGAGACGAAGGTCAACAACACCCCCTCAGCGACCCTTTTAATAAAGCTCGTGGCGGAGTACAGATTCATGGAGATCTGGAGCTCCCTCGCCTCTCTCCTCGCGGTCGTGGTGATAAGCTGGAGGGAAGCGACGGGCCCGCTGCTCTGCATGCCCGTGCTCGGCGGGAATCGGTGTTATGCTGCCGAGGCGTTGTGCTCTGGCGCTTTTGCGTGGTGCTGAGCACGCCTTGGTCAAGCGCTGCGTCAATCCTCCATGGTGAAGGGTGGACGGTAGCTGCGAATCTGAGGCGGCCTTGTTCAATAAGCGCGTCAGTGGATTCATCCGATGAGAGCTGCTGGTAAGCTCCTTCTCCTTCTTTCATCAAGGTGGTGGACAAGTGGGGATGGCTTCCCCGGCTTCTATCGATGGGTTTCGCCGCAGGGCGATGATGGTGATGTGACTGCGCGACGTGCGACGACTGTGGTCGTCTTGCCGCTGCCTCGACTGGTCGAAGGGCGACCCTCCTCAGCCGATAGTGGTTGGCTGCGCTTTCTCCATCCCGGAGGATCTTCAGCTTCGTGCAGGACTTTCCCAGCAGCGTCGAACCAAGTGGTTCGTCCCCGGCTTCGGCATCGCTGTTCTGCTCGTCGAGCTTGCAAAGCTGATGCGGTGGAGAAGAGTCTCATGGATTCGATTTCTTTTCTGCCATATTTTTTAGGGTTCTTTGTGTAAAGTTTCATGTTATGCTTGTAATTTTTCCTATCCTTTGGACCTATCCATGTAATTGTACCCATCGATGGAATATAGCAGCTCCGAGTCCTTTGAGGCCCGGCCCCTTACCTTACCTTGTAAACCTTCCCATATGCTCCCTGACCAAGTGCTCGCTCCTCGGAAAAATTATCCGTGATCTCTTCTATTACTCGGATGGTTAGACTAGTTGGCCCCGTAGTAGTTGCGTTGATGGGCATGGTACTACTACTGTCTCTGCTGGTGAACCTGTAGGGGCATATATAGCGGAAAGTCATTTGCGCTCACAAGCTCCAGTGCTCCATTCGTTTAATTTTTTTTTAGAAGTTTTAAAATAAATTGAAAATAATTCTGGAGGTAGTCTATGATGTAGCCTATAAACGTGCAAAATCTCAACGTGAAATTCATTGTATTATGGGCTACACGAAAATGACAAAATCTTAAATGTTTTGGAGATTTGAAACACTATACTCATATCTGTATATTTGTCTTTTTTACAGTTCAAAATACAAAATATTTGTAACTGATTTTTTGCACGTTTTTAAAATACATCATTGAGAATATCTATGATTTTTTTTTTCATTTTTTGATACTTTGAAATATAATTTTTGAATTTTTTAAAACACAGGGAGCACTGGAGCTCGGGAGTAAGAAATCCCCACTCCATATATAGGTACAAAGGAAATATCGAGAATCAAATCTCCTGCGAAGACGTAGACCGACGGATACTAACCTGGAGCTGGACCTCAAGCTTGAACTTGAGCTGGAAGGTTGAAGGTCTTCGCCCTTGGGTGCACAATCGGAGCCGCCGGGAGATGCCATGTCAATGGTCCTTGCTCTTCACGAGATGGTTTTTTTTTTGAAAGAGCGCAGGAGAGCTGCGTTATTTCATTGATAGAAGGAGGTAGTTACAAGGAATTCGAGCCAAAATAAAAAGAGGGCTAGACCAAGCAGAAGTCTGCTTGGACAAGCGATACAACACGGATTACTCGCGGCATCGAAGGTGCCCACAACCGGCCATTGCCCAACTAGACGCCTCATCGAAGAGCAGCTGCGCAGCCACCGCCGGCGTTGCGGAGGTCTCGCGGAAGATACGCGCATTGCGCTCACGCCAGATGGACCAGATGGTGAGCAATGCCAGGGACTTGCCCGCTTTGATCTTCAGCGCAGAAGTGGCTGAGAGGGTCGCAAGCCAAGCATGCATGGAAGGCATCGGCGAGGAGGGCCAGTTGGCCGGCCGTAGTGCCTCAATGCCGAACTTGTCTGCAACCCGCTCCCAGAGCGCGCGTGACCAGATGCACTCGACGAGGAGGTGCTCCGCCGTCTCGAGGTTCCGCATGCAAAGCGGGCAGAAATAATAGTTAGGCCACCGCCTCGCCATTAACCGGTCAGCCGTGAGCACGCGGTTGTGGACAAAAAGCCAAGCAAGGAGCTTGCACTTTGCAGGCGCCCAAGCTTGCCAAATAGTTGGCATAAGCGGGGAAGCCACCGAGCCAAGGAAGAGCAGCCGATACGCGGAGGAGGCCGAGTAAACTCCATTGGCCGCGGCGCGCCACGAGAAGGTGTCCGACGTGCCGACAGTGAGCTGAAGGTTGGCCGCCGCCACCCAAAGCCTAACGAACGCGGGCAGCAGGTCAGACGTAACACGGCCGCGGAGATCGGCGACCCAGCGCTGGTCGCGGACGGCATCAGCGACTAGCCGCTGCTTGCGGCGAGAGGCGGCAAAGAGCTCCGGGAAGAGCACAAACGGCGCTCCCTCATTCGTCCAATTGTCTAACCAGAAACGCGCCGTCAGGCCATCGCCAACGGAGGTGATGGTGGCCGCCGCAAAGATCTCACGGTCCTTCATTGAGCAAGGCACCGGCATGCCACTCCACGGCCTGTTGGGCTGGACTCGCTCCAACCAAAGCCACTTAAGGCGCAAAGCAGTCCCGAAACGATCAAGATCGATGATGCCGAGGCCACCAAGGTCACGGGGCCGGCAAATCTTGGACCACGCAACCTTGCAATGGCCACCATGGCACGTTTCCTCTCCTCGCCAAAGCCACGCACGACGAAGCCGATCGATAAGCTTGCGTACCCATGCCGGCATGGCGTGCACCGAAATCCAGTAAACGGAGAGCGCCGAGAGGACAGCATTGAGGAGGACCAGGCGACCTGCCGCGGACAGAAGCTTTGCCTTCCAGCAGGCAAGCCTACTAGCAATCCGGTCAATCAAAGGCTGGAAGTCCACCTTTCGGAGCTTCCTAAGGCTGAGCGGGAGGCCGAGGAACTTGCACGGCAGGGTGGCAAGACGAGCACCCAGCGGCGAGACGATGTCAGCAACATCGAAGGCAGCACACTGAATGGGGATGACGCTGGTCTTCGAGAAGTTGACGCGGAGACCCGTGACGTCGCCGAAACGCTGCAGAATGGACCGCAAGGCCATGAACTCATCTTTGACCGGGCTGATGAACAAGACGGCGTCGTCAGCATACAAGGACGTGCGCACCGAATTGGCCTGGCCAGGCAGGCGAGACAAGACACCGTCCTCAATTGCCAGCACGAGGATGCCGTGGAGCGGCTCCATGGCAAGGATTAACAGATATGGCGACAGCGGATCACCCTGGCGCAGCCCCCGACAGTGCCGGATCCGATCGCCCACCACTCCGTTGAGTATGACTCGCGAGGAGGAGGTGGATAGCAGCAGGGCGATCCAGTCGCACCAGCGCTGGCTGAATCCACGAGCTCGAAGCATGTCAAGCAGATAGACCCAAGAGACGGAGTCGAATGCCTTTGCGATGTCGAGCTTGACGAGCATGGAGGGGCGCTTGGCTCGATGCAGACGGCGAACCTGGCCCTGGACAAGCAAGAAGTTGTCCTGGATACATCTCCCACGGATGAAGGCGCTCTGCGTGGGTGAAATCAACTCATCTATGCGCTTGGCGAGACGTGTCGCTAGGACCTTCATGAACAGCTTGGCGAAACTATGCAGAAGGCTAATGGGCCGAAAATCCCCAATGGAGGCTGCCCCGTCGCACTTGGGAATGAGAACGACATGTGCCTCGTTGAGCCTGTGCAAGCTTGTCCGGTTGAGCTGGGAGAGCCGCTGGAAGGCTAGCATGAGATCATGGATGATGATCGGGGCAGCAGCTTTGAAGAAGGCACCAGAGAAACCGTCTGGCCCTGGCGCACGGTCAGCGGGTAGGTCAGCAATGGCTGCAAGAACCTACTCCGCGGAGAACTCGGCGTCAAGCTCGGAGAGATCGGGAGATGACAGGCCAAGTGCGTTGTGGGGACCCCGGACTAGCCGTCCGAAATACCCGATTATGCTTAACACAACGATCCCGTGATCAGTCTGTCGTTGCACATAATCCGAACTGAATATCAAAGTTTACATCCATACAACACCGAGTTTAAAGTCTTACAAACCTGGCCATACAGGCCTAATTATACATAGGTGCCTTCAAGGGCCAAACCATCTTTATTCAGCGGAAGCTACGGTAGTAGGGCTAAACCAACTCGACAACACCCGACAGGCAGCTGACTTATGAAGTTCTTAGTTCGCATAGACGTCGCCAAACTCCTCTTCAACGCAGGGTTCCTCGAAATCTGGCTAAGACAATAGCCAGGGACGAAACCAATGTGAGTACATTTGATTGTACTCGCAAACTACCCCAACTTGAGGAAGCACTAGCTTTTATTATTTTAAAAACTTTTATTTGAAAAACTCTCAAAAACCTTTTTCGAAAAGGGGAGAGAGAAGAAGTTTATCCTTTAAGAAAACGCCATTTTAACTGTTTTTCCGGAACTCTTCCGGTATCCAACCATAACCTGGTTATGGTTCCAAACCCCTCACCACCTCGTACCAACTCATTGGCACAGGTGGGAAATAACCCTTTCCAAGTCAATTTCCTCAACACAACTCCAGAGTTTGCAAAACTTTGCACATGGCCTTAGTAGTTCTTCCCAACTGTCCGTATCCGAGGACTCGGCTATTCGAATAGTTTTACCCTCTGCAGAGGTAGTACGCTTTTCCCACACCCATCCGGTCACTCATCGTGTCAGCCACGTCCCGCCATACCGGAGGTATGCGAAGTTGAGTTCCCGGCCATAGCCTGTCCTTTGCTCATGCTAGTATAGGACCCTGCCGCTACGACACTTTCCACCGACACTCAAATCCTCAGAAACTAAGTGTGGGACTCGTAGTTCTGCCCGGCGGACCCAAGGGAGCCCTTCAATCCTCTTCCTCCGACACATCCATACCGGCTTCCGGTAGACAACAATGAAGAGGACCCAGGTCAGGGGGTAGGTCCTCAGACCATCCCCTCATGGAACGAGGTTATCCTCGTTGTTGAGGCATCCAGTACTAACACAGCAAATTATATGACTACGCCCTTGCCCATATGTGGGTAAATGTGGTCGCACAGATTTTTGGCTGGGGATGTAAGTACCAGGACACAATGTGCATTTTTCCTTCCAAAAACAACACCAAACTCTGCTTTACCATCTTCATACCGACCGTTCGGTACTTCAACTTCATTCGAGTACTTTTAAAAGAGTTTTGAATAAACATTTTTTTTTCCATCCTCTAGTTGAAGATAATTACCTTATATATCTACAAGGGTGGCAAAATAGTTTTTCATATCTTTGTAAAAGGTTTTAAAAATCTTTGATACTAGTGAAGACTCATGTGATTAAAATAGAGGTATAGAAGTGCAAGCTCAGTGAAGTAGCTTGCCTTGATCCACAAAGTGGTACTGATCCTGGTCTTCTGGTTCAATAAAACCTCCTTCCTCGATAAATCCGTCAACGGTATCGTCTAAACGTTAAACAATCAAAACAAACAATCACTATACTAGCTCAAGCATCAACACATCATAACAATCACAATGCTGCAAATAGCTACTGTATACATCAAGCAACACAAGGTGGTTTCAAATTGATTGAATTAAATTTTATTTAATTAATTTCAAACTAAGGCAGAAACTAGTTGTACACTAATTAATTCACCATTTAATCTATGTTTGTCACAAAAATTCAAACTAAAATTCTATGGATAGCTACTGGTGTGTAGAAGATCACCCAATTGGTTTGGGATCATTTGGAGTTACAAAACTCCCTACACATCTGTTTTACTTCAGAAGGGTTTTAAACAAGTTTTAGCTACCAAACAAATTTGGTTGCTCCAAAAATTAAATCCTTTTAGGGGTATCTAACCTTGGTTGAGTGTGACCTAACAAAATTGGTTTTAGATCAATTGGATCTACCAATAGTTCACACTAATTGTTTTAGTGCAGAAGGGTGCACTGAAGTTCAACCAAAGGCTAAGGATTTTATACTATTCAATTAATTCTACCAAAATTTGGGGAGCTAAAGGATCCTAATACAAAGCTACCAAAATTGGTTTCAAGTTATTTGGATTTATATAACTCCAGAAACAAATGGTTTAGTGTTTTAAACCTTCTGGAGCATTTTTACTAATACATTTTTATTATTTAATTAAATGGGGTGAGACCACTTTGGTGAGTTTAAGAATTTCATAAGCTTTCCAGAACAGTTGAGTTTGATTTATTTGGATTCCTAGAACTCGAGATTTTGAATTTCTAAACTAGGTCCAGTACTGACTTATTCAGAGAAAAAGAATTTGGAAAATCATCTCCTCTGGATAATGTTTAAAACTATGACATGTGGGGTCGGGTGGTCAGTGACTCAGTGGAAAAATTCCCGCGTGTGGATAATGTTTAAAACGCTGACGGGTGGGTCCCGCTTGTCGGCGTGTAAACAAACGAAGCGGTATGCTACCGTTGGATATAGATCCAACGGCGCACAGTGGCCGCGAACGGCGTCAACCATAAATGGGCGGCGCCGCCGCGCCGGCGACGGTGACGAGCACGGATAGCTCACCTGAGAGCACGGGAGGTGGCGGAGATGATCGGAATCGACGGCGGAGGGAGTGGGGAGCTTCTGGGACAAGTTGCGCGTGCAGGGACGGCTCCAACCGTCGACGGCGTGCTCAGCTCCTCCTCCGCGGCCGTGCGCTAACTCCGGCGAGTCCTCCGCGACGCTGCTGTGCAAGAAACACCGGCAAATCGTGGCGGGTGAGCAAGGGAGTAATGGTGGTGCGGGCAGGGGCCAGAGAGAGAGCAGGGGAAGAGGGGTGCGACCTGGCCGTGGTCGACCTCTTCCTCGACGCGGCAGCGCACTGCCGTGCGTGTGCACGGTGGCTGCAGGGGAAAGCTCGCCTTCCTGGCGATGCTCTGGGTGAGGAGTGTGAGAGGGAGGTGGTGGAGGTGTGTGGAGAAGAGAGGGTGCGGGGGTGGGTTTTTATAGCGGCGCAGACGGTCGGAGTTTCCACGGCTCGGTGGAGGGGAGAGGAAGGTGGTGGCGCTGGGTCCGGCTGAGGGCGCCAGAGGGGTTGCGGGGAGCGAGGGGGTGCTGCAGGAACGGTCAGTGGTCGAGGGGGACAGGGTAACGCGTGGGGCGTCGATGCCGTGCTCGGCCGGCCATGGCGTGCGGCGAGCACGGGTGCGTGCGCTGGGGCCGGCTCGTGCGCGTGCAAGGCAGCAGAGGGGCAGAGGGGTTCGGACGCGACGCGGCGGAGGTGACTGGACCAGAGGGGAGAGGTAGGGCAGCACGAAGGCGTGCAGGGCGTGCCGTGGACCTCGGCGTCGACGCGACGCACGGCGTGCTCTGGCGCGGACGTCGCACACGCCAGAGGGCTCTGCGGCGCTCAGGTCTCGTCGTGCAGAGGCGGAGGGGCTTAGGTGGTGTGGCGGGCACGGCGCGGCGTCGTCTCGGCGTCGCTTCAGCTCTGCCCGCGAGGTGACCCGTGCGGGAGCTTGCCAGGGACGGCAATGGCGTGGCGGCATCGCCTTGCCTCCTCTGGGGTCAACGAGCACGTTTCTTCTCCTTCCCTCGAGTGAGTGAGGTGAGGTGAGTGTGGAGATGCTGCTGGACAGCTCGATTTCTCAAAAACGAGCTCGAATTTGGAAGTTGAATTTCGGCTCAGAGATGAACACAGTGGTGCTCGACATGTGTTCGATCAAATCCCTGAACCAAAACCAAATTTGAAATTTTGAAATTTCTTTTCATAATTTGTTTCCAAATATTTTTCCAGGGTTTGTGCCACCACTGGATGATTTAATTTGGTAGTGTAGTTTGAAGATTTTGATGGTTTTCCAAAGTTAAAGAAACATTTGGAAAATTTGAAAATAGGATTTAGAATAGAATTAAAAATAGAGAGAGGAAAAGAATATGAGGGTAGAGTGGAAGTGATCACCATGTCACCCCACTGAAGTTTTGTTTTGAAGATCAAATTTTGATTTTCTTAGAAGATAGAAAAAGTTTGTGTGACTTTTGTCACATTACTTTATGTGGGAAACAATTTGTTGTGCTTCTTTTCTTTGTTTTTTTTTTCAAATTTTTATTTTAAGGAAACACCACTCAAGCAAGCAAACACAAGCAAGCACACATAAAGTAACAGAAAATTTTTGTTGGCCCACATTTTTGGCTAATAAAACAGGGTTACAGATTTGGGATGTTACAGATCCTTCCCCCCTTAGAATAAATCTCGTCCCGAGATTTTCTAGGCTTAGGTGCTAAAGAGGTTGGGAAACTCGCTTCCAAGATAGTCCTCACGTTCCCAAGTTGCTTCCTCTTCGGAATGATTAGTCCACTGGACTTTGTAAAACTTGATCTTGTTCCTCCGGGTGAGACGAATATCTTCGTCGAGAATTTTGAATGGTCTCTCGCGGTAGGTCAGATCATGGTTCAGGTCGATGGATTGGTGGTCAATGTTCTTGAAAACGTCGGGCTGGTCAGGAACTTCAAGACACTTCCGGAGCAGCGAAATGTGGAAGACGTCATGAAATTCCGATAACTCTGGGGGTAACTCTAGCTGATAGGCTACTTCTCCGCGACGGGCAAGAGTCTTGAAAGGTCCAATATATCTGGGTGCCAACTTTCCTTTGACATGGAAACGTTGCATCCCTTTGAGTGGTGTCACCCGAAGATAGACAAAATCTCCAGGTTGAAAAGTGACGTCACGCCGCTTGGGATCAGCATAACTTTTCTGACGGGATTGGGCTGTTTTGAGACGCTCACGGATAAGTTGGACTTGCTCCTCGGCTTCACGGAGGGTATCTGGTCCAAACACTTTTCCTTCTCCGGTCTCGGACCAGTTCAAGGGTGTACGACACTTCTTTCCGTAAAGTGCTTCAAATGGGGCCATTTGCAGGCTAGACTGATAACTATTGTTATAGGAAAATTCTGCAAATGGAAGGCAATCTTCCCATTTAGAGCCATAGGCTAGGACACATGCACGAAGCATATCTTCCAGAATCTGGTTTACTCGCTCAGTCTGTCCTCCGGTCTGAGGGTGATAGGCTGTGCTGAATGATAAATGGGTTCCGAGGGCTTCATGAAGAGCTTTCCAGAATCGTGAGGTGAACTGCGTGCCTCTGTCAGATACAATCCTCTTAGGCACTCCGTGCAGGCTTACTATTCTGGAGATATACAAGTCTGCTAACTGGTTCCCTCTATAAGTGGTGTTGACCGGAATGAAATGGGCAACCTTGGTCAATCGGTCGACTATGACCCAGATTGAATCATGGCCTCGGTTTGACCTAGGAAGTCCGGTAATGAAATCCATTCCAATTTCATCCCATTTCCACTCGGGGGTCTTAAGGGGTTGGAGCAATCCGGCAGGGCGCTGATGCTCTGCTTTGACTCGCTGACAATTATCACACTTGGCCACGAAGGATCCAATTTCCCGCTTCATTCCATGCCACCAAAACTTCTCACGAAGATCTTGGTACATCTTGGTTCCTCCGGGGTGGATCGAGTATGGGGTATTGTGGGCTTCTTTCAGGATTAGACCTTTAAGTTCCTTATCATCGGGCACACATAGGCGTCCTTTGAATCTCAGAACTCCTTCAGCATCTATGGCAAAACCAGGTGCTTTATCAAGGGGTACCTTTTTCTTAATACCTTCAATACTCTCATGACCCTTCTGGGCTTCTTTGATTTGGTCCAACAGGGTTGGGGCTAACTCCAGGTTGGCAAGATATCCATAGCTAACCAATTCAAGTCCGAAATCTTCGAACTCCTTAAATAAGGTTGGCTGCTCTGCTTGGATTAGGGTATTCAGGGTGCATGGCTTCCGGCTCAAGGCATCGGCAACTACGTTGGCTTTTCCGGGATGGTAATGAATTCCGACATCATAGTCCTTAATCAATTCCATCCACCTTCTCTGCCTCAGATTCAACTCCTTCTGAGTGAAAATGTACTTCAAGCTTTTGTGATCTGTATAGACCTCGCAGCGATGACCCACAAGATAGGGTCGCCATTTTTTTAAAGCAAAAACCACAGCTGCTAACTCCAGGTCATGGGTTGGGTAATTCCCTTCATGCGGTCGCAACTGTCGAGACAGGTACGACACAACTTTTCCTTCTTGCATCAGAACGCAACCAAGTCCGAGACGTGAAGCATCACAATACACGTCGAAACTCTTGGTGACGTCTGGCATGATTAGGATTGGGGCTGAAGTCAATCTCTTCTTCAGTTCTCGGAAACTATCTTCACACTTCTGGGTCCATTCAAACTTCTTATCCTTCTTCAACAGCTGGGTCATGGGTTTGGCTATACTGGAGAATCCTTCAACGAACTTGCGGTAGTAACCGGCTAGTCCGAGAAAACTTCGGATTTCCGTTACACTGGTAGGTGATTTCCAGTCTAGAATGGCTTTGATTTTCTCGGGGTCAACAGAGATTCCTCCTGCAGACACAACATGTCCGAGGAATGCCACTTCACTTAGCCAAAATTCACACTTACTAAATTTGGCATATAGTTTGTGTTCTCTGAGGGTCTCCAAAACCAAACGCAGATGTTCAGCATGCTCTTCTTCAGTCTTGGAGTAGATAAGGATATCATCAATGAAGACAACCACGAATTTGTCGAGGTACTCCATGAAGATCTTATTCATGAGATTCATGAAATAAGCTGGGGCATTGGTCAAGCCAAAGGACATAACGGTGTATTCAAACAATCCGTACCGGGTGGTAAAGGCGGTTTTGGGAATGTCAGACTCTCGAATCTTCAACTGGTGATAACCTGTCCGAAGATCGATCTTAGAAAAGACTCGGGCTCCGTTCATCTGATCGAACAGATCCTCGATCTTGGGCAGGGGATACTTGTTCTTGATGGTTACATCATTGAGCTTGCGATAATCCACACACAGGCGTGTGGTACCGTCTCTTTTGTCCACGAAGATGATAGGTGATCCCCAAGGTGATGCGCTTGGGCGAATCAGACCTTTACTGAGCTGATCAGCTAACTGCTTCTTCAATTCCACCAGTTCTTCTGGATTCATCCGGTAGGGTCTCTGAGATATAGGGGATGTTCCAGGAATAAGTTCAATCACGAACTCAATATCCCGGTCTGGCGGCATACCAGGCAATTCCTCCGGAAAAACATCCTTAAACAGATGGACCACACGGATCTCATCTAGAGTTGGTCGGGCTATGCCTTCATGGCAACAGGGTTGGGATTGATTGGCTTGTGACGCATACTCCACTCAATTCCTTGGTCTGTGGTGAAAGATACTGCTCTTCTGGCACAGTCGATATGACCATGATATTTGCTAACCAATTCATACCCAGAATGACATCTATGCCTGGGTTCCTAGAATGATTAGATCGGCTGGAAAGTTTTCTCCTTTGATCTCAAGAGAGACGTCGGGACAAAACAGCTTGGTCTCTACTAGGAACTCTGGGGTTTGTATAAGCAGGGGTTTGGACAAGAGGTTCCCGACTAGACCTCCCTTAACAACAAACTCCTTGGTAACAAAGGAATGGGTAGCACCAGAATCAAACAGGACAGTTGCAGGTACTGAGTTGACAAGGAACGTACCCAGCACAACATCTGGCGCTTCCTGGGCTTCTTCAGTGTTGATGTGGTTCAGACGGCCTCTTGCAACAGCAGCATTGCCACGGGGTGCAGCATTCTTGCCATTTCCATTCCCATTTCGGCCTTGTCCAGGATTAGGTGCAGGGGCATTGGGGCGTGGAGCATTCCTCTTGGGATTGGGGCAGTCTCGGGAGTAATGACCCTTGTTGCCGCATTCAAAGCAGACAACGCTGGCAGTAGGGGTAAAAGTGTTGGTGTTTCCTCCGGGACGATTGTTGCCATTGGGGCGGTAGTTGTTGTTGATGTTTGGGCGGGGGACATTGTTGTTGCTGTTGGGACGGTTGGGATAGTTGGGACGTGGAGCTGGGTGGTCGATAAACTGGCTTGGGTGCTGGCTGGAAGGTGCGGGGTTTCTGACTGCTGGAACCTTCCTGAATATTCATCCTTCTCTTGCGGCCTTCAAACATGGACTTGCGCTTGGTCTCCAGCTGAATGGCCTTGTCCACAAGTGACTCCAGATCACGGAAGTCCTGGACAACTAAGGCACATTGCATCTCATCATGGAGTCCATTCAGAAAACGCTCCATCTTCTTCTTCTCCGTGTCGGTATCTTCAGGAGCATACCGAGCAAGATCGGTAAACTCATCCAGGTAACCAACCACATCTCTGCCTGCCTGCCTTAGCTTACGGAACTCATCCTTCTTCCTCTCGATAAGACCGCTAGAGATGAACTTCTTGCGGAATTTGTCCTTGAACTCCTCCCAGTTAATGACATGACCTGCGTGCTGGAGGGTCTTGGTAGTCTCCCACCAAGCTCTTGCGGGTCCAGCAAGGTAGTGGGTAGCATACAGGACCTTCTCATTCTCTCCCACCGAGGCAACTTCCAGGTCGTTCTCAATAGTGCGGATCCAGTCATCTGCTTCCAGGGGGTGAAGTCCCTTGGAATAGGTGGGCGGTGTGGTCTTCTGGAAGTCACTCAGGGTAGAGCGTTGATTTCCACCCTCGTCGCCATTTCCATTGCCACCATTGTGGTTCTGGTTGGCGTGGGCAGCAGCAAGTTGCTGCAGGGCGGCGAGATGAGCTTGACGCTCTTCCCGGGCAGCTTGGCGATCCTCCATGATGATCGCAAGCAGTTGAGCAGCGGTGGGTTCTGGCGGTGGTGGTGGTGCGCGTGCTGGTTGTGGCGAGTGTTCGTCATCCTGGAATAGATACGATATAAGAGGCAAGGCAAAGAGGCTTTGGCTAACGATGAAGTCACAAAGGGGGTGGTTGATGAAACACTAGTCAAACAAGACCATCACATTTATTCAACACAATCATCACATCAAGGAGTTCACACATCAAGCTTACAACATCCTACTACCCTAATGTACATACTACATGATTTCACTAGGAACCATCACACACACTCTACTCGCATAGGGGGGGTCGACACAGTCCTAAGGTAGTGCTCTCGTCGCTCAACTACTGAGGTGGAACCCCAGGCTCGACGACCTCAACGTCTGAGTCGTAGGGTGGCTCCTCGGGATCCTCCTCCTCGAGAACTGGCTCAGACGGCTCCTCCTCCTCGTCAACTAACTCCTCCTCGTCGTCCTCCTCCTCGTAATCCATCTCCTCAAGGTAGTCCTCATCATCACTGATGAAGGCACTGTTCTCCTTGCGGAGATCCTCGCCCTCCTCCTCCATCTCGTTCGCCTGCTGCTCCATCTCGTCTATCATCTCGTTCTGCTCTGCTACCGTCTTGCGGAGCCTGACGATAGACCTCCTCTGACGGGCCAGCTTCAGGCGGAGATTATCATTCTCCCACTTTAGCTGGGTCTCACGGTCTCGGGCATCGTCGAGGGAGCTACGCTGGAAGTGAACCTTGAGTCTAGCATCGCGCAGGTTCTCCTGGGTGTCGTGAAGTAGCACCTCCATGTCGGTGATGTACTCGCCGAAGAGAGTGTGCTGCGCGGGGTAGGTGGGGTTTCCATCGTCGTCACGCCTCCCGAAGTACTGGAAACGTGTGCCAACCAGCTCGTCCTTGTGCTCCTCACAAAGGCGGGCTAGTAGCCTCTGCATAACTCGGGTCAGACCGTCAACCCAAGTAGTGTCCATCGTGGAGTAGACCAAGTCCTTGGAACGGGGTGGCTGAATCCTGCCTCGGACGGACGACTTGATGAGCCAGGACAGGTTCCCATTACCGAGGGAATCGACCTGAGTTCCCTCAAATTCTGGAACAGGGCGTCCCAAAATCTGGCTCAACTCGTACAGGTCCTGCTCGAACATCAGCAGGCCGTCCTTCCTAACTTGGACGAACTCGGTGACGTTGGGTGCCATCTACAAATTTTAAGAAAATTTTAAGTTAGTTAGGTGACATGAGTACATAATGTAAACTTTAATGGAGTAGCAAGTGTGCAAAATTTTAAGGGTTCAAGAAAAGATTACTCTTAATGAGTGTAGGGTTTTAAATAAATAGGGGGGGGGGTTGGGGAGATAAGAAATTTTCGAAAATACTTCACTTCCTTTTTTTTTAGAAATTAACTTTTGTAACCCTTGACTAACGCCCATGCTAACTAAAGTCTCCTAAAGTCAGGATGGCTCTGATACCAGCTCTGTGGGGACCCCGGACTAGCCGTCCGAAATACCCGATTATGCTTAACACAACGATCCCGTGATCAGTCTGTCGTTGCACATAATCCGAACTGAATATCAAAGTTTACATCCATACAACACCGAGTTTAAAGTCTTACAAACCTGGCCATACAGGCCTAATTATACATAGGTGCCTTCAAGGGCCAAACCATCTTTATTCAGCGGAAGCTACGGTAGTAGGGCTAAACCAACTCGACAACACCCGACAGGCAGCTGACTTATGAAGTCTTAGTTCGCATAGACGTCGCCAAACTCCTCTTCAACGCAGGGTTCCTCGAAATCTGGCTAAGACAATAGCCAGGGACGAAACCAATGTGAGTACATTTGATTGTACTCGCAAACTACCCCAACTTGAGGAAGCACTAGCTTTTATTATTTTAAAAACTTTTATTTGAAAAACTCTCAAAAACCTTTTTCGAAAAGGGGAGAGAGAAGAAGTTTATCCTTTAAGAAAACGCCATTTTAACTGTTTTTCCGGAACTCTTCCGGTATCCAACCATAACCTGGTTATGGTTCCAAACCCCTCACCACCTCGTACCAACTCATTGGCACAGGTGGGAAATAACCCTTTCCAAGTCAATTTCCTCAACACAACTCCAGAGTTTGCAAAACTTTGCACATGGCCTTAGTAGTTCTTCCCAACTGTCCGTATCCGAGGACTCGGCTATTCGAATAGTTTTACCCTCTGCAGAGGTAGTACGCTTTTCCCACACCCATCCGGTCACTCATCGTGTCAGCCACGTCCCGCCATACCGGAGGTATGCGAAGTTGAGTTCCCGGCCATAGCCTGTCCTTTGCTCATGCTAGTATAGGACCCTGCCGCTACGACACTTCCATCGACACTCAAATCCTCAGAACTAAGTGTGGGACTCGTAGTTCTGCCCGGCGGACCCAAGGGAGCCCTTCAATCCTCTTCCTCCGACACATCCATACCGGCTTCCGGTAGACAACAATGAAGAGGACCCAGGTCAGGGGGTAGGTCCTCAGACCATCCCCTCATGGAACGAGGTTATCCTCGTTGTGAGGCTCCAGTACTAGCACAGCAAATTATGACTACGCCCTTGCCCATATGTGGGTAAATGTGGTCGCACAGATTTTTGGCTGGGGATGTAAGTACCAGGACACAATGTGCATTTTTCCTTCCAAAAACAACACCAAACTCTGCTTTACCATCTTCATACCGACCGTTCGGTACTTCAACTTCATTCGAGTACTTTTAAAAGAGTTTTGAATAAACATTTTTTTTTCCATCCTCTAGTTGAAGATAATTACCTTATATATCTACAAGGGTGGCAAAATAGTTTTTCATATCTTTGTAAAAGGTTTTAAAAATCTTTGATACTAGTGAAGACTCATGTGATTAAAATAGAGGTATAGAAGTGCAAGCTCAGTGAAGTAGCTTGCCTTGATCCACAAAGTGGTACTGATCCTGGTCTTCTGGTTCAATAAAACCTCCTTCCTCGATAAATCCGTCAACGGTATCGTCTAAACGTTAAACAATCAAAACAAACAATCACTATACTAGCTCAAGCATCAACACATCATAACAATCACAATGCTGCAAATAGCTACTGTATACATCAAGCAACACAAGGTGGTTTCAAATTGATTGAATTAAATTTTATTTAATTAATTTCAAACTAAGGCAGAAACTAGTTGTACACTAATTAATTCACCATTTAATCTATGTTTGTCACAAAAATTCAAACTAAAATTCTATGGATAGCTACTGGTGTGTAGAAGATCACCCAATTGGTTTGGGATCATTTGGAGTTACAAAACTCCCTACACATCTGTTTTACTTCAGAAGGGTTTTAAACAAGTTTTAGCTACCAAACAAATTTGGTTGCTCCAAAAATTAAATCCTTTTAGGGGTATCTAACCTTGGTTGAGTGTGACCTAACAAAATTGGTTTTAGATCAATTGGATCTACCAATAGTTCACACTAATTGTTTTAGTGCAGAAGGGTGCACTGAAGTTCAACCAAAGGCTAAGGATTTTATACTATTCAATTAATTCTACCAAAATTTGGGGAGCTAAAGGATCCTAATACAAAGCTACCAAAATTGGTTTCAAGTTATTTGGATTTATATAACTCCAGAAACAAATGGTTTAGTGTTTTAAACCTTCTGGAGCATTTTTACTAATACATTTTTATTATTTAATTAAATGGGGTGAGACCACTTTGGTGAGTTTAAGAATTTCATAAGCTTTCCAGAACAGTTGAGTTTGATTTATTTGGATTCCTAGAACTCGAGATTTTGAATTTCTAAACTAGGTCCAGTACTGACTTATTCAGAGAAAAAGAATTTGGAAAATCATCTCCTCTGGATAATGTTTAAAACTATGACATGTGGGGTCGGGTGGTCAGTGACTCAGTGGAAAAATTCCCGCGTGTGGATAATGTTTAAAACGCTGACGGGTGGGTCCCGCTTGTCGGCGTGTAAACAAACGAAGCGGTATGCTACCGTTGGATATAGATCCAACGGCGCACAGTGGCCGCGAACGGCGTCAACCATAAATGGGCGGCGCCGCCGCGCCGGCGACGGTGACGAGCACGGATAGCTCACCTGAGAGCACGGGAGGTGGCGGAGATGATCGGAATCGACGGCGGAGGGAGTGGGGAGCTTCTGGGACAAGTTGCGCGTGCAGGGACGGCTCCAACCGTCGACGGCGTGCTCAGCTCCTCCTCCGCGGCCGTGCGCTAACTCCGGCGAGTCCTCCGCGACGCTGCTGTGCAAGAAACACCGGCAAATCGTGGCGGGTGAGCAAGGGAGTAATGGTGGTGCGGGCAGGGGCCAGAGAGAGAGCAGGGGAAGAGGGGTGCGACCTGGCCGTGGTCGACCTCTTCCTCGACGCGGCAGCGCACTGCCGTGCGTGTGCACGGTGGCTGCAGGGGAAAGCTCGCCTTCCTGGCGATGCTCTGGGTGAGGAGTGTGAGAGGGAGGTGGTGGAGGTGTGTGGAGAAGAGAGGGTGCGGGGGTGGGTTTTTATAGCGGCGCAGACGGTCGGAGTTTCCACGGCTCGGTGGAGGGGAGAGGAAGGTGGTGGCGCTGGGTCCGGCTGAGGGCGCCAGAGGGGTTGCGGGGAGCGAGGGGGTGCTGCAGGAACGGTCAGTGGTCGAGGGGGACAGGGTAACGCGTGGGGCGTCGATGCCGTGCTCGGCCGGCCATGGCGTGCGGCGAGCACGGGTGCGTGCGCTGGGGCCGGCTCGTGCGCGTGCAAGGCAGCAGAGGGGCAGAGGGGTTCGGACGCGACGCGGCGGAGGTGACTGGACCAGAGGGGAGAGGTAGGGCAGCACGAAGGCGTGCAGGGCGTGCCGTGGACCTCGGCGTCGACGCGACGCACGGCGTGCTCTGGCGCGGACGTCGCACACGCCAGAGGGCTCTGCGGCGCTCAGGTCTCGTCGTGCAGAGGCGGAGGGGCTTAGGTGGTGTGGCGGGCACGGCGCGGCGTCGTCTCGGCGTCGCTTCAGCTCTGCCCGCGAGGTGACCCGTGCGGGAGCTTGCCAGGGACGGCAATGGCGTGGCGGCATCGCCTTGCCTCCTCTGGGGTCAACGAGCACGTTTCTTCTCCTTCCCTCGAGTGAGTGAGGTGAGGTGAGTGTGGAGATGCTGCTGGACAGCTCGATTTCTCAAAAACGAGCTCGAATTTGGAAGTTGAATTTCGGCTCAGAGATGAACACAGTGGTGCTCGACATGTGTTCGATCAAATCCCTGAACCAAAACCAAATTTGAAATTTTGAAATTTCTTTTCATAATTTGTTTCCAAATATTTTTCCAGGGTTTGTGCCACCACTGGATGATTTAATTTGGTAGTGTAGTTTGAAGATTTTGATGGTTTTCCAAAGTTAAAGAAACATTTGGAAAATTTGAAAATAGGATTTAGAATAGAATTAAAAATAGAGAGAGGAAAAGAATATGAGGGTAGAGTGGAAGTGATCACCATGTCACCCCACTGAAGTTTTGTTTTGAAGATCAAATTTTGATTTTCTTAGGAAGATAGAAAAAGTTTGTGTGACTTTTGTCACATTACTTTATGTGGGAAACAATTTGTTGTGCTTCTTTTCTTTGTTTTTTTTTCAAATTTTTATTTTAAGGAAACACCACTCAAGCAAGCAAACACAAGCAAGCACACATAAAGTAACAGAAAATTTTTGTTGGCCCACATTTTTGGCTAATAAAACAGGGTTACAGATTTGGGATGTTACATGCGTCCCAATCGAAAGCTTGGCCGGTGGCAGCCGGAGTGCCAAGGAGACTGCCAAAAAAGTCCTTGATCACCGCCGCCTTGTGCGCGTGCTCCGTGGCAACGCCATGGGCACCGGAGAGGGACGGGATGAAGTTCTTTCGCCGCCGCGCATTGGCTTTAAGGTGGAAGAAACGGGTGTTTGCATCACCCACCCGAAGCCAATTAACACGGGCACGCTGCCTCATCCGAATACGCTCAATAACCGCTAGGCCAAGGATGCGCGATTTGAGAGCTTTCCGGAGCTCAATCTCGTCAGGCTCGAGCTGACGGTCCTCTTACGCCTTGTCAAGCAACAGCACCGTGTCTTGAGCCATTAGCAGCTGCAGCTTGGTATCACCGATGAAGTTTTTGTGCCACAAGCGAAGTGCCTTTGCAGTCCGCGCCATCTTCTCCTCAAGCCTCCCTACTGCACTGACAGCCGAGCATGGAGCATGCCAAGCTTGTGCCACAACATCGGAGAAGCCGTCGAGGTGAATCCAGAAGGCTTCAAAGCGGAAGAGATGCGGCCGCGGGATCGGCGAGTCACAGGTGAGAATGAGCGGGCAGTGGTCAGACATAGCCGAGGCGTGCGGGAGAAGGCGAGCACTAGGGAAGGCGCAGTCCCAATCTGCATCACAGAACGCCCGGTCAAGGCGGCACATGGTCGGCGAGCTCTGCTCATTTGACCACGTGAAACGGCGTCCTGTCAGCTTGAGCTCCTTGAGCTCGCTGGCATTGAGCGCCGCTCGAAAACGCGCCATCATTGCCCTGTCAAGGTTGCCGTTGCTCTTGTCCCGTGCTTCGTAAATCAGGTTAAAATCGCCTAAGATCAACCACGGGCCGGGGATGCGAGCACGCAGGGCGATCAGCTCAGCGAGGAACTGCGGCTTTCTAGCGTCATCGGACGGGCCGTAAACCGTGGTGATGAACCACGGCTGCCCACCAGAACAAGGCGAGAGACGGGCAGAAACGGCAAAGTCGGAGACCTCAATGCGGTCCACCGTGAACATGGAGGAGTTCCATGCTAGCAGCACTCCGCCGCGAGTGCCATCTGCGGGAAGGAAAGCGTGGCCATCCAGCGAGGGGCCAACCGTCTCAAGCAAGGCCGTAGGCGAGAAAGTGGCGAGCTTGGTCTCTTGCAAGCAAAGCACGGAGCAGCGTACTTGATCAACCAGGGACTGGACGGCGAGACGCCGCGCCTTGGCATTCAACCCTCGCGGGTTCCAGTTCAGGATCGAGAACGATTTATCCATCTAGCAAACTCGGTTTGCCCAGGACGGAAACAAGAGACAGAGTCGGAGATGGACAGAACAAGGCAGCAGCTCGTACAGCGGGCTGGCACATTTTGGAGAACAAGCACAAACACAAACAGCAGACGACATGGTCGTAAAGCAGCACAAGCGCCCGACCTAGACGCCACAAACTAAACAACCACGGCCAAGCAGCGGTGAAGCCACTGCACAGCGCGGCGCTGCAGACAAGCAGCGCAACAGCAGACACAAACATCAAAGCAGACCACTGGCAGGTCCCAGACCTCGGACAACACGACTGATCGAACCTATCATGGAAACTAGGCAAATTCCCGGCCTTGTGCAAGGCAGTCAGACAGACGAGCCAAGGGGCTCGCCGGCGAACGCCTCTAGTTCCGCGTCAGAGAGGCGGATGCGTGCGGAGGAGGTGATCCCCGTTGCACGCGCCAGCCTGGTCGTCAGCTTGCCAAGCGGCGTCTTGAAGCGTGCCTTGTACTTGTCGCGGACGGAGGCGTCGAACTGTGCCGGCCCGTCGATGAACTCGAACTGCTCTGCGAGACGCGCCTGGGCCTTCTGCTCCTGGGTCAGGCCTTTTGCATTCTTGGACAGGCGGCTGCTGGTACGGCGCGACGGCGGCTCCGGCGGCGCCTCCGGCGTGGGGATCATCACATCTCGGAAGCCTCGAAGGGTGCAAAGACAGGCGGCGCGCCATGATGGATGCCGGCAGCATCCCGAAGACCTTGGTCAGGAAGGTGGTGGCGTCGTCGACCTCCAGCGATTGCATCTTGCCGGCAAGGACTTCGACAGTGGCGGCCGGGTCGAGCTGGAGGACAATGGAGCTTGGCGGCGAAGGCATCTGCGGCGGGAAGCCACCCAAGCCCAAGTCCGCCTGGCCAATGAGGCCCAGGGAAGGCCACGGCGTGATAGGACCATCAGCATGACCCATGATTTGGCCATCAGAATTGTCGCCCACATCCGACAGAGAAAGCGGCAGACAAGTGGGCTGAAGGCCCATCTCAGCTGGGGTGAGGCCCAGCCAAGGAGCATATTCCGCTGGGTTGGAGGCCCAGCCCATGTGGACATCAGCATCATGCGGGGCCCAGGCATTGACCATCGGGGCCCAGGCAGCAGCTCCTCTTGCAGGCACGTGGGTGGCATCTACCTCCAGCATGAGCGGGTCAACACGCGTGAGCTCATGCCAGAAGGATTCCGCGGCAGTATGCAGCGGCAGCATCTCTGGCTCGTCGAAGAGCATCACGGGCGCACCCATGGCCGGCGCAGCTGACAGAGGGTCATCGGCAGCCGCAGGGCCAGGCACGGGCTCGCCAACGGTCGGCGAGGCGGAGTTTGAGCACATGCTGCCCCCCTCGTGGGGCCGAGAGCGGACACGGGAGCGGCCACGCTCGTGGCCAAGGCTCTGAGATCCATCAGAGCTTGCAGAGGAGTCACGGGGCTCTGCGGCCCGGCGGCGTCCACCACTGCGACTAGCACCGCTGCCGTCCTGGCGACGACGTTGAGCAGGCTCACGTGGCGCCCGTCAGAGCGACAACCCAGCATGCCCGAACGACGGTTTCCCCTTGAACGCCGGCGGCGGCGCGCCGCACCGCCATCCCCGCCATCAGCATCATCTTCATCTTCACGGCGAGCAGGGCGGATGCGGTCATGGACATTCGACCGACGGCGAGCCGCACCCGCACCAGCGGGGTTGTCCTCCGTGCCCAGCGCCCAGTTGAAGTGCTCCACACGCGGCCACGCCACCGTGCTCCCTGGCGGCAGAGGCGCATAGTCCTTGGTGGTGTCGAGGTGGATCAGGACAGGGAAGACGGGGCCCTGCAGCCCTTCTCCCCGCGGCGAACCCTCCTGCAGCGAGGCACTGCCGCGAAACTCAGGGGGAGCATCGAGGACGGAGTAGTCGTTGGACGTCGGGATGCCATCGGGGTTCGAGGACCATGCCCAGGCATAGACCGCAGACGTGTTGTTGAAGTGGAGCGTCTGCCGCTCGAGGCTGTCGATGACGCAGGAGCGGCCGACGGCGTCCTGCACCTTCTCCTTAGTCCAGCACTGCAGCGGGACACGCTCGACGGCGATGCGGCAGTAGAAGCGCCAGACCCGCTGATGCCCGCCCGCAGCCGGAGTCCAGGGCGCAAGCGACAGGGTGACACCGCGGCAGGAAGCCCTCCCGGCCGCCAGCACGATGTCACGGTGGCAAGTCAGCTCAAACCTGATGAGGAACGGCTCCGGGAAGTGGCGGGAGACGTGCATCCGATCGAGGGGGATCGACAGCTCACGCTCGATTGCCTTGGCCACCAGCTTCGGGTTGATGTCGCTGCGCTGCTCCGACATGGTGACAAGGACGGCCGAGAAGCGTAGCAGGCCAACCGCGTCGGTGGTGTCAGCCGTGCCGAAGGAGAAGGTGGAACCGCGGCCCGGCCGCTGCGCCGGCTCGCCGGGGCGGTACTCGCGGGCCATGGCAGGCGGAGGCGGGGGCGGCGGAGGGGAGGGAGGCAGTGGAGGTGGAGGCGGGGCACAACCCAGCTGCGCCTGGCGGCGCTTGCGGCAGCGGAAAGCGCGATGGCCAAAGCGCCAGCAGAAAGCACACCGGACAGGGTCCCTACAGTGCGAGGCGCGGTGGTCGGAAGCAAGACACCGAAAGCAACGGCCCCGGAAGCGGGAGATAAAGGAATCGGAGGCCGCAGGGGCGCGGGAGCGCGGCTGGCTGCCATTAACACGCCGTCCCGAAGGAGGTACGGGCGGTGCACGCCGCCGGCGTCTCGGGAAACAAGTTGCCATTCCGGGCCATCAGGAGCAGCGCGGTCAGAAGCAGAGGGATCCGATGCGCGTGGCGGGGGCGGAGGCAAGGGAGGAGGGCCAGGGAGTGGTGGAGGGCCAGGGAGCGGGGTGGAGTGCGCTGCGTCGCCGCGCGCAGAGCCAGAGCGCCATGAAGGCACACAGACCGTAGACCGCAGCCTAGAGGCCGAGGCCGGCGCAGATCTTGAATGCCCATTACCTGAAACGGAGCGGGAGCCTGTCTGGCCGCTCGACGAGCCCTTGAAAGCGGCGCGGGGAGGCCTGCACGCCAGCAGCGCCATTACCCCGCCCTGGCGCGGCAGCTGAAGGAGCAGGGGTCGTCGGAGCAGGCGACGGACCGCCGGGTCGAACGGAGCGCAGCCAGGAGGCCGCAGACTCCGCAGAGCGGGCGGAGCCCACCTCTGGGAAGGGGAAACCGGGGAGTGGGTGGTGGCCGACGGGCCCGGGGTAGACGCCGTCGATATGGTGGTCGCAGGCGAGCTAGGCGTCGCCGGCGAGGGGCTGGTGGTCGCGCCGCCCGGGGAGGGAGACGCGAGTGGAGTCATTTTTTGTTCCTATACCTGTCCAGGTTTCGATGTCCTAATCCCAGCAGTGCTTCTTTGGCGCATTGCCACAGCGTTCGCTTCACGAGATGGTTGCCGGATGAAATATCAGTACTACGAGAGGATGTGAGTTTTTCAGGTGTTCGACGCATTTTTGTACGAGCTTATGGACATCATTTAGGTACAAGAGTTGAGCTAGCACTAAAACATGTATGTACATGCATCTAGCTAGTTCCATCGATCAACCCACGTAGGTGCATACATGGGGCTGGTCTAAATCCATCAGCTGGACCATGCGGCAGCTAGCACATGTGTGCAAGCGCCCGTATACGTACGTGGGTCAGCCATGAAAGTTCACGTTCATCAGTAAGTTTGTCACGTCTAACAATATTCCTTTTGTTTGCTAATCGTTTTGTTGATCCATCGAGGTAACCTGATAAGCATAATACGGAGGACCCAAACCGTGGGATTTTCTTGCGCTAGAAGATCGGCCGACCGGCTAGATAGAGGATATTTTCTCGGCACCAACTGAAGAGGAAGATCACAGATCTTATCCGATGCTCGCACGGCCGGACGTCGTTATCGTCTCAGCTCCGCTGCCTATAAGGTACACATCCGAGTGAGGCAGCCGGAGGAGAGCAGATGGTAGGAGGAGATCGGAGCCTTGAGGAGAAGGCCCAGAACAACACGCGCCCGGCGGCAGCGGAGCACACGCGACCAGAAGATTGAAGGCGGAGACGCGGAAACAACCTAGTGCAGGCCAAGGGAGATCGCATCCGGGAAGGCGAGGAAGGAGCTGGACGTCACGTGATCGTGAAGGCCATGGACGCAAATAGCATCTGCTCCAATGGTAATGACCACTCTTAATCTGTCTCCTCTCATTCTCCCTCACAGCTAGCATGGTGTTGGAGTCTCGTACGCGCAACAACAACAACGCCGCCGCCGGAACTCGCCAACTTGCTGCCCGACGGCCGTCCCACGACGAGGCTCGCCGAGGAGGGCGATGACATGGTCTGGCCCACGTCCCGTTCGCCGGAAGCTGCTCCTGTCGATGAAGATGATGCCGCGGAATCGCCAATCGCCAAACGGGGAGACGGGCATTGATTAAGTCTACGCTTCATCACAACCAGCCAATGGAGGCGCCATCGCGTGCCCAGCTCGACCCGGCATGCTCCACATCGGCGTACAGGTGCAGCTTCTCATCGGCGGCGTACACGAGCAGCATGGCGCCATCTCCAGCGCCACGAAGACGACGTCACGACTTCCGGCTTGTAGCCCGGTGTCATCTCCATCTTCAGCGAAGCTGCCAGAGTGCAGCTCGCCGCGGTCTTCTCCAACGCCACGAAGATGATTGTCGTGACGGCTGACGGGCTGCTCGGCGCCTTCTTCATCAACACCATGTAGATGACGTCGTGAAGGCCGACGTGCAGCCCGGCATCTTCTCCATCTCCACGACCAGGACCGGACAGCCGGCGTGCAGCCTGGCGTGATCTCCATCTAGGCAACGACGTCGGCGGGGTGGTCGGCGTGCAGCTCGGCGTTGGCGTACAGGAGCAACTCGACGTGCAACCGGTTTGCCGGCGCAGCTCGGCGCTCGGCGTTCACGTTCAGCTCGGTGTTGGCGTACCGGGACAACTCGACGTGCCGATGTAGCTCGGTGCTCGGCGTACCCCGGCGTACAGGTGCGGCTCTGCTCGGCGTACAGGTTCTTGGCTGTTGGCGTCACGCGACGGCGACCGTTGACGACAGCGCATCATCGACAACCATTGGTGAGCAGCCCGACACGAGCAGCTCGACGTACAGGTCAACGGCGTACAGAAACAAGTATATGCGCGGCAACGGATCGCGTCGCCGCCATCAGTATCCGCGCGTGGTGCGTCGCCGTTGCCGGTGCGCAGCGACGGTGGCGGACGCGAGCAGATGCACATGGAGAGGAGAGCACCTGCTGACGTGAGCAAGCACAAAACCTGAACCGTATATACGTGCGTGCATGGTTAAAGTGCACAACACATCGTAATACATCAGGATGCATGCCCCATGCATGGCTCTAGGTGTACAGCATGACGTGGGACTTGGCGCCAGGCGTATAGGTGCACTCCCGCTCCCGGCGCCTGACGTGCCGACATAGCCCAGTCTGAGATACAGATGTGACTCGGCGCCGGCCCCGTATGCCGGCCAGGCGTACAGGTACTGACGTACAGGTGCGGTTCAACTTGGCGTACAGGTGAAACCAGGTCGTCGTCACGGTTGCCGCCATCAGACACGGCCGTCGCAACAACCGGCGCTTCATCGACGATCGTAGTCAGCCGGTAGGACGTGAAGCAGCCAGGCCAGCTAGGCGTACAGGGGCGGCTCGCTACTGGAACACAGGGCCGGCGCAGCGGCGGAGCTAGAGCAAACGACTCCAGGGTGCACACCTCTACAAATCCCTCCTTCTTGGCTACACGGGTGCACAGATCATGGGCTCAGGGGTGCACATAGGGTGAAAAATTGCTTGTATGTAAAGAAAAATTAAATGAACCCGGTGTCCTGTGCACCCGGCTGGGACAACCTAGCTCCGCCGGTGGGCCGGCGTACAGAACTAAGCCCGCGGCGGCGTGACGTCGTCATGGTCCATCACTCAGCGGTGCAATATTCGACATTATTTCTCCAAAGGTCCATGAGACGTCGTCTTCGACTAAGGCGAGACTGCCGTGAACTCGGCATCGAACCAAGACAAGACGATGACCATATCGGCCATGCCAACATGAGCGTGCGTTGGTTTTATACCGACGCCGGTCTCCTAACCACATACTTCCGCGGGGCTTACCCCTTTGCACACCCCGACGAAGCTGTTTGTCGTCCACAAGTCCTAGTCAAACGGACTGCATCATGCCACCTCAACAACACTCCTTTTCGCCGTACAAGACCGACGAGGCGCGACGGCGAGGGCGGGCGAGGCCGGATTAAAGGCCACGCTTTCAGCGGCGCGTGTACCGACGAGGACACGGGCTCTGCCGCTGCCTGCCCACACAGACACCACACCATCATGCATGCAGAACGTGAAGCAAAGACGGCGACCACCACACGGCTTAATCGGAGGTGTCTCGCGGTGTAACCCGCGGGAGTAATTAAGCGAGAGTCTTCCGAGACCCCGTGAACCAGGAGACCGCAATCGCCATAGTCAGGCTGGCCGCGCTAGCAGACCACGGAGCGCATATTGTAAAGGGATCATGTACTTTTGTTTCTCCATTGAGAGATTAATAAAATGCAAGTTTCCCTATATTTTTACTTGTGTACTTAGTACACTGGCACGCCCGCATATTTATTTTCCCCTGGTCGTGTAGAGAGATAATAATACGTATACACGTTATTATTATTTTTCATGTCAAACATCAGGATATGATGAGAGGAAGTGAGTTAATTAGCGGATTTTCTTAATCTTATTTTAATAGTACCAAATATCCTAAATATATGATGAGAATGTTGTTAAGAGATCGTCTCTTAGATAAGAGAATGCAAACGTCTTTTTTTTCGTTTCTCTATCATTAAACTCCAATTATTCTATATGACGTCACTAAGATATGACCATTATATTACCCTGAAATTCTGTAACTTTGGAAGCTACTGCCTATCTCGGGAAGGCCTAGCTTTGGCCGCTGACCTCCAATTATCTAGGTGAGTGCTGTCCTCAGATTGCTTGGAGGTGATAAACGCTATGAAGAATAATCATCTCCCAGATATGCGGCTGTCCTTAAAGAAATCAGTAGTACAAGTTTCATGTTAGCTTGTTTGAAGAACATCGAAAATCCACGCTCATGATTTAGCTAGTAGCTCTCTAGATTTGGTACAGGGTCGCTGCTTATGGCTTCTGCAATCTGTTGATATATCTATTGTTCCAATGATTTCAAAATAGAGTTACTTGCACATGTCTTGGCTAATTACGGACGTTCTGAGCATATCACTATGTGTTGGGTGCATCAAGAGCCGGATTTTATTTCTAATGTTGTAATGGCCTATTGTAACTCTGTTTCTGTTGAATAAAAATCCATATTTCACCCGCAAAAAAAAAGAGAGCTTTACCCCTAAATAAAAGTTGGTCGGACACGACGGACAGCGTCCCTCGTATATAGTAATCCCTCTCTTTTTCTTTGAGGGGAATAGTAGTCGCTTACTTGTCAAGAAAAAATAATAAGTGAAAGAAAATTACGGAAGAAAACCCACGCATTTCAACCAAATCGCTGTGTTTGGTTGGACTTTGGCTACGCCTTTTTCTACCCACCGATCATGCACGTTCCATGCATATCCAACTTCAAATATAGCATGCTGAACACGTCGCATGCTCATTTGCCCCACCGTATATTTCAAGGGTTTTCTATTTTTCACTCCATTTTCGCTTCTACTCAATTTTGCTCCATGTTCTAACTTTTCTCACGTTTATCCTCCTCGTCGGAAACAACCTGCAAATATCCACACAGAGCGTTTCCGTCGAGTCAAGGTCATTGACCTTTACAATGCCGACATGTGAGATCCTCACTGTGGTCTCTCTCGCCGCTCAGTCACACGGGGTGTGATGTTTAGTCTCACGTCGCCATTTTACAACGTCTCTGAGCGGCTTATAAATCCGAAAATGAAGCAAATATTGCTCCGAGTCTAGATACACCATCTTGATAATTTTGATCAATCTGGTATCGAAGGTCGAATTTTTATATTACATAATTTGATTTATTAAATCATGATCAACATTTTATTTGACGATTAAAAGACGTGGTTCCTTTCACGATGATTAAATCATGATCACCATTTAATTTGACGATTAAAGATGTGGTTCCTTCCTCTGCTTCATTTGCAATGATTAAATCATGATTACCATTTAATTTGACGATCAAAAGACGTGTTCCCTTTGTCGGTTTCAGCTGGGAGCCCTAGGTCGTGGAGTTCTAATTAAGATTTGCAGCTCAAATTTGAAGCTAAATTTGGGAAAGCAATTCATAACTCTTTGTTTTCTTGGATAATACTTTTTTCAGTACAAAAGTTGCTCTTACGATTAAAATTTACTAATAGTAATGCTAAAATTTACTAAGCTACTAATACTAATAGTAATGCTAATAATTTTCTTCTGCTTTTCCGAGGGTGGTTCCAAGCCATCGTCGTTGTTCCCATCCTCGCCATCGTCTCCTCTGCCGCCGCCTCCTCCTCCTCCTCCTCCTCTGTCGGGTGCTCCTCCTTTGAAGTGTCGTCGTCAGGGTCGTCGGCGCGGTCGCTCGAAGACGACGGGTCCGACTCCGAGAGCGCTCCTCAAACCAGGGCACAGAGTCCTCCTGGTTTTCGATGGTAGCATCGTCGCTAGGTGCCTCTTGCCACCAGCGGTCGGCCATTGTTGTGGAGAGAGAACTGTTGGAGAGAAGGGAGAGAATTTTGGGAGAGAACTTTGCATTTGGCAATGTCAATGAGGTCTTTGTATTGTGTAGTACCTAGGATATTCGGTGGAATAGTTAACCGCAGTGAAGAGATCGAGAGCACATTAAAAACGTCTACGGAAGTAGAAGATACGTGAGTTTTTTTCTTCCAAAATCTGCGTTTTGACAAGACATGATATGAACCGCTTATTCGCCATGATGTAATAATGTGATTTTTAGTTCAGTTGAAATGGCAGGATAACAACTGCATTGTTCCCGTGTCATCTAGACATTTCACAACCATTTTGGGCACGTGTTGTACATATGTCGAACATTTTACGTGCATTGACGGTTTGGTTAATATACCCAAATTGAGGATGGTTTGGTCAATGTATCCCCAAATTTAGAACGGTGTGGTCCATCTACGTGAAATTGCACGATAATTTGATATTTACGTGCATTCGTGACGAATTTGTGATATTGCAAGTTCATTTTTTCTTCTTGAAACTAGTTTCACCCTAATTACGCTGATAAAACCATTCTTGGAATCCATTCGGTTCCAGGGCCTTTTGAGTGTGTACTGTGTAGGCTACAAATAGTTTTATTTTCGGTGAAGTTTTAACGCCACCTGTAACCATGTATTTTTTCATATATTTTTTTAATATAGGAGAGTTGTAGGCTACATAGTGTGTGGGCACCACTAGCTGCGAATTTTAGTTTACCTGCTACTGTGGAAAATCGCAACAAAACAAGGTGTAGTTTTCGACAACACACACGGAAAGGGCCCCGTGTCCGCGCAACCTACAGAGATCTTTGCTCTTCCTCGACAAGCCGTTTGGTTGGATAGAATCCTTCTCCAGGCTTTGAAGGGAAGCCGGACGCGGGGAGTGAGGCCGGTCACCGGCGATAGAAAGCCATGGCGGTAGCTCTTCTCTCCCTCCCAAGCTCCGCTTCCTCCTCCTCCACACTCCACCCAAGGTACGCGTCACTCCATCCTCGTAAAGTCCCCCACTCCAGTACTCCACGACCAATTTAGTCTGTACGAGTGTGCTGATTCTTGGAGGTTTCACAGGGGCAAGAGCACGGCACGTGTAGGAGCGTGCGCTCCATCATCCAGGAGGAGAGCCCGTGTGCTAGTTTCTTGTTCTTGCACGCCCAGTTCAGGGAACCACGGGCTGGAGAGGAGGCACCTTGTGCTGTCCGGCCTCGTTTCTTCTTTTGCAGTTGTCCTCCCGGTTTCAGGTCGGGAAATTAACGGACCCTCTTGACTCATTACATATTCGTGTTTGCTAGTAAACTGTGGATCACATTATAAGCATGTTTAATCTCGGGTACAGAGTCAAAGGCATGCTAATTTTATCTTTAGGACATGCCATTGTAAAGCTTAAAGTGGATTGGTGATTTTTACCCTTGGTGTACCATGGAATGCGATACACCAACTGTCTTCTGTTTTGCCTCTCTGATTTGTAAGTGATTTGGTCTTGATGACCCTGTAGACTCCTATGCTGCTGCCGAGCTAGATGACGATGTGAAGATGGCTACGCTAGTAGATGAGACCAATGCATATTCTTTTCTTTACCCAGTTCAAGTGCCGGGAAAGAAATCCTCATTCAGATGGTATTTCAGTTTCCTTGTCTGAAACTTTGTAGCCCTTATTTCTTCCTTGGAGATATATTTTGTTTTCCTGCTGTCTTCTTCAGTCATCAGGACAGAACTTACTATCTTATTCTGTTTTCCAGGGTAGAGTCCAGGAAATCGGAGCGATATTCCTCTGCAGCACCACTATCTCGTGAGTAGCCTCCGGTATAGCAATGATGGCAATATGGTTAATTGCTCTGTTCAATGTGGTCTGAAAGGAAGGCAAAACTGATAAACTCTATGCAGCTGATGCACGGCAACGGATTGTGTCGGAGCGACTTGACATGATAAACAATGCTGTCATCTCAGTCTCGGTAACTCCTCAAATACTATCTAGAAACATGGAACACACGATTTTACTATGTGCTTGCTTGTGCTAATGCAATTTAGTTTTGTTAGCAATTCAGTTTTAATATGTTACTATTGGTGGTTTTGCTCAAGCTGCCATCCAAACAGAATTTTTAGATGGTTTCTTATCAGACAAGCTCCCCAAAACATAATAAATTTAGCAAGAGTACAACACACTTATGCTCACCAATTTTCTTGAGCAGATTGGGCCACCAAGTTCACGCTTTCTACCTTCGAAAGACAAGACCACTTGGGCCGCTAAAGATGTCGCTGATTGCGTTTTGTCTGACAAATCTTCCTTGGTAATTATTTCTTTTCTTTATGTAAATGAAATATGTGTCGGTTTTTGTCCAGAACAATCTTGGACCATATTAAATTTCAGAAGGAAAACTTTCTACTTGAATGTTTATTGTGCTTTCAAATATTGGTATATCTAAAAGATAAACTTAAACCAAAATCAGATACTTCTTAACATGTACTTGGTGCAATTGTGTATTCTATAACAAACTATATCCCATTGCAGAAGGTAACGACAAGCCAGCGAATGGCGGAGAGTTCTGTCCTTGATGCACATACAACAGAGGTAAGCTGTGGTTACTTTTGCCTCACCTCCCTGCTGATTGTAACCATCTTTTGTTCTTCCAGAATTGACACGCATTTGGAAAATACAAATCTTGTTTTGTAGGTTGATGGACAGCCATACTGGTTTTATGAATATATAGTTCGGAAATCACCAACAAAATCTGTAAGTTTCTTGCGACCTATACATTTTACAACAAACATAGCTAATCCACAGAGATAAAGGAACACAAATTTTGCATTATAATGCTTTCTCAAGCACTGCATTAACCTTCCTTGTTTCTTCAGGCACCAGAACCAAATCTGTTTCGGCACAATGTAGCATGCACTGCAGAGCGAGATGGTATTGTTTCATTTTTGCAGTTTTTTTCGAGACATTTCAGTCCTTTATATGTACAGGATGGCTTTGTTCACTCCTATTTTACTAGGTTATCTGTACACATTGAACGCTTCCACTCTCAGCAAACAGTGGGAATCCGTAAGTTTTAAATTACTGTACTAATGTTGATTTAGTTATATTATCACAAGGAAAAATAGTATGATTGGGTATTTTATTTCACTTTCATTATTGTAGTTACAAGAGAAATATGGATTTTTTAAACATATCTTCTGTATTTTCAGCTTATGGCTAATGATAAAACTTTTTTGGACGCAGATGGGACCTTTGCTACAAAAGGCTGTGGCATCCTTTCACCTTCTTCCCCCAACAGAAAAATATGTTCCTCCTTACCAGGATCCTTGGAGATTTTGGTGACTTGATTTAAGTTTGAGACCATATTTCTTGTAATAGAAGTTTCAGTAGCACTTTGAGTTTTGCAAGCAAAGTCCGGAAACTTAGTTTGCTTTTGCCCATCAACTTCGAACTGGCTGTTGTGACTAATTGAAATGTAAAATGTGTCAACAGTCAAGTGTACCCAACAGCAATGAACAAGGCAATTGTCATTATTTCTGCCAAAACCCCATGAGACCACAATCTTACCTCTTCGTTTTGTCCATTGCCATAATACAGTTAATATTTGTATTCTAACACTGATGGCATGTCGATTTATGCCCCCACCTTTCCTTACTTCCTCCCTTTCCTGTTAAAAAGAAAAACTCCGTTCCTGTCTTTTTTTCCATAGTGGATAGGTTTTGGTAGGTTTTCCAGTGGTGAGTTGTCAACTAGTATGCCATCCTTTCAGGCCATTTCATCCACCAAATGAGACTTCACAATCCCGTTTGATTCAAAGGAATATGGTAGGATTTTTGGAGGATTGATTCCTATAGGAAGTTTTCCTATTGAGATTGTTTGATTCATATGATTTAATCCCATAGGAATTATTCCTATATGAATCTTGTAGTGCAAATCCTATAGGGAAAAAGTATGAGCTCCAACCTCTTGGAAAATTCCTTCACACAATCAAAGGCAATCTCTATTCCCATAGGATTCAATTAGACATGCCACTCCAATCCTTTAGGTTTCCTATTCCTACACTTTTCCTATCCTATGAATCAAACAAGTCCATGTGGTACTAGGTTAGGTGAGAGAAACAACGAAGGTCAAGCGAGCCTCTCCTCGTCCTCTCCGCCGCTTGAGAGTCTACCGGAAGCGCCACCCAGATCCGGCCTCTCTCACCGTCGGCGTTCGCGCCGGCTGGTGTAGAGATGTGCTAGGGTGCCGGCCCGAGCTGTATATAGCTAGATTAGGCTCTAGTTCATCTTTTGGTTGTTCTCCGTGGAGGATGTCCCGTCTGTTTCTCCCTCGGAGAGCCCAAGGCTCGGCGCTCGGGCGCGGCGTCGAGCTTGCCTTCGATCTGTTCTTCGTCAAGCCTCCAAGGTGGGGGAAACGCGGAGGCGGGTCGGCGGCAGCTTTCTTCAATAAGCGTCTCCGCCTCCTTGCTCTGTGCCTCTCTCTTCTTCTCCTGGCCGGCCTCGGTGGCGAGGGGGAAAGGAGGAGGAAGGAACAGCAGATGGAGTGCAGCGGCTGTGGCCGTTTCTTCTTCTCCCTCTGCTTGTTGGGCTGGTCTCCGGCGAATCGCAGCGACGCTGGAGGCAGGCCTCTCCTTTTCTGCTTCCCAGATCCATGGAGGATCTTGGGCGGAGATGGAGTTGGTCAAAGCCAGATCAATAAGATCGCGTGCTGTATCCACTGCTTTGCAGATCGAGAGAAGACGTGGTACTGGCTTCCTCTGGCCGGCCGAGGCGGCGAAGGAGAGGAGACGGTACTGCTGCTCTTCTTCAAGGTCAGTGAAGTGGCTTCTGTTTGCTGGATCTGGTGCCAGATGCGGCTTCCCCTGTGATGGATTTTTTGTGAGCTTCGACGGTGGCCGTCAATGGCTACTACGGCTCCACATCCTGCCGAAGTCGGGGCGTGTCCCCCACCGACGTTCGATCTTCGTCGCCAAGGCCTTGCTGTGCGCAGCGAGCGGCAAATGCGGTGACTTCAACGGAACTTGTTTCCAATCGACTGGTGCAGGTGTCTCAGCGGCTGTCCCTCTTCTTCTCGGCGTCTCCGGCGTGATGGCGGCGACATGGATGGCTGCGGAAAGAGAGCTGCAGATTCGCCCAGGGTTGTGTGTGTTTTTTCTTTTTTCTCAGGGTGTTTTCTGTAAAAGGGGTCTGGAGGTTTCCAGATTAATGCCGATGTATTTCATGTATTATTAATCCAGATGCAGTTTCTCAACAAAAAAAAAAGGTTAGGTGAGAGAAGTGCAGCTCCGTAGGAGAAATGCTAGCCTGATACAAATACCTTCCTCACATAGCCCTTCACCACAACCTCCTAGCCAGTAGACGATAGGTGAGCTGGAAGAGCAACGACCTGGAGCTCCAGCCCTGCTTCTTCTGGTAGATGGATTACTCAGAAGAATGAGCTCTTCACCGGCGCGAGGAGTAGGTGCGGTTTACAGGTCTTTAGTTTGCCAACAAGGCTGCAGCAGCGAAGCTCTGTAAACCGCACGACTCCTCGCACCAGCGGAAGAACTTGAGGTGAGCATGTCCAGATTTCCGCGCATCCAACCTCGGTGATTGGTTATGTTTTTTTTTTTCAGAGCCATTTTCTTGTTCTTCGTGGTAAGTTGTCTTATCTCGGGTAGCAAATATGGGAAATGTGGTACTTTATGTTCTGGGATTTGCATGTTCCATTCTTGACTTGCTGGACCAAGTGTTATATCTGCTCCTGAGTTAGAAACGAGTGTCTTCCTCGATATGCTTCTGAAATTCTATTTGTGCAGATGCCTGTGCCAAAATTGCTATTGTGTCCCAGAAAGCCGGTAAGACTAGAGAGCCATGTCACATAGTTAGTACAGTCTCAGTCTTTTATTACAGTACACGAGCAGGAAATTTACATGGTTCCTAGATACAGTACCTTTGCTTTTATTCGTAGAACATTATTTAGCACTCGGCCTTCACAAGATACAGGCAGCACCATTCAGTACAATAGCAGCTAGCATGACATGACTGTTTTGTCCGCACACATGGCTGTCTATAAAATCTTTTGTACTTTTACTTCTTTGGTGTGTCTGCATAGTTCCAGGTCATATGCGCAAAAGAAGTATATTGCCTTCCGCCAGCCACATCTTCCTGGCGTATCTGGTCGCTAATTTCTTTCAGCTCATCTTCTGTTAGCTTTACCTTTACAGAGTCAATGTTGGAGTCTAGATTCTTGATCTTAGTTGTCCCTGAGAAATTGTAGAGCATATTTACATTAGATGTCGGTCTACTGGACAAATGATCTTGACTACTGATGTACTTGTTTGGAATACGCGTGCAAAAACAAAGGCGTCAAAACAATTTACAGTTCAGTTTATTACCGGTCTAAAATTAACACCATAGCACAAACTGTAGAGCAAAAGACAACATCTCACAGATGGTGTTCATGTTTCCATCATAACTTGGCCAAAGAAAGCTAGATTGCAACTGAAACATATTTGTTTGTATTTCTTATATTTCAATGGCATTTCTTAAAACTACACATTTCACTTTTATCAGAAAGCACATAGAAGCAAGACAATTTTCACTTTTTTCGCCTGCTATGTGAACTGAGAACTCGACAAAATTACCATGCATGTTCAACACTAAATGCTATGAATGACATGGAAAGGGAATACAGCATTAACCTGGTATCGGAACCACATCGTCCCCTTGATGCAGAACCCAAGCTAAAGCTAGCTGAGCAGGGGTGCACTGGTGCTTCTTGGCTAGTTCTTCCATTTTCAGATAAAGAAGCTTGTTCTTCTCCAGATTTTCTGCGGAAAACCGTGGATGCCCTTTCTGAAAAAACAAGAATATATAAGTGTTCAGGCCTAAGTAACTGAAAGGAATTGACTGCTGCAGAAAGCAACTGATTGTATCCGTACCAGATTAGATTCAGCAGACACTTGTTCTGTGACCCCTCTTCCACCGAAAAACCCACGGGCAATCGGGCTGTAAGGAACAATTCCAATCCCCAATTCTCTGAGGTCCACAGAACACATGAATAAGTTTCTTTACATGATCAATCAATCAATCAGGACCAACGATTATGGAACCGCACAGCGAGAATTTGTAGTGCTGAGTTCACCTGCAGAGAGGCACAATCTCGGGCTCGATGTCGCGAGCCCACAGAGACCACTCCATCTGCACGGCAGTGATCGGGTGCACGGCATGAGCACGCCTGATGGTGTCGGGGCTCGCCTCCGACAACCCAATGTACTTGACTTTCCCTTCCTCCACCAGCTTCTTGAGCTCGCCAATCTACAGCAGTTTCAGCGCAAGAATTGCAGTGAGCAACCGCAGCAGTAAAACCCAGGATTCAGGCTGAAGGAATTGATGAAGAAAGGGGGAACAGCGAGCGAGAAGAGACCGTGTCCTCGATGGGGATGGTGGTGTCTATGCGGTGCTGGTAGTAGAGGTCGATGTGGTCGACGCCGAGGCGGCGGAGGCTGGCCTCGCAGCAGGCGCGCACGTACTCCGGCCGGCCGCACACGGTGCCCGTGCCGTGGGCGTCCCGCTGGATCCCGAACTTGGTGGCCACCTTCACCTGCTCCCTCGGCAGCTGCTTCAGCGCCTGGGCCAACCAAGATCCACACACTCAGACAGTGATCAGACTTATTTCTCCTCGGGAAAGGAAGAACAGAGGCGAGAAAGGAATCAGGAAATCAAACAGACGAAGGACGGATGACCTTGCCGAGGAGGGTCTCGTTGGTGTGGGGGCCATAGACGTCGGAGGTGTCGAAGAAGGTGACGCCGCGGCGGAAGGCGTGCGCGATGACGGCGATCCCGGCGTCGTCGTTGAGCGGGGAGTTGTACGCGCCCGTCAGGCCCATGCACCCGAATCCCAGCTTAGACACCTTGGTGAGTGTTTGATCATTCGATTCAGAGCGAGATAGGAATCGGAATCGGATGTGTACATCGGAATTGGATGATTAATCGAGCGAGAGGGCAAGGGGAAAATCACCTCCAGTCCCTGGGTGCCGAGCCTGACGCGAGGAATCAGTGGGGTTCCCGCCATGACGCGTCGCAGCTCGCAGTCGCAGCGGCAGCCGCCGGCAGGGGAACCAAGGAGGCGCTGACTAGAGCCGTCGAAGCGGAAGCGCGGGCTTGCCGAAAAAATCTGCAGCACTAGTGACCACTGACCACTGAAGTGACCCGGTGAGCGACCTTAATTATTGAGCATAGCCGCCGAGTTAGAATTGTTATTTTTTTACACAAAAGCCCAGATCTATTAAGAAATTACACCGGTACAGACCCCCTGAAAAACAAGAAAATACAACCAAGTCCTGGGGAAAGACGGCCACCGCTGCCGTCGACACGCACTGAAGGCATGCCGCCGCCATTATCGCTCCAGAGGAGCCTTGCTACGGCAAGCAGCCGGAAGTCCTTCAAGAAAGGGGCCTCGAAAGCCCTACGCGCCGAAGGAGAAGCCGTCGTCTTCGAAGTCGTCGCCGGCGAACCTCCGGAAGAACCGAGCCCATCCCCATCACAGCACCTCACGGACCTCGCCTCGCCACTGGGGAAGATGACGAAACGGTGGCGACAGGCCCGAAGGACGGGTACTCCATCACGCACGCAAGCCAACGTCGCCATGTCGGCCGCCTGCAAGGAGAAGACACAAACCTCCACAACCTCCCCGACGACAGCGCCGCCGGACCGGAGAAAGGAGGGGGAAGACTTATTCTTCACAGCCGCCGCCACCTTCTCCAGCCCGATGACGACGGCGAAGCAAAAGGAAACCTAAAAAACTACACCTAGCTACTCGCACGGACGAGATCCGAAGCTTCCCCCCGCCTCGCAACGCCGGAACGGCGCCGGAGACGGAGGGAAGCAGCGGATTCGCCGGCGAAGACCTGGAACGCCTTTCTGTCGCCTCGATTACTGTAGCAAGGAGGGGAACGAGAGAGTTCTCAGCGGCTCAGTTAGAATTGTTATTGCTGTCACAGAAAGCCGGTAAGACCAGGAACCGCGAGCTTTTGTATGTACTGTATGTATACTCCCTCCGATCCGTTCGAGAATAAATGTATTTTTATCGAACTTATCAAACTTGATTAGTATCACTAGATTCGTTTTGAAATGAAGTTTCAAAATATACTAATTTGATATCATATTCATATATGTTGCTATTCTTTTCAAAAAGTTGGTCAAATTTTAAAAAAACTGACTACGTGAAAAAGCTAGATGTACCCTTATTTGTGTACGAAGGGAGTATCAAACAAACGAAAGACGGATGACCATGTCACCTTTTTTTTCAGGAGCAGATAGCTTTATACATCAGGAATAGTAAGTTTTACACACTCAGCCTCAACAATAACAAGCACATCTGATCTGACCCATCCAGTAGTGGGTTTGACCTGAATATCTAGTTGTTGCAGCCAAGAAATGAGTAGTGGAGATTTCGTGCTCCCGAGTTCTAGTGATCTCTTTATTTTTTTAAATTTAAAAATCTATAATTTATAAAATCTGAAAATAATCATGGCTGTTTTCAATGTTGTCTCCCACAAACGTGTAAAGTTTTAATTTTAAATACTTTGTATTTTAAGCTACATAAAAATGACAAATGTACAGATCTGAGTATAGTGAATAATGCACATTTTCAAATGTTTAGATTTTGTCATTTTTGTATAGTCAATAATAAAATTATTCATGTTGCGATTTTGCATGCTTATAAGATATATCATTTTATGCATCCAATTTTTTTTCCCAAGTTTCTTATTACAAAAGTAACTAATATACAGATAAATCTTGGTATAGTAGCGAAAACAGCTCTCGTGAAACCCATCTAACCTAGCCGCCGAGTCCCTCCGCCGGCCTCCTATCCGTCGCCGCCCCTCCACCATAACTCCCCTCCGCTCCCGTGTCGTCCCCCAAGGCGGCACCGGGGCGAAACCAGCCACCAAAAAACCTAGGGCCGGCGACCTTCCCTGTCGCCGCTACCGCCGGCGAGGGCCGTGTGAAAGAGCATTTCTATCCCTATGTGGTTTTGGTGTTTGTTAACAACACAATGAGCGGTCTAATCTATGTGCTAAAAGAGTTGCAGGGAATTACTTGTTACACATGTCATTTTACTTCCATGGATAAAAAGGTTAAGCATAGGCAAAAAGGAGTTTAGCTGGCTTTCCTGCTTACCGCGGTACTATCGTGGCCATCCCGGTACTACCGGGTGGTCAGTACTACCGGCTCAGTACCGGAGCCAGTACCGCGTGCTCCAAATCAGGTTCTGTTGTCTGCGCATTTATTCTCGGAAGTTGCGGAAGTAGACCGGTACTACCGGGGTGGTCGGTACTACCGGGGCAGTACCGCAGCCAGTATCGCGTCGAAGTTTTTGCTCTCTGGAATGTCGGGACCTTCCCGGAACTTGGTCCGGTAGTAGCCCAGTACTACCGGGCTGTCGGCACTACCGGGTCCTGCCTGCCGGTACTACCGACGTGGGCTGGCGTTGGAGGCTTCGCTCGAGCTGAAGGTCAATGCGGCTCGGTACTACCGGGGCTGGGCCGGTACTACCGAGGCGCACTGGATTCTGCTTCCAACGGCCAATTTTGGAGGAACACTATTTAAAGGGGTCTTCTTCCCCAAAGAAGACTAAGCTTCAAGCAACCTATCTCCTCCATTAATGAAAGCTTCCTTCTCCTAGATCTCCCTCACCAACCACTGAATCAAGCTTATACTTGGAGAATCAAAGGAGGAGACCCCGATCTACATCTTCACCGAGCTGATTTACATTTCCCCCGCATTCACTTGAGGGACCATTTGCTAGGGTTTCCATTAGGAAAACCTAGCCCCTTGATGAACTCACTTGTTGTTGATTGCTATAGGTTGTTGACTTGGGAGCCCCCAATCCAGTTGTGGGTTGTGCCCCGAGATTGTTGTAAAGACTCCGGATTCCGCCTTGAAGGATTCCGGTAGTGGAAGGTGAATCAAGCCATTGGGCGAGGTTCATCGGAGAATAGGGTGAGGCCATTTGTGGTGTTTGAGCTTTGAAAGCTCACACCCCTCCAACGAGACGTACTCCCCTAAAAAGGAGGAACTCGGTAATACACCCGTGTCTCCGCGTGCTTCCCGTTCGGTTACTTCTTATCTTAGCCTTTACTTGTATCTTGTGCCTTGTGTAGTGTTAACTTGTCATATAGGTAAATTCACCTTAGTTGCATATCTAGAGAACTTACCTTTGTGTTAAGCCTAATTTGAAAAAGAACTAAAAATTGAGTAGCACCTATTCACCCCCCCCCCCCTCTAGGTGACCATACTGATCCTTTCACCGTGGTGGCGGCGGGACCTGCGGGGCTTCACGGCGGCGGATCACCAGCGGCGTTCGGGGACGGCGCCGCTGATCTTCTGAGCGTGGGATCTGGGGCGGCGACCCCGGTCTGCGTCGGCGGCTGCGTTCCCTCGGGCACGGTGCTTGCACAGACTGGTCTTCGACCTGTCGTGGACGTCTGCGCGTGAGGTGGGGCGGGGGCTGTAGGTCCTAGGCTCCCGCCTAGAACCGTCATCGGTGTGGCCGGTGGTCGCCCGGAGGTGCGTGGGGAGGTGGCGCGATGCTCGCGTTCGGCCTTGCGGCGGCGTTGTGGACATCTGTTCAGGACGGCTGCCAGCAGGACGGCGCGCGCGCATGGTTCTTCTTTGTCGTGCCTCCTCTTTCGCCGGAGGGGGTCAACCGGCGAGCGGCGGCGTGGGGGGCTGCCGATCTGCCCAATAAAGGCGGCGGTCCTAGGGTTCCTCTTGTGCCAAGATGAAGATCTGCCTGACGCATGTCCTTCTTGATCTGGCCGGAGTGTCGGGTTCTGGAAGGCTCCGATGGCGAACTCCATTGGGCGTCTGAAGCCTGGAGATTGCTGGATCGGGTGGGATTCGGTCGCTTGCAACCATATTTTTTCTGACCGTTTGGTTTCAGAGGGAGCGTTGCGAAGCTCTGCAGTCTGTTGCCATCGTGGACATGTTTTTGTTCCATGGTGAAGTCAGTGTGTGGAGAATGACATGGAAGTCGAGATTTGAGGACTAGTAATTGTGGTACGAGTCCTGGTGGCGATGATGGATTGGCTTGTTGATTCGTAACTTGGAGCAGCGGCAACGGCAAGTGGGGGCGACATCACAGGAGAAGTTCAGAGTAAACATTCAGGGTGAAAACCCAAAGTCTAGCCTTAATTGGTTGTGCCTGGCAATGGCCTTTTTGAAAGCACTGTTTTTGCGGATTTTTCTTCAAGGTGAAAATCCATGATCTATGATCGGGACGACGACGGTGTTTGAGCATTGTTCACTTCTTGGAGGCGTCGCTTTTGAAGAAGGGCTTCTGGTACTGTTTTGGTGATGTTAGGTTGCTGCTACAAGGAATAGATCATTGTAGCAGGACTTTTCTTTTTTGTAATTTTTCTTCTTTTTTCTCGGTTGTGTACATCCGTGTAGCCGATCCGATAGGGCAACACGTTGTTGCAGAGGCTATGTGTAATTGGTATCTTGCGATATTAATATATGCTCCTTATCTAAAAAAAGATTTTCCCATAACTTTTTAAAACTTATTATTATATATTTTTGATTTGCTTAAAATACGAGAACCACTCGAACTTTGGTGCCAAAGTGGCTTTCCGCATATGAGGAAGGACACTGTGTTTTGGCTCATCGGTGATACACCAGTTATAAAAATGTTTTTTAGTTATATTTTAAAATGTCAAAAAAAAATTAAAAGAAAATTTTCAGGTATACATCAAGACATTCTACGTTCGTAGAAAAAGTTTCGTCAAAAAAAGACATTTTTTCCGGGCTGTGCAAAAAACACAAAAAAATGTCTCGTACAAAGTCATTTTGGAGTACCGTGATTTGTCTTTTTTTACACAGATTACAAAAAATGTCATTTTTCCATGAAACTTCGTGTGTCAACATACAATGTCCCGATGTACACCCGAGATTTTTTTTGGATTTTTTGATATTTTGAAATATGGTTTTTAGTTAGTGGGATCATCTGCTCCTATTACCCGAAACTGATTTCCGACAAATGAGCCGCTTTATTACTCTCGCTTCCTATTTTCACCACTTCAAACCGTAAACAATTCTCTTGGGCCTTACTAATATCATCATACAGATTCCACACGCGAGGCAAGCCCTTGTTCTTGCGCTTGACAGCATCTACGACCGAAGATGTTCTCCAAAAAAAAAAATCTACGACCGAAGAGTTGTCAGACTCCAAAATAACTGAAGCATTTCTAACATCCTGGACACTCTAGAGACCAAAGATTTACAAGATCCCTGCGATACAGCGCATTTGCTTTCATTCCTAGAACATTATTTAGGACGGGGCGTTCACAAGATACAGGCAACATCATTCAGCACAATAGCAGGATAGCATGGCACAAGTGGGTAGTGGGTGCCCAAAAAACATTTTTTCAAATGTCAAAAAATTCAAAATAAATTTTTTGCATGTAGTCCAACACATTGTAAGTCAGCACAAAAATTGGCATGGTGAAAAAACTTTTTTGCAACCTGTGCAAAAAAGACAAATTCGGACATACCGAAATGTACATATACGTGTCGGAATTTTGTATTTTTTGTACAGGTTGCTAAAAAAGTTTTTTCACTATGCCAATTTTTGTGCTAACACATCACGCTGTAACGTACATCCGGATTTTTTTCTGAATTTTTTTGATATTCTGAAAAAAAAACCAAAAATAAATTAGCTAATGGGTGCATCTAGACCCATCACCCGGTTTGAATATCCGGTTGTTTTGTTCGCACTCGACTTTCCAGCACATATGGCTGTATCTAAAATCTTTTGTACTTTTACTTCTTTGGTGTGTCCGCATAGTTCCAGGCGGTATGCGCAAAAGTAGTATATTGCCTTCCGCCAGCCACATCTTCTTCACGTATCTGGTCGCTAATTTCTTTCAGTTCATCTTCTGCTAGCTTCACCTTTACAGAGTCAATGTTGAAGTCTAGATTCTTGATCTTAGTTGTCCCTGAGAAATTGTAGAGCATATTTGTTATTAGAAGCCGGTCTACTGGACAAATGAGATTGACTACTGATGTACCTGTTTGGAATTCAGGTGCAAAAATAAACGCAAGAGTTTTACATTTTACACATCTTCAATTTTTTCGCCTACTATGTGAACTGAGAACTCAATAAAATTAACATTAACCTGGTATCGGAACTACATCATCCCCTTGATGCAGAACCCAAGCTAAAGCTAGCTGAGCAGGGCTGCACTGGTGCTTCTTGGCTAAGAGCATCTCTAGCAGAGCCCTCAAAACTGGTCAAACCTGTAAATATACAATTTTTATCGAATAAACGTCCCTAATAGAGCCCGTAAAACTGGTCAAACCCTTAAAACTTTTAAGGGCGCCCGTGAATTCGTAGCCACAACTTGGAAATACGCAGATTTAGAGGCAATTTGAGGATTCCTCTAAGGTGCCTGAGAACTGGTCAACGCTCGCGAGATGAAATCCTCACCGTGTGTTCCCCATTCTGTGGCCGCATGTCACTGGCCGGAGTTCGCCGTCGGTGCGCAGGCGGCCGCCGGTAGGAGGCGCCCGCGAAGACGGACAGCACAGGGGCATGCTCATCTCCTCCCATGAAGACGGCGAGCGGCGGGGCAAAGCAGACGTCATAGGGGATTTCTGCGCTGGCTCGGCGGCGAGCAGCTCGGTCGGGCGGGCGCGCCACAAGACAGCTAGCTAGCTCCACGCGGGCGAGCCAGACCATGGATCGATCGATTCCCACGCTAGCTAGGCTAGCTAGCTGGACCATATGGATCGATCGATTCTCAAGGTAGCTAGCTAGCTTCTAGGCGGGCGAGTTTGACCATGAATCAGTCGATTCCCACGCTAGCTAGCTCCACGCGTACCTAGTAGGCCGTACGTACATATTACAAGAGGAGGAAGAAGATCACGGGACGCCGGATCATGGCCGAATTTGAGCGGGGTCAAGCCATCGGGCGAGAGGAGGAAGAAGATGGGGACACACGAATATTCCGTTTTACGGTTTGAGTTTAAGGGCTCTGTTCTGCCGCGGATGTTTTTGGCACAAAAAACATGGCTTTCGTTAACCGTAAACCACGTTTACAGTTTCACGGTTTGAGGGCTATGCTAGAGATGCCCAATACTTCCATTTTCAGATAAAGAAGCTTGTTCTTCTCTAGATTTTCTACAGAAAACCGTGGATGCCGTTTCTATAAAAACAAGAATATACGAGGGTGCAGGCCTAAAATTGACTGCTGTAGAAAGCAACTGATTTTATCTGTACCAGATTAGATTAAGCAGACACTTGTTCTGTGACCCCTCTTCCACCGAAAAACCCACGGGTGATCGGGCTGTAAGGTACAATTCCAATCCCCAATTCTCTGAGGTCGACAGAACACATGAATCAGTTTCTTTACATGATCAATCAATCAATCAGGACCATCGATTATCGAATCAGACAAGCAGGGTTTCTAATGCAAACTTCACCTGCAGAGAGGCACAATCTGGGGCTCGATGTCGCGAGCCCACAGAGACCACTCCATCTGCACTGCGGAGATCGGGTGCACGGCGTGAGCACGCCTGATGGTGTCGGGGCTCGCCTTTGGCAACCCAATGTACTTGACTTTCCCTTCCTCCACCAGCTTCTTGAGCTCACCAACCTACAGCAGTTTCAGCGCAAGAATTACAGTGAGCTATGGCACCAATCAAAGTATCAAACCCAGGATTCAGGCGAGAGGGAGAAGAGACCGTGCCCTCGATGGGGATGGTGGTGTCTATGCGGTGCTGGTAGTAGAGGTCGATGTGGTCGACGCCGAGGCGGCGCAGGCTGGCCTCGCAGCTGATACGTCCAAAACGTATCTATAATTTTTGATGTTTCATGCCTATTATATATTGATTACCACATGTTTATCTTACACTTTATATCATTTTTATGTATTTTCTGTGACTAACCTATTAACAAGATGCCACAGTGTCAGTTCCTGTTTTCTGCTGTCTTTTTGTTTCAGAAAATCTATTCTGGAAATATTCTCGGAATCGGACGCCAATTTAACTGATTTATTTCTGGACCGAGACGGAGCAGCAGCCAGAAGGACGGAGCCGGGGGCCACACCAGGCAGGCCGGTGGGCCCACGACACGGTCTAGGGTGGGGTCGTGCACCTAGGCCGCCGCCCCACCTCGGCTGGCCACCGACGCCGCCCTTTCGCCTATAAATTGCATCTAATCGGAAAACCCTAGATACCCGAACAAAAATCCACGAAAAGTTATGAGGCCGCCGTCGTTTTCAACCCTAGTTCGGGAGGGTTTCTGCAGTTCTTCCCGGCACCTTGCCGGAGGGGAAATCATCACCGGAGGGCTCTACATCACCATGCCCGCCTCCGGAGTGATGCGTGAGTAGTTCTCCATGGGACTACGGGTTCATAGCAGTAGCTAGTTGGTAGTCTCTCCACCTTGTGCTATCATGTTTAGATCTTGTGAGCTACCTAACATGATCAAGATCATCTTTATGTAATGCTACATGTTGTGTTTGCTGGGATCCGATGAATTGTGAAGTTATGATCAAATTTGTTCATCTATCTATATTATGTTTTATCTATGTTCCTGCATGCTCTCTGTTGTTAGTAGATGTTTTGGCCAAGTAGATGCTAATGACTTCAAGAGAGGGTATTTATGCTAGATAGTGGGTTCATGCCTCTAGATGTCTGTGCTTGATAGACAGAAACAACTAAGACCGTAGATGTGCTGTTGCCACTAGGGATAAAATAATCGATACTTAGTTTAAGGGTACTGCTATTAAGTCTAATGCATTTGTTTACATTACACACTTTGCTTAATGTTATAATATGTTGCTTGCAACTTAATACTCATGGAGAACCGGAAGCTATCTTGTGAGTGGATTATGAGTCATAGATGCAGCTAGTAAGCGGTCTATGTATATTGTTGTAATGCCCAATAGATATAACAATGAACAACTTGTCATATATTGCATTGTCATGCGTTTGCAATTTGTCAATTGCCCAGCTGTAATTCGTTCACCCAACATGTATGTTTATTTGTCTTATGGAGAGACACCACTAGTGAACTGTGGACCCCGGTCCTTTATTCCACACTGATACAAACACCGTTTTCACCACGCTCTACGTTACTTCATGCTGCTACTTTTGTGTTCATCATCATATTCTACACCATACGTTTAATCCTTTGTATTCAGCAAGCCGAGGAGATTGACAACCTTCCTGTTTCGTTGGGGCAAAGTACTTTGATTGTGTGTGTGCAGGTCCACGTCAGTGATCGGGTAACGGTGCCGCTGTCACCTTTCTGAAGCTCTTCCAATTCCTACTGGATCTGACAACCTTGGTTTTGTAATCAAGAGAAAACTTTGCTGCTGACTATATCATACCTTCCTCTTGTGGTTTCCCAGCGAACGTGCGTCCCACGTCATCAGTAGCAGGCGCGCACGTACTCCGGCCGCCGGCCGGCCGCACACAGTGGCCGTGCCGTGGGCGTCCCGCTGGATCCTGAACTTGGTGGCCACCTGCACCTGCTCCCTCCGCAGCTGCTTCAGCGCCTGGGCAAGCCAAGATTCATACACTCAGCCTAATTCTCCTCGGGTACGGAAAGAAACAAATCGAGAAAGGAACCAGGAAATCAAACAAATGAACGACCTTGCCGAGGAGGGTCTCGTTAGTGTGGAGGCCATAGACGTCGGAGGTATCGAAGAAGGTAACGCCGGGGCGGAAGGCGTGCGCGATGACGGCGATCCCGGCGTCGTCGCCGAGCGGGGAGTTGTATGCGCCCGTCAGGCTCATGCACCCAAACCCCAGCTTGGACATCTTGGTTAGTGTTGGATCATTCGATTCATCGCGACTTAAGAGAAGGATGTGTACAACCGAATCGAATGATTAATCGAGCGAGAGGGCAAGGGGGAAATCACCTCCAGTCTCTGCGTGCCGAGCCTGACGCGAGGAATCAGTGGGGCTTCCGCCATGGCGCGGTGGCGCCTCGTAGCTTGCAGTCGCAGCAACAGGGGAAAGGGGGCGCTGACGAGAGCCGTGGAGGCGTGGACGGGGAAGCCCATGCCTTGCTGAAAATAATCAGCAGCGGTAGTCAGTGCCGGACCCAGGCATTTGTCTAAGCCTGCGCAAGGCGCCTAATTTTTTCTCTCGGACAGATATGAACATCACGCCGAACAACTATTGTTTTCACAACACTTATAATCAATGTTTTATATAGCGGGCTGTCGCAAATAGCGGCAACCTCAAAAAAAAGCTATAGCGAGCTAAATGGTGCTATAGCGGAAAATTATGAAATCTTTTAACCTGTCATGATCAACAACTATAGGGCTTGCAGGCTATTTACAAACTTTGCTTCCAATGCACAAACACGGATACCATACATTGCAAAATCACAACACATTCAAATGTTCGTTCTAGATAACTCGACCTCTCGCCAAAGAAGTGTGTCTTCCTCAAGCATAGCAAGGCCCAAACTCCTATGTGGCCCACCATGCTGAAAATGCTGAACGTTTTTGCCCCGACTTCCGTGTCTGGAATCGCACAAGGCGCGCGGCAGCCAAGCCCGGGCAACAGGGACGCTGCATCCGCCGGTGGCAGTAGTGCACTGAAGTCGTCCGGTGAGGTGTCAAATACAGTAGTAGCTCTACGAGCTTTCCAGCGACCATGATAATCATAATAATTGCTTGTTACTACCTGCATTTCATGTGCGTAATTGATGCACGCCTAATCACCGGACAAATGCTAGATCTGTTTCAAACGGCGCATCACGTGTCGGCTCAAACTCAGAGAAAAAATTAACATATCTTGGACATTTCTCCTTTCCTAGTAAAACTCCGGCCCCTTATTATAAAACCTGCATCGCGTTAATCTGGGGGTGTAGTTTCTAATTTTCGGTATTGTTTACACGTAGGTTTCTACTTCGTTGGTTCAAAGGATGGCCCCAGAGGTGTCGTTTTCGGACTTCAGACGTACTTCCCCCTCTTAGCAATGAGCATCTATGACTAGATTTGGCGTGATATCCTGATGGACACGTCGAATTCGTGGACTTTGTTGAACAAATCAGTGCTGCAGATGTGTCCGAGCAACTTGCTTTGCATGACAAATGTCCGTGAGCATTCTTGTTCTCTTCATTGTGGATTGTGGAGCGCGTAGTTTTATCATAAGATAGAATTTGACGAGCTAAGCGGGGGGGGGGGGGGGGGGGGGGGGGGGGGCTTGTTTTTGTAAGATGGGTCCAAATGAAATTTCTAATTGCATTTTATACTCATTTGTTTCGACTATAATTGGTTGTTGGTGTCCTTGTTGTCTGCATATCGATGTTTGTCAATGTGTTGCCAGAGAGGTTCAATTTAATATTGTATCAGAACTTTGACGCGTCAATTAGATTCTATCGTTATCTTAAACCAACTAACATGCCGTAGAATGTTTTTTGTTACTTTGCTCAATGTTCTCACTCAATTACTTGCTCTAGTGCATACAACTCGCACTGTTGATGCCCTTTTTGCTAGAAAACATAAGATATATTGTGATTGGACAGGAACATCGATCATTTCTACTGGTGCATTGTTACATGCCTAAATCAACCAACAAAACTGCTAGTTCACACCGAAAACAAGGTTAGAGATGTATTTCTCTGGGTTTCAAAAGAATGTGATTAAAATAAGACCAAAATTAAGTTTAGGGGGATAGGACTGCAATCAGCTGAATTTGAGGGTAAAAACTATACTTTTTTTTTGAACTGTAAACTATACTTAATTTTAACCGAACACAAGGATGGAGGAACCCCTCACTCCCAGTGGCTCTCCTCTCCGACTATCCCATGCCCGACCTGGCGAGCTCGGGAAGTTGAGGAGGCAGGACGGCGACACCTGCCGGAAGTACACAAAGGCTGCAAAAGCTCATGCATCCCTAGTTATTTTTCTTTCGTAATCTGCATCTTTATGAGCTAAAAATGTATTATTTTTTAAAAAATAACGTATCTTTACGAGTTAGCAGTACACATTTTCTTTCTTCGTATGTTGATGCATCCATCTAAAATATTTTATGGAATGAGAACTCATGTGTTCTGCCGTTATCCTCAAAATTATGGGTCGACAGTCAAGTGTTTAAAATTGTGTCATCAGCGGATTCCCTACTTCTAATTGTTCATTTTACTAACGCAGCGAAGCGCACCTTCCTCCAATATTTTTATATAATCTGAGTAGTAAACTTGCTGCAGTTTGAAATAAGGATTTCGATTGTTCACTTAGTACTAATGTCAAGCTCCATATCTGAACCATATTGCTAATATTGCTCACTTTTAGGCCAGTCTAAATAACTTTAGAAGTTCGAGGAAATAACTTCAAGGAAGTCAGGTTCACTGTAGGAAGATGTCGACATAGGCAAGGCGAGCTTTCGTTGCTTGGGCCTTCTGCATCCTGGGCCTTGACGCCGGCCTCACACGGCACAATGTCTGCTCCCTGCTTTTCTTTTTACATGCGAAAAAAGCGTTTCAAATTTTTCTCGCCGAATTTGGCAAATTTTCACTAAACTTTTACCAGTCCGAATTTGGAAAAAAAAAAATGGAATATACTCTGGAATATGTCTGTGATTAACGGTTAATTTTTAAATTTTACCAATTTTTTCAAAAACTAACTTGCCTAGTACAGGTAGGATCATGAGTCACGCTAGGGTTCAAAATTTTCCAGCCCCCGGGTCCTCCTGCTGACAGTGTCCACTTTAGCCTTAAAATCCGCTTTTGCTTCATGGTTACTGTCTTGTCTTGGGATACATCTAGGTGTTGTTTTTTATATGCGAGAGTTTGACTTGATCTGATGTTGTGCAAATTAACATCCTGACCCACATTCCCCCGAGTGTATCCGTTCTCTAGAACAAGTCCCCTGATTTTTTTCGTTGCCCATAGCTGAACTGGTTAAGCATATAAATCTGGTAGAAGGAAAATATTTTCAGTACTGACAACTATATTACTTATGCTTGTATGTAGAACACCTACGATGGCGGTAACGTCACAGCTCCGTCGCGGCTCTTCAAGTGGTTGGAGACGCGTAGCGTTTTATGAATGTGCATTCGTGTCAATCCAAGACACTCTAAGCGACCTAAGCGGTAGGCATTTGTACAAGGAGTGTTTGATACAGGGAGCAATAGATTTCATCTTTGGCTACGGGAAAACAACGTTCCAGGTATAAATCACACCCATTCAACATCTTGCTTGTTCGTGTGTAGCAACGTGCTCGTTAATTGCATTGTTCCTTTAGGACTGTGAGCTGCGCACGGTGCAACTGCCCCCAGGGAGGTCAGCCGGCTATCACTGCTAGAAAAATGGTCTATGGTCCCGGTTCGGCTGGGCCATCCGTCCCGGTTGCCCAACCGGGACTAGCCAATCGGGACTAATGCTAGTCCCGGTTGGGGCACGAACCGGGACCAATGGGTGCCCACGTGGCCAGTTCTGGCTGGGCGTGGGGGAGACTCATTGGTCCCGGTTCGTGTTACGAACTGGGACCAATGAGTTTTTTTTTGTATTTAGGGTTTATGGTCTCCCTCTCGCCGGTGCCCCCTCTCCTCTCGCCGGTGCCCCCGTCGTCTCCCCTTCTTCGCATCGCCGACGTGCTCTCCATCGTTTCCGTACGCATATTATACGCTCTACTATATACGCAGTACACGTTGATGCATATATAATTAATATTCAATCTCTTGCGAGAATACAACTATTTAATTACATGGAGATAGATCACATATGTAGTTCATCTTCCGAAGCATAATGTTCTCCCTTTCATCGATGACCTCCCTAAGCAGAAATCCCGCCAATTCCTCTTGAATTGCTCGTATGCGCCGTTCTGGGTCGAGCTTCTCCGCATTTTGCTCAAAGAAGTTATTCTCCGCTCAAGGTCAACTCGCGAATGAACTCGCAAACGTAGAATCCACATAAATTACTCTTCGGTGGCTGCTGCGGACTTTTCACCGATATATAAGTTAGCTCATCTTTGAATGGACCTTCTACATTCTGTTTGAATAGTGTCCAACACCTGCTTTGGCAAAAAAAATGAACAAAGGAGTTATTAATTACTTGATATCAGGAAACAAACGAAAGAGGCCGATATAATGCGATAATGATTGAAATTACTTATTGAGCATTTCTTTCATTTCGGTCCATGTCGCTTGGTCCCAACTTAATGAGTCGTGGACTTCAACTATGGACTTGTCAACTTGAATGCTTAGCAGAATCCAGTGGAACCTGCGGACGTTTACATAAAGCAGACATGCATAGCTCATCAATTACACTTAACATCGAGAAAGCCAAATAAAAATATGTACAAGACAGAAACACTCACTTGAAGTTGTAAGAAAATAGTATTTCCGTACAGAAGTTTTGCTTAATTAAAAAGGTGATCAGGTCATGCTCCACGTCTCTGGGGTGATTGCGTAACGTATGTTTATTAACGATATATGGATCAACGAACCCAACCTCATAAACTTTAGATGTTTTGCATTCCATCATCTTCATTCTACATAATAGCGTACAAAAGGATATATATATAGTCAGGATAATATAATACAGGCAATGAACGAGCTGAGCTAGAGACTTAATTACGAAAATAAATCACTTACAGACAATAGCAACCGAGGATAGATTTGTCGAGGGCGCGCTGATTGAATAAATGAAACAGTTCAGTCATTTGAACCTGTATATGTAACGTTTGAAGAAATGCTCCTCTCGAACGTCCACCGCAATCCACTCCATCGCGTTTCTTTGATGTGTGCACCATGTACCAGTTGTGCAGATTTCGCATATGTGTTGATAGACGCGTGAGCTCCTCATTACTGACCATAGACTCCCCTGTGACATATTTCCGTGCTATCTCTAACATTGGCTGATCTTCATAGCCTAAAAGTTGACCAAGAGTCATACCCATGGCGGTAGCATTTTCCATGGCCTGCGATACAGTGATACCATGTTCTCTAGCAGCAGCTATGGCTCTGGGGTCCAATAATTGCAGGTCCTTATCCATATCGGCTCTGAAGTCCTTGTCGATATCGGAACACACTATGAGCGGGAGGACCGATTGATTTTTCTGCTGTCTGAGCTGGGCAATTTGTTTCCCGCTTTTTGCACTTCTTTCCTTGTTCTGCTCAGACTGGGCACGTGCTAGCTTACTAATTTCACGACCATAGTCAGATTGCAGATTCATCGATATTTGGGATGGCTGCGCAAGGAAGGACTTAGCCCACTTTTTGGATTTTTCATCGTTTATACCGGCTTTTGCTCGGGCTTTTTTGGTGCAAAAAAGTCTTATTGTAGGCAGCCACCTCCGCGGTGTTTTCCGCTTCAGTCCTGTCATAAGGTCTAATGGGAAGATTCTTATGAGGTACTTTTGGGAGGGGTGACCTTTTACGTTTCGGTGATCGCTTACCCCTCATAGTACGAGGCGTGGGCGGGGACGGCTGACGCGGCGGCGGGAGACGGCTGCACTAGAGAATGCTGAGGCGGTTGAAGAGGACTGTTGCGCTGGAGACTGGTGAGGAGTCGATGGCCTTGGCTGCCAGTTCGGAAGCACGATGAATTACTTTGGCCATAGAATGGTCGCTTTCTTGGCTTCTCCAAGTTCAAGCACCTCCCCATCTTCACCTACAGGGTGTTGCAGCTTCAGCTCCTCAAAATCTTTCATCACTTCATCCACCGCGACAACAGCGTAGCCATTTGGAACCGGAGAGAGAATGGTAAGTTGGATTAGGTCCCATTGGTACGACATAGCCGACCGCCACCTTCATGGTTAAGTTAGAAAACTTTCACATGCATCTCACAAGGTGTGCTCTCCGTGATATCATCCACTGGGGTAGCGACGAAGTGGAGCCACCGTCACATGCATCATCAGTACCATCCTGGAGGGCTCTGTGGAAGCCACGTTGCTTTTCCGATTCGATGGGCACCGGTACCATCGCATGCAGCTTCTACCATGTGCCGCTGAGATTGGCCGCTAGTACCTTGCTGGCTAAGTGCGGCAATTTGATCCTTCTGTCGCTTTAATTCTTCTTCTATATTACGCAGCCGGTCTGCAGTAGTAGCGCGTGCTTCCATTGCCTCCCTTTCCTTTCTCCTCTGATGGCTTCTATCAGGAAATTTCTTCCTGTGCTCGGGAATCGCAATTGTCTTGGGCTTGGAGCCTGGTACGCCTCGTAACCGTCCGTCGTGTTCCTTATTCCCAAGGGCGCGTGTGAGCTCGTCATCCTCTCTATCGGAATGAACCGTCCATCTGCAACATCCTTTACTGCATTTCTAATGCCTTCGATGGGTAGTAGGGGATTATCGCTGTGTCTTCTGTTATATATGCACTTCCCTTCTGCGTCCAATCGTGCCCCCATGCCCGTAAAACCAATTTCTTGCCCGTTCGATCCATGCGAGTGGCTCTGGAGTGATCCCTTTAGCCAGCAGGTCCGCCTCAAGTTTCTCCCACTTAGGCATGCTAAAAGCGTAGCCACCAGCCCCCATAGTATGGTGGTAGATCTTTTTAGCAGCATTTGCCTTATTATTGCAGACTTTTCCTGAGCTTCCTCCGATTTCTTGTACGCCACAAATTCTTCCCAGTAATTCTTATCTTCTCATACCCTTTATCGAAGTCCGGAGTCTTATTTTTCTGGACAAACTCGCTGTTCAATCTTTTCTTCCAGTTCTTGAATAGCTCGGCCATCTTCTTAAGAGCCCAGTCCCTGACTTTTTGCTTCATGTTTTTCCGGGCAATCTTTTCTGCCTCATTTGGATCCTCCTCATCTGGATCCACCTCTGGCGCCAGGGTGAAATTAAGCATGAGCTTTCTCCAAAGTCTTTCTTTGCCCTCCTCGCCGAAATATCTTACCCTCCCTCCTTTGGCTGATGCCATTCTCGAACGGTGATCGGGATGTAGTCCCTAGCAAGAACTCCGCATTGCTTTACCATTTTATTTTTAACACCAGGGGGAGCAGTCGGTGTGCCGTCTTCAGCGACTTTCTCGATCCTGTACCTTTCTTGGTCGCCCAACTTTTTGGCTGGGTCTCGTTTTGTCCTTACAGAAGATTTGCTCGATCCGGAGGGCTAAAAGAAGAAAGAGCGTTAATATATGTATATAGACAGCAGAGGCTTAATTAATACAATCTTCGGTTTCATTAATATATGTATATGCACCTCGCCGGAGTTTGCAACATTTAATGTTCCACCGAAGCCTTCGGCTTCTCCCTCGTCGGCTTCTTCCTCGCCGACTTCTCCCTCACCCCAGCCGTCGGGTTTACCTCACCGGAGCCGTCTCTTCGGTTGAGAGACTCATCTCCCTCACCGGAGTTGTTCAAAAACTACGAGGTGACATCGCCAACATCTTCCGGCCCGCGGATTATATCCTCGAGGATGTTTTCCTGATTTTCGTCTCGTTCCATAGTTTCTGCAAATTAAGAACAATGCACAAAACTTTAGTTGGGTAACTTGTTCCATATGTCAAGATACATCTACCCACAAAAATGTGAATCGGATATGTGAATGCATATGTGAATACAAAGTTAAATTTACTAATTTTGCTAACACCTTAATTTGCTAATTTTGCTAACACTTTAAATATTCTTAAACAAGCTATTTCTTAATTTTTCCTAACACAGTGCTAACAATTCCTAACATAAATTTTTCTGTTGCTCACAAAAATACAATCTAAAATTCTACAAACATCTACTGCCATATAGAAGTCAAAACAATTGAAGTTTAATTCAATTCAAATTAGTATCAAATTCAAATACTTTTATTTATTTCAGGAACTAGTCACACACCATTTAATTCATCAATTATTCTCTATTGCTCACAAAAATACAATCTAAAATTCTACAGATAGCTACTGGTATCTAGAAGGTAACACAATTGGATTCAACTAAATTATATTAACCAAATGACAACTAAAATTATTATAGTACAAAAGTGGCTACAATATTTATTTGAATACCTAATTAATTCTGTTGCTTAATTAATTCTACAAAAATTAGGGGTGCTAGGCTACTACAATACAAAGTTAACACAATTGGATTCATAATTTTTGGATTATTAGAGCATCAGAAACAAACAAATTTACATAATTAACATTCTGTACTATTCTAAATACCCAGCAATTAATATTAATCTAAACAGGGTGAAAATAGTTTAGTTGCACATCATAAGCTATCCAGAGAATTTTTTTTGAATTATTTGTACTTATAAATCTCGAGTTATTGATTTTCGAAGTTGACAGATGATTTCTTATTTAGATTCAAATATCTGACGAGCAGGGCCCGCATGTCAGTGACACAGCGAGCCGGCGGCGGCTCTGTCGACCACGGACACGACGGAGGAGGGCGCGGGAGGTCGCGTGGGTGCGCGCGTCGCACACCCGGGAGCGTGGGGAGGTGAACGGGCGGCGCGAGGACCAAATGGTAACTCCGGCGACGCGGTTCCGCGGCGGCGCTCGCAAGCACACGTCGGCAGCGAGCTACAGGACAGGAGGAGGACGGAGGAGAGGTCGGGGAGGGGTAGAAGCTCACCTGAGCACGCTGGAACGGACGGCGAGGCGGAGAAGCTCGGACGGCGTCGGAATCGAGCACGGCGAACCTCGGCCGGAGTTGGAGAAGACGCGCGTGCGGGCGGCGCGGCGCGGGCGTCGAGGGCGCCGCGGACGTCGACGGCGGCGGCGGGGCGCGGCGTGGGGCGGCGCGGTCGTCGGGCAGCCTGACGGCGTGGTTTCTGCACCGGCGTCCGCGCGAGTCCTTCGTCGATTTGGAGACGAAATGAGGAAGGAGAAGAGGCCGAGGCAGTTATACCAGACCTCATTGGTCCCGGTTGCTGCTACGAACGGGACCAATTAGTCCGGTTGCTGCTACGAACCGGGACCAAATTGGTCCCGGTTCGTAGTAGCAGCAACCGGGACCAATGCCCTGGCAATTAATGCCAGATTCGCTCGCGCGTATTATGGACTCATTGGTCCCAGTTCTTCGTATAAACCGGGACCAAAGAGTCATTTTTCAAAATTATTTCAAACTTTTCAGTTCTGAATGTTGTTCCCGCCTTTTTTTCTTATTTAGGTGTTTAAATATGAATTTCACATGGTTTTGAATCTGAAAAGACTTTCAACATGAAAAGTGTTTAAATTTGAATAAACAATCCAAAACCATTTTCTGTTTTCTAAAATAATTATTCTAACTATACAAACTATTAACCATTTTGCCATTTTCAATTAAAAATGTATTAACTTTATTGCATATTTTGAATTGACAAAACTTTCAACGTGAAAAGTGTTTGAATTTGTATAAATAATCCAAAATCAATTTTACATTATTATTGTCATTTTCAATTTAATATGGATAAATTCATATCTTTAAATCCATAAGTCGAAATTCGACAAATAATCCGTAGTAGAAGTAAATGCAGAACAATTTCAGTGAACCTATATTTGTAAGATGAATGTTTGGTGTTGTAAAATGCAGAAGCAACCAGATAAAAATTATTTAATTCATTTATCTTTTGCATAACTAATCAGAACCAGATTACTTATTCAGATGCTAAAGATCATTAGTTGGAAATGCAGAGATAAAGAATACATTTTACACGATCGTCGTCGTAGATAGACAAACATTTTACACGATCGTCGTCGTACATAGACGAACCATTTGTCCTAACCAACGATGTGGCTCAGGTTAGTCATACTCCTGCCTAGGCCTATAATACTCGTCCTCGTAGTCGTTGTAGTCACCGCCGTCGTCGTCGCTGTCATCGGGCGCGCTCGCCTGGACTGGAAGCGAGGGTAGCGCAGGCGGGGGTTATCGCCGGCCGTGATGTAGTTCATGACGCTCTGGAGAGTCCGGCCGCTCCACCACAGCCGATGGCCGGCCTCGTTGAAGTTCGAAGGAGGCGGGCCGTCCTCCTCGTACCTGGCGAGCGCCCTCTCACGCCGATTGATGAAGAAGGCGTCCCAAGTCGGGCGGTAGTCGGGATGCCAGCGGGGATCCATCCGCTGCGCCGGAGTGAGCTCGAGGTAGTAGTGGTTCGTGATGGCCGCCCGGCGCGCCAAACCTTGAGGGACAGGAGGGACCGGCACGCCTCCGGTGCTCAGCCTCCAGCCGGCGGGGATGTCGTAGCCGGGCGGGCAGGGGTAGTTCGAGGCGCAAAGCGCCTCCGCCTCCGAGTAGGTTAGAGTGGGTACGGTGAAAGCCATGGGAGAGTGATGAGGTTGCAGATATGAGTTTAGATGTGCTATGCCAATGGAGGCCATGCATGAATATATATATATATATATAGTGAGAATCCCACCAATAAGGAAGAAGCACACGGATCGTGCGTTTCTTTCGAGCGCTTGTGAGCCGTTGGATCAGGGGTGTGTTTCTTTTGAGGGATTGTGAGCTGTTGGATTAGTAGTATCATGACCACTTCGTGAGCCACATGACCCGGTTGGTGTTACCAACCGGGACTAAAGAAGCACATAGATCGTGTGTTTCTTTCAAGCGTTTGTGAGACGTTGGATCAGGAGTGTGTTTCTTTTGAGGGATTGTGAGCTGTTGGATCAGTAGTATCACAACCACTTCGTGAGCCACATCAAGGTTTAATGCATTCCATAGAATGCATTACATAAAAGGTTTAATACATTATTACACATGATCCAACGTCTCACAAGCGCTTGAAAGAAACACACCCCTGATCCAACATCACCAACATTATTCTACATAAACGGACTTGCTAGCTCGAAGGCCGTAGGATTAGGGGGAACGGCGGGAGGAGTCAGCCCCGTGGGCGGCCGCCCGGTTCTCGCGCGCACGTTTGCGGCGGAGGGCAAGATCCATGGAGGATGAGTCTTTCAGCGCCCAATCCAGCTCGGAAGCCTCCTTCGCCTTGAGCTGGTAGGCAGTCTTGGCTCGCTGGACAGGGTAGTCGCGGACAGACTGGAAGGAGGCTTCCATGGCTCCTGTATCTGCAACCCACAACCCTCTTCCCCGTCGTCGCTCCAGTCGAAGTCGTCGTCCTCCTCCTCCTCCTCCGCGGGAGGAGCGGCGGCGCCTGGTGGAGGTGCAGCGGCGCCAGGTGGAGGTGCGGCGGCACCTGGTGGAGCAGGAGGCCGGTAGCTGGGCATTCTCTCCACGCCGGGCTCGTGGGCATACGGCGGGATAGGCTCCCGCGGTTGCGCCCAAGCGCGCTCTGCCGAGCACGCTCGACCTCGTCCAGAAGGCACTGCGGCGGGCGTGGCGATCCATCTCGTGGAGACGATGCGTTCGTGGCTAGGAATGGTGGATTAGGGTTTACCCCGTCGGCGACAATATATAAAGACCTCCAGGGCAGCGATGGGGAGGACACGTGCCCAGGGCAGCGCTGAGGGAGGACACGTGTCGTGACTGCAAAGCCCGCCTTTAGTCCCGGTTGGTGTTACCAACCAGGACTAAAGAAGCACATGGATCGTGTGTTTCTTTCAAGCGCTTGTGAGACGTTGGATCAGGGGTGTGTTTCTTTTGAGGGATTGTGAGCTGTTGGATCAGCAGTATCACGACCACTTCGTGAGCCACATGACCCGGTTGGTGTTACCAACCGGGACTAAAGAAGCACACGGATCGTGTGTTTCTTTCAAGCGCTTGTGAGACGTTGGATCAGGGGTGTGTTTCTTTTGAGGGATTGTGAGCTGTTGGATCAGCAGTATCACGACCACTTCGTGAGCCACATGACCCGGTTGGTGTTACCAACCGGGACTAAAGAAGCACACGTACCCTATAAAGCCCTCCTCAGACAGGTTACTCACTCACACAAAACATTCCAGCGTCACTCGGAGAGGCATCTTTGGGCAACCAGCGGCAAGACGTCTCTGATGACCTGCGACCGTTCCAAACGGTTGCAGATCATCAGAGATGTCTTGCCGGACGGTTGTAGATCATCAGAGACGTCTTACCGCTGCTTGGATCGAAGTGGCGCTCAAACACAAAACATTCGGGTTCCCTAGCTACGTCCTACGGTGCATTTGATATGCGGGCACTCACGAGCCACCGTCGGGCTGTATGCAGGGGGAACCGTGTGTTTTGTTCCAACTTTTTCGAGCGCGTGTAAGACGTTGGAGTTTTCTTCTGAAGGCTGTACCTAACGAAGCTGAGGTTTGAGAGGTTCCCACGGGAGGTGTGGGAGCCGACAACCACCTACCACGCGTGTTTCACCGGTCGTCATGCAATTAATTAACAGAAAACAAAAAAGAAAACTCACATGTGATATAACCCATTTCTTCTAGGTGGAAACTCCCATTTCGTGTATTATGGTTTTCACCACATAAAGGTTTAATACATTACTACACATCACATAAAGGTTTAATACATTACATTGATTTACATAAATGCCATGAACCCTTCTTCGCGTATGTCCCTGGCCTATGATCGCTTCGGCCGTAACCATGGAGCATCTTCATTATTTAACGGGATGCTTGGGTCAGTTTTCACTGTGAAGGGCGGAATTTCATCAAACTTATCATAATCTGCTGACATGTCTGTCTTGTCCTCGACTCCCACGATGTTTCTTTTCCCTGAAAGAACTATGTGACGCTTTGGCTCATCGTCTGATGTATTCGTTTGCTTATTTTTTCTTTTTTTCGGTCTGGAGGACATGTCCTTCACATAGAAAACCTGAGCCACATCATTGGCTAGGACGAATGGTTCGTTCCTGTAACAACCAAGATTCTTGAGATCCACTGTTGTCATTCCGTACAGCTGGTCTACCTTTATCCCTTCTCCCTTCATGTTGACCCAACTGCACCGAAACAAAGGGACCTTAAAAGTAGGTCCATAGTCAAGTTCCCATATCTCCTCTATGTAACCATAGTATGTGTCCTTTTGCCCATTCTCGTCTGTTGCATCAAAGCGGACACCACTGTTTTGGTTGGTGCTCTTTTTATCTTGGGCGATCGTGTAAAATGTATTCCCATTTATCTCGTACCCTTGGAAATTCAATACAGTCGAAGATGGTGACGCGGCCAACAAGTAGAGCTGATCTCCGACAGTGGTGTCATTCATGAGCTGTAATCGCAACCAACTGCCGAAAGTCTCCATGTGTTTTTCTTTAATCCAGGAGTCATCCTCCCCGGGTTCTTGGAGCGTACATAATTCTTGTGTTCCTCGATATACGGAGCCACGAAGGTGGAACTTTGTAGAACTGTGTAGTGTGCTTGAGTTAAAGAATGCCCGTCCCTACATATCAGTGCTTTCTTTCCTAGCGTGCCTTTTCCACTCAGTCTCCCCTCATGCCGCGATTCAGGAACACCAATCGGCTTAAGGTCAGGAATAAAGTCAACACAGAACTCAATGACCTCCTCTGTTCCATAGCCCTTTGAGATGCTTCCTTCTGGCCTAGCACGGTTATGAACATATTTCTTCAAGACTCCCATGAACCTCTCGAAGGGGAACATATTGTGTAGAAATACAGGACCGAGAATGGCAATCTCGTCGACTAGGTGAACCAGGAGATGCGTCATAATATTGAAGAATGATGGGGGGAACACCAACTCGAAGCTGACAAGACATTGGACCACAGCCTTCTGTAAACTTGGTAGAGTTACTGGATCGATGACCTTCTGAGATATTGCATTGAGGAATGCACATAGCTTCACAATGGGTACTCGAACATTTTCCGGTAGAAGCCCCCTCAATGCAACCGGAAGCAACTGCGTCATAATCACGTGGCAATCATGAGACTTCAGGTTCTGGAATTTTTTCTCTGCCATATTTATTATTCCCTTTATATTTGACGAGAAGCCAGCCGGGACCTTGATACTGCTCAGGCATTCAAAAAAGATTTCCTTCTCTGCTTTGGTAAGAGCGTAGCTGCTTAAGTATTGACGCCCTTTATCCGTCTGCTTGTTGTATGGGTCTTTCATACGTTGCTGGTCCTCCCGTGCTTCTGGTGTATCTTTTGTCTTCCCATACACGCCCAGGAAGCCTAGCAGGTTCACGCAAAGATTCTTCGTCACGTGCATCACGTCGATTGAAGACCGGACCTCTAGGACTTTCCAATAGGGTAGCTCCCAAAATATAGATTTCTTCTTCCATATGGGTACGTGGTTGTCAGCGTCATTCGGAACAGATAGACTGCCAGGACCCTTTCCAAAGATTACTTCTAAATCCTTGACCATGTCATATATAACATCACCATCAGGGAGGTTAGGCTTCTTCCGGCGATCTGCCTCACCGTTGAAATGCTTGCCTTTCTTTCTTACGGCATGACTGTTCGGAAGAAATCGACGATGCCCCAGGTACACGTTCTTGTTTCCCAAATGTATACTTTCAGTCTTATCTAAACAGTGCGTGCATGCATTGTATCCCTTGTTTGACTGTCCTGAAATGTTACTAAGAGCAGGCCAATCATTGATGGTTACGAACAACAACGCTCGTAGGTCAAATTCCTGTTGTTTGTGCTCATCCCACACACGTACACCTGGTTCGGACCACAACTGCAAAAGTTCATCAACTAATGGCCTTAGGTACACATCAATGTCGTTGCCGGGTTGCTTCGGGCCTTGGATGAGCACTGGCATCATAATGAACTTCGCTTCATGCACAACCAAGGAGGAAGGTTGTAGATACATAGAGTCACGGGCCAAGTGCTATGACTGGAGCTCTGCTCCCCAAAAGGATTAAAGCCATCTGTACTTAGACCAAATCTTAAGTTCCTTGCGTCATCTGAAAATGTCGGGAACTCTCTGTCGATTTTTCTCCACTGGGACCCATCGGCGGGGTGTCTCAACTTCCCGTCTTTCTTACGCTCTTCTTTGTGCCATCGCAACAACCTGGCATGCTCTTTGTTTCTGAACAGACGTTTCAACCGTGGTATTATAGGAGCATACCACATCACCTTAGCAGGAACCCTCTTCCGGGGGGGCTCGTCATCGCACTCAACATCACCAGGGTCATCTTGTCTGATCTTGTACCGCAGTGCATTGCATACCGGGCATTTATCCATATTCTCGTACTCCTCACCGCGGTACAGGATGCAGTCATTAATGCATGCATGTATCTTCTGCACATCTAATCCTAGAGGGCAGATAGCCTTCTTTGCTTCGTATGTAGTCTCGGGCAATTCGTTATCCTTTGGAAGCTTCGGCTTCATTATTTTCAGTAACTTCTCAAATCCCTTGTCAGAACAACCAGTCTCTGCCTTCCATTTCAGCAGTTCCAGTGTGGTACCGAGCTTTGTGCTGCCATCTTCGCAATTTGGGTACAGCAACTTTTTGTGATCCTCTAGCATGGCCTCCAACTTTAGCTTCTCCTTTTCTGTATCGCATTCTCGCTTTGCATCAGAAATGACCCCACCAAGACCATCAGCGGGCTCATCTGATGCCCGATGTTCACCTCCTTCTTCTTCAACGTCTTCCATTACAGTATCACCGCATTCCTCAGGGAACATAGGATAGTTGTCATCATCCTCCTCTTCTTCATTGTCTTCCATCCTAACCCCTCTTTCTCCGTGCTTGGTCCAACAATTATAGCTGGGCATGAAACCTCTCCGAATCACGTGGTCTTGAATGGTTCTCGGGTCAGAGTACTCCCTGACGTTCCGACACTTCTCACATGGACAAGGCATAAAATTATCCACTTTGTTTGCCTCAGCCACTTCGAGAAATTTATGCAGGCCTGCAATAAACTCGGAACTGCGTCGTTCGCCGTACATCCATCGCATCCGTGCATCCATCTGCATCATATAATTAAGTTTATCAAATACCATTACAATAACATCTTGAATAGTGAAATGACCACCGTACATCGACACGTGCAATATTTCTGTATCAATTACAGATGAAAAGGATAAAGTTGCTAACCTCGGCCGAGGATATCATCTTGTGTGAACTTAAGTGTGGCTCGGGCATTTCATCGAACACATCTTGTGCGTGGCAAAGGAAAAAAAAACTAGCACCCACTTCCCACCAATCCAACCAGAAAAAAAAGAGAGAGAAGAGAGGGGGTGGGTTATTTATAGGCAGGGGAGGGTATTGGTCCCGGTTCGTGCCACGAACCGGGACCAATGGTCCATGGGCTCCTGGCAGCTCGAACCGGGACCAATGCCTGGCATTGGTCCCGGTTCTTCCCTGAACCGGGATTAAAGCCTGGTTCGGCTCTGGATGAAAGACTGGTTTTCTACTAGTGTATATAACGGCGCAGGGGCGTCCCTCACGGGATGTTGATCTAATGAACGTGCTCGTTGAATCCAACGCCCACCCTTCACCTCCATTTTTTCTTCTCCTCTTTCTTTGATCAATCGCGCCTAAGTTGAATCATTTTCTTTTAATTCTCATGGGCTGTGGGGGGGGGGGGGGGGGGGGGCGACGGCCCCTCTGACCTCAGCGTAGCTCCGCCTCTGGAGGTAATCACGCAACCGTAGTATGGACAAGTCTACGAGATGAGCAAAAAGGGCCATCTAAAAATAGGAGTGCACAAAGGGGCAACCCAACGAGTGTGGAAACTGTAGCTGAGTGAAGACATATTTTTAGAAATGGGGTGCATTGGAAATTTCTGTTAGGGAGCCATGCCGAGCGTTAGTTCGACATAATAAGGACTCCACCACCTTAGAGAAGGAAGTGATCTGGAAATCCAGGGATAGTGCCTCTTGAAGCCTCTCAATGAGAAAGGAAGCTGGCAAGAAAACACCGATGAAATAGAAAAAAAATGAGACTCTCACTTCTGTGGTTCCCTCATGAGCGTTAAATGAGACTTGTTCCCATAAGATGGCGCTGAAGTATGCCTTGCTCTCCGAGGTGATGGAATAAACCCAAGTGACTATGGTGCGGAGAGACCCTATTTCAAATAAGTTTGGTGGTTTGGAATGAGAGCGGCGTTTTGGCACCCGGGAGCATATGCTCCTGGTTATTTCGAAAAAATAGAACAAATTGAAAACTTATAAAAAAATTCCGAAAACAATCATGCACGTATCTGACTGTGGTACGCACGATCGTGTGAAATTTCGCGGTGCGAAATTTCACACGATCGTGCGTACCATAGTCAGGTATGTGCATGATTTTTTTTAAATTTTTTTGAAAAGTTTTCAAAAAAAATTTATGCTCCCAAAAATAACGGGAGCATATGAGCCCGGGCTCCATTGTGAATTTCCGATTTGGAATCATCTATTTTAGTGCCTCAGTGGTATCCACTTGATCCGACTGTAACTATTGTACAATTAGTATGGAATTGGTGCCCATTATTTTGTATACTGCTAACTCATAAAGACGCACTATTGTACAATTAGTATGGAAAATGTATACTGCTAACCCATAATTTTGAGGAGAACGGCAGAACACATGAGTTTCTCATTTCATAAAATATTTGAGATGGATGCATTAACATACGAAGAAAGAAAATGTATAATGCTAACTCATAAAGACGCACTATTTTTTTTAAATAATACATTTTTAAGTTATTTCAGGCTCATTTGTTCCTTCTTGATATGTGCGCATCGGTTTACTCGGTGAAAATCGAGAACCGGACCAATCAGCCGGGAGCGCCTGTGTGTCGACCCGTGCGACGATAAGCACGGGTCGCACACCCTCCCCGCCTCGCTTCTTCTTCTTCCCCGCCTCCGATTCTTGCTCTGCCCACGCCGCCGGCCACCGCGAGCCCCTCACCGCCCTGCATCTCCTCCACCTCGGCCACCGCGATTCACCCTTCTTCTTCTTCCTCGAACCGCCATCCGACGCCGGCCGTGCCGCCTGCTGCTGCCACCTGCGGCGGCGTCGCTACCGCGCCGCCTCGCCACCCCGCCCTACCCCAGCCACCTCCTCCGCTGGTCCGCCGCCGCCCGGCCATCCCTCAAAACCCTCCCCCGCACCCGAACCTAACTCCGGCCACCGCACCCACCCGCACAAGATAAATTGCGTACCTCACCTCCACCTGCGCCGCCGCGGCGAGCCGCGTCGCCGCCGGCTACGGCGAGGTCCATCCCTCGCCTAGCCGGCGACGTCGCGGCCAGCCGCGCCGTCCCCGTCGGCGGCGAGCTCCTCGGGCTCGTGCAGCTCCGGCCGTCTCCGCTTCTTCCTCCGCTCCGTTGGGCTGGCCTACTCGCGCCTCTCCTCGCACTGCCGGGGTGTGCGAGGCTTTCCTATCATCGACCAGGTCGATGAATAGGAAATGCCCAATCAGCCACCCTCCCCGCACAACCTTCTGTTGGGCCAGAAGGTCTAGCTGGGCTGCCAGCCATCAGACTGGAATCGGTCTAAATAATCTTCCGAGTTTCCTAAAAAAAAACTCGTCTGTTGTCTCTCCCCGTTCCCCACTTCCCCTCATCATACAGCTCACCCACGCGCCGGCCACCCTCCCTTCTCCGCTCAAAGATCGAACCTTTGCAGACCGCCCATCCCGATTCGATTGCATCGCTCGCCCTCCTCTCCTCGCGCTGCACCCGATCGAATCGCAAAGGTACCCACACCCCGCATTGCCCAATCCAGATGGTGCCCGATAGAGGCGTGAAGGACCAGGAGGCCTCGACCTCGTCGTCTCCAGCAGCTGCGGCGATAGCGAGGGCGGGGCGGCCGCCTAGGCCGGTGAGCTTCAAGAGGTTTGCCGCGTGGCACCCGATGAAGTACCGCCGGTTCCGCGTGGGGGGAACCAAGAAGATGGCCAAGGCCTCATCGCCTGCTCAGGCGGTGGCGGGGGCCAGAGAGGTGGGTGAGGCGACCACCGCGGCGGAGGCCATGAGGCCACCGATGGAGAGCGAGCGGGACGACGAGAAGGGGCAAGTATGGGGCGGCTGGAAGAGGTATCCTTTCGTTGTGCTTGCTTTACTCAGAGTCTTATTTTACAACTTGCATCTACCGTCTGTTTGCTTTAAACTGGTGATTGTGAGTGTGCTTGGTGATGTTGTACTTGGAGATGCTATTGTCACCAATCACCAGACCATATGGGTTGTTTAAGCTTGAGAATGCATGGCAGCTGTAAGCCTACTTCTTTAATTTTGGGTTCCTCAATCCCTCTCTTCGATCATCTGTGATTGCAGTGAGGACGGAAGTCTTTATTGTGGATACTCTAGCTATAGAGGGAGAAGAGAACGTATGGAAGACTTCTATGACATGAGATCATCCAAAACAGATGATAAAGGAATAAACATCTTTGGAGTATTCGATGATCAGAAGTTTTACTGTTCAATCAATTCCTCATTCTCCTTTATTGTTCAGACTTCAGACTATAATTCTTTTGTCATCACAGGACATGGTGGTTCATGTGTCGCTGAGTATCTGAAGGATCACTTATTTGAAAACCTCCTGAAACATCCAGCTTTCATTACTAATACAAAATTGGCAATAAGTATGATGTTTACTCATTCAGTGTTACTTTGAAAACAGTTTTTGCATCTAGTAGCTAAGCAACCATACTAACTAATGGTAATTCCCAGGTGAATCTTATAAGAAGACTGACTCGGATTTCTTGGATGCTGAAACCACTATTCAGAGAGAGGATGGATCAACTGCGTCAACAGCAATTTTTGTTGGCAACCATTTCTATGTGGCAAATGTTGGTGATTCACGGGCTGTAATATCGAAGGTGGGCAAAGGTGAGTGTTCTTTTCATGACTTTTATCACAGTTAGTTTTTTATACAGCTACATTAGAGCCTTGACCATGCATTTATTTATAATTGTAATGACTCATTCATAATTTTCTATGACCCCTTCATAAATCAATGTAGCTTAGTGGTGGATAAATGCTCACACACCAGTTATTATGATTCCTGGTGTGTTCTTCAAAATTCTGATGGACCTCATCATGAGGGAGGCCCAACATGATAGAAATTAGGATTGTACTTTTATCAGTAATCAGTATCGTGGAACAGTTCAGATAATTCAGTATGTATTTTATTATGTAATAAGCAATCCAGCTAGTTAATTTTAGTAGATTTTTCTTGTAAAATAATCATCTGAATTTTTTCTTTCAAGCAAAATTTCGCACAGGATACTGATTGGACAGCTCGTGTGTTAAATATGTACAAGGGTCGAAACTGGCAGTGATATTCCAAAATATCCGGTATTCGTATTCATGAAAATACTTATATAGGAAACATCACAACTGGAAATGCCTAAATAGGAAACATCACAACTGAATCGAAACTGTGTTGGCTAACATTTGATCGCTGTTAGTATTCCATTGGATAATGCATTTGCGTCCTAGTTGTGTAAGTCTTTTGGTTGACCACTTGACTTGCAAAATGCATTTACGAGAGAAAGCAAGACTATATTGCATGGGCAGCTTATCTGCCAGTATTTGCCCTATTGTAATATATATATTTGTATCCTATAATATGTTGGTAAATCAGTTCAGTCTGTCTTGTTTGCAGCTATTGCACTCTCCGATGATCACAAACCAAACAGAAGCGACGAGCGGGAGCGGATTGAAAATGCTGGAGGAGTTGTTACATTTAGTGGTAAGCCTGGCACTGGTTATGTCGTGATTTACTTTGGTATAAACTAATTCCGCGTTCGTTGAAAGATCTATTATCTGATAATGCCAAATATTTGTTTTGTAGGAACATGGAGGGTAGGTGGTGTACTTGCAATGTCTAGGTCATTTGGTGACCGCCTGTTGAAGCAGTTTGTTGTTTCAGAGCCTGAGATTCAGGTGATCTGGGAATAATCGTTAACTTTTTACTGTACATAGCAACTAAAAAGATACAATAGTGCAATTTCTCTGGATCTTGATAGATGGCATGTATGCGCTTGATCGTACTCCCTCCGTTCGGAAATAGATGTCTTAGCTATCTCAAAATTTGGATGTATAGCTAAGACATCTATTTCCGAACGGAGGGAGTAAGACATACTCCCTCCGTTTTTTAATATAAGAAGTTTTAGCTTTTGTCCACATGCACATGCATACAAATGTATGTAGACATATTTTTGTGTGCATGTTCACTTATTTTAGTGTGCACATAGACAACATGTGTATCATCTAAACCATCTTATATTAAAAAATGGAGGGAGTAGCAATTTACTTAAACCTTTGCAAAATATTCTGTCAGGAACAAGAATTAGATGATGAACTGGAGTTTCTTATTTTGGCTACCGATGGGCTGTGGGACGTGGTGTCAAATGAGGTCAGTATGTCATATACTCCCTCCGGTCAGAAATGATTGACATAGATTTATCCGAATAAGGATGTATCTAGACATACTTTAGTGTGTAGATATATCTGTATTTAGACAAACTTGTGTCAACCATTTCCGATCGGAGGGAGTACCAAATTTACTACACATACATGTTTGTCTCTCAGGTACCAAAAGTAAAATACATGCTTTCTTGGGTGAACTATATATATGGCATACTGATTGATGTGATCTATTGAAATTTATGTGTCTAGTGTGAACTGCGAACCAATGTTAAGGGGTAGCCTCATTCAGTCATTAAAATCATAATCAAAATGCATGCCATTTTGTGATACCATCTCTTATTCTATTTAAATGATTAAATGACAAGAAATGATCCACAGTGACTCTTTTGCCAACAGCTTGTTTGATTTTTCATATTAAAACTAGAATCAGGGGAATACACCGCGATTCCCTAATATTTTCAGTTTGTTCTGATATAATAAATGTGATTTTCCAGCATGCCGTTGCATTTGTGAAGGAGGTGGTGGGCCCTGAGGCTGCAGCGCGGAAGCTGACAGAGATCGCTTTTAGGCGTGGGAGCACGGACAATATAACATGCATTGTTGTAGAATTTCATCGTGACATTGTTGGCAATGGTTCCCCACCATCAAGTGGCCAAAGTTGAATTCACATGTTCTCGTTTCTTGTTTCTTTTTAACTTATTTGGTATCATCTTTATTGATACAGGTCGAACTATGGCCTTTTAATTGCTTTGTTTATATATTCGTTCATCCGTAGCTTTAGTGGCTTACCTGCCCTACTGTTTTCTCTGGTCTTCTTATCCTCAGTTGATCAGTTTGCCCATTTGAATCTGAGTTGCTCTGCAGTTAGGATGTTTACAACTTTGAGCAACGATCAGACCCTACATCATGACTTCATGAGTACTGGATCATGTTCTGCATGGTTAATGTTCTTGGAAATGCTCACACTATTTTAATTCCAATTGTCTCCATGAGGAATTTATTGTAAGATATTAGTGATGCGGTACTCATAATAAGCAGGAAATCCATGATATTACTTCAAAGGATTGAATTTATACAATCGGATGAAGTCGCAAACAAGACACTACCTAGAAAGTATATATGTGCTTTGAATTCGGTGTCGCTACTACCTTTTTCCCTTGCTGAGGTTGTTGCAAGTTCACTGTCTGTTTAACACACGCCGCATAAGCGGAGACAACTTCTTTTGTGCAAAACAGTTGTCGGCTCCTTATATAGACTCTTGACGATGATGTTGTGAACTAAGGTGGAAATGATGATGAATTCGAGGTCTACAACTGCTATACTCCGTAGTCCGAATAGCCAGAGTTGCACAAAATACAACATAAAACTGGAAAACAAACAAAATCTCATCGTGCCATTGTTTCAGCTAGTTATGAAAATGCAACTCTTCATCGACTTTTCATTTACGTGTTTGCCATCGATTCAAGTATTTGTAACATGTCGTTTTAGAACGTAAGGAGTAAAACAAATTTTATTTGTAACATGTCGTTTTAGAACGTAAGGAGAAAACAAAAAAAAAATACCGTTAACACTTCTACACCTATAATTGTACGATTTGTGGTACAAAAACTTGATTTATTGTATCACCTGACTCTGGTGTACTGTCCATATGCAATGGCTTGTTGAAACTAATAATACGTCAACCTGTTATGAAGGAATCAAATCAACACACAACATCCAAGAACGAGAAAATTCAACCGATTTGTCAAACAAATTCAGTCAGACTTCTATGCATGCTATTGTTGGATAATTAGGCATAATTTCCATGATTAATTCCAGAATATAAACCATGATCACAAGAGCTACTAACATGTTAATCTCGAAAATACTAGACGTATTAATTAACATGAACAGCAGCAAGACATCTACGAACACAGCCATCGGAACGTGACGAACGTACCGAACAATTGTAGATGAAGTAGTCGTTGGAGCAGCGACGACAGCAGCTTGAGCGGCGACGGTAGCAGCTCGAAGGAGACGACGTTGGAGACGAGTCGCCCGCAGACCCGGAGATCGTCCAGGAAGTCGAGCCGTGATGAAGAACTTGAAAGCAGTCGCGGGGCGCTTCCCAAAAACCTTATTCGTCCTCTCCCGTACAGGATCACAAGGGCAAGTGGTTCCGGAAACCTGCTGTCCCGTTCGCCGGTGCACGCCGGCGCACGGGATGGAGTAGACTACGGTGGCGGCGCAAGGCACGAGATTGGCAAAACCTAGATTGGTTCGGTGTGTGACGGCGCACGCAGTGCCAGTCAATATATAGTGCGGCTCGGGAAACCCTAACGGGTACAACGTGGGCCAACCACGTCGCACACATCCAAGTCGGATAGCAGCCCACGATCCGGGAGCGACCCGAACTGGCAAAACTATACGCGTACGCAAAAACTCGTTTTTCCCGAACAGCAAAAATATAGGCATCGGCTCGGCTCATTCCGCAACCCGCGGCGTGTCGTGACGAGACGGACGGACGGCGGCGGAGGCGGCGGAGGAGGAGTGCGTACGAGAGAGTCTTCTGTTCTCAACTAGCACACAAGAGGTACAACACTCCACGTTGTAAGGTGGTGTTTGCCTCCTCCAACTAGCAATGTGGGACTAAACTTTAGCACCACATTGCACCTCCAAAATTCTGCCATGCACATGGGCCACACATGGGCCAATTTGAGATTTTTCAGAAATTGCTTATTTGGGCTGCACACTAATGGGCCCAAATTCTAACAATCCCCACCAGATCTCAAATTCCCATTTAGAGATTTTGCCAAACCTCATTTCTTGTTTATATACCAGTGTTTCAGCAGAGACTGTTAAGTTGAACTTCCGCCTAGAGCTTCAAGCTACATCTACCAGCAACTTGAACAATGGACGAACCTTGAATTGCAAGTTTGGTGCCAATAGATTTCACTCAAAGTTATAACCAGTACGTGGCTGCGAGTAGCCTACCCGCGGGTGGAGCATATGCGTCATACTTCCTGATCTCTTCATGAGTTTACTAGAGATCACCCAAATCTCATAGACTGCGACGTTTAACAGTCGGACTCATATAGGTGTGTTCTTTCAAGGTCGCTCTGTAGGATAGCACTTTGCTACGAATAGCAACAGAAACATATTAAGGCGTATTGCCAACCTGCCTTACAGAATTTGAGAGTTATGCATCTTTCCACGGAGAGGGTTATAAAATAACTCTCCTCTGTTAAACCACTAGTTTGTTCTTCCCAGGTCCTAATTCACGGGATCTCCGATAACATAGGTTGGATTACCACTATGGTTTAACGCTCGCTGGTCTCAACCCATCTCTCTCGATGCACTATCTATCACATTACGTGATAGTCCCTTCGTAAAGGGATCTGCCAGGTTTTTGTCTGTTTGAATATAACTAACAGTTATTACTCCGGAGTTTCTCATTTTTCTGACAGACTTCAAACGTCTTTTAACGTGTCTTGATGACTTCGCGTTATCCTTAGCACTGTTCACTTTCATGATAACCGTTTGGTTGTCACAGTTCATAAGGATGGCCGGTAATGGTTTCTCAACCACCGGCAAGTCCATCAAGAGCTCACGCAGCCATTCTGGCTCAACAGAAGCTGTATCTAAAGCAGCAAGTTCTGCTTCCATGGTTGACCTCGTCAAAATGGTCTGTCTGCAAGACTTCCATGACACTGCGCACCTCCAAGAATAAATGCATATCCACTTGTGGCGTAGAGCTCATCAACATCTGAGATCAAGTTCGCATCACAGTATCCCTCAAGCACCGCAGGGTGCCCTGAATAGTGAATCCCATAACTCATTGTACCGTTCAGATAGCGCATGACCCTTTCAAGTGCATGCCAATGATCAATACCGGGTTAGACATGAACCTGCTCATCTTGCTCACAGCAAAAGAGATATCAGGTCTCGTCGCGCTCGCAAGGTACATGAGTGAACCGATCACTTGAGAATATCTTAATTGATCTCTCGTTTCCTTTTTGTTCTTTCTGATTGTCACACTGGCATCATAGGGTGTTGGAGAAGGCTTGCTGTCTATAAACCAAAGCGGCTCAAGACCTTCTCAACATAGTGTGACTGCGTTAACGTAATCCCACTCTCATCCCTAATCAACTTAATGTTCAGGATCACATCAGCTTGTCCCAGATCTTTCATATCAAAGCTCTTTGATAGAAAAGACTTGACTTCATTTATCACTATCATGCTTGTACCGAAAATAAGTATGTCATCAACATACAAGCATAATATAACACTATCGCCCCCACCATGGCGATAATACACACACCTGTCAGCCTCATTAATGGCAAAGCCTGCAGACGTAAGAGTGATGTCAAACTTCTCATGCCATTGCTTAGGTGCTTGCTTCAGCCCATACAAAGATTTTAACAATTTGCACACCTTTCTCTCTTCACCTTTTACTACAAACCCATCAGGCTGATCCATATAGATTTCCTCTTCCAACTCTCCGTTAAGGAAAACTGTCTTTACGTCCATTTGATGAATGATAAGACCATAGGAGGCAGCTGATAACCCCAAGAGCAAGGGATCACTGTAGCACCTCTCAATGTGGAAGTAAGGTATCGATCCGCAGGAGCAAGAAGGAAAAGTTATCTATTCCCTACAACTAAAGTGTCACAAGTTTTAGTTGATTATGCACTAAACAAGTTTGGAGAACAAGGTGGTTGATGGATGGAAGTTCGATGTAGCAAAACAAGAATGTAAAAGTGTCCCAATCCTCTTCAATGCAAGAGGACAAGACAAATGGTAGCAAGCAAAAGCTCTCAAAGAGAGAGAAAGCCCAATCCTCTATGCAGCAAGAGGACAAGCTCAAGTGTGAGTTTCTTATAGGAACAATGGACATGGGTTCATGGTTTCACTCATCCTCTCTCCCAATCTATGGTGGTGATCATGTTATAGATAATAAAAGTACACACAATTGTCATGCATTCATGGTAAACTTCTATGACGGCTACATGTTCTAAAACACATAGTTGGAAGAAAATAATCATTTGTGTTGCTATGTCACCCTCGTAAGGCTAGCGTGGTTGCTGTCACTCCCACATCATACTTCTTCCTTTTTACCCCAGATAAAGGATGTTGGACTGTATTGTGTCACTCAATACATATGCCGTTGTCACATCGGCCATCCCGTACCTACATACATCATACTTCATAATGGACAATATTCTAAACACTAGTGCAATGATTCATATTTCGTGTGTATGACCACATCTCTCTCATCTATCCATACTTGGTGGTGTCAATCACCTCATGACAAGGATAAACAAGGCATTACGCATAAATCAAACCATCACATGTATCATAGAATATCTCCAAAGTATGACAAGTTATAAAAGATCCAACACAACGGTAGATGCATAACAAATATCATCTCACACCACAATATCCACCATAGGAATTACATAGATGACCGTAATCATGTTCGGCAGCTCATACGGTACTAATTAGTGAAACTCAAAGAGAGGAGAGATACATAAGTTACCACCACAAACCCAAATCCAGGGGGTGGACTACTCCCCTTCATCATGGTGATGATGGTGGAGAAGATCTTTCTGTAGATGTTGATGATGAACACGCCGAGGGGGGTGGAGCCCTCCGGAGGTGATTCCGGCGGCGTTTCCCCCCTCCGATCTTCTCGGGCGGCAGCCTTCTGTCTCTCTGTTTCGTGGTTTTGTGTTTCTCCGCCGCCTCCTTTCCGAAGAGCCTCGGGGACTATTTTTATAGTCGGTTTTAGGTCAAGACGAAGTCGGTGGAGTAAAAATCGACGGCAACGGAGCTCCGAGGGGGAAAAGAGGTGGGCCCACGCGGCCAGGCAAAGGAGGCCGCGTGGACCCTCTATTTTCCATCCTGTTGGGCTTCTGGTCTTCAACTTGAGCCCATTGCGTTCGTCTCGAAAATTCTGAACCGTGCTCTTTGACCTTGCCCTTTTTGGAGTCCCGAAGCTCCCGAGAAGTCTGAAACACAAAAAAAGACATTTTCTGGAAAACAGGGTTAATTCCAAAAAAATAGGGGAACTTGTGAATTATTCCCAAAATCATTATAAATCATTGATATAACCCTTATATGATGCAAATATGATTGGAATATGAATAAAATAATGCAAAGTTCATGTATGCATTTTACATGCATCAGCAGCCAGGGAAAGTAGTACTCGAATGGTGGTGAGTCTAGCAACAGGTGAATAGGTGTCAAAGTAATCTTCGCCTTCGCGCTGGGTGTAGCCCTTGGCTACAAGCCGTGCCTTGTACTTCTCAATAGTACCATCAGGCCTTAGCTTCTTCTTGAACACCCACTTACAACCCACAGGTTTGCAGCCGTAGGGTCGTTCAGATAATTCCCAAGTTCCATTAGAAAGAATCGAGTCCATCTCATTATGGACAGCTTCTTTCCAGTCATCAGCATCAGGAGATGCAAATGCCTCTGCAATGGACGTGGGAGTATTGTCCACAAGGTACACAATGAAATCATCACCAAAGGATTTTTCAGTCCTCTGTCTCTTGCTCCTCTTGGGAGCTGATTCATTGTCATCCTTCTCAAGGACTTCCTCAACAAGTGGTTGTTCAGAATGATCAACAGATGTACTAGGTTCAGCAAATATCTCAGAAGAAATTCTAGCAATGCTATGCATATCCTTCATAGGAAACGTGTTCTCAAAAAATGTTGCATCACGAGATTCCAAAATAGTATCAACATGCATATCAGGTATCTCAGATTTAACCACTAAAAATCTATAGCAAATGCTCCGCTGAGCATAACCTAGAAAGACACAATCCACTGTCTTCGGTCCAAGTTTTCGTTTCTTAGGAATTGGAACATTGACTTTCGCCAAACATCCCCAAGTACGAAAATAAGAAAGTGATGGTTTTCTCCCAGACCACTCCTCGTAAGGTGTCTTCTCTTTATCCTTGTTAGGAACTCTATTCAGGACATGACACGAAGTCAACAAAGCCTCCCCCCACCATGCCTTAGATAAACCAGCAGTGTCCAACATGGCGTTCACCAAGTCGGTCAGCGTGCGGTTTTTCCTCTCGGCAACCCCGTTTGATTGGGGCGAATAGGGAGGCGTCCTCTCATGAATAATACCATGTTCCTCACAGAATTCATCAAATACGTTGGAGAAATACTCGCCACCACGATCTGACCTAAGACGTTTGATCTTTCTCTCTAATTGATTTTCTACTTCAGCTTTATAGATTTTAAAGTAGTCTAAAGCTTCATCTTTAGTGTGCAACAAATATACATAACAGAACCTAGTAGCATCATCGATTAAAGTCATGAAATATCTCTTATCACCTTTTGTCAACACGCCATTCATCTCACATAGATCCGAATGTACGAGTTCTAGAGGTGCCAAGTTTCTCTCCTCGGCTGCCTTGTGAGGCTTTCGAGGTTGCTTAGATTGCACACAGCTATGGCACTTAGAACCTTTGGCAATGGTGAAAGTAGGAATTAAACTCAAACTGGAAAGTCTACTCATTAAACCAAAATTAACATGACATAAACGAGAGTGCCAAACATTAGCATCCGAATCCACACTGCCACAAATATGGTTTACTGACTTATTACAAAAATCCGATAATGAAAAGCGGAACAAGCCTCCGCACTCATACCCTTTACCAATAAATTGTCCAAACTTTGACACAACTACTTTATTGGACTCCAAGACTAATTTAAACCCATCTCTGCATAGAAGGGAGCCGCTAACGAGATTCTTGTTCATAGTAGGGACATGCTGCACGTTCCTCAGCTGCACGATCTTCCCCGAAGTAAACTTCAGATCTACCGTGCCAACACCACGAACAGAAGCATGTGATCCATTCCCCATTAAGACGCTTGAATCTGCGACCTGATAAGAAGTGAACATAGAGATGTCAGCACATACATGAACATTAGCACCCGTATCAATCCACCAACATGGAGATTGAAATACTGAAAGCACAATCGGTAAATTACCGTACCCATCAGCATTGCTAGCGGTCACGACGTTGACATGCTTTGGCGCCTTCCCTTTCTTGTCTGCACGATCTGGGCAGTCCACAGAGAAGTGTCCGGGCTCTCCACAAGTGTAGCACTTTAGCTCAGATTTGTTCAGCATCTTCTTCTTCTTGAAAGAAGTAGTCTTGGTAGGCATGTTGAAGGAAGGCTTGCTCTTTGCCTTGCTCTTGCCATGGTGAAAGTTCTTCTGCACCATGTTGGCGCTAGACTGACCTTCACCACCTCTCTCAGCAGTGTCCTTAGCCCGAGCCTTCTCCTCAACATCAAGAGACGCTATCAGGTTTTCAACCGATATCTCCTGTCTCTTGTGTTTGAGAGTTGTGGCGAAGTTCCTCCATGAAGAGGGCAACTTTGCAATAATGCATCCAGCCACAAACTTGTCAGGTAAGGCACACTTAGCGTGCTCAAGCTCCTTAGCAATGCACTGTATCTCATGAGCCTGTTCGACTACAGAACGGTTGTTAGCCATCCTGAAGTCATGGAAGCTCTCCATGATGTACAGTTCACTGCCAGCATCTGCTACACCGAACTTAGCGTTCAGTGCCTCCCAGAGCTCTTTGGCATCTGTAATGTGCATGTACACATCAAACAGCTTGTTGCTAAGAGCACTCAGAACGAGTCCCACAAAGGCAGTATTGGTTTCCTTGAACTTGTTCTGATCCTCGTCAGATATAGTTCCTTCAGGTAAACCCTCACTAGCCTCGAACACTTTCAGAGATCGCAACCACAGTGTGGTCTTGTACTGCCATCTCTTAAAGTCCACACCGGTAAACTTGTCCGGCCTCAGCGCATCAGATAGATGTCCCATGTTTAACTCAGGAAATTGCCTATAACAAATATAAGGTTTTTGGATTGTTGGATTATTAGGCATAATTTCCATGATTAATTCCAGAATATAAAGCATGATCGCAAGAGCTACTAACATGTTAATCTCGAAAATACTAGACGTATTAATTAACATGAACAGCAGCAAGACATCTACGAACACAGCCATCGGAACGTGACGAACGTACCGAACAATTGTAGATGAAGTAGTCGTTGGAGCAGCGACGGCAGCAGCTTGAGCGGCGACGGTAGCAGCTCGAAGAAGACGACGTTGGAGACGAGTCGCCCGCGGACCCGGAGATCGTCCAGGAAGTCGAGCCGTGATGAAGAACTTGAAAGCAGTCGCGCGGGGCGCTTCCCAAAAACCTTATTCGCCCTCTCCCGTACAGGATCACAAGGACAAGTGGTTCCGGAGACCTGCTGTCCCGTTCGCCGGTGCACGGGATGGAGTAGACTACGGTGGCGGCGCAAGGCACGAGATTGGCAAAACCTAGATTGGTTCGGTGTGTGACGGCGCACGCAGTGCAGGCAATATATAGTGCGGTTCGGGAAACCCTAACGGGTACAACGTGGGCCAACCACGTCGCACACGTCCGAGTCGGATAGCAGCCCACGATCCGGGAGCGACCCGAACTGGCAAAACTATACGCTACGCAAAAACTCGTTTTTCCGAACAGCAAAAATATAGGCATCGGCTCATTCCCGCAACCCGTGTCGTGTCGTGACGGACGGACGGCGGCGGAGGAGGAGGAGTGCGCACGAGAGAGCCTTCTGTTCTCAACTAGCACACCAAGTGGTACAACACTCCACCTTATAAGGTGGTGTTTGTCTCCTCCAACTAGCAATGTGGGACTAAACTTTAGCACCACATTGCACCTCCAAAATTCTGCCATGCACATGGGCCACACATGGTCCAATTTGAGATTTTCAGAATTGCTTATTTGGGCTGCACACTAATGGGCCCAAATTCTAACAGCTATTGCGCCCCTGCTATCTGTGTTACCACGGCCTGCACGCGGGACTGGATTGTGACTCGAACTGTCATCGCGTACGGCTGTAAACTTACGTGTCGTCAGAGTTTGCAGTGTTGGGGTTGAGCTAGGATTTGAATCAAATTTTGAATCGAACAGCCCAGTTTGAAACAAAATAATCACCTGGTACATCCAAAGTTTACAGAAACCAGTTCATGTACGTGCCGATTCAGACAGTACTTGCAACCTACACCGACTAGGCCTAGAACCCTATCGCAACTCCACGGCTCCACGCCCCAATCCTACTATATAGATCGCCGGGGGCACGCACCAACCTCCCCAAGAATCACAACACGAACCAACAAACCACAGCTCGCCGTGAATCCATAGCTCTCGATCGAGTCGAGTCTCGACACGACCTGATCGAGCAAGCGAGACAAGCGACCATGGGGGGCGGCAGCAGGGCCTTGGCCTTGATGGCCATGGTCCTGGCCTTCGTCCTCTACGCCGTCGCCTCGTCAGCAGCAGCCGCGGTACCCGACGACATGAACATCATCTCGTACAACTCGGCGCACGGCGTCCGTGGGCTGGCGCGGACGGAGGCCGAGGTGCGCGCGATGTACGACCACTGGCTCGCGCTCCACGGCCGCTCCTTCAACGCTCTCGGCGAGTACGACCGCCGGTTCCGCGCGTTCTGGGCAAACCTCAAGATCGTCGACGCCCACAACGCCGACGCTGGCGCGCACGGGTTCCGCTCGGGATGAACCGATTTCGCCGACCTCACCAACGCCGAGTTCCGCGCCGCCTACCACGGCGGCCTCGCGACAAGCCACGGGCGCCACGCCGTCGGCGAGAGGTACATCTACGAAGGCGTCGAGGCGCTGCCGGAGTCGGTCGACTGGAGGGAGAAGGGCGCCGTGGCCCCCGTCAAGAACCAGGGCCAGTGCGGCAGCTGCTGGGCGTTCTCGACGGTCGGCGCGGTGGAAGGCATCAACAAGATCGTCACGGGCGAGCTGGTGACGCTGTCGGAGCAGGAGCTGGTGGAGTGCGCCAGGAACGGGCAGAACAGCGGGTGCAACGGCGGGATGATGGAGGACGCCTTCGACTTCATCGCCCGGAACGGCGGCATCGACACGGAGGAGGACTACCCCTACACGGCCAAGGATGGCAGGTGCGATCACGCCAAGAGGAGCCGCACGGTGGTGTCCATCGACGGCTTCGAGAGCGTGCCGGAGAACGACGAGCTGGCGCTGAAGAAGGCGGTGTGGCGCACCAGCCCGTTAGCGTGGGCATCGAAGCCGGTGGGCCCGAGTTTCAGCTGTACGAGTCGGGGGTGTTCACCGGAAGGTGCGGCACTGAGCTCGACCACGGCGTGGTGGCGGTGGGATACGGCACGACGGACGACGGCAAGGACTACTGGATCGTGCGCAATTCATGGGCCGAACTGGGGCGAGGGCGGCTACATCCGGATGGAGCGGAACGTCACCAGCGCACGGGCAAGTGCGGCATCGCCATGATGGCATCCTACCCCGTCAAGACCGGGCCCAACCCGACACCCAAGCCGAACCCGCCGGAGCCGACGAAGTTGGTGACCTGCGACCGCCACAACAAGTGCCCGGCGGGGAGCACCTGCTGCTGCACCTACGGCGTCAGGAAGACGTGCTTCGTGTGGGGTTGCTGCCCCGCCAAGGGCGCCACCTGCTGCAAGGACCGCGCCACCTGCTGCCCATCGGACTACCCCGTCTGCAACGAACAGAGCCGTACTTGCTCCAAGGTACTACCAGCTTCACAATCTATGGTCCGTTGATTATGAACTCGGTTTGATTTCCAGGATTAATTTGCATGGACAAATTTGTTGGTTTTGGTGATCATATGTATTCCTTGGATTTGTTTGACAGAGCAAGAACAGCCCGTATACCGTGGAGGCGCTCGTCCGGACTCCGGCCAAGCGAAGGACGACAACGCCGCTTATCACAGAACTGATCGATTCGATGTTTTCCTAGTTGCACATCTAGGCTCTAGGCCTTTCCCTTTTTCATAGTTAGTATAGGAGATGTTTGTACCCAAGCACTCCTTGTATCCATTGTTTTCTTGTACATATCTTGTATAAATTTGTGTCCTCCGGATTAGTCATGATTTACATGCACTAGCAAATATGCCCGTGCGTTGCTACGGGCTTAATCAACTTATAATATAATACACAGTTATTTAGAATAATAAATATTTTTTTAATCCTAATATTTATACGTAATCATTTCCCGTTCCTGCCATAGCATAATTACATTTAACAACCTTATATTTGAAAAATAGAATAAATAAGAACCTCTGGGGCTTGCAAATATGGAACGAAAAGTATCATAAAATCCTTAGTCTATTAAGAATTATATTTTTGAAGCCCTATAAAAATATATGCATCTTCAGGGGAAAGAGATTGGTCCTTGAAAAAAAGAGCAGATAATAATGAGATGTGAACTACACTCGCACATCAGCAGAATTATCGATAAGCAAAAAATACTGCATACTTCCAACGGGTGCACCATCTAACGAATATATTTTTTGATCTTGGTCTATGATAGGATAGTCATACCCTAAAACCAGTTTGATCTGAACAATTTTCTCCTCCTAACAATTCTTCTGAACAAGTAAACCAAGTGCACATATGGCAAACAATTAATCAGGCACACATGATCTCGTTGATTTTCAAAAGCAGGACGCGGCCGTGTACCTTGATTCAGCATGCCCGTGCACATATGTGATCTCATCGCCTCTGATATATTATCCACCACACCCGTGCTATCCTTATCCTCTCTTTTTTGTGTCATTTTTACCACCGCCTCTCTCTGTCTTCAGTAATCTCCATATGCATGCGTCAGTGCACTTCAGCTTTTGTTTGAAGGTAGCCGGATATGCGGAAGCTCAGAGGTACAAATGCGGCAGTGCAGCTAACGTTGTGACCACGGTGGCTGTCCAGCTCGAGCGAGCAGCCATTGTTGGGGAGCGAATTGGAGCACGGCAAGAGGAGGCGTCCCGTAACCAGTCCTAGGAGCAAGATGGTCAGAACGTCGCGTCGGTCAGGATCTCAAGGAGCCTCTCCAAACAGACGATGCCCGCGGCAGGGAAGCACCAGATCGAGACTCCACAGCTAGGATCTGAGGTGATGCCTCAGCCCGACGCTTCAGTCCTGACTGCCGCGGACTCCCGTCAGCGCGGGATGCAGGGCTCGCCGGGAAGGTGTCGGGGCTACGCTGGTGGCAGGAATCGATGGAGAAGGCAGCTGGGGAGGCACTTTGAAGCATGCCTCGTCTGGCAGAAGGAGGGGCCTCGCTGGGTGGGAGGAGGATGGGCCGCGCCGCTGGACCCGCAGGAGCACGATGCAGAGGAGGGGAGCAGAGGCGCCGCGCGCGGCATGCTCCTGTCGCATCTCCCTCATGTCGCGTCCCCACGTCCATCGACACTCGCGTCCTCGTCCCGTCAGCCCGCCTCCGACCTCGCCCCTTGTGACCCTCCTGGAAATCGCGCCGCACCCCTCGCTCGATTACTTCAATTTCGCCGTTGTCCGGACCACCGCCTCCGCCGCCGCCGTTGACGAACCACCGCGCACCTCGCGCCCGGATCCCTGGGCCAGGTCTCCGACGAGCCGACGAGCGGTGCTCGCTCGCCTACACGGGTCCGACCCCGACGGACAGGGCCGGCGGCGGAGGTGCTCCAGGTCAAGATGGACAGCGGCGGGACGAGCTCAAAGAGGAATTGGAGATATTTTCTCTTGGCGGTGGCAGTGCTATAATATCTCCCAAAACGCAGGGGTAAAATCAGAAATCTAAAAAACGTACCAACACTTTCTCAAGCCGTATTATATAGTAGAGATTGTATCGAACTATTTTTAGATGGGGTTATTTATGAAATAAATCGGTTCTTTTAAACACAAGTGCTGTTATATATAGGAAAGATGCTTAACATAGATCTCTCTTATAGTTGCTTACGAAAAGTCTGATTTGTTTGTAATCATCTCTCTAATCACTCAACATTGTACATTTTTTGACAAAGGGAATATATCAATATCGAAAAGATACTAATTACGTCAAAACTTTGTACCAATGTAATGCCAAGAGCTCATCGAGATATTAAGACTAAACACAGCCAACAAGGAAAAAAGAAGAACAGAAAAAAATACATTCACACAATGATCAATCACTTGCACGAGCCGGACCCAACAACACTCAGGATTACAGAAGAGATTCTCCAAAAATGATACATTCAGAAATAGGAGATGTTTGTACCCAAGCACTCCTTGTATCCATTGGTTTTCTTGTACATATTCTTTTTTTGCAGCCTTTTAATGTCCTCCGAATTAGTCATGATTTTATACATTAATTGCATAGAACTACATTTATGCGTTATATCAGGGTTTATAAAACACTAGAGTAGTGCTTGTTTACGCGAGGAAGATGCACTAGGCACCTCTTTTATAGGTGCTTAAGAAAAGTCTGATTTCTCTCTATTCACACAACATTGTACATAGCCAGAGGGGTCACACATGTAGGCATGGTACGTTTGAGGATCGCTTCTAAAGGTGCAACCGACTTTCCATAAGTTTTCACCACTGAATTCATTGCAATATAATTCGTAAAAAATAAAATCATTTTTCGATATAACTGGCAACATCGTCCATGGATAGTCTTCTCGGTATTGGGCATAAAAAATTACATCCAAATTAAGTAGGACCAAGCAAAATCTTTACATCATTATAATTCAAATCAAAGTCAAGAACAACAACTAGAGGTAGCACATGAGAGCAAGGATACATGGGCACTGAGAAGCACTGACGATGTAACCGTTGCATAGGAAGGCACGCTCGTGATCTATCGCGCGCGCGTCAGGCGCGAGTTCAGGACCCCGCCGGCGAACACGGACAGGCACGACGATGTCAATTGGACCGCGCCTACACTCGTGAAGTCGTGAGTGCACATAAGCCATAGCCGCTCCATACACGAGCAGGCGGCAGCGAGCAGGAAGGCAGGAAGAGCAAGCCGCCGACCGGGAAGAGCAGTAGCGGCAGCGTTTGTTCGAGGATAAAACATTCTCCACTCGCCTCCATCGGCCGCACAGTGCTGAGAGGTCGAAATAACCGCCAAATTCTCGACAAAAAAAAGAAAAAAAAATACATTTACCAGAGTGGGATTTGAACCCACGCCCTTTCGGACCAGAACCTTAATCTGGCGCCTTAGACCAACTCGGCCATCTGATCGTCGTGTTATGTTTTCCAGTACTACATTTAAATACGCTGCTAGTACTATTGTCCTGGCCTATGTTCCTACCGAAGACAAACGGAGAAGTGACCAGCGTGGGATTTCAATCCACGGACCAGAAATCGTAAAGTTCAGTGTAAGTACAGTGGTCTTTTTTCTCAAAAAGGAAAATGAAGATCTATCTACATCCGATTGACTACGTTGCAAAATCATAGGTAGGCTGCAGAAAAGCTCGAGACTAGATCGGCTCGCTTTTTTAGCTCGACTCAAGATCGACTCGTAAAGGAATGAGCTAACTATGAGCGTCTTCTATAGCTCGGCTGGAAAACGAGCTGATCTTGAGCGCGCTAGCTCGCTTGATTTCAGCTCTGTGGCTCGAAATAATATTATTATTTAAAAATATTCTGTTAAAAAAATAGGGTAATTTGCTACCTTACACTATATTGTGAACGGGATTGTTCTTTCCTTCTACGTGCAACCAAATCCGGAAGGTTAATTTAGCTAGCAAATTTTGGCAATGATGGTATGTGGCCTGTCCTGTTAATTTGTTATCCCCAAGTTATCGGTCGGAAATCTTTGTGATATGTTACAATCACGTACTAGTTGTTTATGTTTGAAGAAATTTATGTTACCACGGTTGTTATTGAAACACTTCTTATAGTGTTTTGTTATGATGTCGTTGTGGTTTACCTATAGGGCTATAAGCACTAAATGCTTTGGAATATAGAAATTCACATTGTCTGGCTTAGCTTGAAAATCGTTCAAGACTGACTCGAGATTGTTACAAGCGGAGCATGAGCCAATATTACAGGTCGACCATAACTCTACTTGGTCTGAGCTCGCCCAAATTTTAGTATGAGCCGAGCATAACTCGCTTGAACTCGACTCGTTTGCAGCCCTAATCATAGGTGTATATACAAAGGATATTTAGGGAAAACCGTGGGAGAGTTTCCCACTTCAATGTTTTTTCATTTACAAACGATAATTACAGCAAAAGAAGGGGGGGGGGGGGGGGTAAACAAATCACCTAAGAGTGTTCAGTCCTCTGATTGTATAAATGGCTTTGATTCTTGAAGATTTTGTTATTTATGTTAATCCAGATGCTTCAGGATGCTAACATGACAATTTCTATGGAAAAAAGGCACATTGACCTTAACTTAATTCTCAAAGGTCTCAATAGCAATCAAATCCTTGCTCTCTGATGACCGACATAGTATTAAGTTAATTTTGCGGTAGTGATAAACAACAAACAAAGTCTTACAATCAAGATCTTTTAAGTTCCAGTAAATTCAGCAATTCATCCATCTCTTTCGCAATTCCTTTGTCACACTTTGTGAGATACATCTCACTCCCTGTAACTCAAATAAGATCTGAATCACTTTTTTCTGCAAAGATGAACATACTTCACTCCCAAGTCTCCCAATGTGAGTACCAACTTGGTAACCCTGAACCCTATAAGGAGTCATGTTCACGCGACCTCTCCTACCGTTAGCAACATGCGCATAGGTGGAGAGTCTTGGAGACCACCCAGCCCGGATCGGTCCTATCCGCACTAAAATATAGGTATTTGCCACATTAAATTAAGTAAATTTTCCCAATGGGAGACAAGTTGCCTCTTCGGCCCATTCAAGCACTTTGGGTTGTGTAATCGTCCCCTCCTAACTTTGTTGTCATACTCTGCCACTGCACAGGCGTATGGGGGCGAACGAGGGGGTTGCTTCCAAAGGCGGTGTGTTTTTGTTTTCTTTCTTTTACGAGCGTGTGATTTTTTTAAGCCATTCGTTCGATTTTGAGGCTCTCGTAGCTCGAATGTCCATGCTGGGGGGGGAGGGGTGATGAGGACATACCTACTATAGATGCAACCACGACAAATACACCTCCTCAAATGCAAGGACCGTTAACTCGAGCTCGTGCCCGTCAACTCCAACAGCAGGTACTTTCGTTTCTACGAGCTACTCCTAATGTACATGAGAATATGATGCTGCCTAAAGTAGATGTATTTGTCTCTATTAGGAATGATGAACCAAGCATGGATGACAAGGACAAGCTATGGAGCATGTACGTGGATGGAGATCACAGCCGGAGTGGACGCGTTGGAGATGATGATGCCACCAATGGAGGCTAGGCGAAATAATCAAGTCTACACTTCATATTTTCGTTCATAGTTACATATGGTGCTGCGTCACCTTTATTAATGGGCCACGGCCCATGTAATTTCGAACTAGAAGTTTTAGTGAGTTTTTAGAGTCCGTATTAGGGAAGGAAAGCCCATCTAGGGAAGGATTCGGCCAACTCCCAAGGCTAGCCGAAAACCCCTCCTTTCCTCCTTATATACCTCGTCTAGGGTTTCGTTTAGACTCGGATTTTGTTTAGCTAAAAGACTGCCTAGCGTTTCGCTGCATCTTCATGATCTCGATGTGTGTCCAACGACCAGATTAAGACCGCTACGGAATCCCACCTTTTCAATAAAGTTCATCTTATATCCGCAATTCATGATTGCATTATTGGTTCTTACTTTCTCCTCGATCGCAGGTAGAACTAGACCTATTGGTCGGGCTGATCGTGCTTCTGCAGGATTGGTAACCTCGGGAGATTGGTTTAGCGATTGCATTGGCGTTGTGTACGTGTGCGTAGTAGTCGGATCGCCAAGGTCGACCTCCACCAGAATCGACGTATCTTCATCTCATCGAAAGATCGGACACCTTTGCCCTATCAGGGGGGGGCAAGGCCGAATGGTGGCATCGATGGGCTGCAACTCTCCATATTTTTGCGGTGAACCTCATTATAGTCTTGCAACATTCTCTAGCGGTAGTCATTGTCGACTCATCCTAATTGGAGGTTCCTTGTTATTGGCATGCTGATCTACTATCATTGCTTAACTCGTGTTGATTTCATGCAACTGATTTAGCGACCATTCGTGGTGGTTGTTGAACATGTATGTACATATGTAGGTCCGGGTTTGTATGTCGTACATGTAGTGTCTCTCTCCCTCCTGTATTTACTTGTTCCTTGGGAGACAAGACACCGGTCGCACCCCTTGTACCTATATATGTGCCACGTGCACGATCAATGAGAATTATCGATGCACACAATCCCTTTTCCAAACTAACATGGTATCAGACACCGTATCGATCCTAGCCTAACCCGCTTCCACCAACCCTAGCCGCCGCCATCTGCTACCCCCGCCCGGGCCACCGCCGCCGCCGCCATCTGCTGCCACCGCCGCCCCAAGCCGCCGCTACCACCTCCCCGCGCCGCTGCCCCTCCCCCGCAGCCGCGCCACCCCTAGCCGCCGCGCCACCCCTCCAACTGCGTCGCCGCTCCCTCTCCCGAAACCCTACCCGCGCCGCACCTCCCGTCGCGCGCCGCCACCATGTCTATCGCTTCGTCCCACACCAACCCCTTCGCCGGTCCGGATCCTGCTGTCATCCGCGACATCACCATCCAATACCGCGTTCCCGTGATCCTCGACGCCACCAACGCCACGTACTACACGTGGAAGACCTACTTCTCGCTTCTCTTCCGCGAGGAGAACCTCGTGGATCACATCGATGGCAGCGTCGACTCGCGCGCCATGGGGATGATACCGAGTGGAACGTGATCGAAGCTACGCTCATCCGGTAGTTTTTCACCACCATCTCCAAGGACATGTTTCACACGGTCGTGAGTGATGGGAATGATGCACGCGCCGTGTGGGTCAAGCTCAACGGCCTCTTCACCGACAACAAGCTTCAGCGTCGCGTCTTCTTGCAGCAGGAATTTTTTGACTGTCATCAGGATGATCAGTCCATCGATGACTACTGCCGCCGCCTCAAGCAGCTGTCGGATGAGCTCCGTGACATCGGCACCAAGATTGATGACGACCTTCTTCTCAGCACGCTCACCGCCGGCCTCAACGAGGACTTCGGCAACGCCGCCGGCAACCTCACCTTGATGCCGGAACCCTCCTTCCCCAAGTTTGTGGCATACTTGAAGTTGGAGGAACGCCGGATGAAAGGGGTGAAGAAGCGCGTGCAGCACCAGGCCCTCGCCGCCGGCACCTCTCGTGGCGCACCGCCACCTCCCCACCCGCCTCCGGGGTCCTACCCCCTCCTGCCCGTGGCCCCCGCCCCTCCCGCTGCTCCCCAACAGCAGCAGCAAGGCGGCGGGCGGCGCGGCAACCGTCGCGGGGGCGGCCGTAAGCAGCAGCAGCAGCAGGCGCACGGGGGCGGCCAGGCGTCCGGGGGGCACCACGTCAGCACCAGCCCTCCCCGCCATGGACCTACGGCACCAACCCATGGACGGGCGTCGTCCATGCATACTCCATGCCGGTGCCCCGGGCTCCCGTCCCGAGCCTCCTTGGGCCCCATCCGATGAGCCACCAAGCCTACCTCGCCGGGCCCGGCGCCGCGCCCCACGCCGCCCCCTACCCGGCCCTCCCTGCTTCGCCGGCCGCGGGTGGCTACGGCGCCGCGCCACCCTATGGCGGGTACTACCCGCCCCAGGTGCCGGCTCCGTGGGATCCCGCCCTACTCGCCGCGTTGCACTTGGCGCCGTCCCCTAGCAACTACGGTGGCGGCGGTGACTGGCATATGGACTCGGGCGCCACTGCTCATATGACACCTCATCCCGGTAACCTCACGTCTTCCACTCCCGTTACCCCAACTCGCATCACCGTTGGTAACGGTTCCTCCTTACCCATTACACATGTCGGTCATAGGTCGTTTCCATCTACTTCTACTCCTATTAACATGTCCAATGTCCTTGTCTCTCCTAACTTAGTCATAAACCTCGTTTCTGTTCATCGTCTTGCTCGTGAGAATCCCATTACTGTCGAATTTGACGCTATTGGTTTTTCTGTGAAGGACGCCCGTACACGGATGGTTCTCCACCGATGTGATAGCCCGACGGGCTCTACCCGGTGCATTCCTCCACCACCACCGCCGCCCGTCCAGCCGCCTTCGCCGCTAGCGTCGATCTTTGGCACGCTCGTCTTGGTCATCCCAACTCCACAGTTTTACGTCAGATTCTTCAGAGTTTTTCCTTCTCATGTAATAAGGTTGACAACCATACTTGTGAGGCGTGCCGTCTCGGCAAGCATGTTCGTTTTCCCTTTAGCGAGTCTACAAAAATTTCCACTTTTCCGTTTCAGTTATTGCATAGTGATGTTTGGACGTCCCCGGTTGCAAGCAACACGGGTTATCTATATTATTTGGTGATATTGGATGATTTCTCTCATTATGTGTGGACTTTTCCTCTCCATCGTAAATCCGACGTCCTCGCCACGCTCACCACTTTTTATTCCTACATCACCACACAGTTTGGTCGTCCCATTCTTGCATTGCAAACTGACAACGGCAAAGAGTTTGACAACGCCGCCGTCCGCCACCTCCTTGCGTCTCACGACACCGTTTTCCGTCTCACCGGTCCCTACACGTCCCAGCAAAATGGTCGCGCCGAGCGCGTCATTCTCACCCATAATGACTGTGTCCGCACGTTGCTCTTCCACTCCAACGTGCCCCCTCGGTTCTGGCCGGATGCTCTCTCCACCGCCAGCCTCCTCATTAACATCCGCCCGTGTCGCCCTCGCTGGAACTATGCTCCTCACCAACTCCTCTTCGGTGCGGCTCCATCCTATGATGGTCTCATGTTAATATTATGCCTTTGACACTTGTTTTATATTAAGTTTATGATTTATTTGGACTAACCTATTAAAGTTACAAAAGTACACAATGTTCTTGTTTTACTCTTTGATGTGTAGTAATTATCAAAAATACAAGAGGAAACCTTGTTGGAGTCGAATTGGGACTTTCCTGAAATCTGTCTGAAAACTCTTTTTGAAGATTGTCACGTACCGGACAGAAGACGACGTCAAACGGAAAAAGTCTAGTCGCGAAAGTTGCGGGAATTTTCTCCTAATGGTCTGGACATAAAATTCGGCCCAATCCGAGTCCGTACGGCCGAGATATCGCCGTCACACTGCAACCCTAGATGGGATGACGGGAATCCGAGAAGCTATATAAAGGGAGGAAACCTAGGTCGTGGCCAACACCCCATACCCACGAATTTCCAGCCACCAAAGCCACGTTTTTGCCTCCCCCATGGACCTCATCTCCATGGGGGAGGGCTCCCAAGAAGCCATGGAGGAAGGGGGCTAAGGGGCGGCGCATCCCCTTGATGTCGGCGGCGCGGGAGGAGTTCCCCGCACCACCGCCGGCGCCGGCGCCGCCCTGCGCTCCTCGCTGTCCCCTTCACCGTCTTCACCGCCATCTCCATCGCCAATTCCTCCTTGTATACAGTGGTTCATCCTCCCACACACCTCTGTACCTCCTATGTAAACATGGTGTTTGATGCTATAATATTTATCCTATGATCTATGTCATGTTTGTGTAGTTTATTTGTCTTTTGATTGCTTGGTTGAATGTCTTTGGTTCATTAGAGTTGTATGTTGATATGGTACTGTCCTTTGGTGTCCATTATACTTGTGCGCGCATGGATCAACATCACGGGGTTGGTAGTATTTGTAAACGAAGGGGGAGTTCTGCCGGAGCGACAGAAACCTGAGAACGCGAACCGGTTAGTTACACGTATGGGAGTAAGAGGACCATAAACTTAAGGCTATGGTTGGGGAAACCTTAATGCATTGTTAGTATTACGGATGTTTGCTAACAATCCAATCATATAGTACTTGTAATCCCAAGTAGTGGAGTGCATGTATATTTAGCCTCTCCCACATAGAAAACTGCATCGAAGACAATGAACCCGATATCTTCACTAATTAATCTTGGACAAAGCCATCACAATTACCACCACTTTTCCACACTCATGGTACTGTTAGTTTATGGTTACTTAGTGTATTTTATTGCTGCAGCACTAACATTTACTTTATTGTATTTATTATCTCGCAAAGCTATCTCTCATACCCGTATATTACTCTAGTATTATTTCTAGATAAAGTAAACGTTTAGTGTGCGTAGAGTTGTATCAGTGGTTGATAGAACTTGAGAGAATACTTATCCTACCTTTAGCTCCTCGTTGGGTTCGACACTCTTACTTATCGAAAAGGCTACACGCGATCCCCTATACTTGTGGGTTATCAAGACCTTTTCTGGCGCCGTTGCCGGGGAGCATAGCGTAGGTGAATATTCTTGTGTGCACTTGTTTGCTTTATCTCTAAGTAATTTTTATTTTCAGTTTTAAGTTGTTTTCTATCTTAGTATGGGTAGGAAATGCGAATTATAAAAAAATTAGTTGTACTTGTTATCTAAAAACGTTTTCAAAAAGAGAGTGATTGGAAAGATGAGCAATGGTTAAGTGGGGGTCGACCTTGAACACTTGTGTTCATGCCTATGAAACCAAAGCAAATCTTTCCATGGAAGCTTCTCATCCAAAAACATGTAAATATTGTGTATATACCTCTGTACATAAAAATAAAATGCTAATTATAGTCTCTAGTTAATTGAAAGTTGATAGTTTTGCTTTGCTGTCCAGAAACAGATTTTCTGTGCTCCACCGTATAAATGTTTAAAATCACCAGAACGTGATCTTGATCTGAAATTTCTTGAGTGCAAGCCCTGCTTATTATCTTTCTTTCATTAGACTAACTTTTTGTGATTTGAGTTACGTAGCTGTCTCGAAAAATTCGATCTTCACCGACTGTTCAATTTAGACAGATTCCTGTGCTTCACTGTAAAAAATCGTGATAAATCTCAGAATAGTATTTTGACCTGAAAATTTTTGTGCGTAAAACTGAGATTATGATCTGCCTTTCATTAGTTAAAAGTTTTTCGATTTGAGCTACTTAACTATCTCGTTGAATGCCATCTTTACGGACTGTTCAGTTTTGACAGATTTCTTTGTTTATTCAATATTGTACTTGGTGTTATTAGTTTCATTAGTTTTTCGACGGACAACGGAAATCATGAACACCTTAGTATATACAGTGGCTAATGTTGAGTAAAGATTATAAAACTTGTCAATGCTTGAACATGAGTGGATTTTATTTAATGAGTACTAACCCTACTAATGAGTTTTGTGAAGTTTTATGTGGATGTAGCCTATAAGATCTAATCAATATGGTGATATGAGATGAATAAGAAGACGCAAGAGCTCAAGCTTGGGGATGTGTAGGTACATCCCAAGAACATATTCAAGAAGATACAATCATCTAAGCTTGGGGATGCCCGAGTCATCCCCCTATTCATCAACTAACATGAGGTTGTCTCGTTCATACTCTATATTACCCGTCCACATGATATGTATTGTCTTAACTTGTATTATAATTGCTTTTATATGTCTTGTTTTACCTTCTTTAGTTTTATTAGGCTCTTTATTTGGTTTCTATTGCTTCTTTACTTTCACTTATAAATTCAAAACAACAAAAATATTTTCTTTTGTTTTGCTTCTTTGTTTGGTTCTTTATTTTGATTTTATTTGGTTTTTACTTTTGATTTTTATTTAGAGTTTTCCTTGCTGTAGCTAGCATGTTTAGGTCTTGCTTAGCCTCTGGTTCTTAGTTTATCAAAAATAAGTACCAAGTTTTACCCATTTAGCTTAGTTGATACATATGTAAAAAGTGATTTTCTGTTTTCGCATCTACTGCTCATTGCGCGATTTTTCATATTTTACTGGAAACTCTAAAAATCACGTAAAAATTACTGATGTTGTATCACCGAATCCTCTGCATGCACAAAAATTGGCTAAAATTTCGGACATGTTTTAGAGCACCTAAAAATTACGTTTGCCAGCTGCTGTTTTTCTGGACAGATTCTGACTTTTGTTGCAAGAGTGGCCTCTTTGCGTTTTCATTTGATTATTAATGGTTCTTACCTTTCATTTAGAAGTTGGCCATTTAAGCAACCTTTCTGTAACTTAAAAACAAAATTTGATTTGGTTTAATAGCAGCACTTTGGAAATATTATGTATTGCAATAAGTGCCTAGCTAAAAGGCGTTAAAGAAAAGCGCTTATGGGAGGCAACCCATTATTTTTATTTCTGCAATTTTTCTTTTCTTGAGTCAAGGAGTTTGTTTACTTCTGTAGCAACTCCTTTGTATCTTTACTTTTGCATTGTTGTGCCAAGAGTAGTCTCTAATGATAAGATGTTGCTAAAATTTTGATTGCTGCGCAGGAACAGATTTTGCTGTTCACTGTACGAAATTCATAAAATCACCAGATGTGAATTGATCTGAATTTTTGTGCGTAATCCTGATATATGTATGCATCTTTCGTTAGTTCAAAGTTTTTCGATCTGAGTAACGTAAGTGCCTCGAAAAAATTCGTCTTTGCGGACTGTTCTGTTTTAGACAGATTATGTCATTTATTTTGCATTCTCTCTTTTACTAGTGTTGAGTGGAATTCTTTTTTGGGTGGAAGAGCTTCACATAACATCAGTGGCTGTAGCTAATGTTTAAAGTAACGGTCATATTGCGTCCTTACAGAACATGTGAGTTTTTGATTGTGCACTAACCCTCTAATGAGATTTACTTTGAGTTTGGTGTGGCGGAAGTTTTCAAGGGTCAAGAGAGAAGAGTGATATAATAGGATTAAGAAGAGTGAAGAGCTTAAGCTTGGGGAGGCTCCCATGGATCTCCCAGCATATTTCAAGAAGACTCAAGCGTCTAAGCTTGGGGATGCCCAAGGCATCCCCTTCTTCATCGTCAAAATTATCAGGTCATCTCTAGTGAAACTATATTTTAATTCTTTCACATCATATGTGCTGTTCTTGGAGCGTCTGTATCTTATTATTTATTTATCTTAGCATCAAACACCGGTTACATTAATAAGTTGATCGTCACATATTTTATTTATCCTCTGTTTTCAATGTTTACTTGGTTAATGGATTACTTGTTGAAACTTAAAAATGATGTGTGAATAATACTGTTTAGTAGTTTATGTTTTCTTATGGTTAGTCTCAACTAGCTAATAGTGCATATTATGTTATTTTGATATTAACATGCATTGTCCTGTTCATAAGATGGTATGGAATTGTGGTATCCTCCTCTGAATGATTTACTTGAATCGACTTGGCACATGCTCACACATGTTCATGACTGAAAAATAAAAGTCAATTAAGCCTTGATGATCTATTTTGCCTCAGAGTTTTAGTATCATTTTTATGCCTCCGTTAATTTTATTCTGTCGCAAGTATGATTATGACGGTTATTGCTCTCTTGATTGTCGCTTCCCAGTCTATTGCTAGCCTTCAACTGTACTGAGCGGGAATGCTGCTCGTGCATCCAAAATCCTTAAAACCAAGTTATCCCAAAGAGTCCACTATAAATTCCTATGCATGGTATTTCAAACCATTCCAAGTAAATTTTCATGTGCTACCTTTAAAACCTTCAAAAAACTTCTCATTTTGTGACACTGTTTTTAGCTCATGAGGACGGGGTGGATGTCTTTATGTCACCTGTCAAACAGACTTTACCACCGGACTAGTGGCATATACATCCGCTTATCCATTAATTTTGCAAAAAGAGCTGGCAAATGGGGTGCCCAGTCCCAATTAATTACAACTTTAACCGCTTAATTCTCTTCACATTTTTGCCCTGATTTATCAGACAAGCAATGATACCAGTGAAATATCTGCATGTGTAAACAAAAGAGAAAAGAGGGATGATCTGCCTTGCTGGTAGAAATAACGTCCTTCATGGGAGCCGCTCTTAAAAGTCTGGTTGGCAGGGGTCATATTGTACTTTTCCATTTTCTGATTCGTTGACAGGAACAACCACCTCCCAAAACATATTTTTACTTCTGTTTTATAAATAAAAAGCTCTAGCACATGTTAATCCCTGCTTCCCTCTGCGAAGGGCCAATCTTTTATTTTTATGTTGAGTCACCATCCTTTCTTTGAGCACCTTCTCGAGAGCATAACTGTCATTCTTAGTGTAATGTGCTTGTCCCAGAATACGGTTATCTGCGGTATAACTATGATGCTTTTACCTTTGATATCTTTACATCTAGTCTTCACTTGAACTTCAGAGGTGCCTTGGCATTTATGTTTTGCTCCACAATTAAGGGCAAGCGAGATACCACTCTATCATGCTTTATTATGGTCATTACAATCTTGTTGATGTTTATAAATTTCATGTTATAAGCTCTTAGTTCGTTGATACTTTTCATTAGGTAACATGATTGCTAAGTTTTATTATCCATACATCATGCAATTGTTAAAGATCTGATCATAGCATTTACAATCAAAAATTATTTTGTTATCATTTACCTACTCGAGGACGAGCAGGAATTAAGCTTGGGGATGTTGATACGTCCAAAACGTATCTATAATTTTTGATTGTTTCATGTTAATATTATGCCTTTGACACTTGTTTTTATATTAAGTTTATGATTTATTTGGACTAACCTATTAATAGTTGCAAAAGTGCACAATGTTCTTGTTTTACTCTTTGATGTGTAGGAATTATCAAAAATACAAGAGGAAACCTTGTTGGAGTCGAATTGGGACTTTCCTGAAATCTGTCTGAAAACTCTTTTTGAAGATTGTCACGTACCGGACAGAAGACGACGTCAAACGGAAAAAGTCTAGTCGCGAAAGTTGCAGGAATTTTCTCCTAATGGATCTGGACATAAAATTCGGCCCAATCCGAGTCCGGACGGCCGAGATAAGCCGTCACGAAACCCTAGATGGGATGACGGGAATCCGAGAAGCTATATAAAGGGAGGAAACCTAGGTCGTGGCCAACACCCATACCCACGAATTTCCAGCCACCAAAGCCACGTTTTTGCCTCCCCCATGGACCTCATCTCCATGGGGGAGGGCTCCCAAGAAGCCATGGAGGAAGGGGGCTAAGGGGCGGCGCATCCCCTTGATGCCGGCGGCGCGGGAGGAGTTCCCCGCGCCACCGCCGGCGCCGGCGCCGCCCTGCGCTCTCGCTGTCCCCTTCACCGTCTTCACCGCCATCTCCATCGCCAATTCCTCCTTGTATACAGTGGTTCATCCTCCCACACACCTCTGTACCGTCCTATGTAAACATGGTGTTTGATGCTATAATATTTATCCTATGATCTATGTCATGTTTGTGTAGTTTATTTGTCTTTTGATTGCTTGGTTGAATGTCTTTGGTTCATTAGAGTTGTATGTTGATATGGTACTGTCCTTTGGTGTCCATTATACTTGTGCGCGCATGGATCAACATCACGGGGTTGGTAGTATTTGTAAACGAAGGGGAGAGTTCTGCCGGAGCGACAGAAACCTGAGAACGCGAACCGGAATGTTACACGTATGGGAGTAAGAGGACCATAAACTTAAGGCTATGGTTGGGGAAAGATTAATGCATTGTTAGTTTATACGGATGTTTGCTAACAATCCAATCATATAGTATGTGTAATCCCAAGTAGTGAGTGCACATATATTTAGTCTCTCCCACATAGAAAACTGCATCGAAACAATGAACCTGATATCTTCACTAATTAATCTTGGACAAAGCCATCACAATTACCACCACTTTTCTATACTCATGGTACTGTTAGTTTATGGTTACTTAGTGTATTTTATTGCTGCAGCACTAACATTTACTTTATTGTATTTATTATCTCGCAAAGCTATCTCTCATACACCCGTACTATTACTCTAGTATTATTTGCTAGATAAAGTAAACGTTTAGTGCGCGTAGAGTTGTATCAGTGGTTGATAAACTTGAGAAAATATTTATCCTACCTTTAGCTCCTCGTTGGGTTCGACACTCTTACTTATCGAAAAGGCTACACGCGATCCCCTATACTTGTGGGTTATCAACCGTCACCACCCGCGCCATCTTCGGCGCCCTCTCCGGCGCGGCTCGCCCCTGCCACCACCCCCGGCGGGCCGCCCCTTCGCCACCGGCCCCGGCTGCGCCCCCGAGCAGCGCCGCGGTCCCGGCTGCGCCCGCGCACCTCGCGCCCTATGCCGTGGCCGTCTCGGGTCCGGCCGCCTCCTCCCGCGGCACCTCGGGTGCGGCTGTCCCCTCAGACGCCCCTCTGCCGCCGCCTCCGGCGCCCCCTCGGGTGCCCCTGTCGCCGAGGCATCCGGCTCGGTCCAGCCAGGTGCTGCCACGGACCCCTCGGCACCCTCGGAGCCCGGCTCGACATCCTCATCGCCGGTCTCCCCTTCGGCTCCGCCAGCAGCGGCTGCACCTCTCAACGGTGTGGTCATGCGGGCTCGGACTGGGACTTTTCGTCCTAGCACGCGCTACACCGCCGACGAGTACGCCTGTGCCGCGTCTACCTCGTCTCCACTGCCCACCTCCGCTCGCGCAGCCCTTCGGGATCCGAACTGGCTTGCCGCCATGCGTGAGGAGTTCGATGCTCTACAGCGCAACCGCACGTGGCAGCTTGTCCCGCGACCTCCCCATGCCAACGTCATCACTAGCAAGTGGGTTTTTCGCCACAAGACTCGCCCTTACGGTTCCCTCGAGCGCTATAAGGCACGTTGGGTGGTGCGCGGTTTCCAACAGCGCGCCCGCGTGGACTTCACCGACACCTTCGCCCCGGTTGTCAAACCGGGCACGATTCGCGCAGTTCTTCAGCTCGCTGTCTCTCGCGCCTGGCCAGTTCACCAGCTCGACGTATCCATTGCTTTCTTGCATGGACATCTCAACGAGCAGGTGTTTTGTCAGCAGCCTACTGGTTTCGTCGACACCGCTTATCCGGACCATGTGTGCCTGCTCTCCCGTTCTCTTTACGGGTTGAAGCAGGCTCCTCGGGCCTGGTACCAGCGGATTGCAGCCTTCCTTCAGCAGCAGGGGTTCCGGTCCACTCGGTCCGATGCCTCCCTATTTGTTTATCACCAGGGAGCCGCTACCGCGTACCTTCTCCTGTACGTCGACGACATCATCCTGACTGCATCGTCGCCAGCGCTACTGCAGCAGATTACCGCTCGTCTTGGCACGGAGTTCGCCCTCAAGGACTTGGGGGCTCTCCACTACTTCCTCGGCATCGAGGTAGTTCGCCGTGCCACTGGCTTCTTTCTGCATTAGCAGAAGTATGCCCACGAGCTACTGGAGCGAGCAGGCATGCTTAATTGCAAGCCTGCTTCCACGCCTGTCGATACGAAGGCTAAGATGTCCGCCGTCGAGGGCTCTCCGGCCTCCGACGCTCCCTTCTACCGCTCCATCGTCGGTGCTCTTCAGTACCTCACGCTGACGCGGCCGGATCTTTAGTATGCTGTTCAGCAGGTGTGCCTTCACATGCACGCCCCGCGTGACACTCATTGGGCTCTGGTGAAACGTATCCTCCGGTACATACGTGGCACCATGGCTATGGGTCTCACCGTGACGGCATCCTCCGACACCAGCCTTGTCGCCTACTCTGACGCCGACTGGGCTGGGTGTCCCGACACCAGACGCTCCACCTCCGGCTACTGTGTCTACCTCGGACCCTCTCTGATCTCGTGGTCGTCCAAGCGACAGCCCACGGTTTCACGATCGAGCGCTGAGGCCGAGTATAGGGTTGTGGCTAACGCCGTTGCGGAGTGCTCCTGGCTACGACAGCTGCTCCAGGAGTTGCTATATGAGGTTCCCAAGGCCACGATTGTCTACTGTGACAACGTCTCCGCGGTGTACCTCTCTGCCAACCCTGTTCACCATCGCCGGACGAAGCATATTGAGCTCGACATCCACTTCGTTCGGGAGCACGTCGCCCTTGGTCGTGTTCGAGTTTTGCATGTGCCCACCGATCAGCAGTTCGCCGATGTGATGACGAAGGGACTCCCTACCTCGACTTTCGAGGGCTTTCGGTCCAGTCTTTGCGTCACCGGCGACCTGTAGTGTCTTTCTCCCTCCTGTAGGGGGGGGGGGTTGAACATGTATGTACGTATGTAGGTCCGGGTTTGTATGTCGTACCTGTAGTGTCTTTCTCCCTCCTGTATTTACTTGTTCCTTGGGAGACAAGACACGGGTCACACCCCTTGTACCTATATATGTGCCACGTGCACGATCAATGAGAATTATCGATGCACACAATCCCTTTTCCAAACTAACGGTGGTGTCGAAATCCTCACACCGTAGTGTGATGGTTGATGATGATAAAGCTTCTAAGTGGATTCGATGCAAGTTAATTCTCAGCATGGGTACATACCCACCATAGCATTATAAGGCTATGTAAGCTACTTCTCAGCATCGTTGTCGTCCTCCTCATCGTCGTGAAGCTAGAAAGAGGTGCCACCACAAATATCACTACACATTTCCTCGGACAGGCCTTTAACCACCGTGTTATGTGCAAATATTGCTGCAAAAATGTGGTTCCCTCTGATTTACCCAACTAAAATGAATTCAGCCGTTATAAAGCCGCGCCTCAGGAACCCGGCGAAATATCTTATCTTCTCGTCCCCGCGCGCCAAGCCGCGAACCCAGGTAGAACCCCCTCCTCCCAGAACCAGAACCCTACGCCCCAGCCACTCACCGGAGATGGCCGGCGGTGATATCCTGCTCCGCGCCCACGGAGGCCTCCCCGTCCTCGCGCGGGCTTCTCCCTGCCGCCTCCGCCTCCGCGTTCCAGCCAGCCTCCGCCGCGCCGTTTCTCCCCTGGCCGCCGCCAAAGTCGACATCGCCGACGTCGTCAGCCAGCTCAGGTCGGGAAGCCCCCGCGGCCCGGCCGACCCTAAGAGGCAGAGGAGGGCCGCGGAGGACGGCCTCGGGTTCCCTAGGGTCGTCACGAGCAGGAGAAGGGGTGTCCACGAGGAGGAAGGGGAGACTCTGCAATTGGATGCGGAGAAGAGTGGGGGCGAGGCGGGAGGCGTGGATGGCTCCTACCTCAGCGAGACACGGTAACGGAGAAATCTGAAAATTGCAAACGCTCACTCAAACAAATCTTGTCAAAACTTTAGAAATGGAGAGTTCGAGTTCAGTTAATGTTGCGTGATTCTGTGGTTTGAAATCAGAAATGTTTCGTGAGCCTACGAGCAGAGGTTAAATCTTAAAACATTGTGTTAGGAGGGAAATATATAGTGTCTGTTGATTGGCCTATCCTACTAGTTATTATTGTTTTGCTACAGATAATCGATTTTCACAAAGTTCTGATAGGGTTCCGTGTCTGTATAAATGAAAATGTCAGCATTATAAATCATCGATTGCTGCCTCTTTTAAGTGGTGCCTCTTTAGACATTTATTGTGGTGGATTATAATAATCTCATTTGGTAGAGCTGTTATTACATACATTGGGTGCTTGCCTAACAGTGTTTTTCTGAACCAAGTTGCAAATGGACATATTGTGTGCCAGAACATATAAGATTAAATATGAGAGTACATTCATTGTAGCGAAATTTATCTAACTTTAATCAAATAGACTAAACAAAATAGTAGCTTTTACAGAACTTACTCCCTCCGTTTTTTAATATAAGATGTTTTAGCTTTTGTCCACATGCACACAAATGTATGTAGACATGTTTTTGTGTGCATGTTCACTCATTTTAGTGTGCATATAGACAACATGTGTATCGCCTAAAACATCTTATATTAAAAAACGGAGGGAGTATTTCTTAGTGCGGCTGTCAAATAAGTATGGCATGAAACAATATAGAACAACCAAATACTGGGCATAATTGCATGCTAAGGAGTACGGATGCCTTTTGGGGTTGGGGCCTAAATGACTAATGGTTATACTTTGTGATGCTGCTTGCTAACTAGACGGTGTCTATCTAATTATTGGGAACTATCATAACTTTTATGCGTCAATGAATTTTGAAGTTTAGTAATCTCATACATATTGCAGGTTTGATCAATGTGCTATTTCTCCATTATCACTGAAAGGAGTCAAAGATGCTGGATATGGAAAGATGACCCAGGTGCAGGAGGCAACACTGCCAGTAATCCTTCAAGGTAAACAAAATTGCAGATACAATTGCTCCAATGTCTGATATAAATCTCTTGGGTGGGAGCCCTGCAACTGATATTCCTTGTTTTGTTCCACTATAGGCAAAGATGTTCTTGCAAAAGCAAAGACAGGAACAGGAAAAACCGTTGCCTTTTTGGTACTCTCATTCAGCCTCCAATAATCAGATTGATGGTTTAGCAGTTACTATTGCAGTGATACTTAAACCATTATCCACTCTGACCGAGTTTCATTTTTTCCATCTTTAGCTGCCAGCCATTGAGGTTCTCTCTACATTACCCAGTTCTCAGCGGAGTCACTTGAGATCATCTATAAATTTGCTTGTGATGTGCCCTACTAGAGAACTTGCAAACCAAGTGGCTGTCGAGGCCAAAAAGCTTCTCAAGTATCATCGCACACTAGGTGTTCAGGTTGTAATTGGTGGCACGCGAATAACTCAAGAGCAACGAAATATGCAAGCTAACCCATGTCAGGTCAGACCTATCACCTCAAGTGTGTACATATTTAGGTGTTGTTTATGCACTTATGCTTGGTATTGGTCAAACAGATTCTTGTTGCTACACCTGGAAGGCTTAAGGATCATCTTGAGAACACACCCGGTTTTTCTACCCGGCTTAAAGGCGTGAAGGTTCTTGTTCTTGATGAAGCTGACCGCCTACTGGATATGGGATTCAGAAGAGATATTGAGAAAATCATGGCAGCCACTCCTAAAGATCGACAGACACTGCTGTTTTCTGCGACTGTTCCAGAAGAGGTATCTCCGTCAATCATTTATGCACTGTTAATCCCTATTGGCAATCTGATATTTTGAACGTGTATTTGTTAGGTCCGTCAAATTTGTCATGTAGCAATGAAGAGGGACTATAAGTTCATTAACACTGTTAAAGAGGGTGATGAGGAGACACATTCACAGGTTTAGATCCCTCATTTTGTATGAGTTGTATGGTAAAAGTTTAAATCTAGTACCTTACACTAGTGCTACTGCATCAGGTTAGCCAGAAGTATATGGTTGCACCGCTAGATCTGCAGTTTTCTATATTATATGATGTATTGAAGAAGCATGTCGCAGAAGACGCAGAATACAAAGTAAGTCATCTCATAGTTGCAATCATGTAGTAGTATATTAAAGATGTATTATGTGTTCTTGACTCATTTTACCTTACAATTTTGCAGGTGATTATATTCTGTACAACCGCAATGGTCACAAAACTTGTTGCTGAAGTGCTCTCCCAGCTAAAACTGAATATAAGAGAGATTCATTCCAGAAAGTCACAATCTGCGAGGACTAAGGTCTCAGATGAATTCAGAAGGTCAAAGGGTGTGATATTAGTTAGTTCCGATGTATCTGCTCGTGGTGTTGACTATCCTGATGTCACCCTTGTCATACAGGTAGGTTCTGTTTCACATATTTTTACCAAAAATCTCATGCACATTCCTCATAAAAGTTATTTGCATTTACAAGGTTGGGATTCCTGCTGGTAGAGAACAGTATATACACAGAATTGGTAGGACAGGACGGAAAGGCAAGGAAGGGCAGGGCCTCTTACTGCTGGCTCCCTGGGAAAGTCATTTTCTTACTAGCGTTAAAGATCTGTCAGTGTCAGAGGCTGCGACACCTTCAGTTGATTCAAGCATCCAAGCGGAAGTAAGCAGTATACAGTTTTAGTACTTGTGGTGTAATTTGATCAGTCTGGTGCAAATTTAGCAACAACAAGCTACTTTTAGCTGTTCGATAAACCCAAAGTCAGTTTTCTTATGCATGCTTGACTTGACAGGTGAAAGGTGCACTCAGAAGAGTAGAGATGAAGACCAAGGAATCAGCCTACCAGGCATGGTTAGGGTACTACAACTCAAACAAGACCATCGGCGGTAACAAGTTCAGACTTGTTACTCTCGGTGAAGAGTTCAGCCGGAGCATGGGGCTTGCCGTCCCACCAGCCATACCCAAACTCATTCTTCGGAAGATGGGTCTCAGCAAAGTTCCTGGCTTTCGATCTACATAACCTGATCTCCAAGGTCAAGCAGGACTTGTATGCTAGAACAGAGTACAGGGCAAGCACAATGCTCTCGGTCTGGGAAGCTACTACTCCGCCCCTACTCTGGGATATTGGGGATTTGCAGATTGATCTGCCGCGGGTGCCGCGGGTGGTCAGAGTTTGGACAATGAACACTATGACGACTTCCCTCCGGTTCTGAAGTCCTCAGTTCAAGCATGGCTTCAGTATTCTTTTTGACACCAGATCTTGACCGGTTCACTAGCACTAGCACACAGCGCAGGTTCAGACAAACCCATTCATGTTGTGAAGCAACAGACCAAACAATTTAGTGACCTGATCGCGATATGTTCAGATCCATTTTGAGAAATGTGTTTTTCATTGTAGCACGGTTTACCAGATAGCTTAATACACCCATGTTGCTACGGTATGTATCAGCCACAGTATCATATTTCTACCTGTTGTATGTAATCAGGAGTTTTTGTACTGGGTATTACACTGCAATTGTGTAGCAGTGCCTGTGGGGCGTTGTGGATCAGTGTGATGTAGTCTGAATCCTCAAAAAATGCATTTACCGGCATACTCATTCCAGACGGCTTGCCCAGTATTTCTGTACTCCCTCCGGTCCATATTAATTGTCGCTGAATCAGATGTATCTAGAAGTAAAACATATGTAGTTACATCCGATTTAGCGACAATTAATATGGATCGAAGGGAGTAGCATTTTGTCTAGTGACCCCGAGCAACTAAAACCTTTGGAGAAAGATCTGGAGGCTGACGCTAATTTGACAGATTGAGCGAGTACAGATTACGAATGCAATGTCCTGCTTGAAGCGGTCCTGGGGGCTACACGCGGTAGCTGCTTAGAACGACTGGAGCTTGCAACAACCGCGCGTTAGGCTCCTATTTGTAGGCAAAAGGTATCAGAGATGGCAGTCATACATGCTGCTCAGGTTTCAGCTTAAGATTCATTACAAACCAAATAGGAGAAGCTTAGAGTTGAAACATGAAACTATTTTATTTTGTCAGATGAAATTTTAGAGTTAGTCAGAATGAATAGTTGCATGATGTTTTTTTTCTTACAAATCCATACAAAGGTTAACAATGAGACTATGCAAAATCTAAAAATATCATCTAGGATTGCAAAGAACAAAAGTCTCATTCTTTTACTTCCTTATGACTACCGGTGGACGAATACCAATATACTCCCTCTGTACCACAATAGAAGATGTTTTAGTTTTTTTTTCTTTCGAAATGGGGAATCCCAGCCTCTCCATCGATCGATGCACATGGCTTTTTATTGCATAGTTTAAGAATCCATATGTTTACAGTTCACGGATCACACAAACTCGATACATGAATAAGCCAACGAAACAAAATAAGCATGAAACTATGCATGAAGCCTATTAGTGTGCCGCCAGCCATCCTGTAAGTATCCCGGGCAACCGAAAGGAGGCGATTGCAATCCAATAACCATAAGCTACCGTTGCTTCGGGGAAGGAGGAAAGACCATAACTGAATCCTATGGGAAGCCATATGGATAACCTACACAAAATTTGCCGGACCAACATTGTTAAAAATAATATTATTCCTACATCTCCAAAGAGACCAACATAAGGCTTATACACCAATACGTATTCTAGACTTAGTTTTTTTATCAATACCATTTATACCAAACATATTAGTTATATTGGTTGGAGGGGGGGGGGGGGGGATATTGTACGTAATATAGACAATATGCCAAACAATACGGGCAAAAGGGCATTTAAGAAACATATGTTCAATAGTTTCCTCGGAATCACAAAAACAAAATTTCTTACTTCCCCGCCACTTTCTTTTTGTCACGTTATACTTGGTGAGCAAAACTTTTCTATTTAAAACCACATAAAGATCTTAATCTTGAGAGATATTTTTATTTTCCACTGGTATTTTCGAGAAAAAAACAAGTATGGCCACTCATTAAGTCCTCATACATCAACTTCACCGAAAACTGCACTTTGGCATCTTCACCTACATCGAGCCATGTCTCCGTCAGCTCTACAACATACAGGCAAAGATAGTAGAGAAAACAGATGCAGATATGAGTCGCAAAACATACCAGTTAACTCTTGAGTCATGATGCACACTTTGGCGTGGACAAGGTTATGGGCATCAGAAACTTTTTCAACTTTTTCTCAAGCTCGCCAATGGAAACAGCCTTGAGCCTTGCGTCCTCGTTGGCATCAGCAATGGCGTCTTTCTGAGCACTGATTTGGAGGTCCAGTTGCTGGACCCTCTCTTGGAACTTCTCTTCAACCGTTTTAAGCCGCAGCTCGGTGGCTTTGGCTTGTTCAGATAATTGAAGCTTTCATCAGATAGCTCGCCCATCCTGGTCCCTTTTCTTCAGCTCAACGTCACGCTGGCCAAGGAGCTCGCGCAGCCTCTCCAGTTCAGAGGGAGTATCCCCCAGCTGCTTTTCCAAGGCAAGTTTGGCACTGTTATGGAGCTTAGTTCCTCCTAAAAGAGTACATCAGTTAGTAAATACATATCAACAGCTAAAAGAGAAGCATCAAGTCCCCTTTAAGTCAAAGAAGAAACTTGATCCTTGGGGGCTAGAGACAGATAAGTGGAGATAGAAGTTTACCTTATAAGCCGCAGACAGGTCAGACAGTGCCTTGCGGAGCTCCATGGCTTGCTTGTCATTTGAGGCAATGATGGCCTCTGACAGTTTCTCAGCGCGGCTAATGGAGGAGGAGGAAGCAACCTCAGCACGCAGAATTGGCGACCGCAGGCTGTCAGCCGCTGGCGACTCAATCACTGGCGCATCAGCATCCTTGGCCATTACATCTATGGAGGAGGGGTTGACCTTCTCCACGTCTTGGATCGTAAGGGGATCCGTTCTATCCTCCAAGCCACCTCTTGGGCTGTGTCAAGAACAGGGACCGTGGCCAAGTCATCTGGTGGCCACGCCCTCTACCATGGCGGTATGAGCCGCAGGTGATAAACGCGGCTCAACCGCGGTTTCAGAAACAACTCCAGGATCAGCCGCGGATTTAGCCGCACTTCTGCAAAAAGCAAGGGCATTGTGTAAAGAAGAAGCACATAAGCCAGAATAAAAGTATTACGAGCAAGGAAAATCACTAACTCTGGAGCCATCTTCACGAAGGCCATAAGCTCGCCACTTGACGGTGAGGACAGGCCTTGGGTCCCAGAATCTACGAGCAGAAGTTTGCGTGTCAATAGAGGAAAAAGAATAAGCATTCAAGATGACAAGACAACAGAAATTACCAGAGTGGGGACCCATGTCTTCTTCAGTTGAGGCGGTGGGTTTGTACACACGCCTGGCAGCGGAGGAGGTCGCGCCCGTAGCAGGCTTGCGACGCTTCGTGGCCTCAGGATTTCCAGAGCATCAAGCTCTGGCTCCTCACGAGATAGCCTCTTGGAGGCTCTACGGGGAGTTGGTCCAGCCGCGGCAACAGAACTCGCGGCTGGCACTGGACTGTCATCCTCGTCCAGTTCAGTCTCTTCACCTTCTGAGGCCGCAGAGGCGACAGAGGGGATATCAGCAGTTTCGCTGCCCTCTAGAGTGGGCAGCAACTTCTTTCGTGCGGCACGCTTGGGAGCAGCAGTGCCGGCGACGGTCGCAGGCAGCGACCAGTAATTCTCATCAGCCTGGATCAGGAAGATATAAGTTGCAGTATTAAGAAAGGAATGCGACTCAACTACGAAGGCGAAAAGACAGAGAAGAGGAGTTACCTCAAAAGGCTTGTTGTTAACACTGAAAGGGGCAAGCCCCACCTTATCGAAGGAGATGTCCTTCTCCTCAGTCACGCGGACAATTCCACCCAATCCTCAGGCCTCCAGTCCGAAGCCTTGATACGATCGACGTCAGCAGAGGTGCCTGTGCACTCAAGGAAGGATCGCTGTCGTGGACTCACGGGCTGAATGCGCCATTTGGTCCAGCAAGAGAGAAGATCAAGGCCAGTAAGACCATGACCTATTAAGGCGCGGACCTTGATCAGCGACTCATTGATGAAGGGCATGGCCGAGTCGCGGGTTTGATTTCAGTGCCTCGGTAGGCACGAAGAGGGTGTTAGACCAGGAGGGAAGGCGAGTTTCGCCCTCCGGTGAAGTATCTTGGCAATAGAAGAAAGATTTTTGCCAAGCCCTGGGTCGATTCGCCAGGGCTAGCTTGGGAAGGCAAGAGTTTCTATGGCGTTGAAGAGAGATGGCGCCGACCTGAACGTAGGCGCCACCCTTGGAGACAAGTTGGCTGTTGCAGGTGAAAGAGGCCAGCCATAGATCGATGTTGGGGGCTATGCCAAGATAGTCCTCGCACAACACATGAAAATTGCTCACCTGGAGCATTGAGTTGGGCCCGATGTCGTGAAGACGGAGGCCTAGGCGTTGCAGCAAATTGCGGAAGAAGGGAGAACCTGGCGGCGTGAATCCACGCTCCACGTGCTCCACGAACATCACCAGCTCGTTGGGCTTGGGGCGCGGCTCGATTTCATCGCCTGGCGCCCGCCAGACGCCGTCCTCCTTCGGCGGCAAGAAGCCAGCTCGGCCAGATCTGCAAGAGTTTCCTCCGTCACCCAGGATCCTTCCCAGTTGCAGGAGATCTGCGCTTATCGTCAGATGGCTTCGCCTTGGGCGCCATTGCGAAGGGGAGATTGGATTGGGGAACTAGGCTCGGGTCGAGGAAGAAGACGGCGCGGCTAGGGATGAGGAGATTGCAAGGGCAAGTGGATAATGACCTAGGTGGCCGCAGCTTATAACTGAAGGGACCCGTAACTAACGGCACAATCTGCGCTCGCAACCAACGGCACAATTTGCGCCCGCAAAACGAGTAACGGTCCGCAATTAAAGGAAACAGAATATTTCCAGAAGGGGAGATGAGTCGCGCAGATAAGTCACAGCTCTGAATCGCATAAGTCAGAAGATTGGTCAGAACGTTTGCAGTGCGGCTCAGAGACCATTTCAAGAGGTCAGAAGATTCTCACCGTAAAGTCCTAACCAATCTTGGGGGCTAATGTCGGGGGAATACTTTCTGTATTAACCCGCGGCCCAGTGCGACTTACTTACTCGCACGGACAAAGGCCCACTTGGGAGCAAGCCCAATATTGAACCGCCATAAGGGGAAAGATCTAGAAGACATATCCCGGAGGACGTGAAGACCAAGTAGTCTCCGAGTAGGCCTCTGTGGACGTATTCCTTATGGGGGAAGTTTCCTTTTGTAACCTAGCGAGCCTCTGTGTATATAAAGAGGACTCGCAGGACTTAGAGCGGGTCAAGCTATCAAGCCCTAAACCCTAGCTCATACGGCGAGTACCAGATCGGATCGCCTCCATTGTAACACCTCGATTATCATATCAATACCAATCTAGGGTAGGCAGGAAGTAGTCTTTTACCTCACATTGAGGGAGCCGAACCTGGGTGAATCTATGTTGATCTTTGTTCCTGCGATCCCAAGCTCGGAGATGCTTGACTCGCGTAATCCCACACATACGAAGTCATCTATGACACCTGACGTGACAAACCCACGACACTTGCGCCGGGGCCAAATCCACCATCCTCATTAAATACCACTAATGCACTAACATGTGTGTGTAAGAGATGACGAGTGAATGATGTAGCCATCATTTTGAGTCGGAATCATGCAACTTATTTGTGGTCCATACCCAATCTGTTTAGCTGGCATGGAATTGGAAAGTAGCGGAGGCACGAGCTAAACTCTGGACAGTCAAGCTGAAATTGTATAGTCAAATACACGTATTTATATTTTTAATTATAGTTGCTCGATTTAAGCTTGTATTGTCAAAAAGCTGTGTAGTCAGCTCCGCCACTTAAATTGGACATGTCATTTCATTTGTAATTTCAACAAATAGCTATTGTATGTTATGACAATTCCTATCTCTAACCCTGCTATTCCCCTTTTTAAATGAAATGAAATGACGGGTGCCAAACGAGTTCTGAATAAATTTTGTTGTCTGATTCCAATCAATGTGCCAAAAGCACCCCTTGTTTTTTCGTAAGGTGACCCTTAACACCAATTTTAAACTAACTTGGGCGTTACAACCGATTCTTAGTCACATAGTTTGGAGATTTAGAGCATTTTTGGTTGATTATGATGATTTTGATAATTTAGTTTCAATGTGTGGCAAGAGATATTTAGTTTTGACGCCAAAACAAACTTTTTTTTTTGAGAGAAGACGCCAAGGAGTGGGACAGAAGGGTCAACGTGTTTTTCTCTGGTGGGCCTAAATGCAAAGGAATTATGCGGCTGTGGTGGAAACCCATAAATTGCCATCGTAGACGCGAAGTGCGTCTTCGTGTCTCCTAGGTCATCCTTTTCCGTTGTGGCTCCGAGTTTGTGACCTCCGCGTTCCCGCCCGTCCGCCGCCGCCGCCACCAAAATCGACATCGCCGACGTCCCCAGCGGGATCATGTCAGGTAACCCCGGCTACGCGGCAGCCCCAAAGCGGCACCGCAGGCGTCGCCCGAGGGACGCGGAGGAGGGCTCCTCCGCGTTCCCCAGGGCTCGGCCAAGAGGTCCCGACCAGGTCGCCCGGGTGGGCATAGCCGTGGTCCAACCGGAGGCTACGGACATGGATGTCGAGACGAGTACCAACGCCGCGGCCGCAGGCGTCGATGGATCGTACCTCAGCGACACCCGGTAATGGCGTGCGCCGCATATTTGGTTTTGAATGTGCGCATGTAATATTTCCAAAAACTGTACAAACCATGTACTCCCTCCGTTCCAAATTAATTGACTTGGCTTTGTCTAAATACGGATGTACCTATACTTGTATAGTGTCTAGATACATTCGTTACTAGACAAATGCATGTCAATTGATTTGGAACGGAGGGAGAGTATATCTCTTGGGTGATTAATATTGTTTCTCAGCTTTATGGGTCATGATTATCATCTGTAATATTGTAGTCAAATGATTTGTAGTTTGCGACACCGCTGGCTACCCTGGTTGTGTTCAAGCAGTTGTTCTACCTTTTTCAGTTTGTAATGTGATCGCTAATATTGCAGGTTTGATGAGTGTGCTGTTTCTCCATTGTCATTGCGAGGAATCAAAGATGCTGGGTATGAAAAGATGACCCGGGTCCAGGAGGCAACTCTACCAATAATTCTTCAAGGTCAGCAAGAATGCAAACTATTTTTGGCTCTGCTGTGTATTACCATGCCAATCTCTCGGGAAACCCTGATGATAATATCCAAATAATATGTTCTCTGCAGGCAAAGATGTTCTTGCAAAAGCGAAGACTGGAACAGGGAAAACTGTTGCCTTTTTGGTATTCTTTCCCCTTCAGCACAACTATTCAATTTGATGGTGTTGGCAGTTCATGAATTATTGCAGTGATGCTGCCGTGGGGATTAACCAGTCTGACTGAGTTTCAAATTCTTATTGCTAGCTTCCAGCCATTGAACTTCTCTCTACATTGCCCCGTTCTTCATCGATAAATTTGCTGGTGATGCTCCCTACTAGGGAGCTCGCAAACCAAGTGGCTGTTGAGGCTAGGAAGCTTCTTAAGTATCATAGCTCTCTGGACGTGCAGGTTGTAATTGGTGGCACACGATTACCTCAGGAGCAAAACAGAATGCGATCTTCACCATGTCAGGTTGTACCCATAAACTATAGCAACCTCAGTTTGTTCATATCTGGATGCACTTTATGTACTAATACTTAGTGCCGATCAAACAGATTCTTGTTGCTACACCTGGAAGGCTCATTGATCATCTTGATAATACACCTGGTTTTTCTAACCGGATTAAAGGTGTGAAGGTTCTTGTTCTTGATGAAGCTGACCGCCTATTGGATATGGGATTCAAAAGAGATATTGAGAAAATAATTTCTTTCATTCCTAAAGAACGGCAAACACTGCTATTTTCTGCTACTGTCCCAGCAGAGGTATGTATCTCCTTTTCGCTCTATGCATGACTGCCTCTATGTACCTGAAACAATCTGATCTGTTGAATGATTATTGTTAGGTCCGCCAAATATCTCATTTAGCAATGCGCAAGGATTACGAGTTCATCAATACTGTTCAAGAGGGTGATGAGGAAACACATGCGCAGGTTTAGATCTGTCATAAGTTAAGCTAGAATTTTGAAGTGGGCTTGGCAGCTAGCTCACAAATACTTTCCATTATTGCTCATGTATCAGGTAAATCAGATGTACATGGTTGCACCATTAGACTTGCACTTCTCTATAATATATGGTGTATTAAAGAAGCATGTCGCTGAAGATGCAGAATACAAAGTAAGTTATCCTCGCAAGTTTTTTCTTGTTATTGTTAGGAGAGGTGCCAGCTTACATCGTAGGAATTTTCTGGTGTGACATTACCCATGCAATTTTGCAGGTGATTATATTCTGTACTACAGCAATGGTCACCAAGCTTGTTGCTGAAGTTCTCGCCCAGCTGAAACTGAATGTAAGAGAGATCCATTCCAGGAAGACACAATCTGCTAGAACTAAGGTCTCAGATGAATTTAGAAGGTCAAAGGGTTTGATATTAGTCAGTTCTGATGTTTCTGCTCGTGGTGTTGATTATCCTGATGTTTCACTTGTCGTACAGGTAGGTTATGTTGTCGTATTATTTATCCGAAGCACACATGTACATTTCTCGTAAAGCTTATTTGCTCTTTCAGGTTGGGGTGCCTTCTGATCGGCAGCAGTATATACATAGACTTGGTCGTACTGGACGGAAAGGCAAGGAAGGACAAGGCATTTTACTTTTGGCTCCCTGGGAAACATATTTCCTTAGTAGTGTTAATGATTTGTCAATAGCCGAGACTGTGGCACCTCAAGCTAATCCAAGCATTCAAGCAGAAGTAAGCAGTATATAGTTTTAGTATCTTTTCATCTAATTCGCTTTGTAATCTGGTCACTTTAATACAAATTTAGCAAGAAACTTCTACTCCTGGCTTACGAAATCTCCAATTTTAGCCCGTCAAGCTAACATACTTGGCACTTATGTTTCCTTGACTTGATAGGTCCAAGGTGCTATCAGAAAGGTAGACATGAAGACCAAAGAATCAGCCTACCAGGCATGGTTAGGGTACTACAACTCAAACAAGAATATCAGTAGAGACAAGTCAAGACTTGTCAAGCTTGCAGAAGAGTTCAGTCAGAGTATGGGGCTCGAAATTCCGCCAGCTATACCGAGACTCATTCTTCGGAAGATGGGCCTTCAAAATGTTCCTGGGCTGAGGTCTTCGTAAATCTGATGCTAGAACTGAGCATTTGAGCAACCATAATGCCCTCGCGCAACTTCGTAAACTATACTTTGCCTCTACTAGTCTGCTATACCCGTTGCTGCGCTCTTTCTGAGTCGAGCGCTTGACTGAATCTTGGCAGGTTCCTTCATATAACATGTTCTCCGGTGTATTATTGGTGAACATTAACTACTGTTGGTGGTCATGAGCTCTCCCGAGAAGGAAAAAAAGAGATTGTATTTTGCTATTTGCTCTCTAGTCAGTGACAATAGATAATACGCTCACGTTGCTACATCCATCATTCATCAATTTGTATCATTTATGCTATTCATATGGAATCAGAACTATCCCATTTACCAGCTTATACTCGTTTCGTAAATCACTTCTTCCCCTTGCTGCTGTATTGTTCTGTTTTGTTGAAGGGCTGGTATCTGGCCGTGGTTAACCTGTGGCTGATGCTTTTGGTTGTGCGCTAGGCTACAAACCTTCGCACCACGAATGAAGAAATGCTTTTGTTTTGGACTGTGAATCGAGAAATTTATGTCAGTTTTCCATCTTAAGATTTGGTTTCAAATATTCACGGTCATATTTCTGTTGGAATCCACGGTGTGGCACACATGTCAGCGCCTTCTGAATGTTACGATTTTCAGCATTGTTTCACCACATTGCCTCCTTCCTGGTTGGCCTGATAAGCTCAGCTGCTTCACCATGTCAGGACCATGTCCTGTGCCATTTTCTTTCTGCTGTTTCTATCCAAAATTGCACAGCCGAGTTCATCAGAGTGGGATGGCCCGGAGTGGGGAGTGCCGCTTCAAGTGTTGAAAAGGAAATGTGAGGAAGGCGAACACTGAAGCCAAGTGCAAGATTTTACTTTTAGGGGTGCTCCGACTTGTAGCAAAATTGTACAGTAACCATTAGTGTTCTATACGGGCACTAGAGTGAAACGACTGTGCGTCTGCGTCTTCATGACCACTCCACGCCGCCGGGCACGCAACTAACTCCATGACCATTGCATTGCAGGCTGATGGATCAAGCTGCTAGAACTGGCTGGGACAAGGTGGCCTGCAGGTGATTTGATGGCGTTTGCGTCTGCACACTGTGTAATACTCCGTATTTGGTTAGGAACACAGCAGGCGAATTTGGTAGTCAATTATCCATGGATCTGTTTTTTCCATGTAGTTAGAGACGAGGTGGAGCAACGGGAGAGAGCTACCCATGCACGCATTGATGCACCGGCTATCTGCAGAAACTTGACTCTTCTTACATGCATGTTGCTTTCGGTTGATCACTGGCCGGCCCGTTGCCTGCCTGTAATGCTTTTTTTTTTGAGTAAATCGCACTGTCGGTTACACAACTCGTTGCGCGTGTGCACTTAAGTCACACAACTGAAAAGCGGGAATAACGGGTCACACAACTGAACAAGTGGGTGCACGCTGGTCACAAACAAGACACGTCATCCCGTTTTGGACTGAAAATTTTCAAAAATCCACCTGGCGTAATATTAGGTGGGTTATATTGCAAAAATTGCCATCGTGTGCGCGCCCTGTAGGCGTTCGACAAAATGCCCGTCGTGTCCTGGAACCATGTCGCCCGGCCGGTGGGGTGAGCAGGGGCGCGGTGGGCCGGCGGCCGCGCCCGGCCAGCAGGGCACGGCGGCGGCGCTCGGCCAGCAGGGGGCGCGGTGGGGCGGTGGTGGCGCGAGCAGGGCCAGCAGGGGGCGCGGTGGCCACGGACGAGGTGGCCAGCCACTTCTTGAAGCGCGCGTTCCAGCTACCCAAGAGGCACCGATGACCGTAGGCTCTGCAGCCATTGCAGGCAGAGCGTGTGTGCTGCAGACTGACTCGTAATATATGTAAATTAATCAATAAGAGGGATGGTGAGGAGGCAGAGAAAGCAAGCGCAGCGGAGGTACGAATCGAGCGTGGCAGCAGCCGGCACGAATCACGCACGGACGAGAGCTTCTACGGCGTGGCGGGGGCATCCAGCACGAATCGAGCGTGGCGGCGCTGCTCGGCGCCTCACGCACGCTGCACCTGGCCGGCGGCGCAGCTCGGCACCTCACGAATCGTCACGAGATGGTCGGCGGCGGTGAGCTCCCGCACGATTCACGCGCGGACGACGAATCGAGCGCGGCGAGCTCAAACTCCGGCTTGATTTGTGGGTGGTGTGGCTGGTGGATGCAGGTCTGGCGGCGCGGCTGCAGTAGATGGAGGAGAAGATGGAGGGCAGGCCTGCTAATATGATTTTTGCAATATGACCCTTATAAAATAACACCAGGGTCTTTTATGAAAAGTTTCAGTCCAAAACGGGGTGAGGTGGACTGTTTGTGACCTAATTGCACCCGTCTGGTCAGTTGTGTGACCCGTTATTCCCGTTTTTCAGTTGTGTGACTTAAGTGCACATATGCGACGGGTTGTGTGACCGCCAGTGCCATTTACTCTTTTTTTTGGGTTGCTGTCCCCTCGGTTGTGATATGTGCATGGGACTCGAAGGCCTCTCTTTGATTTGTCTGATTCAGAAAATAGGAAAAACACAAAATCACAATGGGTCTCAAAGCCCTATTCGATTGGTCTGATGCGTAAAATAGGGTTTCAATGTAAATTTGATGAAGGATAGATGAATCTTAAGGTATATACTTGTTAACTCGACTCTTAAGCCATAATGAGTTTGAGCAGAGTTTTGGAGTAGTATATACTTGTTAAGCTCATGAGTTACCAGTTTATTTTGCACAAACGGTAGCGTGATGTACGATCGAGGGTGAGAAAGAAGGTTGGACCCTTGAGAAAATCTTGAAGAAATTTGTGCCCAAAACCTAAAGGGAGATAGTGCAATGCAGCACACGACACTAACTGTTTATCTACTCCGCGATCACTTTTTTCGTGACGAGGAACAGTTAGGAAATCGAACAATGTACATCGTTCGTAGAAACTGGTAGAGTAGCAAGATGGGTAGATGCAGGTTATGCATGAGCATGCCTGGTCGGGCTAACCTCCCGTGCTCCGGAGATCTACCACACCTCTTGAGGAACGAGACTTGTCCCCTGTGGCGATTTGCTCTCTTTGAGCGCTTCCCCTCCAGATCCCCGCGCCGGCCTCTCTCCCCCCTGCCCCCGGCGGCCATGGTGGCCGGCGGTGAGTGGGAGGGAGGTCTGGTTGCTTTTAGTTTTAGGTTTTTCCCTTGCTAGTTCCTTCCCGGCGAATAAAGTGGCGCCCGGATCCGGATCCATCTCGAGCCTCCCTCAGGCCTCTCTTCCTTGGCTGCGCTGCAACGAGGTGGAAGGTTGGAGAGAGGGCGGCGGTGGTTCTTATGCCGGCACCTTTCTGCCGAATCCATGGCGGGGTACAACTTTGGCTTGCCTTGCTCCTTTCAACCTGTCCCTTTCTTGCTGCAATAATTTTGTTCTGGAGGCTCTGTTATGGAATCCCTCCCTGCCGGAGTTTGATCTGGTAGGTAGCTCGCTGGAGATCTCGATCTGGTGCTGCCTCAGGAGGTTTTATTTGAAGATGCAGCAGCCTCAGATCATGGAATTTATATGCCTCCCCAATTTCACTATGAGCGGCAGTTGCGGGATCTCCATCCTTGCCTTCGCTGAGTGTGACGCCTTGATGGTGGTCATCTCTTCTGAAGACAAATTGAAGCTCCCGTGTTCATCTAGCACCACAAGACTGTCCATCGGCGGGCGGCCGGCATGCAAGATTCAGAATGTGAGCATGATGTTGCAGGTGAAAAACCTGCACACGAGAAAAGGAGTGGCTGCTCCTGTCCCTTGTTTTTCTGCTCAGTGTGCTGTTGCTGTGCAAGACGCAAGCCGGTGTGGTGCTGCTGAATTTTCCCAAGATTTGATAGTCGGATGGGAGGCCTTCAGCAGCCGGTATGATATGAACAATCTTCACTTCCAGAATGTTATCTTTGCTGCTCACTGCTGGAAATGTCAGTTTGGGAATCTATTGCTTAGTGTGAACTTGTGGTGCCAAGCTAATTTAACTGCTGTAGCTTTACTAGATGTTCACACACAGCAAGGCAGCAAAAATAATCAGTTATGCTCACTTACAACAAACAGGATTAATGGGCTGAAAAGATATTGGAATTGCCTAGATGCTTGCAAGACCATCAACAGTGGCAATGCTATAGGGGTGCAGGACAGATTCTTGATGAGTTCAAAAGGCACAATGTTTTGCTTGTCAGCTGATCACTTTGTAGAAGATGCCGTCCTTCTGCCGTTCGGGCTGTGTCACCAGAGATGGACGACAATATCTCTGTTGTTGATCCCCAGATTCAACGGCAAGGACACTTTGAGACTGAGCTCGGTGATGGTTCCTCAAAATCTTCAGCTCAGTCTTCCTAAGCCTCGAGTGCATACGCCGGATAGACTGTTGGGAGAGCCACCCGCGGGGCATCAACTGGTATGGAGCACGATGGAGGCCCCTCCACCACAGCGCCGCCGGCAGCCAAACCACTACTCCCTACGCTATGTACACGGCGTGATCCGTCGATCCCCCATCCTCCCGCCGCCGGAGCGGCTGCCGGAGGGTGAGAAATCGGCCGGATCGACGCCGGCGAGGTGGAAGCAACGGTGGGTCTCAGAAATCGCCTCGCTCTCTACTGTAGATGGGGAACGAGGAGTCGGTCCAACTCGAAGGCATCTGACTCAATAATTCGCAGCAATGGGGTCAGCAGGTAACAAACATACTATATTATTACTAGGAATTTTAGAGAAATTTTTAATTAGTCTACGTAATGGCTAGGGAGAATCTGCATCGAATCTGGCCTGTATACGTCAGTAATCCAATCCAATGGGTAATCGTTAGTTTTTTTTCCCGGGGAATCGCTAGTTTGTTGTAGTAACAAAAGTCACACCAAACATTTTGACACCTACGTGTATGGGGGTTAATTTCATCACATGTCGCAGTCCGTTCAAATCCTGGCAACATTAGTTAATTAATTCGGTGGCGTGCTCTCAATTCAAAACCGTCAACTGCCCATGTAATTAAACACCACTAATTGTAGTGTGGCCATACCAGACAACACACCCAGCAGTGCGCAGGTGCCCTGCGGAAGATTATTTGATAATCTTTGGTATTAGACTAGTCATAATGGGGAGTAACATTGAGTAGTAACATATTTATGTTACTACCTATTGTTACTATCTCTATAGTGAGTGGTAACTTATTTGTGGTGTCATGCATGATAGCATTTATTAGGTTGTAGACTCATTTTGCCTTATAGTGTGTGATGTTTCGGTAACTAGCTATGTTACTCCAACCTGCTCTCTCCTCATTAATTACTTGACACGTCATCTTTTTTATCTATGTGGCATTGAAGTTAATAGCAATGTTCCACCCACTACGACTAGTCTTATGGGTTGCCAGGCTGCATGTCGTGACGCGTGAAATGGCACGGCAAGTGGCACTGTGTGCAAGCTCGGCACAACACAACGAGGCACGCCAAAAGGCAGACCAAACGCCAAGTGGCTCGACGCGGCGCTCGCAGGGCATGCGCTGGGTGATCTGGGTGGGAGCTGCCGTGCATGCACAGCAACACATGCCTCCGCGCCACCCACTGGCACTCGCACTGGACGCGCCCCGCCACTGATCGCTAGCTGATGACTGCCAGAGTTTAACCTCCGTGGTGCCGCTGCTAGCGGCGCGCGTTGAGGGTACGCCACGGAACGCCGAACGCAGCGTGCAAGAGTGAATGCAAATGCATCAGAGTGCACGTGTTCAATATTCATCCTGGATTTTAGGATTCTCGTTTGTTTCATATTCTAAAATTTAAACATATCATCATTTCATGTAAAGAGAAAAATTGATGTGACAATTAGTTAATCAGGTCATTTATTTTTGGTAACATATACTCCCTCCGTCCGGTTCAATGGGGTGTTGATAGCAATTCTCTGAATCCTAGGTTAGGTATTTACTGGTTGGGGCTAAAATTTTGAATTCATTAGTGGAGAGAGGCAACCATACCCAAACTAGAAGTGGATCAATGCAAACGTGCCTAAAAGGTGGAGGGATTTTGGGACTGCATGATTTCGAAGTGTGTCCTTTGAACCGGAACGGAGGGAGTATGTCTATAATATAACAAAATGAATCAGTTCATGATAACATAAAATATGTTACTCGTACTATCTATGTTACACATGTTACGTTTCGAGCGAAATCTCTGCGTTTTTGGCCGTGACAATATGCTGATAGTTAAGAGTGTGGTGTCGCTTTACTCTTGTGGGAATCCTTCCGGGTATCATTTACGTGTCAAGGTTTCGGTTGAAAACTCTAGCCCATTTTTCCTTGACTCGGCTGACGGCGCGTTACGCTGTTACCCTTTATGGGGGTGTCGTCGGGAGCTCTTGTTCCATCCGGTTGCAACATGTCGGCGCCTTTGGCTTGCTTTCATCCTAGTGTTAAGCTTGTTCGGCTGTCTTGGAGTGGTTTTGTTGCTCTCATATCTCTTACATGTCTCCTCATCGTCACAATCCACGGTACTAGCTATCCTCTGGTAGGACCGACGCTTCACGACCTCGAGAAAGAGGGCATTCCAATCGATAGCTTGGTGTGCTCGGTCCTTCGAGTTCCGATGGTTTCTCACATCGACGCTTTTTCTGTTTCTTATAGATACTCTAGGTCGTCTTTTGTTAGGTCTGGCTTCTCCTGTTTTCATGCTTGGTTTCAAGTTGGTGGTGTTCTCACCTTTCCGCTGAGATGCCATTTTTCTCTTTTGATCTGCTTCTATAGGGTTTCCTCACCAATTTGTATCGGTTCGGATTTGTGTTTTATTTATAGTGCGGGACGAAGTCCTATTTCGAGATATGTTACTCCCCATTCGAAATTTGGGGAGCTTTTCCAAGTGCTCTTTGCACTATGTCTATCTGATGGGGAAAGAAAAACAATTCAATTGGGATGACCAAATCGCCCTTTAGTATTTTGCTGATTGATGAGTGGGTGCTTGAAAATTGAAATCCTATGTGGTTTAAATAGAGGTAAGCATGGCCCGATTAAATCTAGCTATTGCTTAATGCATCGTTTGAAAGGAATGGAGTATGCGAGTCCATGTTGATCCAGTACGCGTTACTCATTTATGCAAACCTAGCCGGCTCACCCTACATGACTAAATCGATCAATCAATCTCGTACTCTAGAGATCACTCATGCCCATGTGCCACCGGCCAGGAAATGAAGTGCATGCACACACGAACAGGGAGCAGTCCACATTAACTGAATGAGGTCTTACACAAAACAAATCGTCTACTACATCGTTTACTTTCCTAGAATTTCTTGTTCCCCTCAAAATCCATGAATTGTTTTAACCTAGGACTAGGAGGTATCGAGAGAGAGAGAGAGAGAGAGAGAGAGAGAGAGAGAGAGAGAGAGAGAGAGAGAGAGAGAGAGAGGAGATGGTGATAGCCGAACAAGCATTTCGGCAGCAGTAGAACAATATTTTTCTTGGGATATTTTTCCTAAGAATCACCACAGAATATACTACTCCTGGCGCACTGCGCAGACCGGGTCGCAGAATCTCGCCATTAACAAACATTTTACTTGTCTCGTCCTCCTCACATGGAGGCGCTGGATCGGTCTCATCGATGGAACCACAAAGATTAATTAATCTACCCAGCGCCACCATTGCACAAGACGAGACAAAGAGCCCCGGACCTCGGAGATTAGCTAGCGTAAACACTGAGAGCGCCATTAACAACGAGGTTTATTCTTTTTCCATCGTCGACGTCCACGCCATGGACGCCTTGTCGCCTCCGACCGTCCGACGTCTTCCGTCCTCTCTCTCTTCTCGTCGCAGCGTTCGTCGCTCTTCCTTTTTCCTCTCAAGAAAGCCAGTCACTTTGGCGTGTTTAGAATTGTTGCCCGGATGAAACAAATTGGTTTAGTACTTTGGTAAGTGGCCAACAAACATATATAATGGATTGGTACGAAAAGAGTGTTAGGACATATGGTGGTAACTATCCACAGTTTAAAAAGCAACAAGTTTCTGAATGATTCGTCCGTGCTGACTTTTTCTCGTTTCTGCAAATATCATTATTTTTACCATGGTGGTTGCATGGTGCCAGCGGCACGAAACTGTGAATATATACATCTTCCATCTAAAAAGAGAACAATATCTCATATGTCCTCCGTGAAATCCACTTTTGCCACCGGGTAGATGCATTCCTTCGTGAAAATCCACTTTTGGCACCGGGTTCATATGCATGAATGCATGATGCATCCACCTGGTATTTAAAAAGCATATTTCAAAATATTGAAACGTTTTAAAATAAAATTTCGTGGATACATTCTCACATTCTACGTGTTCAAAAATTTGTTTTGCGAAAAACCGATTTTTATGACCCGTGTAAGAAACACATAAAATGTCTCGTGAGAAGACTTACCAATTTTTTTTGTCAACATGCCATGAAAAATATCTTTTTTCATGAAACAATTTCGTGAACACTTAGCTATTAAAATCCACGCGTAAAGTTTGTTGCAATTTTTTTACGATCTACGTAAAAGGACAAAAAAATGTCTCGTGAAAAGACGATTTCATCACTAAAATTTATCATGACCAAAATTGTCAATTTTTCGCGAATACATAGAATATTAAGATCTCCTTAATATTTTCTCTATATTTTCGACATTTTAAATTGTTTAAAATACATTAGAACTTGGCGCATATGCACCGGGAGTCAAAACATTCGCACACGTATTTCTTTTGAATTCAGTCCACAACCAGCTGAAGCATGCACAACGAGGCGCATGTGGTGACTTCGTCAATATCAAGACTCGATCCGCCGGCTCAGTATTTCGGAGTTGCTCATAGGGGTAGGGTGTGCGTGCGTACGTTCATAGGGGTGAGCGTATGCGCATATATGTGAGCGTCTGCGTTCGTACTGTGTTTCGCCAAAAAAAATGATTTGAAGAAGTATACCCATCACGTAGACAGCACCAAAAACATATGCGCATACCGGGCGCAGAGTACCAAAATCTTGCACGATTTTGAACCAGACCTAGATGGAACTAGGAATTATACTGTGATCGATACCATTTTGGAAAGCAAAGTGCATATTCTCTCGTCTCTTCCCAATTTCTCGACCGCCGCTGGGACGGAGATTACGATGTTCAGCGCCGCCGTGGACGGCCACGATTTTTCTCGACTGCCCGCGCCGATGTTTACTCCTCTCTTGTTCTCTTCCTCCGTTCCGAAACCTCTCTTTCCGTAGTCAAAAAAAAAAAACTCTCTTTCCCGGAAATGCCCTCCCATCCGCGCACGTGCAGCATTGTGTAATCTGCATCTGAGATCGCGAAACGACCGGAGGGCAGTACGGTCATTTCTGTTACTCATAAGACCTCCCGCTCGTCGTCATGGCGTCCCAAGCTTTGTTTTTTCTCGGTTTCTCCCTCCCTCCGTCCGTCTCGCGTGGCCGACCTGTCTTCTCTTCTCACCTGCTTCTCCCCCGCAGTATTAAAACCCCATCGCCTTTCGCCCAACTCCGTGCGCGAGCACGGATCGGCGGAACAACAAATACAGCGCCACCGAGAGAGTCCAGCGCCAACCACCTCCCCTCACCACCAGCGCCGCGCGGGACCGGCGGCGCCGGTTAAATTTATCTGTTTGGCGCGGCTCACGGAGGATCGGTTCAGTCAAAGAGCGCCGCGCGATTGAGGGCTCGGGACCTCCGCCGGCCGCCGCACCATGGTGGCGAGCATTGCCGGGGCGTCGGCGCACGCGGCGACGGGCTGCCGGACGGCCAAGAGGGAGCCGGCGCACATGCACGGCGGCGGCGGCATCCGGCGGTCCCGCTCCGAGCCGCACCTCCGCTGCTCCCGCCGCGGCGGCGCCGCGGGCGCCTCCCTCACCACCAGCCGCTCCATCGGCGTCTTCCCGTTCCAGTTCGGCGCCGCGCCGCTCCGCCCGAGTGCGCCGCTCCCCGACGGCGACGGATACCGGCTGCTCACCGTGTGCGCCGGCGAGACCGATCCGGACCCGGAAATGCCGCAGGTCAGGAGGCCCGACGACCACTGGCTGGACCGCCTCCTCGAGCTCCGCTCCCGCTTCCACGACCCGACCAAGCGCTTCTTCGCCGAGGACGACGGCAACCTCTTCGAGCACGACGACGACGACGACTACGGCGGCCACGTCGACGGCGGCGGCTGCGGCGTCAGCTACGATGAGGAGGACGACGACGCGGCGCAGGATGACAAGTGGGACCGCGAGTCCTTCGTCAAGCTGCTGGCGCGGGCCCCGCCCGGCGATGCCCGGCTGTTCGCGCAGCTGGCCTTCCTCTGCAACATGGCCTACGTCATCCCGGAGATCAAGGTGAGCACTAACCTCAGCGAGCAAACTAACCATTGAATTACTGCCGTCCGGTCGGGATTCGACGGTGTCGATCTTCCGATCTGGCCGCCCGTATTAGCTTAACTAATAAAAACGGCACCTCTTAATTGCAACGAGAGTCGCCACGCGTACAGGCTGGGAGATGCCTCCGCGGGCCCACTAGGTCTAGGAATATTAATTTCTAGAAGAATTTTGTGTGGCTAATGAATCGATGCTTTGTTGGAGTGCCATTAATGTTGCCCGATTTAGGTAGGAAAGCAAGCAGCAACCGTGGCTTTAATTTCCCGGCCTCACCGATTATCTTGGTGACCACCATGTCCAATAATCTCCATGCACATTAACACTACTAGTATCAGTAGCACATTGTTTAGGACCAGTATTTAGGGACCCCACGAACTAGAACGTGTGCTAATTTCGTTTTGACAAATTCGTGCTTTAATTCGTGGCCTTTTCGTTGTTAGTTTGTGGCCTAAATCCAGAAATCAATCACAATCAACATGGAGTAGTTTTCTGGAATCAAGGAGGGCATTTTCTAGGTACGTAGTTGGCTGAAAAGTTTTGCTGGAGTAGCAATTTCTGGTTGGGACTTCTGAGTAGTTGTTGCGTAGTGTCATTCTTGTTCGCACTCAATTCGATGTGTACATTTCCGTCCAGTTGCATTCTATCCATCCTTGGTCAACGATCATCCATAGATCATGTGACAGTTTCTAAGCGGAAATTGGCTTAACCCATAGTATTTTGAATTTAAATTGTTAATCGGGAAATTAACTATCCTAGATGAATGTTTATATGGACAATACAAGTGTACTCCGTATATGTGAAGAAACCTGAATTTGTTGTTGTTGGGACTGTAGACTGCTGAACTGAAAAAACACTACGGACTGGAGTTGGTGACGTCATCGGTACAGAAGAAGGCGGAGGCGAGCGCCATAAGCGCCCACGTGGACGTCGACTCCACCGGTCCACTGACGAGCGATGCGCCGCAGTACGAGGTTGCTGCGGAGCCACAGCCACGGCGGCCGATCCGCCGCTCGAACCACCTGGCCTACGAGGTGGCCGCGTCGGCCGCGTCATACGTCCAGGCGCGAGCGCGCGGCCTGCTCTCGCTCCGCGAGCAACAGCAGACACCTGCTGGGGATCAAGACCGGCTGTACAACTCCGGGATGGCGGCGTACGTGGCCGCGTCGACGGTGACGGCGGTGGTGGCCGCCGAGGACGAGGCGCGGCAAGAGGCCGCGCGTGACCTGCGGTCGCCGCTGTCCTCGCCGTGCCAGTGGTTCGTCTGCGACGAGGCCGACCGGCGCACCCGCTGCTTCGTCATCCAGGGCTCTGACTCGGTCGCCTCCTGGCAAGCCAACCTCCTCTTCGAGCCCACCACATTCGAGGTGCTTATACATATAGTTGCATTACATTTCACGGAAGAAAATTAAGAACATTGATCCATGGCGAACGAAGTATATGCTAACGGCGTTTTGGATTGTTTTGCTGATCAGAACACGGGTGTTCTGGTGCACCGCGGTATCTACGAGGCGGCGAAGGGCATCTACGCGCAGCTGATGCCGGAGATCGTGGCGCACGTGGCGAAGCACAAGGAGAGCGCGCGTCTGCGGTTCACTGGACACTCACTCGGCGGCAGCCTCGCGCTGCTTGTGAGCCTAATGCTGGTGGCGCGTGGGGTGGTCGCCCCGGAGTCGCTGCTCCCGGTGGTGACCTTCGGCGCGCCGTCGGTGTTCTGCGGGGGGCAGCGCGTGCTGGAGGCGCTCAGCGTCGGCGAGGGACACGTCCGCGCTGTGGCAATGCACCGCGACATCGTGCCGAGGGCCTTCTCGTGCCGGTACCCAGGCCACGCCGTCGCGCTGCTCAAGCGACTCAACGGGGCGCTGCGCACACACCCCTGTCTGAACAGCCAGAAGGTGCTGTACACGCCGATAGGCGCGACGTACATCCTGCAGCCGGACGGCAAGGCGTCGCCGCACCACCCGTTCCTGCCCAAGGGCGCGGCGCTGTTCCGTGTCGACCCGGAAGAGCGCGCGAAGCGGCCTGAGAGGACCGTCGTGGCCAGTGCCCTGCGCGCGTTCCTCAACTCGCCGCACCCGCTGGAGACGCTGAGCGACCTCTCGGCCTACGGCGCCGAGGGCGCCATCCTCCGGGACCACGAGTCCGGCAACTACTTCCGGGCGCTCTACGCCCTCACCAAGGTCGCGCCACGGCGCCGGAAGCAGCCGGAAATCGTCTGGCGGCTTCCCGGCGTCGAGCGGCTGCAGCACTACTGGTGGCCGGGGGTAGCTGACACTGTGCTCCCGAGGCCGGTGGTGGTCCGGAACAAGGAGCTGGTCGCTGAGGCCTGAATTACTGGGAGCAGGTCTACATTCTTTGGGTTCTTTGGTATGTTAACTGTTGAGCACATGCGTCAATGGTCAGACTTTCTTGGTGTAGGCTTAGTGTACATTGTAAGCGTATAGTAGTAGTATCGATCTGGTTTCTTGTCCTGGTGGCCTGCAAAGTTGTGCAGGCTGCTGAATAATGCAAAGGTGATCTGTCAAGGGTTTATATGATCCAATGAACTCCACCTGTAAATCCGTTGTTTTAATGAAAAGATTTCTTAATTTTCTATGCCGAACAAGCTTTTCATTGAATCAGTGTCAGCTCCCGATATTAAATCCAAAGGAGAATGATGTTATCATGTGATCCAATGAGCATCATATGCCGAGCTGTTCGGCTGGCAGTCCCATCAGTCATCAGATATTTGGGAACCCCAACACATTATCGGATACTCTCAAATGGGGAGTGGAAAATGGTTGAGAAACGTTTGGAGAAGCAGTTGGAAAGTAAAAACTCCTCTGTGCCGGCGGTCGGTTTGTCCTCGTCAACTCCAGCAATATGGCGCGTTATACTCTATCCTTCCAAAAACCCTAAGGGCTTGTTTGATTCACAGGGTAGGAAACTCAAAGGATTAGGAAAGGAATAGGAAAGGGAAAGGATGACAGGTGTAATCCTTGCCTCGTACCTTGTGCACAGGAATAAAAACATGAGGTGTGAGTGAATTGTTTCTTCCTCCAAGTTTTGCATTGCAATTAGGATGTACGGGAAAAATTCCTCTAGTTTTCCTTTGAGTCATTCCTGTGAATCAAACGAGTGAATAGTGCCATCTCCTGATTTTTTCCTATTCCTCTACTTTTCCTCCATAGTTCCTACAAATCAAACGAGCACTAAAGATTTCTCCAAAGATTGACAAGGAGACAGTGGAAAAAGAATAGACAGGATAAATGGAATGTGTGTGTCGTCCAAAGGAACCCCGGAATCCAAATCTCGAGGCTAAAAACTTTCTTACGGATAAAGGGGCATGACAAATCTTTTCAAGAGAAAATACATGGGTTCAAAGGTTATCCTCTGTTTTACTAGAAGCCAGGGGATTACCAATTTTTGGTTACTCTAATGGCAACGAAATAAGCACTTCTTCAGATTAGATCTTTCTTAATTAAGGATGGCTCGGTTATTCGGTTACGCAGGGATTTTTTGCTTGCAAATGCCCCTCTCGGGGACAAGTATTCTTCTTAATTATCACAGTACTGCAAGCAATAAAAATGATACCATCGCAGAAGTACTAGGAACAATCTCAACCATCCTAACATTTAGATGGAATTTAGCCGTTGGGCGTCCTCCGGCATGGACCGCCCTCTCAGGGCGGTGTGCAAGATCCATTCTGGTAGAATCTACATTAGAATGAAAAATATCGTATTGACCTTCATATACAAAGCACTAGTCCATTCCGATGCTCCAGTAATTAACATTAAGCACATTTGGAAAAACGAAGGTACGACTGAAACTTATAATCTTCTCAATGAAGTGTTTGTGCAACCAAATATAACCTCGCAAAGTGCAACCAGCAAAATAGTACAAAGTGATGCTTCTATGAATACGAAGAGAATAGAACACTTTTTCTTGCAACTTTGTGTACTCTATATGGCCAGTCATCCAATTGGTTTCAAACTTGTAGACACCTCACATTGTTGTTAACATTTTTGACAACTAGTTGCGAGGCATAGATCGCACGGATATAATCTCATAGGGTGGGAGAAGTTTCTTTATAATGATCGCTATGACTATGTAGATATGATGTGGTTTTTAATACTAAAAAAATATCTCCTTTGCCGGTTATTTTCCACTGTGAGCATTGGCTCTGGTCATGGTCCATTCTTCACAGACCAGAACACCATGCACTGTTTACGGCGTGCCCTTGCGGTTTCCTTATTATGGAACACAAAAACTTAAGTGGAAATTGTACTGCAATAACCAAATGACATTGTTATAGCATTTGTCTGTGTTTATGACAAAGAACAAAAAGTATTGTTTGACCTCAGACTTTTGCACGAGAAAAATTCACACACCTTGAATTTTGTGTATTAGTGTCCTCTTCTAATGAATATGACACGTCCTGCAAGCAACAACAAAAAGGGAATTCACAGGATAGAAAACAGAACTTTTATAAATATAACTGAGAATTGAAAACAAATTGCCACACTAAACCTTTGCCACCTTAGTCATGATCTTGTGACTGACTGGTTGCAACTTATATGTATCCAAGAAGATAACAAACCAATGTAAGAGTGCAGTGGCGTATCCAGGGAAAAATTGGTGGGTGGGCACACCGCAACCAAAATGTCGCACCGTGGATTTTTTTGCCAAATAAACAATATAAATAGCGAGGGGGCAGGTCGACGAGGGGTGGTCCGCGAGCGTGAGGGGGTCGGCAGAGATTGGCAGTAGCTAGGTCGCCATAGGGGTGTGAGCAAGCGAGCAAGGTCGAGACATGACCAGAAGACGCGTGGCGCGAGGGGATTGTCAGGGGATGGTGGCTAAGCCTGGGTGTTCGGTCTGTTCTTATTATCTTTGGTCTTTTCGGTTTCCTTGTACTTCCTCCGTCCATAAAAAGATGTCACAACTTTGTCCAAACATGGATGTATTTAGACATACTTTAGTGTGTAGATACATGCATGTTTGAAAAAAGTTGAGACATTCTTTTATGGACAGAGGGAGTACTTGGTTTTCAGTCATGACGATATAGACAAAATAGAGAAAAATGGCTGCACGAGTATATACAAAATGGCAGCACAAATCGATTATGATTTCAGACATTTTACATTATGATTTGAAGCACAAAAACTAGACAAACACTTCACTTGTTATTCCCTGTATATTGGCAGCACAAGTATATAAAAATGCCAGCACATCAGTATTAAATTAATCACTATCGGTCAAGAAATCTAGTACTAGTACTAGTAGAGCGGAGGAGAGCAAGTAGGAGGCAGGGCCCAAGGAAAGATCTGACCAATTTGATCGATCAGGAGATGGTGCAGCGAGGCAGCGAGCGAAGGTTCCTTTGTTCGGCCGCCACTCTTTTCCAAAAGCCCTATAGCAACAGAAAAAAGGCCACAACAAATGATGGCCCATCGTATATGGGGTGGGGTGGGGGGGTGAATTTTTTCCCCAAAGTTCTGGGTGGGCCACGGCCCCCCGGCCCACCCGCTGGATACGCCAGTGTAAGAGTGAGGAAGGGCTAAGGACTGATGAAAGATCCACTGAAGACATAAAAAAAGTATAGTCAAATAGCTCAATATTGGCCAAACAACAACTCCTGAAGAATATTCAAGCATTCGAATTCATCCATCGAAGGACTAAGGTACATAGAGAGGAGGTAGCCTAGATCAAATTCAAAAACACTGATACACTCCCCGCCAATGGGCAATGGTCGGATCAGATCGCCGTAGATGGCCATATGCATGTTTTTGGTTGAAAATTGTCGCTATTCAGTTTAGTCTAATGAGCGACCCTCTAACAGGTTTTTTTGTTTTTGTTTTGTGGGCACTCTGACATGTAGTCGGCACGTAACCTAGTGCGTAGCTAAACAAGGTATGTATGAAACCTGACTACACTCATAAATACCGGCCGATCGAAGCGTGAGTTTTGATCAAGTCGATCGCCATGGCGACGGTGCCCGCCGCCTCGCGTGCCGGCAGCGACCGGCTGAGCGATCTTCCGGACTGCCTGCTACACATCGTGTTGTCGTCCCTCCGCTCCCGGCAGGTGGTGCAGACTTGCCTGCTGTCGCGGCGGTGGAGGCACATATGGCGCTCCGTGCCATGCCTCGACGTCGAACAGCGAGACTTTCTGTTGGTCGAGCCGGAGCCGGAGGCGCCCGACCACGCCGCTTCCCACGCGGATCGGGAAGTTTACAAAAAGGTGCAGAAGGGGAGCTTCGACGAGAAGCTCAAGCGGAAGCGCAGCTTCGAGGACTTCGCCGATGCCGTACTACCCCTCAATGGCACGTGGCCCCTCGAAGCGTATCGACTCCACATCGCCGACTAGGATCTCCGCGAGGCCTCGTACCGGTGGATACGCCGCGGTCTAGCACGCCGTCCCGACGAGCTCCGCGTCGCCTACGGCTACACATCTCACGACTATGATCCGCGGTTTTCCTTCGACTTCATCTCCGGCGGCACCGGGGCGCTGCCCCTTACTAGCACTCTAAGGAGGCTGCACCTTTCCGGATTGACCATAACGAAAAAGTTCGCGGAGGAACTCAGATCCGAGTGCCCAGTCCTGGAAGACTTGAAGCTTGTCAAGTGCAAGTACGACTACGAGATCAACGGCCGCATCACCTCCCGCTCCCTCAAGAGGTTGCACATCGAGGAGCGCTGCGACAGCTACATCAGCTTCAGGTCATTAGACCCTCTCGCCTTGCCTGCCCTTGTTTCCTTGAACCTCGACAACGTCAGCCTGCCGGACAGTGAAGTTGAGTTGCAGTCCCTCGCGGTGGCATCCATCACAGATCCAGATAAGTATGCCCTCGGCGAATGTCGCTTCTTGAAATCCCTGCGCAACGCCAGAGTCTTGGAACTCCAGAATTTTAACACGACGGTACGCCAATCAAGTCGTTCTCCTCATCGCAGCTTCGCAAAGCACTCTGTAACTAAACCTCTAGCTTGTGTCTTGTGTTCTTATGGGTATATTATATGTTTCTAATATTCAGGGATTGCTCCAGGATGAACCCCTAGAATTCCGCGAGTTCCACAACCTCAGGACTTTGATCCTAATAGAATGTTCCATTGGAGATGGATGCCAGGTGTTGAGGTATATCTTAGAGAATGTCCCAAATCTGGAGACACTTGTGCTGCAATTTTGCAAGGTACTGTATCCTTTGCCAATTCTCTAACGAACATATTTTCTTTTACCTGCAAAATTGACCCATCATCTTATACAAGTTTCTGGTGTCATGATCATGGAAACAGGTCTTGGGGCGTTATAGGGGGAATCAGCTTCCAGTTGCAGCGCCAGCGGTACAGCATTCCATGGGTGCAAGAACCTCAAATCTATACAAGTCAAGTATAAAGATTGTGATGTCCCTCATGCGCTTGTTGTTGTGCTGACGCAAATCGCAAAGAATGTAATGAGCCGCAGCGAAAGAAATTCTGTTGGGTGGCTGGACTGGATGCGCTGCGTCGTCTCCTGCAGCCATATCATCTCCCTCGCCCAGGTTTGGTCTTGTCTCACATTCCCTTAGTTCCAGCTCCAACCTCTCTCCCGCCTAGCACTAATTCCCACTGCTCTTTTGGTCCTGTAGCGATATGCTGCTGCTTCCGTCGTCGTCGCCGAGTCGGACAACTCTCAGTCGGACGAGGAGCACGAGTCCCGTGTGTGGAAGCACCGCCCGCGAAAGAAACAAATGAGAGATGGCGCCATCAAGGCACGCCGCAGGGCGGTTCACCCAGCCTGACGATGAAGATTGATACGCCGTTCCTTGCCATCGTGGACAATGCCGAAGCTAAGCAATGAAAACGGATCCCTCCAGGCCATTTGGGTCCCCTCCCCTGTTGCGTGAACCCAACAAAGAGTGGAATTTCGGATATTTTGACATTCAACCGATACAGGAGTTGTATTTTTTCCTCAATATCAAAAGGTCGTGATTTAGGCGTCGCCACTTCTTCACCTCCACCGTAGATCGGTCCCCCCTCCTCCGGCCGGCCTTGCCGGCGTCGGGAGGGGTGGGGAATCCGATCTATGAGTGGGGTTTTTAATAAAAGTAATATTTCAATCTAGGGTTTTAGTTGTCGTCGTCTTCATCAATGGAGATGACATCTTCTACAATAAGCAATCTTCCGGCTTTCGTTCGACGGCAAGATCTCCTTTCCGACGTCAACGGTGGTTTTGGAAGATTAAGTTTGTCTAGGTATGGTTCTTCAGATGTTGCTTCGCCAGATCAATCTTGGATTGTTTCTCATGGTTGCCGCGACGAGGATTGTCCTCGCAATATCTGTCCCGGCTACTACGTCATCGGCAATGGTGATTCGTTCTCTCGGCTCCCAACGACGTCGAAAAAGTTGTTCGGTTATTTTTCCTTGGAATTTCAGTGGTGGTGCTCTTGCCGATGTTGCTTCATTAATTTAATGGCTGCGTGCATGCACAAAGCCTTGGTATTGCGGCTCAAATTTAAAAGGGGAGAACCTTTGTTGGTATTCACATTTCTGTGGTTTGGTGTATTCATCGTTGATCTACGTCTGCCTTCAGAAAGTATAAGATTGTGTCATGGAAGAAGAAAGGGCTTAAAGATCTCAAAGATTTGCTCGTCTCTTTTAGTATTGTTTTTGTAATCGATATGATCATGTACTATTTGCTGGTTTAATATATTTGGTATTTGCTCAAAAAAAAGATCGTGATTTTTGTATGCACATCTAAAATTGGTTCGCAACAGTCACATGTTTTTGGTGACATGTCATTTTAATTCCTTCATCCAATACAGCATCATTTTTTCGGTCATGCGACTACGTGAGTGTAATAGGGAACATGTATTGGTTTTACTTCTTTTTACAAAGTGTTGGTTTACTTTTGCCAGTGAGGAAACATTGTTTGTCATTGTGTGACAGCTTTTCTCATTCAGTATCTTGTCAGTAGAAACATTCTATCCATTTATTCATCCGATTGAAACATTAAAACTCTGGTTGACACGACAACTTTGTAATGTGACGACGGCGTCATAACTACTGTAGCAGACAAATCCATCTTGGGGTCTGTGCAAAAAAGTTACGTTGATTTTTCTAAGTTTTTTTTTTTTGTTAGTTTTAGAATTTGGTTCGGGTGCAAGTAAGTTTAGCGCCAGATCATGAATTGGTTTAGGATTGAGATATTCACAACACGGGTGACGAGGTTCTATAAATCGGCGATAGCCCATCACTTTATGTGCTCACCATCATATCATTTCACATCGTCATAAAAGCAACCCTACCATATACCCTAAATCCCCTCTAAATGCAGAAGAACTGCCATAGTCAACCCACTCACTAACGTTTTTCGGGTATACGCGAAAACATCCCATCCATACGCGATACATTGGCTATGCACTAGCCATACCCAAAACCTTCTAATTCCAGCTTCCTGGTTGTAGGACGGAATCCACTTCTGGATGTCATGAGCCGAAGAAGCCTGCACCACGTTTCTGATACATGTGCAAGGAGAATGCCGGATGAACGATCGTGTGCTTAATATCTTCTTTTACAGCTCAAAGATAACCAAAATAGTACAAAGCGATGCTTCTGTGAATACGAAGAGAACAAACAACACCTTTTTTTTCCTCCCAGTGCAACTTTGTGAGTTCTACATGGTCACTTATCCAGATGGCTTCGAACTTGTATACACCTCACAATGTTGCAAACATTTTTGACAACTGGTTGCGAGGAATACATCGCAAGCAGAGAATCTCATAGGGTGGGAGAAGTTTCTTATGGTAGCTATGACTATTTGGATATGACTTGTTTTTTAATGCTAAAAAAAATCTCCTTTGCCGGTTATTTTCCATTGTGAACATTGGCCCTGGTCATGATCTACTTTTCTGAGACCGGAACACCTCACACTATTTAGGGAGTGTACTCGCGGTTTCCTTGTTATCAAACATAAAAGCAGAAGTGGAAATTGTATTGCAATAACCAAATGACATTGTTGTAGCATTTTCTGTGTTTATAACAAAGGACAAAAAAGTATTGTCTCACGTCGTATTTTTGCACGATAAAATTCACAAACCTTGAATTTTGTGTATGATCGACCTCTTCTAACTGGTATGACATGTCATGCAAACAAGAACAAAAAGGGAAATCAAAGGAGAATTGAAAAGAAATTGCGCACTAAACTTTTGCCACCTTAGTCATGATCTTGTGACTGACAAGTTGCAACTTATATGCATCCAAAAAATTACCAAACCAATGTAAGTCTGAGTGAGGACTAAAGACTGATGAAAGATGCACTGAAAACATACAGAAATAGAGTCAAATAGCTCAATATTCGCCAAATAACAACTACTGAGGAATATTCAATATTCGAATTTCATCTTCCGCTTGACTCCTGCTAGCGCGACCCAAAAGAAAAAAGCCCAGATATCATCAAAGGATTAACGTAGAGTAGCCAAGAACAAATTCCTTAACAGTCCCCGCCAATGAGGTAATGGTCGGATCATCTCGATCGGATCATGCTACAGTAGATGGCTAGATGCATGCTCCTGATTAAAAATAGTCGCTAACCAGTTGCTTTCAAAAAAAAAAAAATCGCTAATCAGTTTAGTCTAAAGAGCTATCCCCTGACAGGTACTCGGCACGTGTTTTTTTTTTTGCGGGTCGGCACGTGTAAACTAATGCGTAGCTAAACAAGGTTACGTATGAAACCTAACTACACCCATAAATACCGGACGATGGAACCGCGAGTTTTGATCAAATACGTCTCCATGGAGACGGTGCCCGCCGCCTCCCGTGCCGGCAGCGACCGGCTGAGCGATCTTCCGGACTGCCTGCTGCACATCGTGCTCTCGTCCCTCCGCTCCCGGCAGGCGGTCCAGACATGCCTGCTGTCGCGGCGGTGGAGGCACATATGGCGGTCCGTGCCGTGCATCGACGTCGACCAGCGGGACTTCTTGCTGGATGAACCGGAGACACCTGCGGCGCCAAGCCACGGCGCTTCCGACGTGGATCGGGACGTTTACTACGCTTTCGACGCGGATCGGGACGTTTACTACAAGGCACAGAAGGATAGGCTCGACGAGCTGCTCAAGCGGCAGCGCAGCTTCGAGGACTTCGCCGACGCCGTGCTACCCCTCAACGGCGCGTGGCCCCTCGCCGCGTATCGACTTCACGTCGCCGACCAGGATTTTCGCAAGACCTTGTACCGGTGGATACGCCGCGGCCTAGCGCGCCGCCCCGAGGAGCTCCGCGTCGCCTACAGCTACAGATCTCACGATCCGTCGTTTTCCTTCGACTTGGTCTCCGGCGGCGCCGGGGCGCTGCCCCTCACTAGCCGTCTAAGGAGTCTGGACCTCTCCGGATTGGCTATATCGAATGAATTCATGGACAAACTCAGATCAGAGTGCCCAGTCCTGGAAGACTTGAAGCTCGTCGAGTGCGAGTACAGCCAGTGGCGGAGACAAGCCCCAGGCTGCCCTGGCCTTCGCCCGGGGCGTGCACGCAAAAGGCAGGCTTGACTGTAGCCACAGTCGCGACTGTAGCGCACTGTAGCTACCGTGCCTCTGGGGCTTGAGATTTTCCTGGCTACGGCCCTGAGTACAGCTACAATTTCAGCGGCAGCATCGCGTCCCGCTCCCTCAAGAGGTTGCACATCGAGGGGCGCTCCGACAACTACAGCAGCTTCAGGTCATTAGACCCTCTCGCCCTGTCTGCACTTGTTTCCTTGAACCTTGACAAGGTTTGGCTGCCGGAGAGTGAGGTTGAGTTGCAGTCCCTCGCCGTTGCATCGATCACAGCAGATAAGTGTGCCGGCGAACATTGTTTCTTGAAATCTCTACGCAACGCTAGAGTCTTGGAACTTCGGAGTTTTACCACAACGGTACGTCAATCAAGCCAAGCCATCCTCATCACAGCTTTGTAAAAATGTAAATTACTCTGTAATTAAACATCTAGGCTGTGTTCTTATGGGTATATTATATGGTTTAGGGATTGCTGGAGGATGAACCCCTAGAATTCTGCGAGTTCCATCACCTCCGGACCTTGATCCTGATAGAATGTGACATTGGAGATGGATGCCAGGTGTTGAGGTACGTCTTAGAGAACGTCCCAAATCTGGAGACACTTAGTGCTGCAATATTGCAAGGTACTGTATCCTCTCTGCCAATTCTCTAACGAATATATTTTTCTTTTACCTGCAAAACTGAGCCATCATCTAATACATGTTTCTGCTGTCCTACAAACGGGTCTTAGGGCGTTATAGGGGCGTATCGGCTTCCAGTTGCAGTGATACATCATTCCACAGGTACAAGAACCTCAAATCTATACAAGTCAAGTATAAAGAAGATAACGATGTCCCTCATATGCTTGTTGTTGTGCTGACGCAAATCGCAAAGGATGTAATGCGCCGTAGCAATGGAAATTCTGTTGGGTGGCTGGACTGGATGCGCCGCGTCGTCTCCTGCAGCCATATCATCTCCCTCGCCCAGGTTTGGTCTTGGCTTCCCATTCCCTGAGTTCCAGCTTCAACCCCCCTCCCGCCTAGCCCTAATTCCCACTGATCTTTTGGACCTGTAGCGACATGCATACTGCTGATTCCGTCGTTATCGCCGAGTCGGACAACTCTCAGTCTGACGAGGAGCACGAGTCCCCTTTGTGGAAGCACCGCGCGCGAAAGAAGCATGAAAGAGATGGTGCCATGAAGGCACGCCGCAGGGCGGCTCACCCAGCCCGACGATGAAGATTGATCCGCCGTTGTTGGCATGGTAGACAATGCCAAAGCTAAGCAATGCACACTGATCCCTCTAGGCCATTTGGGTCCACTCCTCTGTTGCGTGAACGGTGAACCCCACAAAGAACGGCATTCCGGAAATATTGACATCCAACCTATACTAGAGTTGTATTTTTTCCAAAGTTGTAAATAGCAGGCTATTCCATTTAGCGGCAGCTTTGACAAAAGCTATGAAAGTCTAAAGTGGAGCTATAGCTAAACCAAGCGCATTTAGCGTTTTCTTAAGTAATGAAAATTTGTAAAATAATAATCTACAATCAATGCACCATATATACAGTAAAAACAGGAAGGAATAATAAGGTAGATGAATAACTTTATGGTACTAACTTATGTTTCTTCTATGTTGTAGCAGTTTAGCGGGCTAAATGACTCCAAATTTAACGCTATAGCGGGATTTAGTGGGCTATTAGTATTGTTTTCAATTTAGCGTTAGAAGTGCAAAGTTTTAATGGGAGTGCTCTTCAAAAGCTATAGCGAAGCAATAGCGGGCTATGTAAAACTTTGATTTTTTTTCTCAATACGTAAAGGTCATGATTTTTTAATTTTTATGTATGCACATCTGAAATTGGTTTCACAACAGCCACATGTTTTTCGTACCATGTCATTTTAATTCCTTCATCCAACATGTGACTTCATGAGTGTAATAGTACTTTTCTTACAAAGTATTGGTTTTACTTTTGCCAAGGAGGAAACATTGTTTGTCATAGTGTGATAGCTTTTCTCATCCAGTATCTTCTCGGTAGAAGCATTCTATCCATTTATTCATCCGATGGAGACATTCACCAATGAACTCTGTTTAGAACGACATCTTTGTAATGTGACGACGGCAAATCCCTCTTGCGGGTCCGTGCAAAAAGCTACGTTGATTTTTCTAATTTTTTCTGGTAAGTTTTAGAATTTGGTCCCGGCGCAAGTAAGTTTAGTGCCAAATCACGAACTGGTTTTTAGATAAAGGGCTTTATTACTTAAAATTTAAGCATTACATCCGGCCTCTGCATATCAATGCACACAGCCGCAATCCAAGTGCAAAAATTATAAAATAAAAAGAGTGTGTAGCACTGACGAATTACAATCATGAAGTGAATAACGTAAATCGCCAGCACTGGAGATGAACGCGAACGCCTATGGAGGACCAATCCGGCGATCAAGCAACCATCTATGTCGGGTAAAAATATCCCTCACCACCTCTTCCAAACGTACACATGCCTCCGTAAAGAGGCCTCGATGTCCCTCCTGTTGTAAGGTGGACCACGAACGGAGAATACTTGTGCACCTGTAGAGTACTTGCAAACGAGAAACATCCTTATCATTGAAAATCTTATCATTTCTAATTAGCCAAAGCGACCATATAACGGCTATCGCTCCCACCCTAATAACGGTTTTATACTTTTTATCAATCTCATGTAGCCAGTTGCCAAAAACATTAGCAACAGACTTTGGTTGATATAAGTTAGACGCTATCTGGATGGATGACCATATAAAATGTGCGAAACTACACTCGAAGAATACGTGTTTTATTGTCTCTTGTTATGGACAAAACATACACTTGGTACTTCCATGCCAATTCCGTTTAACAAGGTTATATTTTGTTAGAATGACACTGAAAGGACACGGATGTCGTCTAGAGGGGGGGGGGGGTGAATAGGCGATTAAAATTCTTTGCGGTTTAGGTTTGAATAAATGCGGAATAAAACTAGCGTTTAATTTATCAAGCACGAAACCTAAACAAGCTAGGTTAACCTATGTGCACCAACAACTTATGCTAGACAAGATAAGCAAATATGTGATAGCAAGATATATTACTTCAAGCTCGATGGCTATCACAAAGTAAATAGCATAAGTAAGAAGCTCGGGTATAGAAATACCGAGTCACTTGGAGACGATGATTTATCCCGAAGTTCACTTCCCAATGGAAGCTACGTCTCCGTTGGAGCGGTGCGAAGTCACAAAGTGATCCCCGAAAAGCCGTCAAATGGCACACCGTAATCTCCTTCGTGCCTCTACCAATGTAGAGTGCCACGAGCCACTATGGGACACTTGAGGGTGGTCACCGAACCCGTACAAGGATGAGGCACACTCCACAACTTAATTGGAGGCTCTCACCAAATTCCCGCGGCTCCCAAGGCCACAAGAATCACAAGGTTGGGGCGCAACTCCACAACTTAATTGGAGGCTCCCAACTATCCCGCGAGCCACCAAAACTCCGAGATCAACAAGGACCGTCTAGGGCACTCCAAGTACCCAAGAGGACAAGCTCTAGGGCACCCCAAGTACCCAAGAGTAACAAGCTTCTCAACTTCAATTTCCACGTATCACCGTGGAGAACTCAAACCGATGCAACTAGTGCAAGAAGGCAAGACCACTAGAAGTGGTCAAATCCTTCACTCCCAAATCCCACCAAAGCAACTAATGCTATTGGGGGGAGAAGAGAGGAAGAACAAAGAGGAACGCCAAATCCCTCCAAGATCTAGATCCAAAAAGCTTCCCCTCACTTAGAGGAGATATTGATTGGTGGAATGATAGATCTAGATCTCCTCTCTCTTTTCCCTCTAATTGGAGGCAAGAATCATGGAGGAATAGAGAGATAGCAAAGCTCAACAAGGTCAACAATGGTGGCAAATTTCAAGCTCAAGAGTTGGGGTCTCCTTGGGGAAGAAGACCCCTTAAGTAGGTATGTGAGAAATCTTCCCGTTGGCCAGTTTTCATGCAGGGTCGGAAGTTCCGCCATTCCGGGCGGAAGTTCCGCACCACCGGAACTTCACCCGGAACTTCCGGAGGTAAATGAGAAATATGCCCGTTGGCCAGTTTTCGCGCAGGGTCGGAAGTTCCGCCATTCCGGGCGGAAGTTCCGCACCACCGGAACTTCCGGACAAAGTTCCGCTTATGAAATGAGGACACCCGAGAGCTAATATGATTAAGCGGAACTAGATTCGGAACTTTTCCCGGAACTTCCGCACCAGGAAAAACAGGAAAACCATCAATACGAAAACGAAGATATCTTTTGAATACGAACTCCGTTTTCGACGTTCTTGGGCTCGTTGGAATCACCACAACGAGCACGACAAGATTATGCAGAGAAACATTATAGTCCAACAAGGTAGGATAAAACCAAATGTAGAAAGGTAAAACCTCTCTATAAAAAAACAACCGGTAAAACCTCCAACATCAAAAACGCAATAAGTTTTTCATACGAAATCCGTTTTTGATGAACTTGAGCTTGTTATGAAGATCACAACAAGCTCCAAAACCCCACACAGAGAAAATCTAAATAAGAATCAAGAAAGATGAAGCCAAGTATGCAAAGGTTTGAGCTCTCTCCAACTGATACGCTAAAGCTCAATTGAGAGCCCCTCTTGATAGTACGGTATCTATCCTATAACCCGGTATCCAACTAGAACCATGAGACCGGTAAAATAGAAACCCTAACAACATCATACCTTTGCCTTGCGCATTACACTTGAGCTAGATGACGTCGATTGATCTCTTCAAGTGGACCACCTTTCTTGATTGCGCTTCGCTTGGTGAAGACTCAAACATTGCTCCCCCATACTCCACTATGGGAGAGCCTCTCTTAGGCATATCTTCACATGAACATTATCTCTAACTGGGTGGCAAGCTTCAAGCCTTGGATTTCTTCGAGATGCTCCTCTTGAACTTGCGCTTCTCAACATAGATGACGATCACCACTTGACGTCACCGTTCATGGGCTATATGAAATCTTCATTTGATGCAAGCCCATGGAAAGATACCTAACCACACATAGAAATGCTACACACATATCATGGGTTAGTTCACAAAGTTATATGGACAATTGCTTACCATACCAAGAGATACATGATCCCACTTGGTATATCTTGTAGCTTTGTGTGTTGATCAATATCTTGATCAACCTTGTATCTTTTCTTCTCTTTTAATAGATGATGTCTTCAAGATAACCATGAATGATCACCTAATCCTTTTCTTCAAGACATACTTGTAATATGCTCAACTCGCATATGACCAATCATTGGATAACTACTCGAATAACAACTTGGTCATCACATACTCTTCTTCTTGACCATATCAAATATATCCATACAACTCGATGATCTTGATGCCAAATGCTCCATTATATCAATATATTCATGGCATCAACCTTGAATCCAACATATGGAGTTCAAGCATGGTCTATGGACAAATACTACAAGTACAACTCAATGCAACCATTAGTCCATAGAGATTGTCATTAATTACCCAAACCACACATGGGGGCGCCATGCCCTTTTAGACACCCCTACGAAGATACCACGTAAAAACTTTTATTTTAAGTGGAATCTTCATTTGCCATATTTTTTTATTATCATCGACTGGTACATTTTTTCTGGCGGCCAACCGCCTGGGCGGCGCCATCCCTAAGGAGCTTGGTGGTCGTCACCGGCGCAGAAGTCGCCGCTTGGGTGACCGACGTTTTTTCTTTTTTTTAGATATTTTTATTTTTAATTGGCTTCCATGGGGCTGGCAAGTGGGACCCAGTAAAAATATGCAAATTGGTCCTGACAAGTGGGGCTCTCCATGCCACTCAACACACATGTTAGATTCTGTGTCAATTCGCGTTTAACGACCGATGTGTGTTTATTGTGATTTTTTCTTGCGAACGCCACCAAAGTTGTGGTTTCTGCGATCCCACATCAATGTCGCGGTTTTTCGCAATTTGACTTTCAATGTCGCGGTTTTATGCTAACAACTCTCGAAATGTACTAACGCCCTATACATAGAATCCACGGAGAATTTTCCATTCGCACATAGATTCCAATGAAACTCATCGGGGCCTTGTGTGAGTTGAACCGAAGTCAACCGTACCAACAAGGAGTTCCAAGACGTTAGTCTCGGCCCAATCAGATCTCGCCTGAATGTCACATTCGGAGTAGAGCACTGCATGACAGTGGCAATGGTATCCCATTTATGACGCACAATATTGTATAGGGCTGGATATTGATCCCGGAGGATAGTCTTACCTAACCATTTGTCCTCCCAGAATCTAATCTCCGAACCATCCTTAATATTAAATACCCCGAAGCGAAAGAAATGTTTCTTTGTCGCCATCAGTCTGGCCCAAAAGTGGGAATCGCCAGGTTTCCAGTACACCTATGAGACCGCCTTTGTACCAATGTATTTTCTCTTAAGGAGCGTTTGCCATAGCCCATCCTCGGTAAGCAGCTTAAAAACCACTTACCTAGAAGGGCTGAATTCTTGACATTTAGGTCATGAATACCCAGCCCTCCCTCATCTTTAGGCCGGCAAACAACATTCCATTTTGCTAGTCGATATTTCTTTTTCTCACCATCTCCTTGCCAAAAGAATCTTTATCGGAAGTAATCCAATTTATGCAAGACCCCTTTTTGGTATTTGGAAGAAGGATATCATATACAGTACCATGTTTGTCAGTACCGAATTAATGAGAACCAACCTCCCACCAAGAAATAGAAATTTTTCTTTCCAACTAGATAGCCTTGCTTGAAGACGTTCTTCGACGTGTCTCCATTCCGCATTAGTCAGTTTCCGATAATGTATTGGTATTCCAAGATACATTATTGGAAATTGACCTTGCCCACAGCCAAATATATCGGCATATTGAGCAACTGCTTCCTGAGCCTCACCGAAGCTAAACAATTCGCTCTTGTGGAAATTGATTTTCAATCCCGATAATTGCTCGAATGCTGATAATATCAATTTCAGATTCGCTGCTTTATCTAGATCATGTTCCATAAAGAGGATTGTATCGTCTGCATATTGAATTATAGATAATTCCCCATCGACTAGATGAGGAACTACTCCTTCAATTTGGCCATCCATCTTTGCTCGTTCAATCATGATGGTCAACATATCCGCCACTATATTAAATAGTATAGGCGATAGAGTATCACCTTGCCTTAATCCCTTTTTTGTTTGGAAGTAGCGGCCGACATCATCATTGACTTTTATCGCCATGCTTCACCCAGAAACAAAATTTATAATCAACGCACACCACTCATCCGAGAAGCCTTTCATTCTCAGAGTCTGTAGGAGGAACGGCCATTTGACCTTATCATAAGCCTTTTCAAAATCGATTTTGAATATCACCCCATTTAGTTTCTTCGTATGCATCTCATGAAGAACCACGACCCTGTCTAGGATATTCCTCCCTTGCATAAAAGTTGTTTGGGTAGGTTTCACCACATGATCAGCCACCGAATTTAACCGAATGGTCGTCACTTTAGTAAAGATTTTGAAACTAACATTCAGAAGACATATAGGTCGATACTGTTGTATCCTTTCGGCATTTTGAATCTTAGGGCATCTCTAACCGATGTACAAAAATCAGTTAGAGGAGTAAAAGATGCTCTTTTACTCATCTAACCGCACCTAACCTAAGTCCAAAACACATTAGAGGAGTAAATTTTTTACTCATCGGTGCCGCCGACTCCTATATTTACTCATCGGTGCGGTCGATGAGTAAAAGATCCCCTCCCATCTCCTCGCGTTCACACCCACTTCCCCGTTCCTCCTCGACATCTCCTCCGTCTCCGGCGACCGCCGCCTACGATTCCTCCCTCCCGCCGGCACCTCAGCTGCCCGCGATGGCCGGATCCTCCCGCCGGCCATCTCCGCCGCCGATCCCGAGCGCTCGCCGGCCCCGTAGCCCCCGCCGCAAGTTGCAGCCTCCTCGACTTCCGGACGCCGTTTCCCTCCATCTCCTCGTCGATTGCCGCCACCAAAACGCCGTCGGCAGGCCCGCCGCTCCGCCGGCACCCTCGACCTGCCGGTGCCGCCGACGCCGGTCTACCGCGGCGTGCGGCAGAGGTCCTGGGGGGCGTGGGTGTCGGAGATAACCGACCGCAACACAGGGAAGAAGGTGTGGGTCGGCTCCTTCCAGTCCGCGGAGCAGGCGGCGATGGCGTATGACATCCAGAACGTCCGCCTCCACGGGAGCGAGTGAGGCGGGCTCAACTTCCCCTTGGAGGTGCCAGAGCCGGTGCCGCCGGAGCTCGAGCCGGAGGGGCTCCGCTATGTCTCTGCCCGCGAGCGGCGGGAGGACAGGGAGGCGCGCGAGCGCCTCGAGGCAGAGCGCCGCGATGCGGCGATGGCGGCCATGCTCACCGGCTACAACCCAGAGCTCGTCGAGGAGGAGTGGAAGGCGCTGGAGGCGTTCGCCGAGGCCAAGCGGAAGGCCGACGCCGCGGCGGGAAGAAAGTGAAGAAGGAGGAGGAGGCGGGGCCGTCGGCAGCTCCGACGCCGGCCACGGTGAAGGAGGAGGAGGCCACGATGCCGGCGGTGATCGAGCTCGACTCCGACTCCGATTCCTTCGATTGGGACGATGATTAGGTTAGGTGGTCGAATTCGGCCGAATTTTCTCAAATTCGGCCGACTTTTGGTTGTAATATGTATAAACTTTGTTAAATATATGTGTTAGTTTTAAATTCGGTTGATTTTCGTTGAATTTGGTGGTTTTTGGTTGATTTACTCCTCTAACTATTGGGGTTCGGTTAGGAACGGCAATCGGTTAGCTGCGTATTTTTACTCCTCTAACGAATTTTTGGCAGTTTACTCCTCTAACCGATTGGGGATCGGTTAGAAATGCCCTTAGGTAGCAAAACGATTTCCCCGAAGTTAAGGCGAAATAGCTCCAGTTGTCCGACGTGTAAACAGCCAAATAACTCAAGCAAGTCAGACTTGATGATTTCCCAGAAATGCTGGTAAAACTCAGCCGGAAAACCATCAGGTCCAGGCGCCTTGTTGTGCTCCATCTGGAAAACCGCCTTGCTTATCTCCTCTTCATAGAAAGGAGCAGTAAGAAAGTTGTTTTCCTCAGGAGTTACTTGGGTAATATCATCCGTTCGAGACTCATCTAGAGTAAAGTTTCCTTCCTCGGGAGCCCCGAACAAACCTTTGAAGTAGTTCGTGGTATATTCCTTGAGCTGATCCTGTCCTTCGATCAAGCCCTCATCCTGATGAAGAGAATGAATACATTTCTTCCTATGTCTGCCATTAGCAGCATTATGGAAGTACTTCGTATTTGAATTCCCTTGCAGAATAAATTGAGCCTTAGATCTTTCGTACCATTTGAGCTCTTCTTCCCGCAACATATGACCCACCTGCTCATTCGAATGCCGTTTTAGGTCATTCTCATTTGCTGATAAGGGGCGTACCTCTGCTAGTTTATCAAGCTCATCAATAATGGAACACATGCGCTCTTTTTCTTTTTTAAGCATACCAGTTGTGTGTCTCGCCCACCCACGAAGGAATTTACGCATATTGCGCATCTTATTATTCCACCGTTGGATAGCACTATCGCCCACAACCGGTTGAGACCATATCCTTTTAACCAAATCATCAAAACCATCCCGCAACAGCCAACCTAATTCGAATTTGAATTGAGGCTTAACGGGCGGTGTCGATGTTCCAGTAGATAGGAGTATGGGGGCATGAATCACGAACTGGTTTAGGGTGAGATCTTCAGAACACGGGTGACTAGGTTCTAATAATCAGTGATAGCCCATCACTTAATCTACTCACCCTCATCATAAAAGCAACCCTACCATATACCCTAAATCCCCTCTATATCAAGAACTGGCAATTTCATTACAGAAGTGGAAATTGTATCGCAATAACGAAATGACATTGTTATAACATTTTTTTGTGTTTATAACAAAGGACATAAAAAAGTATAGTTTGACCTTGTTGAGTGTATAAGTGAATTGTATGTCCCTTTCCATCAGATCGGTCTTTTGAAATAGTGGTCAGCACATGAAACTTGACACGGTATCGGAGCCAAGGTCTTGATTTCGAGTCATGTGTGGTGCAATTTTCCTAAAAATTGCTGATGCCCCCTCCATCCACGTACAAGGCCCATTTCTCTTCATGCGCATACCTCTGAGTTTACACATGTTGGCCTCTCTCTTCCGTCACATGTGAGAAGGGGTTTTGAGTGTATAAGTGGATTGTATGTTCCTTTCCATCTGATCGGTCTTTTGAAATAGTGGTCAGCGCATGAAGCTTGACAGACCTCACATTTTTGCACGAGAAATTCACGTATCTTGAATTTTGTGTATGAGCGTCTTCTTCTTACAGGTATGACACGTCCTGCAAACAACAACAAAAAGGGAATTCAAAGGATAGAAACTAGAACTTATAGAAATATAACTAAGAATTTAAAAGAAATTGGCGCACTAACTTAGACATGATCTTGTGACTGACTAGTTGCAAATTATATGCATCCAAAATATTACCGAACCAATGTAATTGTGAGTGAGGGCTAAAGACTGATGAAAGATGCAAAATGAAGACATACAAAAATAGAGTCAAATAGCTCAATATTCGCCAAATAACAATTCCTGTGGAATATACAATATTCAAATTTCATCTTCGATCCGCTTGACTCCTGCAGTCCTGCTAGCACGATCCAAAAGAAAAAAGCCCAAATATCATCAAAGGATTAAAGACCAAATTCATTAACAGTGATACACTCCTCCGCAATGGTCGGATCATCTCGATCGCATCATGCTACAGTAGATGGCCAGATGCATGTTCTTGGTTGAAAATTGTCGCTAATCTGTTTAGGCTAAAGATCGACCCCCTGACAGGTAAACAAGGTTACAAATGTAACCTAACTACGCGTACCCATAAATACCGGCCGATCGAAACGCGAGTTTTGATCAAGTACGTCTCGATGGAGACGGTGCCCGCCGCCTCCCGTGCCGGCAGCGACCGGCTGAGCAATCTTCCGGACTGCCTGCTGCACAGCGTGCTGTCGTCCCTCCGTTCCCGGCAGGTTGTCCAGACCTGCCTGCTGTCGCGGCGGTGGAGGCACCTGTGGCGCTCCGTGCCGTGCCTTGACGTCGACCAGCGGGACTTCATGTTGATCGAGCCGGAGCCGGAGGCGCCCGGCCGCGGCTCTTCCGACGAGGATTGTGACGTTTCCGACAAGGCGCGGAAGGAGAGGCTCGACGCGAAGATCAAGCGGCAGCGCAGCTTCGAGGACTTCGCCGACGCCGTGCTACCCCTCAACGGCGCGTGGCCCCTCGACGCGTATGGACTGCACGTCGCCGACCGGGAACTCCGCGATACTTCGTACAGGTGGATACGCCGCGGCCTAGCGCGCTGTCCGAGGAGCTCCGCGTCACCTACGGTTACAGATCTCCCTACAATGATCCGTTGTATCTCCTAGCGCGCCGCCCCGAGGAGCTCGACGTCGCCTACAGCTACAGATCTCACTACATGGAGCCGTTGTTTTCCTTCGACTTCATCTCCGACGGCGCCGGGGCGCTGCCCCTCACTAGCCGTCTAAGGAGACTGCACCTTTCCGGATTGGCCCTATCAAAAAAATCGCGGAGGAGCTCAAATCCGAGTGCCCAGTCCTGGAAGAGTTGAAGCTCGTCAAGTGCGATTACGACTACAAGTTCAGCAGCCTCATCGCGTCTCGCTCCCTCAAGAGGTTGCACATCGAGGGGAGCAAGAGCAACGACAGCAACAGCAGCTTCAGTGCATTCGACCCTCTCGCCGTGCCTGCACTTGTTTCACTGAACCTCGACAAGGTCAGCCTACCGGACAGTGAAGTTGAGTTTCAGTCCCTCGCCGTGGCATCCATCAAAGATCCTGAAATGTATGACGGCGGATACCGTTTCCTAAAATCCCTGCGCAACGCCAGAGTCATAGAACTCCGGAGATTTACCACGACGGTAGGTCAACAGCTTTGTAAAGCACTCTGTAATTAAACCTCAGGACCTTTATCCTGAATTCCTGATAGAATGTTTCTAAATGCCATTCAGGGATTGCTCGAGGATGAACCCTTAGAATTCTGCGAGTTCCATAACCTCAGGACCTTGATCCTGATACAATGTGACATTGGAGAAGGATGCCAGGTGTTGAGGTACGTCTTAGAGAACGTCCCAAATCTGGAGACACTTGGCTGCAATATTGCAAGGTACTATATTCTTTGCCTACTCTCTAACGAAACTTTTTTTACCTGCAAATTGAGCCATCATCTTATACATGCTTCTGGTGTCATGCAAACAGGTTTCGGGGCGTTATAGGGGGGAATCAGCTTCCAGTTGCAACAGTACAGCAATCCACGGGTGCAAGAACCTCAAATCTATACAAGTCAAGTATAAAGATTATGATGTCCCTCGTGTGCTTGTTGTTGTGTTGACGCAAATCGCAAAGAATATAGTACGAAGCAGCAAAAGAAATTCTGTTGGGTGGCTAGACTGGATGCGTCGGGTCGTCTCATGCAGCCAGATCATCTTCCTCAGCCAGGTTTGGTCTTGGCTCACATTAGCTGAATTCCAGCTCCAATTTCCTTCGGCCTAGCTTTAATTCTCACTGCTCTTTTGGCTCTGTAGCAATATGCTGCGGATTCCGTCGTCGCCGAGTACAACTCTCAGTCTGACGACGATGAGCACGAGTCCCGTGTGTGGAAACACCGCGGGCGAAAGAAGCATGAGAGGGACGGCGCCGTCAAGGCACGCCGCAGGGCGGTTCACCCAATCCGACAATGAAGATTGGTCCGGCGTTCGTTGGCATGGTGGACAATGCCAAAGCTAAGCAATGCACATTGATCCCTCGAGTTCATTTGGGTCCGCTCCTCTGTTGCGTGAACCCAACAAAGAGTGGCATTCCGGATATTTTGACATCCAACCGATACTGGAGTTGTATTTTTTCTTAATACCAAAAGGTCGTGATTTTTTGAATGCACATCTGAAATTGGTTTCGCAACAGCCACATGTTTTTCGTGCCATGTTATTTTAATTCCTTCGTCAATAGCATCATTTTTTTTGTCATGTGATAATCATGTATTTGTTTACTTTCGCCAAGAGGAAACATTGTTTGTCATTATGTGATAGCTGTTTTCATTCAGTATATTTTCAGTAGAAACATGGACTCTGTTTGACACGACAGCTTTGTGATGTGGCGGGGTCTAGACACGCTAGGACAGTAGGACTCATAACTAGCAGGCAAATCCCTCTTGGGGATCCATGTAAAAGTTACATTGATTTTTCTAAGTGTTTTGGTAAGATTTTAAAATTTGGTCCCAAATCCGATACAAGTAAGTTTAGCGCCTATCATGAAGTGATCTAGGGTTGAGATCTTCAGAACACTGGGTAACGAGGTTCTAAAAATCAGCTATAGCCCATCACTCCCACCATCTTTGCACATCGTCATAAAAGAAACCCTACCATATACTCCCCTGTATGTACAAAAGAACTGCCAATGTCATCACCCGATCACTAACATTTTTCGGGTATATCCAAAAACATCCCATCCATACACGATTCATTGGCCATGCAGTAGCCATACCTAGAACCTCCTAACTCCGAAATCATTATTCGACGATTCCTGGCTGCAGGAATGCACTTCTTGATGTCACAAACCACAGAAGCCTGCACCACGTTTCCGATATGTGTGCAAGGAGAACACAGGGTTGAACGATCATGTGTTTACTAAGTCTTCTTTTACAACACAAATACACATGAAACTGCAGTAATAAGATGAATAGTTTGAACACAAATATGCCACAAATTATAACTCTTCCCTTCAATGTGGCAATGTTACGCTACGATGTGTACACGACCATTATATATACTGTTGCCCTAAAACAATTGGGTCGGAGGATTGAAACCAAAAAAAATCCTAACATTCATTCAAAATATGAAGTGTTACACCTAACTAAACCCCAAAGCACGGGCTTCTCAACTCGGAGCTTCATGTTAGCCCAAGGCGGGCGCCAGGGTGAGAGTCTGGCCACGTCATAGACACCCATTAGCTCATAAGCACATGGCACCCTTTTTTTCCGACACCGACCATCTCACCTTTCAAATTCCTGCATGCTCGCCTGGCGGTGCCGAAAAGAAAAATGAACCCAGGTTGACCCCATTTGTGCAAAATGGTGAGAGAACGGGAAGTCAAATTGCCAAATACTGTACACGGATTTACAGTTGGGACTACCGCCTTGATGCAACAAATGGCACTAGATCTAACTTAGCGCAAACGCTTCTTCTTGGAAGGGAAGCTGGGGTTCTTGGTAGGGATGTACGACTTTGTTGATCTCATCTGCGTTGAGAGTTTCACGCTCTAACAGGGCACTTGCTAAAGCATGCAATTGCTTCTCATGCTGAAAAGAAGTTGGATCAGTCAGCACAGAGTTAATCAAAAGATGTTACCAAAAGGCCGCCAATGTTGAGGAGACAAACCTTCTTTAGTAAACGCGTGACCCGCTCATAAGCTTCTCTTAGGAGTTTGACCACCTGCAAGGCCAGATGATCAGATAAAATGCATGATATGGTAACTATCCTTTCTAGTACAGTTATACCCAATGACTCAAAAATAGTGATACACTATGCACAGGCACAACAAACATTGATAACTACTCCCCTGTATCGAATTATAAGATATTTTGTATATTTCAATGTGGACCATAGAGGAAAGAAATGAACAAACAGACACACTAAAACACGTATATATACATGTGATCAGAAGAAACTAGAACATCTTAAAATTCGGAACAGAGGGCGAAGCTTATACTGGTCAGTGGTCATATGCTAGAGAAATGCTTTTCTTAATTACATGGCCTAAGAATATGTACCTCTTCATCAATTCTTGATTGCATATCAGCACTTGGCCGTTCTCTCACATGCACAGGACCAATAGCATCACTCATCCCACAGTTTGATACCTACACCAGTCAGTTAAGCCATTAGACATTTCTAACAAGAAAAAAATAGAAGTGGAGAAAAAATCACCATGTACTGAGCAAGCTCTGTTGCAGTATGAAGATCATTTCTTGCACCAGTTGTAACGTTTTCTTCCCCAAATATAAGCTCTTCAGCAACCCTTCCGCCCATGCAAACATCAAGACGTGCGAGGAGTTGTTTCTTGCTAATAGAAGTCTCATCCTGTGAGGGAAGTTGTGTAACCATTCCAAGGGCAGATCCGCGAGGCAGGATAGTTGCCTTGTGAATGGGATGAGCCCCCTTGGTATTGAGAGCAACAATAGCATGCCCACTTTCATGGTATGCAGTAAGCTAGGGAGCCAAAAAAAAAAACAGTTAGTACTCAAATTCGAAGTTTTTTCAGATTTTTTTAGAGAAAACGCTGAATCTGAAATTCAAAGTTTTTTCAGATTAAAAAACTACAAAAACATAGATGCTAGAACTATTAGTCCGAGTGTGCGTAAGAAAACAGCAACTTGCCTTTTTTGATTCGTCAGATACGAACATTGATTTCCGCTCAGTTCCCATGATGATACGATCTTTGGCAAACTCCAATTGTGATGCATTCAACTTGTCAGCACCTTCAACTGCAGCCTTAATTGCTGCAATGTTAACCAGATTTGCAAGGTCTGACAGAAAAATAAAGAAAGATGAGTCAATATGAGTGATATGCTGTCAAAATTATAGCATATCTCAAATGTAAGATATCTATTTTTTTATTCTAGTGGAGAACAACTGAATACTGCCGACCTGTGTTAGAACTTAGGACTTAATAAAATGGTGAAGCGGCAAAAAGGACAAGAAATCCAAACTGCTAATGAAAATAGCTATCCTGCTGCTACCAGAACACCTCATAGTTAGCATCTAGATGTTTTGTTGAGATAATGGGGGGGGGGGGGGGGGGGGGGGGGGTTGTACGCACCAGCCCCATTAAAGCCAGGGGTACTACGGGCAATCGCATTGACATCCACATCAGTGGCCACAGGCTTGTCTTGCAGATAGAGCTCCAGAATTTCTTGGCGACCTCGCACATCCGGGCTAGGGACAACAATCTAATAACGATGGCATTAGAATATAACAAATCAATATATGGAATCGCTGTTCTCACACAAACTATACGTTGTTGATAATAATAGTTGTGAAGTTAAAAAATCTACTCAGAAAACTTACATGCCTATCAAATCTACCAGGTCTTGTAAGTGCTGGATCAAGAATATCTGGCAAGTTTGTTGCAGCCATTACTATAATTCCCTGTACACATCGATTGAAAACAAGAGTCAGATAAAGTTCTACAGCACTCTGTTCACTTATGTGATGATGTTACCTCATTTTGTTCAAATCCATCCATCTCGACAAGAAGTTGATGCAATGTTTTCTTTGTGTGCCCTTCCCACTGTTTTCTAGTGGATCCCACAGCATCTATTTCATCAATGAAAACAATACATGGTGCCTGTAAAAATGAACAATAAAAGGCTGCTAAAACATCATTTTTCACTGATAAAACAAATCACAATGGAGCATGGCCTGTAAGCTAAAACAGTGCAATGATAATACTCTTGTAACATAGAACGAAGGAAATGTTGGAGCAAACTCAGGCAGCAGAAGAGAAGGGTAGAACACCTTTTTCTTTGCAGCTTGAAACAAGGACCTCACTCTCCGAGCACCGACACCAACAAACCTAACACAATATGATGTCAGTAAATTCTGATTAAACAGAAGGATAGGCCTACAACGATAGATACAGTGCCATTGGAATGCAAATGCTTCACTGCATGCCCAATACATATAATTTTAGTAGTGCTTTGATTGCAAAACATGAAAGCCATATTTTCTGGCCGCAAGAAGACAACTTTTGCAATTAATAGTTAGCAGTCTAAGGTTAGCAAAGACACAAAAAATTATAAATCCCAATGTCATAATAGAAGAGATCTTACATTTCCTCAAATTCGGAACCTGCTCGGTAAAAGAATGGCACGCCAGCTTCCCCTGCAATGGCCTAAAGCCCAACGCCGCTCCATTAAGGTATGTATTTATCAAGGAAATGATTGTTGTAAACAGATAGAGATGTCTGCTAACAGAAGTTAGTTTTTATTGTTTCCATGCAAAGCAGAAGTACAAAGCACAGCAGGGACCTCACAGACATGAAGCAAAACATGATTCTTTCAAACAACTCGTACCTTAGCGAGCAGTGTCTTCCCAGTTCCTGGAGCTCCAGTTAAAAGAATTCCCTACAAAAACACATAATTGAATATCAAGGTCTACAGCTATTGAGTCAGCATACAATAAAAAACGCCTTCGAGTCTGCAAGCATGTATCTCCATAGGCAAGGTATAGCAGATGGAAAATGCATATTGCAGACTGATATAGAACAAATTACCTTTGGTAGCTTTCCACCAAGTCGAGTAAACTTTGTAGGATTTCTTAGATACTCGACAACTTCCTCAAGTTCTTTCTTTGCATCATCACAGCCTTTGACATCTTTAAATGTCTTGACATTCTGCACATAAAACAGCATAAGGGGATCATTTGGAATATACATACGTTCACTCTTTTTCTTCACTCGTAACTGAACCATTGAATACTAACAGCGCAGCTGGCATACACAACAAAAGGAAACACAAAATGCACTCAGCAATTCTATTTTTTATAAACGACGGTAGATCAAGATATCATCAAATCACACCTTCTCTGGAGTTACATCCTTATTCGAGTCTTTTGCAGAGTAGGACGAACTGGAACCAACACCAGATGCGCCCATTCCACCTAGGCTACCAATATACTTTTGAAGCGCAGCAGCACCCATTACCCTGAAACAAAATGTAGTGATCACTAAAGAATAAACTTTGATGTCAAAAAGGTACTCAAGGTTAACACAAAGAGTGTGGCGCTGCCAGGTAAATAAAAAACTAATCCAAACAGTTATCCATGGAATAAGGACTGGAGATAGGTTTCACCACGGAAAATACAACAGGACATGAACCAGTTCACTGTAGACATATATCGTCACAGGAAACAACTTTTGCATTACAACTCTGAATACGACATAAAAAATATCATGCAGGCCTTAAGACACCAGGAATAGGGGTAGCGAAGTTCCTCTTTGAAACTTTAATCTATGAAACTGAGATTTCAGTTGCACTATGCAAGAAATTTCATGCACATACAGACCATTTAATAACCTTATAAAGTCATTAAGACAAGAAAACACAATATAAACCTTGACATAAACATGATGTAAACAGATGACGTATTTAAAAGTTCCAAGTAATAAGAGTCACTTATGGAAGGTTGAGCATACCACATTAGTCCAACAGCAACTGTGAACAAGATAGTCGAGAAAATCTCTTGAACAAAGCGAGTTGATTACCTGTAGCTTTAGGATCAACCTAATGATGACAATCAATGCAAAGTTGCGAACATAATCAGGATCATATGGTGAAAGCAATAACCATCCCAGAACATGAAAATGGCCACGTATAATACCATAATGACATGGTTTGAAGGTTGAGTGGACTTACCATTACGACATGTAATGGTTGCTTGTGTGATATCCCAGGATTCGAGAAAGGCTTTTCCTCGTCCCCAGATACACGCTGCTTCAATTCTTGCAACTACTGACGTAAATGTATATAAGCAACTAGCAGGAAACTTGGGTACAATATGGTGACTAAAATTTTCAAACTATCACAATATACAAATATATGACACATTAGGGAAACTGATGCTACATTTACAAAAAAAAAAAGAGCAATAATGGGAGGTTTGAAGCTCTAAGATTTTTCTGCTCAAGATGGTAGCAATGTACATCTCTATGAAGAACTGAACAAGTATTGATTAAAACGAGTATCTCAATTGATGCATTGCTTTCCTGATGGAACAAAAAATACACACAAAAGTATTTCGGCACCACAACATTGGCATTTCTTGTGGTATTATAAATGGGCATGGAAGTTCATCAAGTGCCATATTATTAGCAATATCACAAGTTTGTGACCAGGATAATTTCAAGCTGCACAATTTAACTAGGATAACACAAATCTATCTTAGTGACATACAAGATATTCTTGCAAATGAAACTTACCAGAGCTGGTAGGGTTGCTGAACGCCCGTACCGTTCATCTGGTAGGTACTCAGCTATAGAATTGGTGAGAACGAGAGCTCGTAGGTACTCTGCAACACCTTTGCTGTCCACCGCGTGACTTCTTTGCTCAATTCGTTTAATGACATCATCTGGGCTGCCAAAGATAAAAAACCAAGAACCATATCATTCTCTAGAGTCTAATAGGACACGGACCATTATGCAATGTGCAAAGGAAAACAAAAATGAAATAAACCCGTTTCTGCCATTCCAGTTAACTGTGTCAGTAGCATCAGATGATGGCAGGAAAAGTACATTGTTCCACATCATCACATATAACAAACACCAATAATTAGGCAGCATGAATCAAATATCACTGAATCCGGAGCTTTAGCTACTGATTTCATCATTTCCAAAAATTGAGATTTTCAGTAAAGAAATGAATGATCCATCCAATGAATTGTCACTCACTGGTCACACTGCTTCTAATCTCGACTAGCAGGTAATGATCTTGATCGTATCAATGCTAATAAAAAATACAGATGTATTAAGGATCCAGGCTCTAGTCAGCATCACAAAAACTGAAATTGAGATCGACAGATTTCTCAAACCCTCTGTTTCAACTGCGTTACTAGGTAATAATAGGTCGAAGTAGCAAGCAATCTCCCAGCCAGATACCCAGCCACCCCGAATTCACATTTCCCAAATTTCCCAAAGCAAAACCTACATGAGTTGACTAATAATCAGAAGAAAGTAAAAGCTATCGTTCTCTTGGAGCGCACCTAAACTTGTTGAGCTCGTGGAGCAGCGCGCTCTGCTTGGCGGCGTCCATGGGGTTGGCGTCCGCGTCGTCTATCAGGCGCTGGAGGCGGCGGTCGGGGCGCCAGAAGGGCCACCAGCTCATCCAATCGCCGGACACGACCCAGTCGAAGAACCTCCTGGCCGCCTCCACGACGGCGGCCGCGAAGGCCACGGCCCAAACCCTAGCCTTGTCCACCAGGTCGTCCAGCTCGTCCTTGGCAGCGGGGCCCGGTTCCGCCGCCGCGGACGCCGCGGGCAGGTCGGGCGACTGGGAGGGGCCGGGCTGGGGTCCGTCGGAGGCCAATGCGCAGAGGGAGAGCGGTAGGCGGCGGTGGTGTGGGGAGGAGCAGGGGAAGGAGACGGAGTTGGGGGGTGGTGGGAGACGGCGGCACGGGGGCAGGGGCGAGGGGAGGGGGCGGAGGAGGAGGGAGGCCTGGAGGGCGCTCATGGTAGCCGCGGTGGGGGGAGGGGGCGGGCGGCGCCGGTGAGGTGGGAGACGCGTGACTTGGAGAGGAGTCCCTTTGGTTTTCTGTTCTTTTTCACTTCTCGGTGGGCTCCGCTTTTGTTTCAGTGGCCACGGGGAGTAGCCTTATCGCGAGTAGACGGGACGACGCCGGTTGGCAGTATTCACGGGAACCGTTGGTTCGGAGACGGGCGACGTGGACGGACGGCTAAGGATTAAAAGCGCAACGTGACTGTGTGGCCAACTGGGAGGCCATGTGGGGTCGATTTGGCATTCCGGTTGAAGCAAGGGACCGGATTCCCTACCGTGCGCACGGAGAAGGCGCACAAGGAGGAAGAAACGAATGAATGATGGAGGTTGCATTTCCATGGAGGGTATGCGACGCTTCGACTGAATACGGCTCACTGTATTTCTTTTTTACTATACATTTTTTCTGCTTAAATTAGGTAGCAGGGCTTGGATTACAATCTTGTTGTTCAAACCCTGCTATACAATGTTCAGTCAATAACCACAACTCTGAACCTGTTTGTTTTTACTGTAGCTTGAGACAATAGGCCGAACCCAGCGTTAAATTAATGACGCCAATGGCGGAAGATACAAAGTGTTGAGCCAGCTTACAAACACCTCCACGCACACAAACAAAAGATCAAGCCAAAGGCTTGTACAAACAGACCAGTGAGTGTAGAGTTACAAGGAAGCTAGATCGACGGAAACACGAGGCAGACAGCTAATGCTTGAAGAGCCGATGATGCCGACGAGGATGACACCTTCTCCATGGCAGGGCAGCGCCACCCGGTCTAAGCCCCGTCGCCAAAAGGGACCCCAATCCCTGGCCGACACAAGCTACCGGCGTTGGTGGGCTGGAGCTCACCTAGAGCTCGAGCCAACGCACCAACGAACACCACACCACGCCTCGAAGGGCTGAACCCAAAGGGCAGACTCCGCCTTTCCAAACCTTCACCGCTGCCACCACACCACCATCGGAAGAGAAACGCCATGGACTCCAAGACGGCGCCTTCAAGAAAGACACGGCACTAGAGTTCCGTCGCTGCCCGATCCAGAGGATCAAATGTTTTCACCCGAGCCTCGGGAGGGAGGAGGCGAGCCGCGACGACACCTTCAAGAAGGAAAACGGCGCCCACGAGCGTCGCTGCCATCAGCCAAGGCAGCGCCAGGCGGGTTTTCACCCGGCACAAATCCCCGCCACAAGAACCGAGTGTGGCTAGCTGCCGAGATAGCTACCGAACCACTTCCACTGAACGCCTCTTCGCCGGTCATCACGCCGCCCACACGGCCAAGACCACCAGCCAGCACCTGAGCCGTGACCCCGCCTCGGCGTCACGACTCCCACCTTTCCAGGGCCACCGCCCCGGCATTCGTGGAACCAGCCTCATCCAAGATGGACTGCCAACGTGCAGTCGGCCGCCCAGCTGCGCGCCAACACTCCTTCACCGCCAGAGAACCCACCATGCCGCCATCAACCACCCGAGTTGACTCTGCACCAAGATCCAAGGCCACACAGCGGGGAGCCAGACGGAGGAGGCCAAAGGGAGGGCGGGCCGCACGGGCCCAAGGCGGAGCAGCCAAGCACCGGCGCGCAAGGGGCCCCAACCCCGATCTACAGTTGGGCTTGACATGACAGTCCGCACCAAGGCTGCCCCCGCGCAGCGGCGCCAAGACCACTAGCTCCGCCATCGCAACATCCCGGCGTGGCCGCTGTCGAGGCCCACACCCGCTGCTACACGCCACTAGATCCAGGGTCGCAGATCCAAACGCAGGGATGAGGGCGGTGGAAGGGCGCAGAGGAGGAAGGAGGAGGCGGTAGGGAGGCCTCACCGCCGCCGCGCCGGCCGGCGGCGGCGGCGGCGAGGGAAGGGGCGTCGAGCTGGGGGGCTAGCGGCGCGAAACCCTAGACTCCCCCGTGTCGCCCACGGGAGGACGACGCGGGGGTCGGGGGATGAGTTTCGATCCACCTCTTACTGTAGCTTCGAATTCAGTTATTTAGTGTCTTAGCCGTTTTTCAATTAGCTATTTTCTAGCTGGCAAGGACGCGTTCCTGCGCATCGAAGTAGGATCTATTTGGCGCACGAAATGGTAACGGGATGGCATGACCCAGTAGATGTGAGTGGCCCTCGATCATAGGCATGAATAAATAGAAGAGAAAACAGCAGTAGAGGTTGAACACTGCACAAACTCATGTGTTTTGTTTCCTTTCTTCAGTTTCGTCAGAGCACAGCTGAGAGAGAGAGAGAGAGAGAGAGAGAGAGAGAGAGAGAGAGAGAGAGAGAGAGAGCAACCACAAATCTTGCATCACTCCACTCAACACGTAGGCTGGAGCAGATTTATGCAAAACACCGCCACACAACACTGTCCTGCTGGTGCAGCATTTGCCTCTCTCGATCTTCTAAAATTGAGCCGATGCTAAGACCTGTAGAGTTTCGAGGATAATTAGACTAATTTATCCACTCACTCACCTTACAGTCGATTTTGAGGATGATGGGTGAATTCAGGTTTGTGACAAGATGAATGTCTGGCCTCGACTTCTTCCTCGATTGCGCAACAATGGGTTTCATTCTAGACTCATCAGATATTACATCAATGATCAATTTCTAACGATTGCGCACCATTTAGCCAAGTCATTGTCAGGCGGGAAGGTCTCATTTACATTCGGTTTCAGCCGACCTTACTTCAAAGATCGATCTCAGTGAACGAGTTTGCCTTTGCCTTCAACATGATTGCTTTCGGATTTCCGAAAACTCATGTAATCCCACTTTTATCTAGGCGTGGAAGAAATAACCGCAAACTATAAAAACATTCTAGCAGAAGCCCTAAAATTTGGAATTTCTAATCGATTTTATAGACTGAACAGCTTGTGCGAAAAAGTCAAACACCTTAATATTCTAAACAAACTTGAAATGTTTCAAACTTGTTCAAGTGTTCATACGACAACTACTACAGTCATCTAGATAATCCTAAAACTGCAATCATAACAACTATTAGGATTACAATAACAGCCAATGCATAATGCAAACAAAATGTTTTCTCTAGTGCATTTTTTTATCTTTCTCTTCTTTAACTTGGTTGCATTTTGCTTATTCTTACATTCATGAACAATATCTGCCAAATGCAGCCCCATTTTGACTTTTTTCTTCTTCAATTTTTTTCTTTCCTTTCAATCTTCCTATTTGCCTCTTGTGCTATCTCGTAAAGTTCAGATCGTCCAATAAGTATATGTTTTCTTGTGTCCGACGATTAAGTATAATTCTTGATTTTTTGATTATTTAATGACTCCGTGTTTTGATTTTGTGCTGGGTGACATTATGAAAGTACCTGAAAAACTTGTGCATCATGATTTTCCTACTACTTCATAATAACCTTTACCAAAGTGTATACATTATTGATATATTTTTATTTTTTCTTAGTCTCGCCTTATTGTCTTCACAACCATGGGCCATTGGTGTCTACTACACATTTCTATTCTTATAAACATGGTTGGGCCTCCAAGTGCACGACGACAGCAATTTTTCGTAATTGAGTGAACCAAAGGTTTATCGAATTTAGAGAGGTGTATGTTGAAAGTAGCCCTCTCGAGCAACCCTGCAATCAATATATAAAAAATATCTTCTGTCCACAATACACTATGCATGCAATCAGGATACAAGAAGTGAATTTTTACTTTTCAGGCACGGGGCCGGCACGGCACGGAATGCTGTCGGGCCTCGTCGGGCCCGGCCGGGCCAGGCATGAAGTGTTCTGTACGTGCTTGGGCCGTGCCGGGTCAGCCTGATGGCCAGCATGAGTGGAAGCCCAGTCATGGAAAACAAGCCCAGCTCCAGTTGAACTCGAGCCCAAAAAATTCCTACTTTCCCTAAAGAAAAAAACAAATTCCTACTCCATTCCCCCGCGCTCTCCACTCCATCTTCCCCACCCAAGCTCCAGTTGTCGCGTCCGCGATGATCCGCCGCCGCCTCCCGTCCTTGCATCCGCTCGAGGACAACGACCTCCTGGAGGAGATTCTGCTCCGCATCCCCCCCCCCCCCCGTAGCCCTCCTCCCTGCCCCGCGCCTCCGCTGTCTGCACGTGGTGGAGCCGCCTCCTCTCCGACACCCGATTCCTCCGCCGCTTCAGCAAGCATCACTGAAAGCCTCCTCTGCTCAGCTGCTTCTCTGGGAGTGTATACATAAACACCGTCTTCATCCCCACTCTGGACGCGCCAGACCACATCCCCGCAGCGCGCTTCCCCTTGCCCCAGACACCGCTCTCCTACGAGCACTGGAGCTTGGTCGGCTGCCACCACGGCCTCGCCGTCATCCTCAACTCGTTAAGGAATGAGATCATACTGTGGAATCCCCTCACCGGCCACCAGCGCCGCGTACCATGTCCTCTGTGGTTCACCGGTCACAGAACTGCCAACCTGCGTCATGCCACGGTGTTGTGCGCTGCAGCCAGAGATGAAGACAAGCGGTGGGGAAGAACGTAGAGGGTTCCAGTGACGGGATTGCACACACGGTTTTACCCAGCTTCGGATCTCACGACGGTGGCGAGATCCTACGTGCTGCTATAATTCACTCAAGGTGAATATGTGTACAGATTACAATGAGGTTGTATGCGTGCCCTAAGCCTGCTGGAAGGCTGGCTTATAAAGGCGCCAAGCCTTCCCCTACAAGGAAAGCCTTAACCGACGTAGATTATGAGTCATAGACTAACACGGTAACAAACCCTAACTTGCTCCCTAAGGCGAATGTAGTCTGGCCTTCGTCTTGGACTTCACTAAGCCAGCCTAGGGCTTATTCTTGCGCCTAACCCCATGAGGCCTTCTCCATTAAGCCCTCCGGCTTTATCTGATGGGCCTCCTTGGTGGGCCTGGTTTTATCCACCGTGGCAGGTATACCCGTTCGGCATAACCTCCACAGAAACACTTGATTTAGTGTCAACCAGATTTAGTTTAGCCCAATAACAATTTCATTGGTATTATCTAGAGTTGATGCCGGACTGATTTTTCGATAGTTGCATGTTAGTCTTTAGTTTGATGATGAGAATTCGCCAGCGAAGGCTCCGACGTTGTCGATGTTGAGAGCATGATCGAACGGGATCCATAACCCGGGAGGGAGGTGAAGAATGACTTCGCAAAGTGGGTTGAGGTGACGGCAACACATGCCTATTGGCACATCACACAACGTGCCATGTACATGGTGAAACTACATCACACAACGTGCTATGTACATGGTGAAACTAGACAGTGTACCAACGAGAACTTATTTTGTAAGCCTACCCGTTGCAACGCACGGGCATATTACCTAGTATTATTAAATGGGAATTAGGTGGTGTTCGTGGTGCCTCCAGCTCGTGGCGTTCTCCGCATCAAGCTCGCGCTTGGCCTGCATATACGTGCTATCGGGCCTCATCAGGCCGGGCCAGGCACGAAAGTGTGCTGAACGTGCTCGGGCCGTGCCGGGTCAGCCCGATGGCTAGCATTAGTGGAAGCGCAGTCGTGGAAAACAAGCCCAGCTCCAGTACTCGAGCTCAACAAATTCCTGCTCCATTTCCCCTGCGTTCTCCACTCCATCTTCCCCACCCAAGCAACACACTCTCAAATCCCTAGCGTTGCCGCGTCCGCGATGGCGATGATCCGCCGCCGCCTCCCGTCCTCTCCTCCGCTCGAGGACGACGACCTCCTGGAGGAGATCCTGCTCCGCATCCCCCCGGAGCCCTCCTCCCTGCCCCGCGCCTCCGCCGTCTGCACGCGGTGGAGCCGCCTCCTCTCCGACAGCCGGTTCCTCTGCCGCTTCGGCAAGCATCACCGGAAGCCTCCTCTGCTCGGCTGCTTCTCTGGGAGTTTATGCAGAAACACAGTCTTCATACCCACTCTGGACGCGCCAGACCTCATCCCCGCCGCGCGCTTCCCCGTGCCCCCGCCACCGCTCTCCTACGAGCACTGGAACTTGCTCGGCTGCCGCCACGGCCTCGCGGTCATCCTCAACTCGTTAAGGAACGAGATCATACTGTGGCACCCCCTCACCGGCCACCAGAGCCGCGTACCATGTCCTCCGTGGTTCACCGGTCACAGAACTGCCAACCTGCGTCATGCCACGGTGTTGTACGCTGCCGCCAGAGATGAAGACAAGCATGTGCCCGGTGAATGCCATTTGCACCCCCTTTAAATTGGCCTTCGTGTCCTGCGAGGTCCTCGAGACTACGGAGCTGTGCGCTTGCCTCTACGACTCGGAATCTGCTGCTTGGGGTGATATGATCACAAGTTCACAACCCCGACCACGAGCTCGATTTACAATCAAATTACTTATGTCATGGCTGACAATGCCCTTTTCTGGCTGCTTCGTGATGGTGGTATTCTTGAGTTCGATCTTGAAAGAGCGAGCCTTTTTGTGAGCGAGAAGCCAGCAGATGAACATGTTGATGATCACACCTTCCGGATCTGGCAGGTCATACGGACTGAGGATGGTGGCCATGGCCTTGTCGTGCTATCAAAATCAGAACTCAGCATCCAATTGTGGCAGAGGAAATGCAACAACGATGGGGATGTTGGATGGGAACAACAGAAAAGAATTTCACTGAACGAGCTCTTTTCCTTGACTGCGCTCAAAGATCCGCGTCAGCAATTTCCAGGGATGATGCTTGCCGGTAGGGCAGAGGTATTTATGGTGGGGTATGATGAGGATGCAAATGTGATTGTGCTGGCCACATATATCGGTGACTTCACGCGCTGACTTGATGAAAGGATCATATGACACCTAGAAGGGGGGTGAATAGGTGCTACTTCAATTTTAGTACTTTTTCAAATTTGGCTTGACACAAAAGGTAAATTCTCTAGATATGCAACTACGGTGAATTTACTATATGAGAAGCTAGCAACTAAGCAAGGTACATGAAGTAAAAAAGCTATAACAAGGATAGAGGTAACAGAAGTGAAAGCACGCGGAGACAAGGATGTATTCCCAAGTTCCTCCTTTTTAGGGGAGTACGTCTCATTGGAGAGGTGTGAGTCAACACAATGACTCAACAGCCACAAAGGCTTCACCTTCTTCTCCGATGAACCGCACCACAAAGGTTTGGTTCACCTTCAACTATCGGAAACCTTCAAGGCGGAGTCCGGAGCCTTTACAACAACAATCTGGGGCATAACCCACAACTGGATTGGGGGCTCCCGAACGGCTACAATCTGTCACAAACACAATCAAGTGAGTACAACAAGGAACTAGGTTTTCCAACGAGAAACCCTAGCAAATGGTCCCTCAAGTGAATGAGGGGGAAATGAAAAACGGCTCAGTGAAGATGTAGATCGGGGCCTTCTCCTTCAATCCTCCAAAGATCAATGAGTTTGGGTGGAGGGATTGGGAGATCTAATGATTCTTGAGCTTGCAATAATGGTGTCTTTAATTTTGGGCGAGCTACTTGTCCCAAGGTAGGTGGAGGGGTATTTATACCCCTCCCAAAATCTGGCCGTTAAGTGGATCTGCGAGAGCCTGGCCTGGGGCCGGCCTGGAGCCAGCCGAGGCCGGCTGAGGATCCGAGGAGCCCGGCCTGAGCCCCGGCCTGAGCGAGCCCGGCTGACCATCTGAAGGACCCGGCCTGGGGGCCGGCCTGGCCAGACCAGCGCGCGTCGAGGCCGGCCAGGGACCAAAGGCACCCGGCCTGAGCCCGGCCTAGACTCTGGCCTGGGGGAGGCCAGCTTCCTGAGCTTCTTCTTCAGATTTCGAACGACTTCTCTTCGTTCCCTTTTTGCACTTTAGAGAGATCTTCGTATATAGTTTTCTCTCAAGTTTTTCTAAATGCACTTAACAAAGGGTTAAAAACACTCCAAGTGTTGTGATCAAACATCAAAACAAGGATTAGAGGACAATGTCCTTTCAATCTCCCCCTTTTTGATGTTTGATGAAAACACATGGATTTGCCAATAAAGATATCTAGTTTAAGCATTGAGCAAAGTTTTTAATTGAAACTCCCCCTTGAAATTATAAGCCAACAATAGGTATACAAGGAAAACATGCTCATAAGAGAACAAAGGTATGCATTCAAAAGATACTACGTGAGCAAAGGATAGAAAATATTTCTCGCCATAGTCTTCATATGAGTAGAAGATTTATCTCACCATGGACTTCATAGGAATGAATAAACCGGGAATTGCATATCCTCGCCATAGACATAAACTTCATATGACTAGATAAACCGGGGAAGTCCTTACAATAATCATAATGGAGTTCCATAATAACCTTACAATAATCCATGATACTTAAGTTCATTGATATAAACCAAATAGAGTTCAACTAAAAACGATGGCAATGCAAATAAAAACGCAAATGGAAAAGATGCAATGCAAATCCCCGGAGATCTCTCTCCCCCTTTGGCATCAAGACACCAAAAAAGGGAGAAAGTGAAGTGGAAAGACCACAAGATCACACAATGTAGTCGCCGGACGCATTTCAGACACCTCATCTTCATTAGCAGCATCATCCATAGCCGGACCGGAGCTTGATTCAGCAACATTGCCAGGCCAATAAGGGCCAAGGGAGGAGGCATCATCACCGAACCAATAGGTATTGTTGGACTTCCATGTATTTTCAGAGACCTCCGCGGAGCTAGCTGGATAGGGAAGTTCAAGCTTGGTCATAATCGCTCGATGATTGCGGTTGTAGGCCTTTTGCTTTTGATATGCCTTGAATCCCTTGTCTTGGTGATCACAAAAGAAGCAGTTCATCTTCTGGAGTACCTTCTTGAGGCCATGTTTCTTCTTCACAGGAGCTTCAACATAAGGTTCTTCTGTGCTAGAGCTAGGGCCAGCGGCAGTGGAGGGGCGGCGGGTACGCTTGCCTTTGGCTTGAGGAGGAGCAGCAGCCTTGGCAAGCAACTCGGCAGCAGTAGGTAAATGGTGGAGTGTGGGGCTGACCCTTGGATAGTTGTTGAGGAGAACTTGATCAACCTTTGAAGCAAACAGCCTCTGGAGATACGAACCATAGATAGAAACCTTTTTGTTGATAACCACTGAGTGCATCTCCTGCTACATATAATCCATGATGTCCAGTCTCCTATTCCTTTCCTTTGTGGAAACAATGTTATAAAGCAGATTGACCATCCACTTGCGAACCTCTCCCTTTTCACCATACTTGGCATTGATAGTGTTCCTCAAGATAGTGTGCATTGTGTGCCAAAAAGGAGTCATAAAAGCAACCTTAGGAATATGAAGAAGTCCAGCCTTAGGTGGGTAGCAATGGGCAAGTCCTTTGCTTGCCTGCATCATTTTGCCAACATGAATACGGGTGAAAGAAAAAGGGTCAAAAGGTGCATCCACAATTCCAAAAGAGCACCAAACTCTGCAAGAGTAGCCTCACATTTGATACCAGCACACATCCAAGTCATGGTCCTTGGTCCCTCCCGAGAGAAATAAACAGTGGCATAAAACTCCCTTACCAAATCCGGAGAAAAACAATCCTTGACACCCATGAGAGAGCTTATACCATGATAATCCATAACCTCCATCACATCCGGCCACACATTCCATGCTTGATCCAAATCAAAGTAGTATGTAGGAACATGGTCATTTTTGAGTTGGCTCACAACAAAGTAATGAACTAGCTCATGCATCTTGCAATAGAACCTGTTGTCACTACTAGTGCTCTCCCAAAAGCATACGGATTGAACCCTAACCGATCACTCTCAAATACTCCAGGGGGTAACTTGTTCCAAGTTTCATGAACCGGTTCATCCGAGTTAACATGAGTACATGACTTTTTCTTGGAGGCAATAGCTTTCTTGCGAGCATGGGGAGGGGATGACGAAGCTTTGTCCATGGCCTTGCTCTTGCCCCGAGACCGAGGAACTTCCTCCCAATCCGGTGCCATCCTCCAAACTTGAGAAAAAGCTTCAAGAACACCAACAACGGAGTGCAGCTCCCCCAATCCTTCACCAATGGAGAAATTAGTTGGAGGGAAAGGTAAATCGGGAGGAGGGCTTTCAGATCTGGGTGGTGGGGAGGTGGGGGAGGGGCTCAATGGAGTGGGAAGGAGGTGGAGAAGCTTTGGAGCACCATGGGGGAGTTCTTTTCATGGGGGATGGAGGAAGAAGAAAGAGATGGGGGCAGTTGACTGCGTGGCCCCAGCGCCTTGTAGTTGATGTGTCGACCGGCCGGCCTGGCCGGCCTCAGGCCAGGCTGTAGGCCGGGCGCCTGGCAGAAGCAGTCGGCCTCGACCCATCACCCACCCCGGCCTCGCCTAGGCCGGGCAGCTCCCCGACGTAGCCGACCTCCATCCGGCCTCGAACCCGGCCTCGCCTAGGCCGGGCAGCACTCCGACACAGCCGGCCTCCAAACTGGCCTCAACCCCGGCCTCTGCTAGGCCGGGCAGTACCCCGACACCGCCGGCCTCTGTGGCTGTCCAGGCCGGTCTCCTGCTGAGAAACTGCTGTGTTTGCCTTCAACAAGATAGAATTCCGAAATTGTGCCGGTTCAAGGTTGTGTGTCAAGGGGGGGGGAGGAATGCATGCAAGAAGAAATCTACACACGTCCAATGGAGAAAAATCGATAAAACCCAAATGAACAACATTGGATGTGCACCAAAATAAACCAAATAAGTATGCAATAAAAACTCAAATAAGACCAACTCTTCATAAAGAAGAGGGAAGTGGCCTAGGCCACCATGTATGTGTTTATGTAGTGTGACACCGCGAAGATATATCTTGGGTTCACCGACACTACTCGTCATTTAAGCTCACAATTCAACAACGAATATAGAGAGACAAATGAAATCTTACTATCGGCATAATGGGGGGAGGGATAGTCCAATGTATTAGGACCGCACTCCCCCTATGTCCATGCCTACACATAAACCAAATAGATAGTCAAGTCAAGCTCCTTGAATCCACGATATTTAGCTCATGCCTCAAATAAGTGAATCTTGCTTCATCAAGTGGCTTCATGAACATATCTGCAAGTTGGTCTTTGGTTGGAATATAGCCAAGCTCAATGTCACCACGGGCAATGTGATCACGAATAAAATGATGACGAATCTCAATATGCTTCGTTCTTGAGTGTTGCACCGGGTTGTGACCAATCTTGATAGCACTTTCATTGTCACACCAAAGAGGCACTTTGTCACAATGGACATCGTATTCCTTTAAAGTTTGCATCATCCATAACAATTGAGTGCATGCACTAGAAGCTGCCACATACTCAGCTTCGGTGGTGGAGAGAGATATACAATTCTGCTTCTTAGAAGACCAACTCACCAAGGACCTACCAAGAAATTGGCATGCCCCGGAAGTTGATTTCCTATCATCCTTACAACTAGACCAATCCGAATCCGTGTACCCGGCAAGAGAGAAATTAGTGCCCTTTGGGTACCACAAACCAAACCTTGGGGTATAAACCAAATATCGAAGGATTCTATTGACCGCCTTCAAGTGGCTTTCTTTAGGAGCTGCTTGATACCTTCCACACACCCCTACACTGAACACAATATCGGTTCTACATGCACAAAGATAAAGCAAAGAACCAATCATAGAGCGGTAAAGTTTTTGATCAACATCAATACCCTTTGGGTTAAGTTCAAGATGGCATTTGGTGTCCATAGAAAATCGCTTCTCCTTAGCATTTTGCATATTGAACCTCTTGAGCATGTCTTGGGTATATTTGGTTTGAGAGATGAAAGTCCCTTCACTCAATTGCTTGATCTCAAAACCAAGAAAGAACTTCAACTCTCCCATCATAGACATCTCAAACCTGTCAGTCATAAGCTTTGAAAATTCATCATTAAAAGCTTTGTTAGATGAGCCAAATATAATATAATCAACATAAAGTTGGCATATGAAAAGCTCCCCTTTAACCCTCTTGGTAAAGAGAGTGGGATCGATTTTTTCAACCTCAAATCAATGGTCTACTAGAAGCTCTCTAAGGTGCTCATACCACGCACGTGGAGCTTGTTTAAGTCCATAGAGTGTCTTATCGAGCTTGTAGACATGGTTAGGGAACTTCGGATCCTCGAAACCCGGTGGTTGCTTAACATATACCAACTCCTTTAAAGGACCATTAAGAAAGGCACTTTTCACATCCATTTGTTGCAATTTAAAGTTATGATGTGATGCATATGCAAGAAGGATACAGATGGACTCAAGGCGAGCCACGGGTGCATAAGTCCCTCCAAAATTAATGCCTTCAACTTGAGAGTACCTAGTGCAACCAATCTTGCCTTGTTCCATTACATGCTCATCTTGCTTGTTCTTAAATATCCACTTAGTGCCTATAACATTGCGGAGATGTGTGCTTGATGTTCACTAAAGCTTGCCAATTGTCTTCTTGTGGTAACATTGCGATTTAGGTTACCAAGGATTGCTTCTAGCTTGTGACCCTTTATCTCAAAATCTCTTGCAACTCGTGCTTTACGACAGGCTTCAATATCTCTATTGCATCTTGGAGGTATCACTTGATCATCTTGATCATTTGAGTCCCTGTCTTGACCGGAATGTTGACCTTGATCATCATTATGCACATCTTCATCAATAGGAGAGGGTTGTGAAGGAGATATGCCCTAGAGGCAATTAATAAAGTGATTTTATTTGTCATATCTCAATTGTTCATAATATGTTTTATTACGTGCTATAACTGTATTTAGCAGAAACATTAATACACGTGTGGTATGTAAACAACCAGATCCCTAGTAAGCTCTATTTAACTAGTTCATTGGGTAACAGATGATCAAGGTTTCCTGATCATGGACAATTACGTCGGTTGACAACGGAGTCATATCATTGGGTGAATGATTTGATGGACATACCCAAAATATAGAAACGTAGTGTTTATACCTTCGACCGTGAGAATGAGATCATATCAAATCTCTGCTTCTGGAAGGTGCGGCTGATCGCATCAAACAGCATATCTTATATAACGTGACAATAAAGGTGACACTTTTGGGTATCAGAAGGCAACAGTAGAAGCGAGTGATCAAGAGCGGAAATTGCCAATCCACATAGCAGGATAGATACTCTGGGCCCACTCGGTGAGATTACATCAATGAGCTTGCAAGCATGTGACTAGGTCACGGGGATGTAATATCACAAACGAGTAAAGATAGATTTGTCGATGACGAGGTCATGCTCGGTAAACGTGATATCGGAGAACGATGCTCGGACAATCTAATTATCGCTAGGCAAGAGGATGTAACTGTACGTCTAAAGGTTCAAACGATAGAAAGACATTCGTGGACGCATAGGGGCAATCATGGGTATCCAGATCCCGTTGTTAGTCATTGATCGGAGAACGTGTCTCGATCATGTCTGGAGTGATCCCGAAGCATGGTTAACACACTTAAGGGTGGGTGACGATTAGATTGGATTTAAGAGAGAAAAGAAACCGGAGACTCTGGAAGTGTTCCAGACATGTCCGATGGAGATCGGAGGGCAACAAAATATGTTTCGGAGCTTGAAAGAATTAAATAATATGTATTTAATATTAATTAGTGTAATTAATGATTAAATATATTTTTATTTAATTAATTTCGAATTTAATAAGGCATTAAACCTAAATGGGCATTAGAGGCCCATTAGGGAAAAACACCAAAAAGAAAAAGAAAAAAGGGGAGGGGCAGGCCGGCGCACCACCATGGTGCGGCTGGCCATGTGGAAATAGTCCCACATGGCCTGGCCAGCAAAGATGGCTGCCCTCCCTCCCCTTTATATAGTGGTGCCCCTTTGCCTGGAAATTCACCCCATCTCCTTCTTCTTCTCTCCTACCTTGAGCGTGGTTCCATTTCTGGAGCTGCGTACGAGGAGGGAAGTCTCTCTACTATACGCACACCGCCGTGCTGCTAGATCCAATCTTCCGCTTCCGCTGCTCTGCTGGATCTGGAGCCCGGAGGTCATCATCCACACCGTACGTGTGTGGAACCGCGAGGCACCATTGTTTGGTGCTGGGATCTGTCTTCTTCAACTACACGACCCTGAGGTCGGCGCCGTCGTCTCCACCGACAACGTTGTGCGGGAACGTAATCCCGCTTCCGGTCTACAAGGGTATGTATTCTGATCTCCTCCGTATTAGTATATTTGAATAGTATAGATCTTGGCTAGTTTAAGGTTATCGTCGGTAGGAATTTTTTTGTTTTCTATCTACGATCCCCTTCAGTGGTATCAGAGCCGGTCTATGCGTAGATATATCTGTACGGTTATAACACATGTCGAATGTGGGCATCGATTCTACATTTGTTACCCTCTCGCATGTACTTGTTCATATCGCGGCATTGTTCGATGAAGCGGCCCAGACCGACTTTACGCGTACTCTTACACGAGACTGGTTCCACACTTGACATGCGGCTTGTACCGTATATGTGGCTGGCGGGTGTCTGTCTCTCCTACAATAGTTGATATAGCATTTGCAATGGAGGGCCCCGAAAGGGGTGTAATAGAGACAATTGTATTATCGCTGTTGTGGTTGTATTCGTAGGTAAGAAACGGTTCTTGTGCGAAAGCCCTAGCAGCCACGTAAAATATGCAAAAGATAAAGTAGAAAGTGTCTAACTTTATTTTGCAGGGGCAGTGTGATATGGTCACGGTAGGTTTATTAAATTGTTTATAAACTGTCGGCGCGGAGGAGACCATATCATGTCGCATTACATTTCATTTTAGATGTTATGTAGATTGTGTGCATCTTATATTGTGTATGTATATATATGTCTATATATTAGTTACACGGTGGTAGTAATATAAGATGATCCCTCCCAAAATTCCGACAATAGTGTTCTCCCTCTGTTGTGCACCACCAATAAAGTTCAACGTTACGGGGTACGCCGCATTGCGGTTACACTCGTCTCTTCGTTCGCATACAGTGGGTGTAAGCCACGTTGCACGCGCAAATACGTCAGAGGGTGTTATGACGAGCCTAGCACACAAGTACCAAAAGGTTAAGCACGAGTCACATGCGGTGATGTGATCGATATACGATGTCTACCTTTGAAGTTATGCTATCTGCCTGATCGATGGGGGTAGTGTAATGAATGGGGGTTGTGTAATCACTAAGACGATACGAGGGATACTCATCTTGAGTGGGAGTTCTAGTAATTTTATTTTGAAAAACTTGAACTCATATTTTATTATGAACAAAATCTTTATGTTTTGCAAAACATTTGTAGATGATAACCTCTTCTATAGCCAATTTAGGCTTAGGCAAATTCCTGCGTTTTGAGAAACTTAAAAAGAGTTGGGGTCCAAACTTCATATTTTTATACCGTAGCTTGAGGATACTCCCTGTTCCAAACCTTTTAGCTCTAGATGATACAAAACCCGCTAGGAGATAAAACCGAAGATTCCGCTGACAAAAGGATAATTCGTATTGTCAAAAGTATGTGCGGATAATTTCATTATAGTCCAGTGAATGCTATGATCTCTGCCGTTGAGAATGAACTATGGGTGCGTGTTGACAGATCGATCTGTATGCATCGTAAATCAGGTTCCTTTCTCAACTAAGATGGAAGAGAACACTCGCATTAAAAGAGCATGTGGCAGTCATACCAGATGACATTGGTCATATTTGATGACATTGAGATGCCTCGCTCAACTCGATCACTGGATGACAGACAATGTTGCCAGGTGCAAATGGTTTGTCATAGACTATGTCATGAAAGGGGAATCATTCACCTTCATGAATTCTTGATTGCATTGCAGAATCTATAAGATGAAACAGATCGCCAGAAAGTCATCAATGGTGATGATATATATATGATATACGCATTATAAATGTTTAACCTAAACAAAGTACTCACTGAAGTGACCAAGTTGTGATACTAGTCATGTTTTATGAAAACATGATTTTCTGCTTGAGTAGCTTGGAACTATGAGAACACAATGTGTGTTGATGATGGCAGGCAACATGTTGTGATGGCCATAGACACTCTCTCTCTCGACATCCACCATTTGGATTAATTTGGATTTGAACAAATATTCCTTTTGATCGCTTGTTAGCATGATCATTATAAGTGTGTCTCCCTCTTGCGAGACAATCATTCATATCTGTTAGTGATAAATCGTTGTCCTGCATTTATGAGCATATCTTTAATGATCATACACCGATCATGAATGGAATGTTCATATGTGGATCTAGATGGTAGTAGTTCATACATTTATAATATTAATGTCAAAGGATACAAATTTAGTAATGACACCACATTCATGTGGCACTCACGTTTTGAGTCATGTCAAAGTTATAAGCATAAAGAAGCTCCATCTAATGGATCTACGAGTCTTTAGATTTTGATCTTATGACACTTGCAAGATAACCAAGACACCGTTTTCTGGAAATGGGCGTGTAACTTATTGAATATCATACATAATTGATGTGTGTGGATCAATGAAGTATTTCAACGTGTGGTGGAAATCATTATTTAGTAAACTTTACCAATGATTGATTTAAGTAGATGTATGGACATCCACTTAATGAAATGCTGGTCTGAAAAGTTTGATGAATTCAAATAAGTTCAGAAGTAAAGTAGGAAAATAAACTTAACAAGATAATCAATTTCCTATGATACAGATCGAGGAAACAAGGATTTGAGTTATGAGTTTGGCATGTCATTGAAAGACTTGTGAAAAGAGTTTCACAAATTACGTCGTGTGGAACACCACAATGTCATGGTGTGTTAGGACGTCGTAATCACATGATATTGGATTGTGTGTGATCAATAAAATCTCTTATCGAATTATTGCGATCATTAGAGTCGTATGGTAGGAACAAAACATTCACTTTAGATAATAGGGAAACCATCTAAATCCATGGAGGCAATACCATATGAGTTATGGCATGGCTTTTTAGCCTAGATTGTCGTTTCGGTATTTTAGTGTTTTGATACGATCAAACCTAAAATGGATAAATCTTTGTTGTGTACCTAAAGAATTAATTGGGTACGTGTCTCACGACAAAAAGGTAAAATTGTTGCCGGAATATACCTTACTCAAGAAATAGGTTCTTGTTTGAAGATATAAGTGAGAAAGAAAGTAGAGCAAGACAAAGTTAATGAACTTCCTCTCCAGACATCAGAGTGACGCAACGGAAACTGTTCCGGTATCGGAAACTGTTCCGATATCATCCTCCACAGATGAAAGAAAGCTAATAATAATGATCATGATGCTCTAAGCTCATACTAAGACCGTAGGCATACGAGAATAGTTTCCGCACTATGTGCTACGACTATCTTGTTATGAAACGTCATGTTGATGGAACATGAAAATACCTACGAACTACAAGAAGCGATGGTGGACCTAAGTCCGAGAAATGGCTATGAGCCATATATATAATCCGAGATAAAATCCATGTACGATTACCAAGTAATGACTTGGGTAGAGGAAATGGAATTTTATGAGAAAATAGATGCTGACGAAAAAGCAACCGTCTATAAGGATCGATTTGTCATAAAACAGTTTTGACTAATTCAAAAGTTGACCGCAACAAGATTTTGTCTCAAGTGGCGATGCCTAAGTATGTTTAGAATTGTTCTAGCAATTGTTTTCAATTGAGAAATTGATAGTTGGATAAAGAGACCATGTTCCCTAATGGCAACATTACGGAAGAGTTGTAATCGGTACAACGAGTAGGTTTGGTTGATCCTAAGGATGCTAAACACGTATGCAAATTTCAGTTGTCCATTCATGGGCTGAAGCAAGCATATCGGAGCTGGAATTTTCACTTTGATAATGTGATCAAAGGATTTTGGAGTCGTCCAAAATAATTGAAGAAACCTGCATTTATAAAGAAGTGAGTGGGAGCTGAGTAGCTTTTCTTGATCTTATATGTGAATGGCATATTTGAGTGGGAGCTAAAAGGAAGTTCCCTTGTCTTATATGCGGAAGGCATATTTGAGTGGGAGCTAGGTGTCATTCCAAACTTTATATGTAATGACATATAGAGAATGATACAGATCCTCTAGTAAAGTCTGAATGATTATTTAAGTGATTAAATTTTCTGTGAATGAAGTTTAGAGTATTAGGCTTTAGATCTGTAATTTGTATAGATCAAGATAGCTTAATAACATTAGGTCAGGAATATTTTTCTAGGTCAAGATTCTGAAATTTTCAGAATAGAACAAGCGAAGAAAAAGGTTCTTGGTTGTATGACTAGATAAAATATTGAGTTTCAGTGATAGTTATTGAAAGAGCTGGATGTCCGACATCCTCTATGCCTCAGACATAGATTCTATCATACTAAAAACTCGACTTGGTGTGACCCAAGTTCTTGGTTGAAGAACGGGTTCTAGAGTGATCCCTGGATGGATCAATGAACAAATGTTAAGTATTTCCTTAAGTGCCTACAGAAAACTGAAGATATGTTTCTTGTATGGGTGAGAGTGAAGAGACAACTTGCCGTAAAAGGGTTACGATGATGCAAGTTATGCACTGACCCATACGGCTAGAAATCTCATACAGGAGAAGTCCTTTGTTTTGAAGAAAGGGTTAGATTGCGAAGTTGCATATGAATGCACTATCGTAGAAGGGTTAGCTTGCGAAATTGCACATGAATGCACTGTCGCATAATCTACATAGGTATAGGAATATATGGCTATTTTGGAAATAGCAAGTGTGATTGGACTGAGCAGTTTTCCCGGGCATGCTTGGTTTCCCTTAATAGATCTCTTAGACTTTTAAGGCTCATGCTGCGTGAAATTTTGAGTCTCACTCCATCGACAAATCATATATTTCACCATTATCATAAGATACGGGATGATGTCAAACTAGGTGACATAGAAATGTTGCAAAGCACATACAGATCTCAATGTGGGAGATTTGTTGACTTGCTTCCTCTTCCACGAGACAAGCATGCACCAATATTGCTACAGGTGTTAAGCTTTTATCAAGTTGTAAACTAGATTAAATTGTACTCCAGTGCAAGTGGGAGACTGAAGGAGATATGCCCTAGAGGCAATTAATAAAGTGATTTTATTTGTCATATCTCAATTGTTCATAATAAGTTTTATACCATGCTATAACTGTATTAAGCGGAAACATTAATACACGTGTGGTATGTAAACAACCAGGTTCCTAGTAGGCTCTATTTAAGTAGTTCGTTGGGTAACTAGTTCGTTGGGTGAATGATTTGATGGACATACCCAAAATATAGAAACATAGTGTTCATACCTTCGACCGTGAGATCATATCAAATATCTGCTTCTGGAAGGTGCGGCTGATCGCATCAAACGACATGTCTTATATAGCGTGACAATAAAGGTGACACTTTCGGATATCAGAAGGAAGCAGTAGAAGCGAGTGATCATTAATGGAAATTGCCAATCCACATAGCAGGATAGATACTCTGGGCCCACTCGGTGAGATTACATCAATGAGCTTGCAAGCATGTGACTAGGTCACGGGGATGTAATATCACAGACGAGTAAAGATAGATTTGTCGATGAAGAGGTCATGCTCGGTAAACGTGATACCGGAGAACGACGCTCGGACAATCTAAGTATCGCTAGGCAAGAGGATGGAACTGGACGTCTAAAGGTTCAAACGATAGAAAGACATTCGTGGACGCACAGGGGCTATCATGGGTATCCAGATCCCGCTGTTAGTCATTGATCGGAGAACGTGTCTCGATCATGTCTGAAGTGATCCCGAACCGTGGGGTAACACACTTAACGGTGGGTGACGATTAGATTGGATTTAAGAGAGAAAAGAAACCGGTGACTCCGGAAGTGTTCCGGACATGTTCGATGGAGATCGGAGGGCAACGAAATATGTTTTGGAGCTTGAAAGAATTAAATAATATGTATTTAATATTAATTAGTATAATTAATGATTAAGTATATTTTTTATTTGATTAATTTTGAATTTAATAAGGCATTAAACCTAAATGGGCATTAGAGGCCCATTAGGGAAAAACACTGATATGTCTCAAACGTATCTATAATTTCTGATGTTCCATGTTGATATTGTACCAATTGTTACATGTTTTATATACACTTCATAGCATTTTTATGCATTTTCTAGGACTAACCAATTAACAAGATGCCACAGTGCCAGTTCCTGTTTTCTACTGTTTTTGTATTCCAGAAAAGCTAGTATGGAAATATTCTCCAAATATTCTTGGAATTGGACGAAACTTGGACAGAACCACCTATTTTTCCAACACGTGCACGGAGTCCAAAGGAGAGACGGAGGGGAGCCACGAGGCAGCCACACCATGGGGCCGCGCGGGCCCCCCTGCCGCGCCGTGGGGTGGTGTGGGCCCCACGGGCGTCTGATGCATGTAAAATGCATACATGAACTTTGCATTATTTTACTCATATTCCAGTCATATTTGCATCACATAAGGGGTATATCACCATTTTATAATGATTTTGGGAATATTTGGTATGTTTCCTATTTTTATGGAATTAACCCTGCACAGTCAGAAAACCCTGTTTTCTATATTTTAATGTTTCAGGGACCCAAACGACGTCCAAATGACCTAATATTTTACGGGCATCAGTTTTTGGAAGGAACAAAGCGTAGGAGCCAAGGAAGCGCACGAAAGGAAGTCGGAGGCCAAAGTTGAGTGGGCCCATGCGGCCAGGTACCTGGGTCGCGTGGGACCCCCTCTTTTGGGCCTCGGAGCTTCGCTGCCGTCGATCTTTCCTCCACCGACTCGGTTTTGACCTAAAACCGACTATAAAAATAGCCCCCCGGCGTTCTCTGGAAGGAGCACCGCAGAAACACAGAAACCACGAAACAAGACCTGGAGTGCAGATTCGAGGGGGAAAACTCCGGCGGGGCGCTGCCGGCGTGGTCTCCATCTTCTCCAACGACTTCTCCACCGTCTCCATGATGAAGAGGGAGTAGTCCACCCTGGACTATGGGTTTGTGGAAGTAACTTATGTATCTCTCCTCTCTTGAGCTTCACTAATTAGTACCGTATGAGCTGCTGAACATGATTACGGTCATCTATGTAATACCTTTGTGGTGGATCTTTTTATGAGTTAATATATGTTTGAGATTGCAATAGTTTTGTTTCAGTTATGAAAGTAGATGCATATTATGTACCCCGTTCTTATTTACTTGTCATGATCAAGCATGTTTATGAGAGCGTGTGAGGGGGAACGTGTGCATTAGTTGGAGTAACGGGGGGTGGCTAGTGCAGTGAACGTGAGAGAAAGTTCTGCGATCCACTTGGGTATCTCTACCTTACTTTGTTGCCTCACTAGGGATAAAAAGAAATACCATGCTACCGGAGATGTGGGTGTGACCATTGCCACTTCCTCCATGACTAGATCTAGCATGTTCTTATTTTAACTTCATGTCATGATACTTATTGCTATACTCTGAGTTATCTTAATTACTGAGGTGTTATGATTTAGTTCGCATCTTGGTGGAGTATAAGAGAGACTAATAACCAAAAGGTCTCTATGTTAGGACGTGATGCCCATATAATTATAACTTGTCATTAAACTGTTGTGTTGCAATCTCATATGTCAACTCTAGTGTTCCATTGTCTACCACTTTATTAAAGAGAGAGTGCATTTGTGAAACCATGAACCCCGGTCCATTTTTAATCATAAGAAACACCTTTCCAACAACTTTTACCACTTTACCATTTTCTGCCATTTAAAAATCCGAAAATACAAAAACACTTTTACATCTTGCATTCATCATATAAAACCCAAAAAATATCATTGCTACCACCATCCTTGCATATTTATTTACCACCATTGCATATTTATTTCTTGTTTGCATTGCATATTATCTTGATATCATTCTCACACCTTGTGCTTGACAACCACTAGGTGAGGTTGAGGACCAAAACATTTACTTTGTTTTGTAGGTAACCAAAAGAAGGATAGGAAAGATAAATCTTCACTACTGAAGAGTTCGATATTAAGAGTCACCCCTCGTGGGGAAAACACGTCTTCCACTTACTACACACTCTGCACTTGGAGTCTCAACCTAACCCATATTCTTTTGACGCAGGTAACTACGTCATCGGGTATCAAGACTGTTTTCTGGCGGTTGCCGGGGAATCATTGCTGAAAGGTTTATCCAAGGGTCCCCTGCACTAGCTCTGTTTTCTGGCGCCGGGTTTATCCAAGGATATCTCACCAAGTCAACTTCATCACCAACTTGTGCTAACACCTAAGCTTGGGGAGGTTGCACCTACGTGAGCATCATCTTATCCATCTTTACCTTCAAAGCAATTTATCTTGTTTTGTCATTGTCTTGCATTTTTAAGTTCGGTTTGCATATTTATTTTCAGTTTTGCATTTTGTGTTGCATTTGTTATTTCGGTTTGCATCATTTAGTGTCATTTTATTTTCAGTTTTGCATAAAAAATTAAAAAACACATAAAAACTTGCTAAAATGGGAGAAAGAACTAAGTTGTGTGATTACACAAACACTCCAAATGATCAATTTATTGCTAGGCCCATTGCCACACCTGAGATAAAAGCTGATAGTTATGAAGTAAGTCCTAGTTTGTTGAACTTGATAACTAGGGAACAATTTGGCGGTAGTGCTATGGAGGATGCCTCTATGCATCTTCATGATTTTGTTGAAATATGTGACATGCAGAAATTTAAAAATGTGGAAAGTGATATTCTAAAACTGAAGTTATTTCCTTTCTCACTTAGAGGAAAAGCTAAAGAGTGGCTGCATTCATTACCTATTGATAGCATTAAAACTTGGGATGATTTAAAAGAAGCTTTCATTAAGAAATACTATCCTCCTGTTAAAATTTTGCAAAATAGAAACAACATTCTTTCTTTTAGGCAAAATGAAAATGAACATGTTGCTATGGCTTGGGATAGGATTAAACTTATGCTTAGAACTTGTCCATCACATGGGGTCAACGAATGGACCATATACACTCTTTTTACAATGGTCTAAATTACATGTCTAGAAATATTCTTGATTCTGCTGCTGGAGGTGCTTTTATGGGAAAAACTATAGTAGAAGCTAAGAACATATTGGAAAGTATTTTGCAAAACTATAGTCAATGGCATACTGATAGAGCACCTAATCCTTCTAAGAAAGTGAACTCCATAGAAGAAACAAATGATTTGTCATCTAAAATGGATACTATTCTTGCTTTCATTAATAAACAAAATATTGAAAATGTGCCTTTGCAAGAACTAGTTGGTAATAATCCTGAAAATATTGATGTCAACTTCATTAGGAACTATGGTAATAATGGGTATGGTAACAACAATTATAACTCTTATAATAAACCCCCATATGTTCCCAACAACCGTCCTTCTATTCCATATCCTAATGCTAGTGATAATAATTGGAAGCCTATGCCACCACGTAATGATAATTTTGAGGCTAATAAAATTCTTATGGAACAAGTTGCTAGTCATAATACCATGATACAAGAGTTGAATAAGTCTGTTGCTTCTATTAGTTCTGATATTAAAGGCTTACAACTCCAAACTGCAGGACTAGACAAAGCCTTGTCAAAACTAGCTGATAACCAAGCCACTTTATTGAGTATGTCTGCAGGGAAACCACAAGCACCACCTATGGTTGGAATGAATTCTATTAATATTGCTGAAAATGTTCCTCTTACTTTGGAGGAAACTCTTAATGAATTATTGAACTATCCTGAATATTTGTTGCCATTTATGTCTCAACTTGTTGGATTAAAAGAAGAAGTTAACGAAACTGAATATGATGAATCTCTTCTGTTAATTGAGTTAGAAAAGAAAGTTGAGGAAGTTAAAATGCTTAGTGAAGTCAAGGAACCATTGCTTGACTTAGAGAATTGTAGCTTGCATGAATTAATATCTATCTTACAAAAATTTGCAAGTGATCCTTCCATCAACTCTAACCAAGCTGGTTTTGGTTCTTATATTGCTAATCATGTCTTGAAAGAAAAGATTGCTAGGTACAACCAAGAGGCTATGATACCACCTAAGCTTGGGGATATATGGATTCCCAAAGTCCTAGTAACCATTGGAAAAGAGACACACCATGCTATACTTGATCTAGGATCTAGTGTCTCTGTTTTATCTAAAGAACTATATGATACTTGAATTGAAAAATCTTGAAAAATGCTCTATTGAACTTGCACTTGCTGATGATTCCATTAAACATGCTTTAGGAAAAGTAAGTGATGTTATGGTAGAGTTACATATGACATTTGTGCCTGTTGATTTTCTAATCATGGATATGGGGAATAAAACCTCTAGTCCAATTATTCTTGGAAGACCTTTTCTTCGTACTACAGGTGCTATCATTGATTCAAAAGAAGGGAATGTGAAGTTTCAGTTTCCACACAAGAAGTGCATGGAACACTTCCCAAGGAAGAGGGCACATCAGTTCAAGCTCCCTCATGAGCTTCGTCCACAATAAACATCAAGTAAGAAGCCTAGCTATATGGCTATAAAGAAAGCGCTTTACGGGAGGCAACCCGGTTGTTTTTATTTGTGATTTTCTTTGTGTCCTCTTGCTGTAACAAGAGACTTTGTTTTAGTTTAGTTTCTGGAATTTTTAATAAAGTGCCAAGTTTTACTCATTTTGGTTTGAAAAGTTGCTTATAGCGTTCGGAGATTTTATTCCTGCACGAATCTGTGCACGGTATGATTTTTAATTCTTATTCTGTAACTCCGAATGAGCTCATATTTGAACTGTAGTTGCAACTTTTCATCCTCTGTATGCATGAATTTTTCGGAATTTTTCGACAAAGTTAAGTAGGGTAGAAAAATACGTTTTGCTGCTGCTGTTTTTCTGGACAGATTCTGTCCCATTTTGTTTGATGCATGCTTTGAACTTTTAACTTGAATCTTTTTGATCCAATTGAGTTTATGAGTAGGCATACAACATTATACACTTTCTGGACATTCATATGAATTTTTGTTCAAGGATTATATGCAGCAAGAAATCTATTTGTTTATCACTACTAATGCACCCCACAGAAAAGAAATGGGAGAAACGGTGTTTTGAAGTTTTTTCACAGGGATTAGAGGAGATGCACCAAGAGCTATCCAAGGATGGTGAAGACCATAAGCTTGGGGATGTGAAGACAACCCCACTGGACCTACACACTCTCGGTTTGCACACGTCTAACTTCTGTTTTTCGATCGAAACACTTTATCGCATAAACTTGGAGCGTCTTTTTGTTTGTTTTGGTTTGATTTTTATTTTGTGAGACCACCACACTATCATTTATATATGAGAGAGCTACTGGAAATTTGGGTTGAATTATGTTGGATGCTATTATAGATTGGGAAAAGGGATGTTGAGTTGATTTTAAAAGATACATATAGTTGCATGATTCATGAGCTTGTTAATGAGTAATAATTTGCAAGTATTTTATCAAGAGCTATCTTTTATTCATGTTTTGATGCTGAATGTTATTTACTTGTTTAACATGGATTAGTTAGTTCTATGGACACTCATGCATGCATTTAGATGGTCAACTTTCTCCCTCTTGCTAGCCCAAAAATTCCAACAAGCAAAAACTTGTTTCCAACACCTTCAACCAAAGTTTTTCCAGTGAGTCCACCATATCTACCTATTAGCTTTATGCTATTCCGAGTATGTTTATCATGATATTTGTGTTATCTATACCTCTGAATGAAAATGCTTATGTTGTTGATTGTTATGGGAAAAGTTGGTTATAGAGCTCTCTCGAACTTGATGCACACTTTACTTTCATTGCATAATAAAACATGACCCATTGTGATTAAAATTATGATGTTGTGGGCTTGACAAATGTCTTTGGTTGAGAGTTAGCTCATATGTGCTGTCACATGGCAAGCTTTCAACATGCACTTCATTTCATTTAGTTGATATCATGTACTTTTGTTTATGGATGCTTACCATGGGTGAAATAAATGTGGAAATGAAGTGAGTTTAAATGAGTTTGTATAAATGGTTAGAGAGACGCCTGGGCCGCTAATCTAAGCCATGCATCATTCATGGTGGAAATTTACTTACATGCTATGGTGAACCTTCTGTGATACACCTTACAATAAAAAGCTATCTAATGGTAAATAAAAAGGGTGTTGAGATTGTTCATTGTGTTTGTTTGTCTTGTCATTTTGATATGGGCTTGTTCCATATCCTGGGACAAGAGGTACCCCAGTTGACGCTCTTAATGATACTATTATTACTTACAATGATATTTAACTTGAACTTGCTTTGTTTCCAAGTTGAGTAACACATGGAGTAGGTACTTGTATTCAAGGGGCATGAGACTTTCAACCTGTACTTTGTCAAGCACACTACTCATATTTGCTTTCACTTTAAACTTAATCATTCAAGATGCTATGATAGGGGAATGAGAGCTTGACACCAAGGATTACCACATTACAATCATTAACTTAAGTAGAGAAGTTCAGAAGTTAGATGAAACTTATTCATGCTTTACCTCTACTCATATATATCTTTCCAAAGTGTCCACCTTTTATATTCAGATTTTCATCAATACTCTATGACCATTATAGGATGTTCTTATTTTCATTATGCATACATGTGGTCCATAGTACTTTCTTTTATGTTACACTTTGTGAATTATCATTGAACATCCTTGCATTGAATACTTGATATCACTTCATAAACTATCTTGCATATTGCTACTCCTTTTAAGAATGAATCATTTGACTCTATGTAGCAATAGTAATCATCTTTGATATCCATTGATAGTATTAAATTGCAAAGTCCATGTTAGTTTTATCACCTTCATACTCGAGGACGAGTATAGGTTAAGCTTGGGGATGTTGATGCATGTAAAATGCATACATGAACTTTGCATTATTTTACTTATATTCCAGTCATATTTGCATCATATAAGGGTTATATCACTGTTTTATAATGATTTTGGGAATATTTGTATGTTTCCTATTTTTATGGAATTAACCCTGCACAGGCAGAAAACCCTATTTCTATATTTTAATGTTTCAGGGACCCAAACGACGTCCAAATGACCTAAATTTACGAGCATCAGTTTTTGGAAGGAACAAAGCGTGGAGCGAAGGAAGCGCACAAAGGAGCGAGGCCAAAGTGAGTGGGCCCACGCGGCCAGGTACCTGGCCGCGTGGGACCCCCTCTTTTGGGCCTCGGAGCTCCGTTGCCGTCGATCTTTCCTCCACCGACTCGTTTTGACCTAAAACCGACTATAAAAATAGCCCCCGACGTTCTCTGGAAGGAGCGCCGCAGAAACACAGAAACACCGAAACAGAGACCTGGAGTTGCAGATTGGAGGGGGAAAACTCCGGCGGGGCGCTGCCGGCGTGGTCTCCATCTTCTCCAACGACTTCTCCACCGTCTCCATGATGAAGAGGGAGTAGTCCACCTCTGGACTATGGGTTTGTGGAAGTAACTTATGTATCTCTCTCTCTTGAGCTTCACTAATTAGTACCGTATGAGCTGCTGAACATGATTACGGTCATCTATGTAATACCTTTGTGGTGGATCTTTTTATGAGTTAATATATGTTTGAGATTGCAATGGTTTTGTTTCAGTTATGAAAGTAGATGCATATTATGTACCCCGTTCTTATTTACTTGTCATGATCAAGCATGTTTATGAGAGCGTGTGAGGGGGAACGTGTGCATTAGTTGGAGTAACGGGGGGTGGCTAGTGCAGTGAACGTGAGAGAAAGTTCTGCGATCCACTTGGGTGTTTTACCTTACTTTGTTGCCTCACATGCTACCGGAGATGTGGGTGTGACCATTGCCACTTCTCCATGACTAGATCTAGCATGTTCTTATTTTAACTTCATGTCATGATACTTATTGCTATACTCTGAGTTATCTTAATTACTGAGGTGTTATGATTTAGTTCGCATCTTGGTGGAGTATAAGAGAGACTAATAACCAAAAGGTCTCTATGTTAGGACGTGATGCCCATATAATTATAACTTGTCATTAAACTGTTGTGTTGCAATCTCATATGTCAACTCTAGTGTTCCATTGTCTACCACTTTATTAAAGAGAGAGTGCATTTGTGAAACCATGAACCCCGGTCCATTTTTAATCATAAGAAACACCTTTCCAACAACTTTTACCACTTTTCCATTTTCTGCCATTTAAAAATCCGAAAATACAAAAACACTTTTACATCTTGCATTCATCATATAAAACCCAAAAAATATCATTGCTACCACCATCCTTGCATATTTATTTACCACCATTGCATATTTATTTCTTGTTTGCATTGCATATTATCTTGATATCATTCTCACACCTTGTGCTTGACAACCACTAGGTGAGGTTGAGGACCAAAACATTTACTTTGTTTTGTAGGTAACCAAAAGAAGGATAGGAAAGATAAATCTTCACTACTGATTCCCCGAGAGTTCGATATTAAACCCTCGAGTCACCCCTCGTGGGGAAAACACGTCTTCCACTTACTACACACTCTGCACTTGGAGTCTCAACCTAACCCATATTCTTTTGACGCAGGTAACTACGTCATCGGGTATCAGTTGCCGGTGAGCATCTCATAAGGTGTAAACTTCTTGCCTTTGCGAAAGAATAGCCGGTTTGATGAATGACACGCTGTGGAGATGTCTTCGGCCCACAAGAAGAGTGGAGATTTAAACTCCGCCAACATAGACTTGCCATATCCATGAGGGTCCGGTTCTTCCTTTCGGCTACACCGTTTTGTTGAGGGGTATATGCAGCGAAATATTGATGACGAATTCCCTCTTCACTAAGAAACTCATTTAGGGTGTAGTTCTTAAATTCGGAGTCATTGTCACTCCTAGTGGCCAATATGGGAACATTGTGTTGGCGTTGAACTTCATTGGAGAAGTCGATGACGGCTTGTTGAGTCTCATCCTTTGACTTGAAGAAATAAACCTAAGTAAATCTTGAATAGTCATCAACAATCATCAAGCAATACTTCTTCCCACCAAGACTTGGTTGAGGGATGGCACCAAAGAGGTCAACATGAAGAAGTTCCAATATCCTCTTTGATGAAATGATGGTCTTGCTTGGGTGGGGAGAATCATGCATCTTTCCTTCAACACAAGCCCTACAAAGACGATCTCTAGAAAAGAAACATTCTCTTTTAGTCCAAGAATGTGGCCACCCTTGTGAAGACTTTGCAAAGTTCTCATGTTGACATGGACAAGCGGCGATGCCACTACCACCCCACATCGGCCTTTCCGAATAGGCATATTGCTTGAGTGTTGGTTGACCCTGAAAAGTCACCACAAACAACTCATTTTCAACATACCCAACGAACATGACCTTTAGAGTCTCGCTCCTCAAGAGTACCACCATATCAAAAGTAAAATGGACATCAAAGTTCATCTTATTAAGTGCACGAACGGACATTAAATTGTAACCGAGGGACTCGACAAGCATGACATTTACAAGGGTGATATCCTTTGCAACTACCACCTTGCCGAGGCCCTTTAGTCCCAACTCCGTCATGATCTCCTTGCTTTCGGTCATATGACTAGTGCATCCACTATCAACCACCCATTTCGACCCACCGGAAGCATAGTTCTACAAGAAATCATTGCTTGATTTTAGGTATCCATCTTGCAATGGGTCCTCTTTGGTTAGCAACAAGGGTCTTAGGAACCAAAATAGCACGAGCAACATATCCATCATAAGGACCAACATATTTTGCATAAACATCACAATAATAATCAACATATAGAATGTAGTGAGGGTTAGCATCTCCCGCAAAGTCACTACGAGTGGTTTTGCCCCTAGTGGCATTCCCACTCGCAATGTGAGTCTTGGTTTGTGCGGGTTTGGCCTTGTTGTTGCTCTTCTTCTCCTTTGCCTTGGCTACATAACCAAGACCCTCCTTCCTTTTGTGTTGCTTTTGCTCAACAACATGAGCAACAACCTTTTCTTTACCTTTGGGAATTGAGGTCTTGGCACTAATGGCCTTGGCAAGCTCAACCTTCAACCTAGCATTTTCCTCAATAACATTTGCATGATCACAAGAGGGAGTAGAAGTGCTAGGTGAGTTAGATTTGGAAAGTTGAGTTTGAAATTGCTCATGAGACTTGACTAGAAGAGAGTGAGCACTTTCCAAGGCCTTGTGAGCCTTGTCAAGTTTCTCCATATCCTCAAGGAGTCTAGCATTAGCAACCACAAATTCGGCTTTCTCCTTTTTAATCACTTTATATTTAGCAAAAACATGGTCTCTATCCTTAATGATTTTAGCAATTATTTCATCATTTTTATCATCAAGGGACTCAAGTATTTGGTCAAGAGTAGTTCTATATTCACTCTCTTCTTCAAGAGAAGCATTCAAGGATGCTATGGTAAGAGAGTCCTCTCTCTCAAATTTTCCCTTGACCTCAAGTAGGTCTTCGGCGGCACCAAGTTGGCTCATGAGAGCCTCAACATGCTTCTTAGCTTCACCTTGCAAGTTAGCCACAAAAGTATCGAAAGCAACAAGTTCTTTCTTAATCACAAGACTAGAGTTATCATCCATTTCATGCATAGTCTTGGGAGTAGAAGATGAAACCTCGTTAACTTTGGCCATGAGGCAACGAGCGGTGTTGATGGAGATGTTCTCATTGGGGGATTCAAAGAGAGAAGGAGATGGAGTTGATACAACGACTAATGCGCGCGGCCACCTCACGAGTGGGTCACTAGTACAGAACGACACATCTGATACCCCTCTATGGCAACGGCAGGAGTTAGGCGACGGAGAATCGTGACATCCCCCGCGTGCCCGCACTGGGCCGTAAAGCAGGCCCACAACAAAGGCAACGAGTGCATAGTGGAATATATGTTGGCAACGAAGGTTAGTTTACCTCCGTTACCGATGTGTGCTCATCGCACACGGACAATTTCGTAATCTCCATTGCCATTAGAAGCAGCCCGACAGCCCGCGGCCTATAAGAACCTACTATGCCCTTCACTCTCACTATCTCACTTCCAACCCTAGCCGCCGCACCGTCTCCTCTCTCTCCACTCTCTCGCATGGCTTCCACCGTCGGCGCTGGTAGATCCGGCCATCGCGGCCACGGTCGTGGCCGCCCCACCCTCCGGGCCTTCAGGCAGCAGCAACGTCAGCTGGTGTTGCGGGATGAGCTTGCGGAACAGGCCGCCGCCGCTCCGACCCCCGCGGGCCGGTCCCGCACCCTTGGCGCTCGTCCGCAGGAAGAGCACGGCGAAGGCTCTGGCCGCACCCTCTCATTTGGCCGCCATTGCAGCTACCGCGAGATCCACCAGGCGATGTACCCCGGCCACCATCCTCGCTTTCTGAACCATCCGTCTTCCTCCTCCTCGTCCTCCGATGACAAGGAAGAGGAAGAGGAAGAGGAAGAGGAAGAGGAAGAGGAAGAGGAAGAGGAAGAGGAAGAGGAAGAGGAGGAGGATCGTGATCTGGAGATCGCTTGCCAACTCTTCCGCGCCGATTTCGAGCGCGATGACTCCAAGCGTCGTCAAGGCGAGGCCGATCTGGAGGCGGCGGTCCTCCTCTCCGAGGCCTCGACCCAGGTCGAACGCGCCGAGGAGGCGGTCTACCAGTCTGACCTCCGGGCCGCCATAGCCCTCACTTTGGTCCACGGCGAGGGCAAGGCGCCGCCAAGGGAGGCCGGCGCTAGCTCCGTCGCCGGCGGCGACGCTAAGCGAGCCCGCCTCGCCTAATGTAAGACCCCAGTTCAGTAGGATAGTTTTTTTTGCACTTCTTTTTGCTCGTTTCAGATGATTAGCTCATTTCTTATTAGGCATTGTGGTAAGTAGCTAATTGTTTAGCCATAGATTTGCTCTATTTTTAGTAGGCATTGTTTACACATAGATTTTTAGTTGTTTTTTAGTTGTAAGTAGCTAATTGTTTATCCATAGATTTACTCTGTTTATAGTAGGCATTGTTTACACATAGATTTTAGCTGTTTTCTAGTTGTAAGCAGCTAATTGTTTATCCATAGATTTGCTCTGTTTATAGTAGGCATTGTTTACACATAGATTTTATCTGTTTTCTAGTTGTAAGTAACTAATTGTTTATCCATAGATTTGATCTGTTTATAGTAGGCATTGTTTACACATAGATTTTAGCTGTTTTCTAGTTGTAAGTAGCTAATTGTTTATCCATATATTTGGTCTGTTTATAGTAGGCATTGTTTACACATAGATTTTAGTTGTTTTCTAGTTGTAAGTAGCTAATTGTTTATCCATAGATTTGCTATGTTTTTAGTAGTCATTGTTTACACATAGATTTTAGTTGTTTTCTAGTTGTAAGTAGCTAATTGTTATTAATAGATTTACTCTGTTTATAGTAGGCATTGTTTACACATAGATTTTAGCTGTTTTCTAGTTGTAAGTAGCTAATTGTTTATCCATAGATTTGCTTTGTTTATAGTAGGCATTGTTTACACATAGATTTTAGCTGTTTCTAGTTGTAAGTAGCTAATTGTTTATCCATAGATTTGCTCTGGTTTTAGTAGGCATTGTTTACACATAGATTTTAGGTTTGTTTCTGTTATGCCGATGATTAAAATTAGGTGACACCGTGTGATCCGGGGTGGCGCTAGTGATCCTTGTGATATGCACAAATACACATCGATCTTGTACATCCTACTTGGCTCGCTTGCTCCATCCCTAAAATTTGTGTGTCCAATCTACCTATATATGAGGCATTGTTTAGGCTATGTTCTAGTTGTAATTAGTTCTATATTTTCTGTAATGCCGATGATTAAAATAAGGTGACACGGTGTGAATCAAGGGTGGCGCTAGTGATCCTTGTTGTATGCACAAATACCAATCTTGTGCATCCTACTTGTCTCTCTAGCTCCATCCCTGGAATTTGTGTGTCCAATCTACCTATATATGAGGCATTGTTTAGGCTATGTTCTAGTTATAATTAGTTCTATATTTTCTGTAATGCCGATGAAGAAGCATCTATCTTGTGTATAGAGATGAAGGAGCTTACATTTTGATTTTTTTTCATCTCCTTTAGGGCGAGGAGGAAACCTGGAGACTATGCGGCGGTCATGAAGACGTAGGAGCGGGGGCTCCGTCCACACGGTCCACTGAAGCCGGCACCTCCAGGAGCAAGACTTTTGTGCAGTACTAAAAAGGTAGAAGAAGACCACGCAATGAAGCTGGGCGAAGAGGAAGGTGAAGAACCGGCGGCCGTCAAGCAGGAACCACAGGGCTCCGTTGACGGCACAGCAGGCGTCACCGCCTTTTTTTGTTTCCTTTAGCCCTCATTACAAACGGTCAAAAACTAATCTCCATATCTGATGTAAAGACTAAAGGCAACGATTATATATTATGCCCGTTGCTAAACTTATTGCAAACGATCAAAATCTCCGTTGCCATTCTGAGGCTTCACATCAGTGACAGAGGCAGGGACACGGACCCTTTCTCCGTTGCCGATGGGCTTTTTGGCCCGTTTCTGATGTGTCGTTCTGTACTAGTGGGTTCTTCTTCTTCTTAGGAATCATTAGAAGGATACTCTTCTTGAGTCATCAACACAATTCTTGGTGCTTTCTTAAAGAATGGCTTGTTCTTGACAAAAGGCTTCTTTTGTATCATCTTTGATTGGCCCTTGGGGACAAGTCTTCCACCATGTTCTTCTCTATTCTCATAGGGGTAATCTTTGATGAAGTGATGATTGTCATGACAATTGAAGCATGTCTTTGTTCTTGTTGCAAACTCCTTCTTTCCACTTGGGTTGTTCTTTAGATCAACTTGAGCCTTTGCCTTGGCCTGGTCATGCCAAAATTCTCTTGAAGCAAGAGCCAAGTGATCATGATAAGCTTGTTGGAGGTCATCGGGGAGAATGTTGCTTGGGCATCGCTCAATTTCCACATCATCATCTAGGCTCACTACTTTGGCCTTCAAAGCAAGAGAGGAGCCTTGTTTCATCCCCATGGCCCTAGCACGATTGTCTTGAGCATTCTTGGTTGCAACCTTGAAGGCTTGCATTTCTTGCATAACTTCATTTGATGTCATTTGGAGGTAGTTGTGTCTTCCTTGTAGAGCCTTCAAGTCAACAGGCTCGAAGGGCATGAGAGAATTCACATACTTCCTCTTGATCCAAGCATCATCCACATACTTTGCCCCAACATTATAAAAGGCTTGGGCAAGGGTCTTGAGTCTTCCATACATCTCTTCATGAGTTTCACTATCAAGCATGTAGAAGCCTTCGACATCATTGTTCAAAGCATCAAATCTATTCCTCTTCATGCTCTCATTCCCAAGGAACACCTCGGATAGGCAATCCCAAGCTTCTTTGGCGGTGGTGAGATGTTGGATGTGATAAAAATCCTTTTCTCCAACGGCAAGTTCAAGCATGTGAAGAGCGGAGGCATTAAGTTGAGCATCCGCCACTTCTCTTCTTGTCAAGTTGTTAGGATCCACGGCCTTGTATCCCACTTGAATGATCCTCCAAAGCTCGATAGAGGAGCTGTTGATATGATATCTCATTAAGTGTTGCCAAGTAGTAAAAGACAAAGCATTAAGCTTAGGTGGTGGACCTAAAGGGTTTATGCGAGCATGATGGATAGGTGGGTCGGGAGAGTACACAAGGGGAACAACATGGTACTCCGGCTTCCCACCTTCCGGCTTGGTTGAGGATGAAGTAGTTTTCTTAGGGTCGGTTTCTTCATCCCCTTTCTTTTCCCTTTTTTCTTTATCGGAATCACCCGTCTCGGAAGAAAGGGGGTCCTCTATAGGGTGTGAGGACCGGAATTACACTTCCAGACCCCTGTGTAATCATGTCAATTCCAAGATCAATGTTGACAACACAGCGAAATGATACCATTGCAGAACGTTCAAAAAGTAGTATTACATAGTTTGAATAGCAATAGCGAAATGTCTTGTGACATTTATTACAATCAGAAAGCTCAGCGGAAATATAAATGCGAAGTGACTCCATCTAGCCACAGGCAGTCGATGTAGTCCACGAGGCCTCAGTCTTAAGCGTCATCATCGTCGTCGTAGTCTTCTCATTCTTCGTTGTGCTCTGAATAATCAACAAAGCAATGCGATGAGTACATAATAATGTACTCAGCGTGCCCCCTCATGCAAGACCTATAATAGCTACATGTGGCTTCAAAGGAAGCCTATATGGTTCTTTTGCATTAAAGCTAATTTTGTTTGCAATACCATAGTAGTTTTGGTAAAAACGATTTTAGATGAAAACATGTTTTGTATTCAGTGTAATGTTTCTCATCATCGTGAGTGTCCTCGACACCTCACGTTCTCCATAGGATGTCAGAATAGAGGTAGAGGGAAATAGCAAAACAGGGTTCCTGTATGTCAAGAAAGATTCATGTGTCGTCCATGACCGTAGACACGGCTATTCGAATAGTTTTACACTCTGCAGAGGTGGTACACTTTCACCACACGTCACAAACTCACCTAGTTGCAACCAGCCGTCGCTAGCATAGCAATAGAGAATTCGTGACAAGGTATTTTAGCTAGATCCCCAAAGATGTGACATGCCCACCGGGTATGGCGCTGGAACTGAGAGTACGTCCCCAAACCGGTCCCCCCATCTGTGCCGAAGGTTCTCCCGTAGGCAGACACCCCATCTGCGGTACGGCGACATCGACACCAAAGGCTGACTAACTTACTTGACCCAGCCAGAGCCCATTAGCATGTGGTTGTACGGTGGTCACAATCTTCAAATCCGAGACTTATTAGGCCCTTATGCGCACGGACGACGGATTGCCCCCTTCAGCTTGTGAAGGGCAGCCAATCGCTCCTTCATTAGTTGATCCAGCAGTCGCCCGCGCCAATGTTTAGATGGTAAGTTTCACCTAGAGTTGAAGAGAGAGTAGAGGAAGCAACAACGGCTAATCAGCCTAGCTCAACGAGCTCAATAGATTCAAAAAGGTGTTTGTGACCCGAGGGTCAACCAATCCCTCCAAGGAGGCAAGATAAAGATATCCTACTAAATATTGAGCATGGCTAAGCATTTCTACTCTACAAGATTACTATATATATTCTACTCAGGGTATCAAGTATATAAGGCGACAAGCGGATCAGGCTGTTGTGTCAATCGACACGCCAGTAAATAAAATAGCATGCATATTTGTAAAACTATAAAATAATGCCCCTTTTAAAAACATAGGATAAAACATGAGAGGGGGGGGGGGGGGGGGGCATGCCTTCGTTGACGAATACTTTTTCTTCAATAAGCTGATTATATCCACGTTCTTCAATAAGTTGATTATATCGATGTTCTTCAATAAGCTGATCATATCCACGCCCAACCACGTCACTCCCTACTCGTCGTAACGATAGCAAATGGCAACCAAATAAATACCAAAGCAATAATTACCAAATGAAATACAAATGAGAATGAAAGGAGTAGTAGTTGAAGAATAGGATAGAACAAACTTGATAGAATTGTGAAAGTGAGATGTGACGACTCAGATATGAATCAAATGGCATGGCTAGTATGCTGGGATAGATTATCATAATAAAATGTCATCATAAGAGATATGGATATATCTTACTATATCTAACTTTCTACTAACCCGACATAGGGGTTATAACATAGTTGGTCATACCCTCGTAACACCGTAAACCCAAATAGCATAATCTAGCATAAGTAGCTAACTAGTAAACATACAAACAAGACATAGCGATGAACGATATCATACTAGTTGGAAATCATCAAACAACACTTATCGTACTAGTGATATAAACAACGACTAGGATTATCTAGCATGATAGCACAAGCATATAAGCAATACAAAAATACGTTAAACATCGTCATAAAACAACATCCAATGCAAGCTGAAGTTAATACTATGAACATATGCATTACACTAGCAAAACATATAGCTATACACCACAATAAACAAGTCTAATGTAAACAATAAATAAATACTACCATAGCTAAACTTCAACGATAATAAGCTAGGAACTAAACAAGGCGTAATAACATCTAAAACATATGAATCATGACACAACAAAATATCAACTAAGATATGCTATCTATACATAAACAACTTAGTACCTTTCATAACAAGAATATCATTACAAGCATTTAACAAACAAAGCATAGTATATACTAAGCAAGGTCATAACATAACACTATATGACTAATCACACGAAGGAGACACAAGACTACATTTGGGAGATACTATAGCACAATACCAAATAATGGTCAAGCATAACATTACCAACATGAGACCACAAGGCATACAAGTATACTACAAAATCACACTCATGCCATTCTACTATCTAGCTAAAAGAAAACTCATGCTCGCAAGCATATACAAGGATATAATATTATCATGCACTACTACCATGATATACAAACTGCCATAAGCATGTGATGATCTACTACAAAATGTAACACACAACTAAAAAGGTTACATACATGTATGCAACACTATTTACTTCTAGAACCAAACAACTACTCAAAGTATACTATTATCTAGTCGCAAGTAAAACTATCCTTGCATACATAGAGACAAACCAATGTATAACATCCAATTCTAACATGAAAAGAATCTAAACATTCATAAACATAACACAAAGACCTAAGCAATCAAATGTGACATGAAGTTATATCCTATACGGATATACATACACGCAAGATACTAACATTCATCCTAACTAGAATAAATAGAACTAAACATCATATGGAACACATGGTACACAACATACAAAGATAGTTCAGCATGAATGATAAACTAGACAAACAACACAATGTAATAACACACTAAGAGGTACTTATACTATGAATACAACAACTAAGTCTATGCATGAGCTACTAGGCAAACAATAGGTAACAAAGAATGACATTCTAGTATACAGTACTAATTGGTTCACAATACTAAACAAGTAATAAACTATTACGTAACAAAGCTCATAGATAAACATGCATTTAACTAGACAAACTAGTAGTAACAAGTAATATATGAATAAAAGAAATAAAGATGCATCAACAACACTTGTAATATTAAACAATGCCAAGCAAATGAATAATTGCAAAGTAATGCGAGCAATTGTATTTCTAATAATAAACGACAAAATACTATTTAAATACAATGAACGTCTAAACATGTCATCCACTAATATACAGAAATTACATACAACTCCTACACATGTGATTTAACTAAGAAAAATAAAATCATACACAAAACCAAGCACATAATTCAAATACCATTTGAATTTGATCCAACTGTAAATATATATAAAAAATCTAACTCAAATCTATCCAAACGATTTACAATCTAACACCACAAGATGGTTTCTAAGGTCAACTAGATACTTTCACATTTTAGATCGAAGTGTAAAGATGAAAGGATTTGTATGGCAATGTCGCTATTCGACGAATTGGCATCGGTGGAGTATGATATATGATGGTCGGATTGGAGATCCGTCTTCTCCTTTGTATTGATGGACATTATTTGAACAAAGTGACACGCAAGGATTTTACTGGGTTGTGCTGAAAACTGAGGATGGCATAATCACGTCGACATTGGATGGCATGGTTAAGAGTTTGCGTGGACAGTGGCATGGATAGGCTGAGACATATGTCTAGGAGGTACTGCTAGATGAGGTGAGTACACGGTTCAAAGGAGTTGATCTGATTCTCACCGTACGCGAAGAATTCGTCCGATAAAGTCGATGAACCGAGAAGATGTGGTCGCGAAATTCGTCCGCTGCAATCAACCAATCCAGCTTCTGGTGCCCTGAATCGGTTCTGATCCTCCTTGTGATCATGTTGGCATAGCAGTTCGTCGTCTTGCGGTGGCCGAAGTCGCCGGAGCGCGGGCGGCGTCCGTGGACGTTCTGACCGGAGCTTCGCGAGATTGGTTCGTGGGGAGGGCTAGGGATTGTACTGGTGGCGCGATATGGAACATGAGAGCAAGGAGATATACGGGGTATTGTGAGGCAAAGGGAATGGAAAATGAATGCCCGCAGTAAAGAGAGTTTAATGCGGCAGTTTCGAATGTGAGCTGCCGTTTCTGTGCGTGCGTGAAGACTGGAGAGGAAGAGAAAGCAGTGGCCTGTGCGTGCGAGGGAGAACGAAGCAGTGGGGCGCTTCGCTTGGCAGGAGGTGCTGCGTCCCGTCTCCCGTGCGAGGCGAGTCGAGCGAGCGCTCGGCTGGGCTGGTGCGGCTGAGCTTTGTTTGGTCAATAGGAAATAGAAGAAAGAACGAGGCAAAGAAAGAAGCCATCGGGTGCTAGTGCATCGGTAAGAAAACTAGTGCATCGATGGGAAAAGAATATAAGAAAGATATGGGAAAAGGAACGATGCATGCATGATTTACTAGTTTTAGGTAGTACACAGCCAGCCAAAACAATGGCGTGCATGTCTATAGCTCAACATCCAATGGGATATTAGAGAGAAGAAAGATATGAGGAAATAGCAAAGGGAGGAAATAAATCAACCGATGATGTACTACTAGTTAAGTACTGGCCTATATGTGCATGGCTACAGCCTAAATGTACATACGTGTGATTAGCTGGAGGATCAAATCCAATTAGGATTTTAGATAGAACTAAATAAGAGATAAAAGAAATAGATTTTCCTTTTTAGGAAAATCTAGAAAATTCTTTAAAGCTCCAAAAAAAAAAAAAACGAAACGAATTTATGAGAACAAAGGCAAAAACAAAAGAGGATATTTTAATAAGCCGAAGCCAAGAAAATATGATCGAACATGCAGGGAAAATAAAATAAAATATTTATTTAAGTTGATGCTAAATTCATTTTAAAGCTTCATGTTTAACAAAAGTCGAGTTAAGTTTTAATTAAGTAAACGGAATTTTCTAGTCCTCATTTTTAGAGAACAGTTTTTTGAAAACTCAAAAATCGGTATGTTACATAGTGAGAGTCTCCACGGGGGTCTTGGTACAAGTGAGTTTTGTGAGCAAGTCACGTAGCTCACCAAATTGGGTATCCATGGACGATCTCAAAGATGTTTCCATCGATTTGAGATCGGCCATGGATGCCGGAGTACCTTGCCCCTCCGCGGGCACCTCTCCTAGTGTCATACTTCTCTCGGGCGGTTAAGCCTAACAAGAGAGCCGAGGTTCTGATACCAATTGAAAGGATCATATGACACCTAGAGGGGGGGAGGGGGGGGGGGGTGAATAGATGCTACTTCAATTTTAGTACTTTTTCAAATTTGGCTTGACACAAAAGGTAAATTATCTAAATATACAACTACGGTGAATTTATCTATATGAGAAGCTAGCAACTAAGCAAGGTACACGAAGTAAAAGCTATAACAAGGATAGAGGTAACCGAAGTGAAAGCACGCGGAGACAAGGATGTATTCCCGAGTTCCTCCTTTTTAGGTGAGTACGTCTCGTTGCAGAGGTGTGATGTTAGAGTATATCACGTATAGGGTAGCTTTGGTAGTTTAAAGAGTTGTAATCATAGTCTATCTCTTCTAGGTTTCCTTAGCCCCCAAGTATTTTCTATATAAAACAGCCACGATTGGCTCATTGTAATAACCCAATTTCAATCAATAATATTCCGCAATACATCTTCTTTCATGGTATCAGAGCGGTTTGCTCCGCAGCCTAGGGCTTAGCCACCACAGCTTCCGCCGCGCCGCCCCGGGAGATTCATCTCCGCCGGGGGCTGCGCAAGTAGATTAGATCTTTAGTCATCAAAATTTTCTCGCCGGCCACTTGACCGGCGTTTCTTCTTTTTTCGCCGATCATAGATCGGATTGCGTCGCCCGCCGCCTGTCGTCCTCATGCGCCTCTACTACAGCACGTCGTCGACTCCTCTCCGGCAACTACTCGTCATTGCCGCCTGCAACCTCCACGTCGCCACCACGCCGGGTCGTCTTCGACAACATCAACCGGGACAATCTCGTCCCCAAGTACGCGCCTCGCCATCAACACAAGGGCTGCACCAACAACACTCGTGGTCATCATCGTCGACAATTTTCTACATCAAGAACATCGCCGGCATCTTCTACCTCTACATCGCCGACGACAATCTACGCCAACAACGTCCCAACAAACTACTACCCTACAAGCTCAAACGTCTTCAACAGCCACCACGCCGTCTTCGTCCACCACAAACCGAGCCGCCAGAGTTGCAGTCTATTTTTATTTTTGCTCAATTTACTTTTTGCAACTTATTCGTCTACTCCGGCAACAACGGCGGAAAATCTGCGCTACGCGCCGCCAACCACGGAGATCTCCTCTGCTTCTTCATCCGGCTCTGGCTCGCAAGGTTCATGGTGGTCCATGTCTTCGCATGTCCGGTACTGGCAACACCGGCGCGTGCCTTCGTCCCCGACGCGCTCCCGAGTCTGGCAAGCTCGGCAAGGCGTGTCGCCTACCTCGTCTACATCAACTCCAGCAAAAGTCTATCTCCTCTACCCCAACAACGGCAACATCGACCACAACTACACCGCCCACAACTCGGCTACATCGACATCGGTATAAGGGCTATCACCTCGGCTCCCTCTCCAGTTCGCGACTTCGGATTGTGCTCCAGTCAGACCGTCCGCGACGCTCCAGCTGTTCGCGTCACTATCGATCCGACTGCGGGGGGGGGGGGGGGTGTTAGAGTATATCACGTATAGGGTAGCTTTGGTAGTTTATACTCTAACATGTGAGTCAACACAATGACTCAACAGCCACAAAGGTTTCACCTTCTTCTCCGATGAACCGCACCACAAAGGTTTGGTTCACCTTCAACTATCTGAAACCTTCAAGGCGAAGTCCGGAGCCTTTCCAACAATAATCTGGGGCACAACCCACAACTGGATTGGGGGCTCCCGAACGGCTATAATCTGTCACAAACACAATCAAGTGAGTACAACAAGGAGCTAGGTTTTCCAACGGGAAACCCTAGCAAATGGTCCCTCATGTGAATGAGGGGGAAATGAAAAATGGCTCGGTGAAGATGTAGATCGGGGCCTTCTCCTTCAATCCTCCAAAGATCAACAAGTTTGGGTGGAGGGATTGAGAGATCTAGTGATTCTTGAGCTTGCAATAATGGTGTCTTTAATTTTGGGCGAGCTACTTGTCCCAAGGTAGGTGGAGGGGTATTTATACCCCTCCCAAAATCTGGCCGTTAAGTGGATCTGCGCGAGCCCGGCCTGGGGCTGGGCCGGCCTCGAAAGTCAAAGGCTGGGTGACCCCGACCTAGGGTCGGCCTGGGGCCGGCCTGGAGCCAGCCGAGGCCGGCTGGGGATCCGAGGAGCCTGGCCTAGGCCCGGCCTGAGCCCCGGCCTGAGCGAGGCCGGCTGACCATCTGAAGGACCCGGCCAGGGGGTCGAACCAGCGCGCGTCGAGGCCGGCCAGGGACCAGAGGCACTCGGCCTGAGCCCGGCCTAGACCCCGGCCTGGGGGAGGACGGCTTCCCTGATCTTCTTCTTCAGATTTCGAACGACTTCTCTCCATTCCCTTTTTGCACTTTAGAGAGATCTTCGTATATGGTTTTCTCTCAAGTTTTTCTGAATGCACTTAACAAAGGGTTAAAAACACTCCAAGTGTTGTGATCAAACATCAAAAAAAGATTAGAGGACAATTTCCTTTCACTTGACCAAATGCAACTCAAACAGTTTACTAGTAGATACTGCCGGTCCATCAATACCTTTTATCCCTACTCAAGTCTCTATACTACAGGTGATACAACGACTTTACATTACTTGTTTTTAGTTTAAATTTATTTAATTTAATTGCGGTAGATTAAATGATTTTTTTATAAACTATAAACCTTGTCTATAACAGGAAATTTAGCTATCTCATGCTTTATTATCTATATTTATATAAATGAAATGCTGTGGTCTGGTGTTGTTTTTCTCTTCCCAGCGTGAGCCTTCTTAATAACTGGAGCCTAGGAACAACCGCACTAAATAAAAAATAGGTGCATTTGGTATGTGAGAAAGATACTCAGTGTACATTTGTTCGACTTCTTATAAATGGATAAAAATAGTATATAGCGTTTGGTATACTTCACACATAACTGATTGAGCTTTTCAATGAATTTGCATTGGTTTATTCAAGTTCATTTGCTTGTAGGCAGGTGAGTTGATGGTGGAGCTGAAATTTGATGTCTGCTGTTAAATTTGTTAATGGGTTTTGCTGGTTCAACGGGTGATGTTAATTTACTCTTTTCTATTTGTCTATTGTGTAATTTGTTGCATATTATCTCATATGTCTGCTATAACTGTTCTACAAAATCCTGTTAGCCTGAAAAACTGAGATGCCTTCCAAATTTTCCTTTTTTTACTGCAACGTTTTGTAATATGTTAAGATAGAACTATCTGATTGTTTATCAGATGTTTACTTCAGGTAGAAGGATCTGCTTACCAACTGCATTAAGGTTGTTCTTGCATGCTTCGAACATCATGTTTTGTTTGTTTTAATTTATTGATTGGAAGCTCCTTTTCTTATTACGAGTACTGTCGTAAGAGTTCTTAATAATGGCTCATATGCATGAATCAAATGTTGGTTACAATGTTGGCTTGTGTCCCTCCGGTACCTTAATGGCAGGAAGCTGCTAGTCCTTGAAACATTGAGGTTTTAAATTTGTACGTCTGGATGAACATTCAGGTTCAGGAATTGATCTAAATAGTATCCTATCAAACTTTTCAAAGGTGTCCAGCTGGTTAATATTTACTGGTTCGTAATTGACATACTCCCTCCGATCCATATTAGTGGACACAACTTTGTCTAGATACACATGTATCTAGTCTAAATACTTAACTAGATACATATGAATTTAGACAAAGCTATGCTCACTAATATAAATCGGAGGGAGTATCTCTTTTCCTTTTGTTCTCAATCCACTAAATTTTGATAAACTAACAGTCCCCAAGGTGACCTGTTTGAGGAAAAAACTTCATGTGTTCCCAGCTTTATTATATGACATGTTTAACATGTCCATTAAGCCATCAGCCACCGATATGGTTAGTGAGCTCTAGCATTCCTTATTGGATTTGTATCTAAAGAATATAAAAGCTCCCGACTTCTTAGGATTTTACCACTGCAGAAGGCATAGTTGGCATCCTCGGCAGTGGCGTAGCCAGCCAGGAGTCACGCCCCGGGCCAACTACACTGCCACAGTACCGAACAGTGTCAAATAGTGTAACGTTTGCTACAGTACGAAACATGTTACCAGCTCGCCCCAGGCCAAGGCCCGTGTGGCTACGCCTCTGATCCTCGGTACCTAACCTTGGTTGTTTATTTGCTTCTGATGGAGACAATGAAGCACTGATCCTATAGCTTATACACATATGTAGCGAAAAACGCTTGAGAACGTGTCCACAATAGAAGTTGAAGTTGTACTGGTACAAATAAACTGTTTTTTCTGCTGTTCTATGTTTCTGGTATTGGTTTTATGCAATAATGCTGAGATGATTCAGTTTTGGATATTTTAGCATAATTTCCGCAGTGATGATTTTATTGCTTACTATGCAAAAAAAAAGTACATTTTATGAGGTATTACTTGAATAGTTTTCCCATGAACGTGCAGTACAATTTGGGTTGACTGATCACATAGATTTTCTTTGCGGGTACCTCGAGTTGAATTCTGATTGCTGAGATGGGAAATGGTTGACATAAATTTGTCAAAATACGGATGTATCTACACATTAAAATACATCTAGGTACATCCATTTGTAGACAAATCTATGTCTATAATTTCCAATCGGAGGGAGTACTATTTTTTATGGAGGGTCATGTGGTATGGTCGATGCTGAAACTAACCATCTATGTAGTATGTACTGATCAACTATCCAGTAGACTTTGGATTTAATCATGTAATCTGCCTACTTATATGAATGTATCATCTAAATTTAGTCAGCTGGTATGCGTGTTGCTTCAACTAATGCTATGCTCTGGCGGTTAATTATCAGCTCGTGGACATTATCAAATGTTTGGACTGGATCATTCATGTGTTGCCCAGTGAACTACTTGTGCGCCCACTGGAAAACGTGTTTTCTGTACTAATTTACGCTAGCATTCAAAATTCTGAGCGCAAAGCACCTAACCAAAACTACAAATTCTACAAGAACGATTGAATTGCCAGCATATGCCAGTTGGAACCACAGGAAATTTACCAAAAAAATTGCATTAATTTTGTACGGTACGGTTATTTGACACGCAAATTAGTTCAAAGAAGCTGATCATTTTTTTTTGAATTGGAAAGCTGATCATTTTTTACACAACGTCAACCTGTAGAGAATACAGCGTCCATCTTTTAACTGAACAAGTGAACATTCATAGCAAGTAAATGCAACCCTGCACATAGAAAAAGCACAGCTGACAGTTTGAGGTCTACAAAATAAAAATAAAATTACATAAATAATCAACATAGTATGGTCTTGAGTTTGACCTTATCACATTGTTTTTATTTCAAGCAACCCATGCTCACATTGTGATATGATCTTTTATTTGTCAAAGTTCTTTTAAATGCAAGTTTTTTTTAGAACAGTAGGTAACATTTGAACCTCACTTCCACTGCATATGAAAACCAACTTTTCTTGCTTTTTTTTGGCTTGTTTTTTTTTTCTTTTCGAAATGGGCATCCCCGGCCTCTGCATCGTGATGATGCACACAGCCGTTTTTTTTTTTTGGCTTGTTGGGTTTTGCTAATGACTAATGAGCATGTGTGCCTAATTTGTATGGGCAATATAAGAGGTGTTTTTCACTCGAGAGAAGTATTATGAGGTGTTTACAGGAGCACTGCAAGCATAAGAAAATAAGTCCACAAATATAGCACCTTCCTTGTAGAAAAATTGAGGTATATCCACTAGTAAAAGTGGTTGTCCAATCATTGTTGATATAATTTGTTCTTATGGGTGTAACCATACATAGTTATGCATCTGGCAATGAATCTATGTTTTCCTTTTGTTTTGCATCCATATATAGTACTATTGGTCAGTTCTTTCATATGATACGCAAATAATTCATTTATTTGGTTTATACAGATCACGTTGCAGGTGTTTAGTTGCTCATACCAGCTTTTTGTAATGCCATACATCGAGGATACATCTTAACAAAGACAAGCCCACTGTATTCCATATTCGTTTTCTGTTGCTTCAGCCAATGTTTACCTTTTATCCTTTTGTCTGTCTAGTAGCCATCATGTGCAAGCGAATTCCAACCACTTGGCAAGGTTTTCGGCTAGAGGAATGGACATTTGCTTGGGGGTCATCTTGATTCGTCATCTATATATACGTCCTGTATTTGGATCATGGGGGGGAGCAAAGGGTCATCACCTTGCAGCAAGATGTGTTACCTATCTGTCGTGTTTTCTGCATTAGCTGTCTTTCGTGTTCAGCTACCTGTTGGGCTTTGCACTATTTTGCTGCTCCAATAAACCAAGAGTCTTGAATTACCTTGTGAATGCACTTTGAAAAAAAGCAACTTGGATTCACCGCGCTATTGGTTCAGTTCATACTAGCTCTGTACACGCAGATTACTCTGTACAAGCAGGTTCTCAAGCCTAGATTTTTGTTGACAACATGGCCAAGATGAAGCCATGCATTATTTTGTAGTCGGTCAATTAACTAGTTTAGTAGTACCGGCCAGCTTGGTGGTGACAGGAGAGCTCTCCGTCCACAACCAAACAGAACGAATCGCTAGCGCTTGCACTTGTCGCAGTAATGGGTTAGCGCGGACACCTTGGATGCACATCTGTAGCAGAAGCTGAATCCACACCTACAGGCAAGGTTGAAGAATCAGCTCAAACACAGATCATTCCACGAACCAACAATTCATGACCAGATTCGTAATTCGAAACTAGGAGCACCTGCATTTGATGTAGTTGCACCCTTCCGATTTCTCCACGTACATCTGGCAGTTGGGGCACCGCTGCCACCTCTGTTGGCCGGCGAGCTGCCTGAGCAAGAGATCGTCGCGGCCGCGCTCGTCCTGGCTGAGCTGCTGGAACTCCCTGCACCCGATGTCGACGTGCCACGGCACCGCGCACCGGGCGCAGAAGCGCCGGTGGCAGTGCGGGCACTCCGCCTGCGCGATTGCCTCGTTGCCGTCGGCGAGAAGAGGCGCCGAGCATTCCCTGTACGGGCAGTACACCATACGGGCACCGAACGCGGACTCGCACAGCAGAATTCCCCACCTGTCCAGGAGGTCCGGGGAGATGATGCCGCGGCAGCTCTCCGGCTCAACGGCGCCCACGCCGCCGCAACCAGGATCAGGGCATTCTACGCGCGTCAAGTTCTGGCCCAGCTTGGCGGCGACGTACTGGGCGATGCAGCTCGAGCAAAATTCGTGGCCGCAAGAGCCGACGCTGAACTTGAGGGTGCCGGGAACCTTCTCCATGCAGATGGCGCAGTAGAAGAACTCGCCGTCGAGCGGCAAATCTCCATTTGCATCGATGCGCGGTACTGGTGGCCTGAGTATAATGTGCAGTTTGAGATTCGATGTAATAATCGACTCGAAAACAAAGCACATCACGGCGCGGTAATACGAATGAACAAAGTAAAATTTACCACGATAGGAACACGATAATCCAAATCGTCACGGCGAGGGGAGGAGAGCCCATGGCTTGGTTGGCCAGCTCAAGCCCTTTTCATGTGCAGGCGCGGTTCCAGGCAGTGTGGGCGGTGGCGCGCGTTGAAGCTCCGTCGTCGGCGAAGGGTCCCGCCATGGCGCTGCGCCCGCGGCGTCGAGAAGCAGCGCCCCCGGCACCGGCAGCAGCACGGCGACCCAGGGGCGGAGCTGGATTCACGGTAACCCGGATGCCCTCTTACACTGCTTGATACATGTGGTGGTCTAACCTGATGCAAAACGGCATTTCTGGAGGTAAGTAAAGCTAAAAAATTCTTGCACCCTGATGCATGTGCATCAGGGTAGGCTCAAGCAGCTCCGCCCCTGCGGCGACCAGGGGCGGAGCTGCATGAGCTCACCCTAATGCATGTGCATCAGGGTCCAAAAAAAATTTACTCTTTATTTACCACCTAAACCGTTGTGTGCATCAGGTTAGCTCATCTATTGGGCATCAGGCAAGGCTATTTAACCAGTAGTATGCCACTATATTTGTTCACTGTTTCGATGGGCATCACGGTCACTGCTGCTCCAGCTCCGCCCCTGACGGCGACGGGATCCTTGTCCACCAGCCTGGGTTCGCCGTCGAAGGCGCTCCCCTGGTAGCACATGCACATCTCTGACGCGCTCGTCGCGGTGGCGTTGCCGGGCAGGACCTCGCAGTACCCGTTGCTGGGCATGAGGCCTTCGACTGGTGACGGCGCTGCGCCCGCAGCGTTGAGAAGCAGCGGCACCGGTAGCAGCACGCCGACGGGATCCTTATCCACCAGCCTAGCTTCACCGCCGAAGTCGCTCCCCTGGTAGCGCATGCACATCTCACCGCCCGTCGCGGTGGCGTTCTTGGGCATCAGGCCTTCGATCGGCTGCGCTTCGGCCCAGAGGAGGTGGAGGAGGATGAGGAGAAGGGCGGAGGAGGGGAAAGCCCCGGCGAACGGCATTGTGCCGCTTCTCCTACTTGATCGTCGCCGTGTGATTCCCTTCCCAGACCCGAGAAGGTTTGTGGTGTTCTAGGTTTGGCAATTGGTTGGATCTGAGTTCGGGTTTAGGCAGGGGGAGAAGAAGGGTTTCTATTTCGGTTATGTCGATTTGCTCGATGCAGGTGCGGCTCGCGAGTGCGGTGCTCGCTTGACCGAAGACTTGCTGGCAAGTGGCCGGACACCCGCGAGTACGGTCAGCGGGGCGTAGTCCAGGAAGACTGCGCTCGACGGTTTGGAGCATCAAGAGGCAAACGGGGGCTAGCATCGGCCGCTCGTGGATTGGGGATTGGAAGGAGCTCCCAGATTCAGAGAAAATGACACAAAACCACCACATTTGCGGGTGAGTTCTAGCATAGCCACCACAATTCAGATTTTTGACACATAAATACCATTTTAGGGGCTGGTGTGGGACGCTGAGCACTGATTTTTCTGTTTAAGCACGCTAACACGTTTTCTGACGGTCTGGACCCACCTGTCGGTCTACCTGGCAAAAAAAAATGAAAAAACAGGTCAACGCGCTCGTGCAAGGAGTCGTGGCCGATGGGCTGCGTACTCTGCGCGGCCGTCGTGCGCGGGACCCCGCAGAGCTCGACCGCAAACTCTCGCGGACAGCTAGGGCGTGTGCGCGCCGGAGCTCGGCCTGGCCACGAACTCTCGAGCTCGCCTCCGCGGTGGCCTTGCTCGTCCGCGCCGTGTCCGCCTTGAGCTCGGTCGGCCCGCGGCCTAAGACCAGGACTGCGCGTCCCCCACCCCGTCCGTGTCCGTCGAGAGCTGGGCGGAACGTGGGTACTCGGTGGTCACCGTGCAGTGCGAGGACCGCCCCAAGCTGCTCCTGGCCGCCGCCCTCGGCCTCTCGTCCCAGCAGCAAGAAGATGGCACCGGCGGAGGCGAGGGTTCGTCGTCGTCTACCTTGGGCTGGCCCCGTCCGCGCAGATCCTGGCCATGGACTCGCTGGAGCTGCAGCGGCTCAAGGACAAGCTCCGGCCCTCTGTCGCGATTCATTCCTTTCGACATCCAGAGAAGACCCTGCATCAATTGCATATGCAGCTCCAAATTCCACGAATTAATTGAATCGATTGCATGTGCGCAAGCGTCCTGCACACACCCAAAAACCAAAACAAACACGCCGCCGCTTAGGAAATTTGAGGCCGGGAGAACGGGGAGTAAACTGTGTCGGGTTGCTAGAGCACGTACCAGTCGGCGGCTCTTGCTGGCATGGAAGGCGACGGGGAATCCGGGGCCGCCGACGACTTCGTTGTCCAGCCACAGCTCCGGCGCATCCGCGCCTTTCCTCTTCACCCCCGCCACGTCGCCGCACATCGGCGCCTCCTCCACCAGCCCAAAGCCCACCACCGGCTGCGTCTGCGCAGGAGGCGGCGGCGGCGTCACGACCGCGCCGGGCACGACAGGCGGCACATCCGCGTCCTGCACACACACCCAAAAAGGAAAACGAACACGTCGCCGATTAGCAAATCAGAGCCCGGGAGAGCAGGGGACGGCGAGTTGGGTCGGGTTTCGCAGGCACGTACCAGGCGGCGGCTCTTGGCGGCGCGGAAGGCGACGGGGAAGCCGGGGCCGTCGTCGTGCAGCCACAGCTCCGACGCGTCCGCGCCCTTCCTCTTCAGCGACGGCGCGGCGTCCATGTCCATCGATCAATCGGTCCTGTGCAGGGGCTAATCAATCCTGTACGGCGGGGAGTGGTTCTCGTGGCGGAGATTCTAACCCACTGCACCGGCGGCGGCGAGTGTTAAGAGGAAGCGAAATCGAGATTTGCAGAAGGTTCGGGGCCGGGACTGAGATCCAGTGCCTCACCCATGTCAAGGCACGCTGTGCCTCGAGGCTACATATCAACCGTCTATTCCCCATCCAACGTACAGGAGCTGTCAACAGCAAATTAGACCTAGTCCGCTCGTCCTCTTCCTCGGTTTCTGTCTCTGTTACTCACGCGCGAGGTAAAATTGCCGCGGGAAAGGAAAAGCTTCGCGGGCGGTCCCGTGCAGAGCTCGCCGCGGTCGACGCCGAACTCCTCGTCCAACTCCTCCCTGACCGGGGTCTTTGCCATGGACGCGTGCACGCACGGGTGCGGCGCCGAGGGCCCGAGGCGCGCGGCATGCGCCGGTACTTCCATACGCCGACGGCAGCGTCGTGGATCGCACCAATCTCGGCGGCGACGGCGAGCCGAGCCTGCGGTGCAGGAGGAGGCGCAGGGCCGCAATGAGCTCGTCTCCCGGCGATGGGCGGCCAGACACGCAACGCAACAGCAAAAATTCCTTTTGCAAATCTGCAAAGATCAGCTAGCTAGCCACGGCAAAACCCAGGGACGCGTACTCGTACTAGCAGCACGAATGATGCCCTCGAGTCGCGTACTAGTACGCAAGGAGATCTTCTGCTATTTGTAACGGTGTACATCGCGGAGAGACACGAACCACGGAGGATTGCGTCGCCGCGGAGGACGGCCGCGTCCTACCACCGCCACGTCGAGCAGAGAAGACACCACCGCTCGCTGGCTGGCCATCGACGGCGTGGGGTACGCTGGCTTCCGCGCACACCGCCGACGCCAAGGTCGGCCGCGGCGACCGTCCGACGAGCTCCCCACACCGATCCAGCCGGGCAATCGTGCGTGCTCTAGTTGCCAGCCAGGATGCGGAGAGCAGCAGGGGCGGAGATAGTGCGCGTAGGGCGGCGCACTTGCAGGCCTGGCCATCCCGCTCGCCTACGGCGGTTCCGTGACGGGAGCGGGCCTCTTTTCCTGCATCTCGGCGACAGGACCAGCAGCAGCGGGGCTCGGAGACGGCCGACGAGCAGCTCGCCTCGCGCCGTCCCGCGTGACGAACAGAGGAAGGGGATGGACCGAGCACAGCGGACTGGGTCTAATTTGCCGTTGCCGCTCCTGTGCGTTGGATGGGGAATGGACGGTGGTCTGTGGCCTCGAGGCACAGCGTGCCTTGACATGGGTGAGGCACTGGATCTCGATCCTCGGGGCCGGCTGGGGCTCGTGCTCGCAAGCGCCATGGACTGGTGGGTTGACCTGCTGAAAAAGTGTTGACCTGCTCTTTTTATTTTTATTTTTGCCACGTAGATCTGATTGGTGGGGTCCACCTGGCAGAAACATGGTTAAAACGTTAACAGGCAAAAATCAGTGCTCAACGTCCCACACCAGCCCTTAAAGTGGTATTTATATGTCAAAAATCTGAATTGTGGTGGCTATGCTAGAACTCACCCGCAAATGTGGTGGTTTTGTGTCATTTTCTCCCAGATTGGAAACTGGAAGGATGAGGACAAATATGACGTGTGGGCCACACATGTCAGTCGAGAATAAGGACTCCGAAGCGGATAGTTGGTGCTCCCGACCTTTAGTAATCTTAGTTTTTTTTCAAAAAATCAACAAATATATTTTAAAAGTTTTAAAAAATCTGAAAAAATCATGCATGTTCTAAATGATATATCCTACAAGCATGCACAATCCAAATGTGCAGATCTGAATACAATGAACAATATATAATTTCAAATTTCCAACTTTTTTAATTTATAAAGTGCAGATCTGAATACAATGAACAATGTATTGGATTTTATTGAGATTTATAGGCTTGTAGTATACTAGAAGGAGAGGGCGCGCTTTGCCGCGCCTGTCATGGCTATTTGCGTTAATTTGATTCCTTTTTTGATAATATTTGGTAGGGTGCTCACTTGGCATTTTATGGGGTGGCTTGTTTTTCTTTATTTCTCTATCTATGTACACATAAATTGTATTCATGATATATATGTCTTTTGTGACAAAGCATCTTTCATTGGACGCATGAAAAAACACAAAATTTCTTTCTTGTTCCTCACCACAAGAATTGGTTGTTGTCTCGACTGTCCGAAACCGAAACTACAAAGGAACATAACTGTTGTATATGTTATCATGGAAGATTATTTTGACTACAAACTACGAAGTGAGCCAAACAATGGCACATGACAATCTTAAAAGTACAAACTTATAACATGCGTGATCGAGCAATGTGAAAATTTGTTCAAATTTACATTAAGCTACAGATGTTATTCATACTCATATAGAGATAAACATTCACCATATTGCCTCATATTACCATCAATAATTAAACCAACTAAATAGATACACACATTTATTTCTGCCACAGAGATATGTTTGTTGCCTTTCAATTGGGTACAACCGAAGATTTTCCCATCCTTATTCGAGTGTAAATCTCGAACTTCCATGTTCTATATGTCATACGGAAAACTGTTGAGATTAACATATAGAGGTACACTCCCCTAGAAACATATAGAGGTACACAAGAACAAAGAAACGTATCAACTTCACTAATAATTAGACACTTTATATTTCTCCAATGTGCTACATCAGTAGTTGTCATGATAGGGCTTTTCCTATATTTAAATTCAGAAAGAACCCAATCCCTTTCTGCTTGGCTCTTGTCACCTTGGATGGATAGAGTAGGCCAACCATCCATTGAAAGCTATTTGGTGATCTGATCACATCCTTTCTTGGTGTCCATAAACATTAAATTTCTGCTGCCATCTTATATCCTTCAGTAGATTGACCAACCTTATATCACAGCAATTCACAATTAAGGTACTGTATTTGCATTTCGAGAACATATTACGTAATGGAAAATGTAACAGGAATCCTACTTGTTATACTTCTGACTCTCCGACAATATCTCTACGTGATGAAAAATTGCATGATTAGCTTTTAGTTCTTCAGAACCAATTATAACCTCCATCATGTCAAATTGCAATTTCCTCACACACAACACATATGGCTAGTATGTAACGAATCAACTAATAAAATGATTTATTTGCTACAATGTTCATCTTGTATGGGTCAAAAGGAAAATTCCTTGCTAGCAGCTCAACTTCCTTTGGCCAGGTAGCACTCCAATAAAGTGTTTGGTGATCTGAACGAATCTGAAACAAACCATAATTTTTTACACTTCTGAGTGAGAATGACAATGTACAAGTCAGACACAATTATGTATGGCATTCAGGAGGGGAGGGGGAATGACCATGACCGTAATAAATCATGTAGTGGGAAAAGGAAGAGGTGTACCTGAGAAACAATTTTCTTAATCAGAGGTTCAAAACCCATGTCTAGCATTCGCTCTGCCTCTCTAAAACAAGGTAAGTGACCCTCCGCAGATTTCCAGTGTTCAAAAGGCGCTCGCCTAGGCGCACCTAGGCACGCATAAGCGCAAGGCGCTGGAAAAACGCCTAGCACTTATTTGCGCTTAATCACACATAATGGTGCATAATCGTGCGCTTTGGTCAGAAAAGCACAAGGTGTTGGCAAAACGCATAACTAACGCCCATCGCCTTTTTGAACCTTGCTATCATTTGAGTACAGACCAACAGACACACACACACGTGAGCGAGGAAGGATTGGGGAGAGGAAAGAACCTTTTTGAAGATCACTAACTTGAGAACTTTTTGGGACACCACCATACATGCATGTGCTTTTTATCTTTGATGATGCACCAAATTTTGTTGTCTCCTGTATATGGACGGCAAGCTCACGTGTTGGGGCTAGCACGAGAACAATAGGGCCATCGCCAGGAGCTGAATAACAAAAGATATATCCGCAATATCAGTCTTTAGACTATGATACTGAGGATGAGAAAAGTCAGTCAAGAAATATAATCAGCATATTCGCACCTAGAATAGGCTGAGCATTAACATGAGTAATAGCAGGTAAAAGGTAAGCAAGTGTTTTCCCAAATTCTGTTTCAGCGATGTCAATAAGATCACGTCCCTTCAGTGGCATTGGACAACCTTGTGACTGGATAGGGGTAGGTTCTGTAAACCCAGCTTTTGTGATTTCTTGAAACACATATTCTGCATAACGGAAATGAAGGATCTTAGGTAAGCACATGGAATAGAAGGTTATAAGATGTTGTCACGTTGAAGGTAAGGAAGCACACAGAGGATACACTATTGCATTACTTCTTACCCTAAGGAGAGCAATATAGAAAACTGATCTCAGAAACAAGTGTGAACATCGTAATATAAACTGCAATTACCAGGTCACGAGAAAAAAAAACATAAACTGCAATTACTGGGAGCTAAACAATAAAATTACCATGGAGTTGGAGCTATGTTCTTGCAATAGTGATATTATAATTTGGTGGTTCCAAGGATACAGCATTACGTAGATCATTAAAATTCAGACCAGATAAAACCATTCAAGTTCAAGATAACGGAGTGAAAAGGTATTCAACCGAGAACAAAATGATATATCTCATGTTCTTTCTGTGAAGTAAAAGGGAACTGATAAAAAATCTTGTATACAAAGCTATCTCCAAATACTCATCATAATGGGAGTTATCTCCAAATACTCATCATATGGCAGGAACAAGATACTTGATCCCTAACTGACTTCCCTTGTAAACTAAAACATATATGTCATCAGTCTAGGTTCAATAGACAAAGAATATGTATTCTTAGTAGCAATAATAACATATAAATCAGATAAAGAGAAGTTTTTTGATGCATAGGTAGCAAGGAAGAGCAAAATAATCTTATATCTATCAATCATCATCCGAACAATTCCCCACATCTGAAAAAATAGATGTCAAAGTGGGGCAGGAACAAGAGCACAACAGCAAGCAATCAACATACATGGGTTCAAGAAAGAAATAAGCAGCTCATGTTAAACTGTTTGACTTTCTCATTTGTTGAACCGTCGGACAGTCTCGCATAGAGATTTACAATCACGACATTCAACTCTATATTTTCAAAATCACACGACACAATGTGTAGTCAATGAAGCTCATCCATGATAGCATTTTCCAAATCTGACAGCGGCACACAGTAATACAACAACACCTGTCAAGAAGTGTATTGCAGCTTGTCAGCGGCTAAAACAATCAAGAGAAGCTTATCTATGGCATCACCAGAGAACATATCCTTGTAGGCTTACCCAATTTCCACCATCCCTGTGCCACATTACTGCTTTGGCCGCAATAGCTGTAGTCATAATACCATTTATTCAATAAAACACACAAAACACCTCAGTTCACAAGCACAAGCCAGAGACATGCCTTTTCACATCACCTACAAAGTAGCAACTCTGCTTCTTGTTTCTTTTCCCTTGAAATCTTCGATGGATAGAAGATGGCCATCTGAAATTGAAAGGAGGTTGAAGCACACAATTAGATTGCTTAATTATCTTATTTATACCACATGATCATATATAGTACTAAGAATTTGTATACTGGTCTACAAAGAATAGCTTAAGTATCTTACAAAGAATAAAACAAAAAATAGATAATGGCAAGACTAATTAAATTTTAAGCATCGTATCAAAATCTTTGCTGCTCACAATAGATCAGCTCCAAAAATATTTTGAGATAGTGTACACCACGTATTTTCACATAAGTTCCAGGCGACCACCACGAGCACGCCGGCATGGTGAAGAGTTGCTGCGACAGTCGAGCTTGGAAGCCCAAATAAAAAATCTTACAAGGGCTCCATGAACAGATCAGAAAAAAAAGCAAATGGAGAGTTATGGTTAGGGCACCTCAATCAGCTGTCCCCCGTGTCGTCGCCAGCATCCATATTGGCGGCCTCGGCCGGGAGGCGCTCCTACAGTGCCTCCTCCCGCCGAGCACCGTGGCCTCCCTGTCCGGCTCCGTCCGCTCGCCCTCCGTTCAAGATAACCTGAAGACTTTGTTTTCCAGTTTTTCTTCAGCAACACACATAGATCTGCTTGAGCAAGAGCTCCTTGCGTTCCGCTTTCTTCTGCGCTTTCAGCTTCTCCTCCCTCCAGCTCTCTAGCTTCTCTTTCTTTCATCTGCAAACTATCTCATATAATTATACAAACATTTTTTTATGAATGTTTGCACGCATGGTTTTGAACTTGAACAAAGTTAGGCGAGTCGCAGTTATACATATATGATATCCAGTAAACGAAGTACAAACAGAAGCATCATCAGAGAACCATAGTAAATGGATATACATGTATGACATGTAAAGAAACAAAAAAACTGCACATGCTTTCTCAATTGGTTGTCAAACTGTGGTCTGCATCATCTATTGTAGGAAAGTGGTAGATCACACTGAGGTAGCATCACAAACACTAAATCTAAGTTTTCATGCCATGATGATCATGTCGATTCCACTTCTTAATGATATTTTAGCAAACTTAAGCACTTCCAAATGAAAGTGGCGGATGGTAAAAAATTAGAAAATAGAAAACAATCCTGAACCACCAAGTTCAACTTAAAAATAACCATCTCCCTACACAGGCTATGATCCTATGAAAAACTTGCATTAGAGTGACATTTTGTCTGCCCACATCACCGGCATTCTCTGCTGGACTTCAGCTTAACGACCAAAAACCGAAAATAGAAACACATTATCCTTATTATAGTTTTAGCGAAAAAATGAAATGTGTCGATGCGGTGCTCTCCATTGCAGGAGAAAAGAAGAGGATTCAATACACGATAAAAATGTTAAATAATATTAATAGTTCCATGTTTGAGTAGGCAATACCGAAATAATATTTTCCCACATAAATCTATCAAATAAACTATCCGCATCTCAAGCTGCAAATGAAAGCACACACAAGATGATGTAAACGACTAATGAGGCAGGGGTCTAGGCCGGGCTCAGGCCGAGTGCCTCTGGTCCCTGGCCGGCCTCGAAAGTCAAAGGCTGGGTGACCCCGGCCTAGGGTCGGCCTGGGGCCGGCCTGGAGCCAGCCGAGGCCGGCTGGGGATCCGAGGAGCCTGGCCTAGGCCCGGCCTGAGCCCCGGCCTGAGCGAGGCCGGCTGACCATCTGAAGGACCCGGCCAGGGGGTCGAACCAGCGCGCGTCGAGGCCGGCCAGGGACCAGAGGCACTCGGCCTGAGCCCGGCCTAGACCCCGGCCTGGGGGAGGACGGCTTCCCTGATCTTCTTCTTCAGATTTCGAACGACTTCTCTCCATTCCCTTTTTGCACTTTAGAGAGATCTTCGTATATGGTTTTCTCTCAAGTTTTTCTGAATGCACTTAACAAAGGGTTAAAAACACTCCAAGTGTTGTGATCAAACATCAAAACAAAGATTAGAGGACAATTTCCTTTCACTTGACCAAATGCAACTCAAACAGTTTACTAGTAGATACTGCCGGTCCATCAATACCTTTTATCCCTACTCAAGTCTCTATACTACAGGTGATACAACGACTTTACATTACTTGTTTTTAGTTTAAATTTATTTAATTTAATTGCGGTAGATTAAATGATTTTTTTTTATAAACTATAAACCTTGTCTATAACAGGAAATTTAGCTATCTCATGCTTTATTATCTATATTTATATAAATGAAATGCTGTGGTCTGGTGTTGTTTTTCTCTTCCCAGCGTGAGCCTTCTTAATAACTGGAGCCTAGGAACAACCGCACTAAATAAAAAATAGGTGCATTTGGTATGTGAGAAAGATACTCAGTGTACATTTGTTCGACTTCTTATAAATGGATAAAAATAGTATATAGCGTTTGGTATACTTCACACATAACTGATTGAGCTTTTCAATGAATTTGCATTGGTTTATTCAAGTTCATTTGCTTGTAGGCAGGTGAGTTGATGGTGGAGCTGAAATTTGATGTCTGCTGTTAAATTTGTTAATGGGTTTTGCTGGTTCAACGGGTGATGTTAATTTACTCTTTTCTATTTGTCTATTGTGTAATTTGTTGCATATTATCTCATATGTCTGCTATAACTGTTCTACAAAATCCTGTTAGCCTGAAAAACTGAGATGCCTTCCAAATTTTCCTTTTTTTACTGCAACGTTTTGTAATATGTTAAGATAGAACTATCTGATTGTTTATCAGATGTTTACTTCAGGTAGAAGGATCTGCTTACCAACTGCATTAAGGTTGTTCTTGCATGCTTCGAACATCATGTTTTGTTTGTTTTAATTTATTGATTGGAAGCTCCTTTTCTTATTACGAGTACTGTCGTAAGAGTTCTTAATAATGGCTCATATGCATGAATCAAATGTTGGTTACAATGTTGGCTTGTGTCCCTCCCGGTACCTTAATGGCAGGAAGCTGCTAGTCCTTGAAACATTGAGGTTTTAAATTTGTACGTCTGGATGAACATTCAGGTTCAGGAATTGATCTAAATAGTATCCTATCAAACTTTTCAAAGGTGTCCAGCTGGTTAATATTTACTGGTTCGTAATTGACATACTCCCTCCGATCCATATTAGTGGGCACAACTTTGTCTAGATACACATGTATCTAGTCTAAATACTTAACTAGATACATATAAATTTAGACAAAGCTATGCTCACTAATATAAATCGGAGGGAGTATCTCTTTTTTCCTTTTGTTCTCAATCCACTAAATTTTGATAAACTAACAGTCCCCAAGGTGACCTGTTTGAGGAAAAAACTTCATGTGTTCCCAGCTTTATTATATGACATGTTTAACATGTCCATTAAGCCATCAGCCACCGATATGGTTAGTGAGCTCTAGCATTCCTTATTGGATTTGTATATAAAGAATATAAAAGCTCCCGACTTCTTAGGATTTTACCACTGCAGAAGGCATAGTTGGCATCCTCGGCAGTGCCGTAGCCAGCCAGGAGTCACGCCCCGGGCCAACTACACTGCCACAGTACCGAACAGTGTCAAATAGTGTAACGTTTGCTACAGTACGAAACATGTTACCAGCTCGCCCCAGGCCAAGGCCCGTGTGGCTACGCCTCTGATCCTCGGTACCTAACCTTGGTTGTTTATTTGCTTCTGATGGAGACAATGAAGCACTGATCCTATAGCTTATACACATATGTAGCGAAAAACGCTTGAGAACGTGTCCACAATAGAAGTTGAAGTTGTACTGGTACAAATAAACTGTTTTTTCTGCTGTTCTATGTTTCTGGTGTTGGTTTTATGCAATAATGCTGAGATGATTCAGTTTTGGATATTTTAGCATAATTTCCGCAGTGATGATTTTATTGCTTACTATGCAAAAAAAAAAGTACATTTTATGAGGTATTACTTGAATAGTTTTCCCATGAACGTGCAGTACAATTTGGGTTGACTGATCACATAGATTTTCTTTGCGGGTACCTCGAGTTGAATTCTGATTGTTGAGATGCAGAAATGGCAATATGATGTAGCCACGTAGGTTATGCTCCCTCCGATGGGAAATGGTTGACATAAATTTGTCAAAATACGGATGTATCTACACATTAAAATACATCTAGGTACATCCATTTGTAGACAAATCTATGTCTATAATTTCCAATCGGAGGGAGTACTATTTTTTATGGAGGGTCATGTGGTATGGTCGATGCTGAAACTAACCATCTATGTAGTATGTACTGATCAACTATCCAGTAGACTTTGGATTTAATCATGTAATCTGCCTACTTATATGAATGTATCATCTAAATTTAGTCAGCTGGTATGCGTGTTGCTTCAACTAATGCTATGCTCTGGCGGTTAATTATCAGCTCGTGGACATTATCAAATGTTTGGACTGGATCATTCATGTGTTGCCCAGTGAACTACTTGTGCGCCCACTGGAAAACGTGTTTTCTGTACTAATTTACGCTAGCATTCAAAATTCTGAGCGCAAAGCACCTAACCAAAACTACAAATTCTACAAGAACGATTGAATTGCCAGCATATGCCAGTTGGAACCACAGGAAATTTACCAAAAAAATTGCATTAATTTTGTACGGTACGGTTATTTGACACGCAAATTAGTTCAAAGAAGCTGATCATTTTTTTTTTGAATTGGAAAGCTGATCATTTTTTACACAACGTCAACCTGTAGAGAATACAGCGTCCATCTTTTAACTGAACAAGTGAACATTCATAGCAAGTAAATGCAACCCTGCACATAGAAAAAGCACAGCTGACAGTTTGAGGTCCACAAAATAAAAATAAAATTACATAAATAATCAACATAGTATGGTCTTGAGTTTGACCTTATCACATTGTTTTTATTTCAAGCAACCCATGCTCACATTGTGATATGATCTTTTATTTGTCAAAGTTCTTTTAAATGCAAGTTTTTTTTAGAACAGTAGGTAACATTTGAGCCTCACTTCCACTGCATATGAAAACCAACTTTTCTTGCTTTTTTTTGGCTTGTTTTTTTTTTCTTTCGAAATGGGCATCCCCGGCCTCTGCATCGTGATGATGCACACAGCCGTTTTTTTTTTTTTTGGCTTGTTGGGTTTTGCTAATGACTAATGAGCATGTGTGCCTAATTTGTATGGGCAATATAAGAGGTGTTTTTCACTCGAGAGAAGTATTATGAGGTGTTTACAGGAGCACTGCAAGCATAAGAAAATAAGTCCACAAATATAGCACCTTCCTTGTAGAAAAATTGAGGTATATCCACTAGTAAAAGTGGTTGTCCAATCATTGTTGATATAATTTGTTCTTATGGGTGTAACCATACATAGTTATGCATCTGGCAATGAATCTATGTTTTCCTTTTGTTTTGCATCCATATATAGTACTATTGGTCAGTTCTTTCATATGATACGCAAATAATTCATTTATTTGGTTTATACAGATCACGTTGCAGGTGTTTAGTTGCTCATACCAGCTTTTTGTAATGCCATACATCGAGGATACATCTTAACAAAGACAAGCCCACTGTATTCCGTATTCGTTTTCTGTTGCTTCAGCCAATGTTTACCTTTTATCCTTTTGTCTGTCTAGTAGCCATCATGTGCAAGCGAATTCCAACCACTTGGCAAGGTTTTCGGCTAGAGGAATGGACATTTGCTTGGGGTCATCTTGATTCGTCATCTATATATACGTCCTGTATTTGGATCATGGGGGGGAGCAAAGGGTCATCACCTTGCAGCAAGATGTGTTACCTATCTGTCGTGTTTTCTGCATTAGCTGTCTTTCGTGTTCAGCTACCTGTTGGGCTTTGCACTATTTTGCTGCTCCAATAAACCAAGAGTCTTGAATTACCTTGTGAATGCACTTTGAAAAAAAGCAACTTGGATTCACCGCGCTATTGGTTCAGTTCATACTAGCTCTGTACACGCAGATTACTCTGTACAAGCAGGTTCTCAAGCCTAGATTTTTGTTGACAACATGGCCAAGATGAAGCCATGCATTATTTTGTAGTCGGTCAATTAACTAGTTTAGTAGTACCGGCCAGCTTGGTGGTGACAGGAGAGCTCTCCGTCCACAACCAAACAGAACGAATCGCTAGCGCTTGCACTTGTCGCAGTAATGGGTTAGCGCGGACACCTTGGATGCACATCTGTAGCAGAAGCTGAATCCACACCTACAGGCAAGGTTGAAGAATCAGCTCAACACAGATCATTCCACGAACCAACAATTCATGACCAGATTCGTAATTCGAAACTAGGAGCACCTGCATTTGATGTAGTTGCACCCTTCCGATTTCTCCACGTACATCTGGCAGTTGGGGCACCGCTGCCACCTCTGTTGGCCGGCGAGCTGCCTGAGCAAGAGATCGTCGCGGCCGCGCTCGTCCTGGCTGAGCTGCTGGAACTCCCTGCACCCGATGTCGACGTGCCACGGCACCGCGCACCGGGCGCAGAAGCGCCGGTGGCAGTGCGGGCACTCCGCCTGTGCGATTGCCTCGTTGCCGTCGGCGAGAAGAGGCGCCGAGCATTCCCTGTACGGGCAGTACACCATACGGGCACCGAACGCGGACTCGCACAGCAGAATTCCCCACCTGTCCAGGAGGTCCGGGGAGATGATGCCGCGGCAGCTCTCCGGCTCAACGGCGCCCACGCCGCCGCAACCAGGATCAGGGCATTCTACGCGCGTCAAGTTCTGGCCCAGCTTGGCGGCGACGTACTGGGCGATGCAGCTCGAGCAAAATTCGTGGCCGCAAGAGCCGACGCTGAACTTGAGGGTGCCGGGAACCTTCTCCATGCAGATGGCGCAGTAGAAGAACTCGCCGTCGAGCGGCAAATCTCCATTTGCATCGATGCGCGGTACTGGTGGCCTGAGTATAATGTGCAGTTTGAGATTCGATGTAATAATCGACTCGAAAACAAAGCACATCACGGCGCGGTAATACGAATGAACAAAGTAAAATTTACCACGATAGGAACACGATAATCCAAATCGTCACGGCGAGGGCGAGGAGAGCCCATGGCTTGGTTGGCCAGCTCAAGCCCTTTTCATGTGCAGGCGCGGTCCCAGGCAGTGTGGGCGGTGGCGCGCGTTGAAGCTCCGTCGTCGGCGAAGGGTCCCGCCATGGCGCTGCGCCCGCGGCGTCGAGAAGCAGCGCCCCCGGCACCGGCAGCAGCACGGCGACCAGGGGCGGAGCTGCATGAGCTCACCCTAATGCATGTGCATCAGGGTCCAAAAAATTTTTACTCTTTATTTACCACCTAAACCGTTGTGTGCATCAGGTTAGCTCATCTATTGGGCATCAGGCAAGGCTATTTAACCAGTAGTATGCCACTATATTTGTTCACTGTTTCGATGGGCATCACGGTCACTGCTGCTCCAGCTCCGCCCCTGACGGCGACGGGATCCTTATCCACCAGCCTGGGTTCGCCGTCGAAGGCGCTCCCCTGGTAGCACATGCACATCTCTGACGCGCTCGTCGCGGTGGCGTTGCCGGGCAGGACCTCGCAGTACCCGTTGCTGGGCATGAGGCCTTCGACTGGTGACGGCGCTGCGCCCGCAGCGTTGAGAAGCAGCGGCACCGGTAGCAGCACGCCGACGGGATCCTTATCCACCAGCCTAGCTTCACCGCCGAAGTCGCTCCCCTGGTAGCGCATGCACATCTCACCGCCCGTCGCGGTGGCGTTCTTGGGCATCAGGCCTTCGATCGGCTGCGCTTCGGCCCAGAGGAGGTGGAGGAGGATGAGGAGAAGGGCGGAGGAGGGGAAAGCCCCGGCGAACCGCATTGTGCCGCTTCTCCTACTTGATCGTCGCCGTGTGATTCCCTTCCCAGACCCGAGAAGGTTTGTGGTGTTCTAGGTTTGGCAATTGGTTGGATCTGAGTTCGGGTTTAGGCAGGGGGAGAAGAAGGGTTTCTATTTCGGTTATGTCGATTTGCTCGATGCAGGTGCGGCTCGCGAGTGCGGTGCTCGCTTGACCGGAGACTGGCTGGCAAGTGGCCGGACACCCGCGAGTACGGTCAGCGGGGCGTAGTCCAGGGAGACTGCGCTCGACGGTTTGGAGCATCAAGAGGCAAACGGGGGCTAGCAGCGGCAGCTCGTGGATTGGGGATTGGAAGGAGCTCCCAGATTCAGAGAAAATGACACAAAACCACCACATTGGCGGGTGAGTTCTAGCATAGCCATCACAATTCAGATTTTTGACACATAAATATCATTTTAGGGGCTGGTGTGGGACGCTGAGCACTGATTTTTCTGTTTAAGCACGCTAACACGTTTTCTGACGGTCTGGACCCACCTGTCGGTCTACCTGGCAAAAAAAAAAAATGAAAAAACAGGTCAACGCGCTCGTGCAAGGAGTCGTGGCCGATGGGCTGCGTACTCTGCGCGGCCGTCGTGCGCGGGACCCCGCAGAGCTCGACCGCAAACTCTCGCGGACAGCTAGGGCGTGTGCGCGCCGGAGCTCGGCCTGGCCACGAACTCTCGAGCTCGCCTCCGCGGTGGCCTTGCTCGTCCGCGCCGTGTCCGCCTTGAGCTCGGTCGGCCCGCGGCCTAAGACCAGGACTGCGCGTCCCCCACCCCGTCCGTGTCCGTCGAGAGCTGGGCGGAACGTGGGTACTCGGTGGTCACCGTGCAGTGCGAGGACCGCCCCAAGCTGCTCCTGGCCGCCGCCCTCGGCCTCTCGTCCCAGCAGCAAGAAGATGGCACCGGCGGAGGCGAGGGTTCGTCGTCGTCTACCTTGGGCTGGCCCCGTCCGCGCAGATCCTGGCCATGGACTCGCTGGAGCTGCAGCGGCTCAAGGACAAGCTCCGGCCCTCTGTCGCGATTCATTCCCTTCGACATCCAGAGAAGACCCTGCATCAATTGCATATGCAGCTCCAAATTCCACGAATTAATTGAATCGATTGCATGTGCGCAAGCGTCCTGCACACACCCAAAAACCAAAACAAACACGCCGCCGCTTAGGAAATTTGAGGCCGGGAGAACGGGGAGTAAACTGTGTCGGGTTGCTAGAGCACGTACCAGTCGGCGGCTCTTGCTGGCATGGAAGGCGACGGGGAATCCGGGGCCGCCGACGACTTCGTTGTCCAGCCACAGCTCCGGCGCATCCGCGCCTTTCCTCTTCACCCCCGCCACGTCGCCGCACATCGGCGCCTCCTCCACCAGCCCAAAGCCCACCACCGGCTGCGTCTGCGCAGGAGGCGGCGGCGGCGTCACGACCGCGCCGGGCACGACAGGCGGCACATCCGCGTCCTGCACACACACCCAAAAAGGAAAACGAACACGTCGCCGATTAGCAAATCAGAGCCCGGGAGAGCAGGGGACGGCGAGTTGGGTCGGGTTTCGCAGGCACGTACCAGGCGGCGGCTCTTGGCGGCGCGGAAGGCGACGGGGAAGCCGGGGCCGTCGTCGTGCAGCCACAGCTCCGACGCGTCCGCGCCCTTCCTCTTCAGCGACGGCGCGGCGTCCATGTCCATCGATCAATCGGTCCTGTGCAGGGGCTAATCAATCCTGTACGGCGGGGAGTGGTTCTCGTGGCGGAGATTCTAACCCACTGCACCGGCGGCGGCGAGTGTTAAGAGGAAGCGAAATCGAGATTTGCAGAAGGTTCGGGGCCGGCTGGGGCTCGTGCTCGCAAGCGCCATGGACTGGTGGGTTGACCTGCTGAAAAAGTGTTGACCTGCTCTTTTTATTTTTATTTTTGCCACGTAGATCTGATTGGTGGGGCCCACCTGGCAGAAACATGGTTAAAACGTTAACAGGCAAAAATCAGTGCTCAACGTCCCACACCAGCCCTTAAAGTGGTATTTATGTGTCAAAAATCTGAATTGTGGTGGCTATGCTAGAACTCACCCGCAAATGTGGTGGTTTTGTGTCATTTTCTCCCAGATTGGAAACTGGAAGGATGAGGACAAATATGACGTGTGGGCCACACATGTCAGTCGAGAATAAGGACTCCGAAGCGGATAGTTGGTGCTCCCGACCTTTAGTAATCTTAGTTTTTTTTAAAAAAATCAACAAATATATTTTAAAAGTTTTAAAAAATCTGAAAAAAGTCATGCATGTTCTAAATGATATATCCTACAAGCATGCACAATCCAAATGTGCAGATCTGAATACAATGAACAATATATAATTTCAAATTTCCAACTTTTTTAATTTATAAAGTGCAGATCTGAATACAATGAACAATGTATTGGATTTTATTGAGATTTATAGGCTTGTAGTATACTAGAAGGAGAGGGCGCGCTTTGCCGCGCCTGTCATGGCTATTTGCGTTAATTTGATTCCTTTTTTGATAATATTTGGTAGGGTGCTCACTTGGCATTTTATGGGGTGGCTTGTTTTTCTTTATTTCTCTATCTATGTACACATAAATTGTATTCATGATATATATGTCTTTTGTGACAAAGCATCTTTCATTGGACACATGAAAAAACACAAAATTTCTTTCTTGTTCCTCACCACAAGAATTGGTTGTTGTCTCGACTGTCCGAAACCGAAACTACAAAGGAACATAACAGTTGTATATGTTATCATGGAAGATTATTTTGACTACAAACTACGAAGTGAGCCAAACAATGGCACATGACAATCTTAAAAGTACAAACTTATAACATGCGTGATCGAGCAATGTGAAAATTTGTTCAAATTTACATTAAGCTACAGATGTTATTCATACTCATATAGAGATAAACATTCACCATATTGCCTCATATTACCATCAATAATTAAACCAACTAAATAGATACACACATTTATTTCTGCCACAGAGATATGTTTGTTGCCTTTCAATTGGGTACAACCGAAGATTTTCCCATCCTTATTCGAGTGTAAATCTCGAACTTCCATGTTCTATATGTCATACGGAAAACTGTTGAGATTAACATATAGAGGTACACTCCCCTAGAAACATATAGAGGTACACAAGAACAAAGAAACGTATCAACTTCACTAATAATTAGACACTTTATATTTCTCCAATGTGCTACATCAGTAGTTGTCATGATAGGGCTTTTCCTATATTTAAATTCAGAAAGAACCCAATCCCTTTCTGCTTGGCTCTTGTCACCTTGGATGGATAGAGCAGGCCAACCATCCATTGAAAGCTATTTGGTGATCTGATCACATCCTTTCTTGGTGTCCATAAACATTAAATTTCTGCTGCCATCTTATATCCTTTAGTAGATTGACCAACCTTATATCACAGTAATTCACAATTAAGGTACTGTATTTGCATTTCGAGTACATATTACGTAATGGAAAATGTAACATGAATCCTACTTGTTATACTTCTGACTCTCCGACAATATCTCTACGTGATGAAAAATTGCATGATTAGCTTTTAGTTCTTCAGAACCAATTATAACCTCCATCATGTCAAATTGCAATTTCCTCACACACAACACATATGGCTAGTATGTAACGAATCAACTAATAAAATGATTTATTTGCTACAATGTTCATCTTGTATGGGTCAAAAGGAAAATTCCTTGCTAGCAGCTCAACTTCCTTTGGCCAGGTAGCACTCCAATAAAGTGTTTGGTGATCTGAACGAATCTGAAACAAACCATAATTTTTTACACTTCTGAGTGAGAATGACAATGTACAAGTCAGACACAATTATGTATGGCATTCAGGAGGGGAGGGGGAATGACCATGACCGTAATAAATCATGTAGTGGGAAAAGGAAGAGGTGTACCTGAGAAACAATTTTCTTAATCAGAGGTTCAAAACCCATGTCTAGCATTCGCTCTGCCTCTCTAAAACAAGGTAAGTGACCCTCCGCAGATTTCCAGTGTTCAAAAGGCGCTCGCCTAGGCGCACCTAGGCACGCATAAGCGCAAGGCGCTGGAAAAACGCCTAGCACTTATTTGCGCTTAATCACACATAATGGTGCATAATCGTGCGCTTTGGTCAGAAAAGCACAAGGTGTTGGCAAAACGCATAACTAACGCCCATCGCCTTTTTGAACCTTGCTATCATTTGAGTACAGACCAACAGACACACACACACGTGAGCGAGGAAGGATTGGGGAGAGGAAAGAACCTTTTTGAAGATCACTAACTTGAGAACTTTTTGGGACACCACCATACATGCATGTGCTTTTTATCTTTGATGATGCACCAAATTTTGTTGTCTCCTGTATATGGACGGCAAGCTCACGTGTTGGGGCTAGCACGAGAACAATAGGGCCATCGCCAGGAGCTGAATAACAAAAGATATATCCGCAATATCAGTCTTTAGACTATGATACTGAGGATGAGAAAAGTCAATCAAGAAATATAATCAGCATATTCGCACCTAGAATAGGCTGAGCATTAACATGAGTAATAGCAGGTAAAAGGTAAGCAAGTGTTTTCCCAAATTCTGTTTCAGCGATGTCAATAAGATCACGTCCCTTCAGTGGCATTGGACAACCTTGTGACTGGATAGGGGTAGGTTCTGTAAACCCAGCTTTTGTGATTTCTTGAAACACATATTCTGCATAACGGAAATGAAGGATCTTAGGTAAGCACATGGAATAGAAGGTTATAAGATGTTGTCACGTTGAAGGTAAGGAAGCACACAGAGGATACACTATTGCATTACTTCTTACCCTAAGGAGAGCAATATAGAAAACTGATCTCAGAAACAAGTGTGAACATCGTAATATAAACTGCAATTACCAGGTCACGAGAAAAAAAAACATAAACTGCAATTACTGGGAGCTAAACAATAAAATTACCATGGAGTTGGAGCTATGTTCTTGCAATAGTGATATTATAATTTGGTGGTTCCAAGGATACAGCATTACGTAGATCATTAAAATTCAGACCAGATAAAACCATTCAAGTTCAAGATAACGGAGTGAAAAGGTATTCAACCGAGAACAAAATGATATATCTCATGTTCTTTCTGTGAAGTAAAAGGGAACTGATAAAAAATCTTGTATACAAAGCTATCTCCAAATACTCATCATAATGGGAGTTATCTCCAAATACTCATCATATGGCAGGAACAAGATACTTGATCCCTAACTGACTTCCCTTGTAAACTAAAACATATATGTCATCAGTCTAGGTTCAATAGACAAAGAATATGTATTCTTAGTAGCAATAATAACATATAAATCAGATAAAGAGAAGTTTTTTGATGCATAGGTAGCAAGGAAGAGCAAAATAATCTTATATCTATCAATCATCATCCGAACAATTCCCCACATCTGAAAAAATAGATGTCAAAGTGGGGCAGGAACAAGAGCACAACAGCAAGCAATCAACATACATGGGTTCAAGAAAGAAATAAGCAGCTCATGTTAAACTGTTTGACTTTCTCATTTGTTGAACCGTCGGACAGTCTCGCATAGAGATTTACAATCACGACATTCAACTCTATATTTTCAAAATCACACGACACAATGTGTAGTCAATGAAGCTCATCCATGATAGCATTTTCCAAATCTGACAGCGGCACACAGTAATACAACAACACCTGTCAAGAAGTGTATTGCAGCTTGTCAGCGGCTAAAACAATCAAGAGAAGCTTATCTATGGCATCACCAGAGAACATATCCTTGTAGGCTTACCCAATTTCCACCATCCCTGTGCCACATTACTGCTTTGGCCGCAATAGCTGTAGTCATAATACCATTTATTCAATAAAACACACAAAACACCTCAGTTCACAAGCACAAGCCAGAGACATGCCTTTTCACATCACCTACAAAGTAGCAACTCTGCTTCTTGTTTCTTTTCCCTTGAAATCTTCGATGGATAGAAGATGGCCATCTGAAATTGAAAGGAGGTTGAAGCACACAATTAGATTGCTTAATTATCTTATTTATACCACATGATCATATATAGTACTAAGAATTTGTATACTGGTCTACAAAGAATAGCTTAAGTATCTTACAAAGAATAAAACAAAAAATAGATAATGGCAAGACTAATTAAATTTTAAGCATCGTATCAAAATCTTTGCTGCTCACAATAGATCAGCTCCAAAAATATTTTGAGATAGTGTACACCACGTATTTTCACATAAGTTCCAGGCGACCACCACGAGCACGCCGGCATGGTGAAGAGTTGCTGCGACAGTCGAGCTTGGAAGCCCAAATAAAAAATCTTACAAGGGCTCCATGAACAGATCAGAAAAAAAAGCAAATGGAGAGTTATGGTTAGGGCACCTCAATCAGCTGTCCCCCGTGTCGTCGCCAGCATCCATATTGGCGGCCTCGGCCGGGAGGCGCTCCTGCAGTGCCTCCTCCCGCCGAGCACCGTGGCCTCCCTGTCCGGCTCCGTCCGCTCGCCCTCCGTTCAAGATAACCTGAAGACTTTGTTTTCCAGTTTTTCTTCAGCAACACACATAGATCTGCTTGAGCAAGAGCTCCTTGCGTTCCGCTTTCTTCTGCGCTTTCAGCTTCTCCTCCCTCCAGCTCTCTAGCTTCTCTTTCTTTCATCTGCAAACTATCTCATATAATTATACAAACATTTTTTTATGAATGTTTGCACGCATGGTTTTGAACTTGAACAAAGTTAGGCGAGTCGCAGTTATACATATATGATATCCAGTAAACGAAGTACAAACAGAAGCATCATCAGAGAACCATAGTAAATGGATAGACATGTATGACATGTAAAGAAACAAAAAAACTGCACATGCTTTCTCAATTGGTTGTCAAACTGTGGTCTGCATCATCTATTGTAGGAAAGTGGTAGATCACACTGAGGTAGCATCACAAACACTAAATCTAAGTTTTCATGCCATGATGATCATGTCGATTCCACTTCTTAATGATATTTTAGCAAACTTAAGCACTTCCAAATGAAAGTGGCGGATGGTAAAAAATTAGAAAATAGAAAACAATCCTGAACCACCAAGTTCAACTTAAAAATAACCATCTCCCTACACAGGCTATGATCCTATGAACAACTTGCATTAGAGTGACATTTTGTCTGCCCACATCACCGGCATTCTCTGCTGGACTTCAGCTTAACGACCAAAAACCGAAAATAGAAACACATTATCCTTATTATAGTTTTAGCGAAAAAATGAAATGTGTCGATGCGGTGCTCTCCATTGCAGGAGAAAAGAAGAGGATTCAATACACGATAAAAATGTTAAATAATATTAATAGTTCCATGTTTGAGTAGGCAATACCGAAATAATATTTTCCCACATAAATCTATCAAATAACCTATCCGCATCTCAAGCTGCAAATGAAAGCACACACAAGATGATGTAAACGACTAATGAGGAACACAATTTAAGGATGGGTGACCTTATATATGATTAAAAATTTATATAAGTTGTTAATTTTCAGGTGTAGCTAGAAACAAAATCCTCATGCCACTTAGTGAAAGGTCACTAACTGGAGCTACAAATCGAATTTCATAAAAAACCCACGCAATACGATGTTGTATATCTATATAAACAAGAGAAAAGATGCATCAATTTACTATATGGTTGTAATGTTTTTCTCATGGTCAGTGGAACCAATATCTAAAATATGGATTGGGATAATACGTTTTAGATAGAGAAACTGAAAGCAGCAAGGAAGGCAGCACAATGTAGACCAGTGTAGCACTTTCGTTCGAACATATCCTAAAAAAGCTTGACGAAATGTGTATCAATATTTTCAATCTCAAAAACACTACATCGGTAGCGACTGGATGTAAATGAAAAGGTCTGTGCCTAATCCTAACCATTGCAATAAGCAAAATTACCATGAGCTAATGGCATACCCGGGCTACAAAAATGAATAGGTATGTGCCTAAACTAAACCATCCATCCGCATTTCACAAAGAGCAAAGGAATCCAGCCATTACCAATCGTTCTATAGTAGCAGCAAGAAAACTTATTATATTAGCAATTGGCTCGACACAAATCAAGAGATATCTTAGGAAACTTATGATTTGTACCAACCGAATGTTGAGAGATAAATTTGGTAGTGAAGACAAGACGTAGCTATTAAAAAGACAGAGAAGGCAAATCATCAAACACCTAGTGGGCAATGGTGGGCAGATGGCATGGCGTGAATAATCTAAACCTGAATAGCTGAACCTCAGCATGGTGAAACTTGTCATGGCCGCAGTTTCTTTGGCTGGTGTGGTGCTTTGGACAGCCAGGCGCCAGTGACCTTGGTCAGCCGGCCTGCAGCCCCTATCAACTCTCCTTGCCGGCAAGAGCGACACCACTCTACACATCACACTACAGGAAAGCCACAAGACGCCGACGACCTGATTATACGCCGACGGCCAAAGGTCGGGGCCGTCGGCGTATAAGGCGAGATCGGGGAGTCACGAACGCGGCCGTCGGCGTAGCGAACCCCGTCGGCGTAGCCCTACATAGGCCGACGGCTGCCGTCGGCGTACAAAGGACCGTCGGCGTATAACGCCATCCTTGACGGAGCTCAAACGGGAGGCCTTTTCCTGCCCTGATACGCCGATGGCTACCGTCGGCGTATAAAAGGTCGTCGGCGTATAATTGTTTTTTTTCAACTAATTATAAATTAATTTAGATTTATTTATTTCTCTATGTAATATTTTAATCTAGGTATAATTTATATATAAATTGGATCTATAATATTTAATGTAGGTATAATTTATATATATATTGGATCTAGCATTTCCCTCCAATTACGGTATCCCACCCGCATAAAATAACGGTTTGAGTCTTCCGTAACCCGACCCTACAACATATACATGTAAAATAAATAAAAACAACACATGTAATATACACCTACAGCATAAATATTAAATATATGGCTCAATTTATCCTGCCCCGTGGTGTGACCGGCTTCACGAGCATCATTGTTTCCTTAGCGAGTTTTTGGGCATATAGTTGAAAACTCCCACATCGAGCGAACGGGGGGAATCTTCGCAAGAGTTGGGGTATATGTGTGTTTTTATTTCAACTATGGCCTAACCTAACACAACCAAGCAAAAAAGTCCACTGGCCTACCCCCTTTCGACGCACGTCTATGGGGGTAGACGAAAACGTTAGGGTTTTTCCAGCGGATTCAAGGTTTTGTCGAAGCGGGGCCCCGGAGCGCCGGAACCCCACCCAAACCAAGGTAGTGCCATACCATATGTATACAAGTGTGTTGTGTGTGTTATAAATGTGCAATATCCTACTCCGGGGTCTGAGCAGCTTCACTTTCTCTCTAGTGAGTTCCTGCACTTAGAGGTGAAAACTCCCCTTTCGGGTGAACCGGATGGAATCTTGTGTTGATTTGGGGTAGACTTTGGTTTCTCACCTTCCTATGGCCTAACCTAACACAACCAAGCAAAAAAGTTCACTGGCCTACCCCCTTTCGACGCACGTCTATGGGGGTAGACGAAAACGTTAGGGTTTTTCCAGCGGATTCAGGGTTTCGCCGAAGCGGGGCCCCGGAGCGTCGGAACCCCACCCAAACCAAGGTTGTGCCATACCATATGTATACAAGTGTGTTGTAAATGTGCAATATCCTACTCCGGGGTGTGACTGGCTTCACTTTCTCTCTAGTGAGTTCCTGCACTTAGAGGTGAATACTCCCCTTTCGGGCGAACCGGATGGAATCTTGTGTTGATTTGGGGTAGACTTTAGTTTCTCACCTTCCTATGGCCTAACCTAACACAACCAAGCAAAAAAGTCCACTGGCCTACCCTCTTTCGACGCACGTCTATGGGGGTAGACGAAAATGTTAGGGTTTTTCCAACGGATTCAGGGTTTCGCCAAAGCGGGGCCCCAGAGCGTCGGAACCCCACCCAAACCAAGGTTGTGCCATACCATATGTATACAAGTGTGTTGTGTGTTGTAAATGTGCAATATCCTACTCCGGGGTGTGACCGGCTTCACTTTCTCTCTAGTGAGTTCCTGCACTTAGAGGTGAAAACTCCCCTTTCGGGCGAACCGGATGGAATCTTGTGTTGATTTGGGGTAGACTTTGGTTTCTCACCTTCCTATGGCCTAACCTAACATAACCAAGCAAAAAAGTCCACTGGCCTACCCCCTTTCGACGCACGTCTATGGGGGTAGACGAAAACGTTAGGGTTTTTCCAGCGGATTCAGGGTTTCGCCGAAGCGGGGCCCCGGAGCATCGGAACCCCACCCAAACCAAGGTTGTGCCATACCATATGTATACAAGTGTGTTGTGTGTTGTAAATGTGCAATATCCTACTCCGGGGTGTGACCGGCTTCACTTTCTCTCTAGTGAGTTCCTGCACTTAGAGGTGAAAACTCCCCTTTCGGGCGAACCGGATGGAATCTTCTGTTGATTTGGGGTAGACTTTGGTTTCTCACCTTCCTATGGCCTAACCTAACACAACCAAGCAAAAAAGTCCACTGGCCTACCCCCTTTCGACACACGTCTATGGGGGTAGACGAAAACGTTAGGGTTTTTCCAGCGGATTCAGGGTTTCGCCGAAGCGGGGCCCCGGAGCATCGGAACCCCACCCAAACCAAGGTTGTCCATACCATATGTATACAAGTGTGTTGTAAATGTGCAATATCCAACTCCGGGGTGTGACCGGCTTCACTTTCTCTCTAGTGAGTTCTGCACTTAGAAGTGAAAACTCCCCTTTTGGGCGAACCGGATGGAATCCTGTGTTGATTTGGGGTAGACTTTGGTGTCTCACCTTCCTATGGCCTAACCTAACACAACCAAGCAAAAAAGTCCACTGGCCTACCCCCATTCGACGCACGTCTATGGGGGTAGACGAAAACGTTAGGGTTTTTCCAGCGGATTCAGGGTTTCGCCGAAGCGGGGCCCCGAAGCGTCGGAACCACACCCAAACCAAGGTTGTGCCATACCATATGTAAACAAGTGTGTTGTGTGTTGTAAATGTGCAATATCCTACTCCGGGGTGTGACCGGCTTCACTTTCTCTCTAGTGAGTTCCTGCACTTAGAGGTGAAAACTCCTCTTTCGGGCGAACCGGATGGAATCTTGTGTTGATTTGGGGTAGACTTTGGTTTCTCACCTTCCTATGGCCTAACCTAACACAACCAAGCAAAAAAGTCCACTGGCCTACCCCCTTTCGACGCACGTCTATGGGGGTAGACGAAAACATTAGGGTTTTTCCAGCGGATTCAGGGTTTCGCCGAAGCGGGGCCCCGGAGCGTCGGAACCCCACCAAACCAAGGTAGTGCCATACCATATGTATACAAGTGTGTTGTGTGTGTTGTAAATGTGCAATATCCTACTCCGGGGTGTGACCGGCTTCACTTTCTCTCTAGTGAGTTCCTGCACTTAGAGGTGAAAACTCCCCTTTCGGGCAAACCGGATGGAATCTTGTGTTGATTTGGGGTAGACTTTGGTTTCTCACCTTCCTATGGCCTAACCTAACACAACCAAGCAAAAAAGTTCACTGGCCTACCCCCTTTCGACGCACGTCTATGGGGGTAGACGAACACTTTAAAGTTTTTCCAGCGGATTCAGGGTTTCGCCGAAGCGGGGCCCGGAGCGTCGGAACCCCACCCAAAAAAGGTAGTGTCATACCATATGTATACAAGTGTGTTGTGTGTGTTGTAAATGTGCAATATCCTACTCTGGGGTGTGACCGGCTTCACTTTCTCTCTAGTGAGTTCCTGCACTTAGAGGTGAAAACTCCCCTTTCGGGCGAACCGGATGGAATCTTGTGTTGATTTGGGGTAGACTTTGGTTTCTCACCTTCCTATGGCCTAACCTAACACAACCAAGCAAAAAATTCCACTGGCCTACCCCCTTTCGACGCACGTCTATGGGGGTAGACGAACACGTTAGGTTTTTCCAGCGGATTCAGGGTTTCGCCGAAGCGGGGCCCCGGAGCGTCGGAACCCCACCCAAACCAAGGTAGTGCCATACCATATGTATACAAGTGTGTTGTGTGTTGTAAATGTGCAATATCCTACTCCGGGGTGTGACCGACTTCACTTTCTCTCTAGTGAGTTCCTGCACTTAGAGGTGAAAACTCCCCTTTCGGGCGAACCGGATGGAATCTTGTGTTGATTTGGGGTAGACTTTGGTTTCTCACCTTCCTATGGCCTAACTAACACAACCAAGCAAAAAAGTCCACTGGCCTACCCCCTTTCGACGCACGTCTATGGGGGTAGACGAAAACGTTAGGGTTTTTCCAGCGGATTCAGGGTTTCGCCGAAGCGGGGCCCCGGAGCGTCGGAACCCCACCCAAACCAAGGTTGTGCCATACCATATGTATACAAGTGTGTTGTGTGTTGTAAATGTGCAATATCCTACTCCGGGGTGTGACCGGCTTCACTTTCTCTCTAGTGAGTTCCTGCACTTAGAGGTGAAAACTCCCCTTTCGGGCGAACCGGATGGAATCTTGTGTTGATTTGGGGTAGACTTTGGTTTCTCACCTTCCTATGGCCTAACCTAACACAACCAAGCAAAAAAGTCCACTGGCCTACCCCCTTTCGACACACGTCTATGGGGGTAGACGAAAACGTTAGGGTTTTTCCAGCGGATTCAGGGTTTCGCCGAAGCGGGGCCCCGGAGCGTCGGAACCCCACCCAAACCAAGGTTGTCCATACCATATGTATACAAGTGTGTTGTAAATGTGCAATATCCTACTCCGGGGTGTGACCGGCTTCACTTTCTCTCTAGTGAGTTCTGCACTTAGAAGTGAAAACTCCCCTTTGGGCGAACCGGATGGAATCTGTGTTGATTTGGGGTAGACTTTGGTTTCTCACCTTCCTATGGCCTAACCTAACACAACCAAGCAAAAAAGTCCACTGGCCTACCCCCTTTCGACGCACGTCTATGGGGGTAGACGAAAACGTTAGGGTTTTTCCAGCGGATTCAGGGTTTCGCCGAAGCGGGGCCCCGAAGCGTCGGAACCCACCCAAACCAAGGTTGTGCCATACCATATGTAAACAAGTGTGTTGTGTGTTGTAAATGTGCAATATCCTACTCCGGGGTGTGACCGGCTTCACTTTCTCTCTAGTGAGTTCCTGCACTTAGAGGTGAAAACTCCCTTTCGGGCGAACCGGATGGAATCTTGTGTTGATTTGGGGTAGACTTTGGTTTCTCACCTTCCTATGGCCTAACCTAACACAACCAAGAAAAAAAGTCCACTGGCCTACCCCCTTTCGACGCACGTCTATGGGGGTAGACGAAAACATTAGGGTTTTTCCAGCGGATTCAGGGTTTCGCCGAAGCGGGGCCCCGGAGCGTCGGAACCCCACCAAAACCAAGGTAGTGCCATACCATATGTATACAAGTGTGTTGTGTGTTGTAAATGTGCAATATCCTACTCCGGGGTGTGACCGGCTTCACTTTCTCTCTAGTGAGTTCCTGCACTTAGAGGTGAAAACTCCCCTTTCGGGCAACCGGATGGAATCTTGTGTTGATTTGGGGTAGACTTTGGTTTCTCACCTTCCTATGGCCTAACCTAACACAACCAAGCAAAAAAGTCACTGGCCTACCCCCTTTCGACGCACGTCTATGGGGGTAGACGAAACGTTAGGGTTTTTCCAGCGGATTCAGGGTTTCGCCGAAGCGGGGCCCGGAGCGTCGGAACCCCACCCAAAAAGGTAGTGCATACCATATGTATACAAGTGTGTTGTGTGTGTTGTAAATGTGCAATATCCTACTCTGGGGTGTGACCGGCTTCACTTTCTCTCTAGTGAGTTCCTGCACTTAGAGGTGAAAACTCCCCTTTCGGGCGAACCGGATGGAATCTTGTGTTGATTTGGGGTAGACTTTGGTTTCTCACCTTCCTATGGCCTAACCTAACACAACCAAGCAAAAAATCCACTGGCCTACCCCCTTTCGACGCACGTCTATGGGGGTAGACGAAAACGTTAGGTTTTTCCAGCGGATTCAGGGTTTCGCCGAAGCGGGGCCCCGGAGCGTCGGAACCCCACCCAAACCAAGGTAGTGCCATACCATATGTATACAAGTGTGTTGTGTGTTGTAAATGTGCAATATCCTACTCCGGGGTGTGACCGGCTTCACTTTCTCTCTAGTGAGTTCCTGCACTTAGAGGTGAAAACTCCCCTTTCGGGCGAACCGGATGGAATCTTGTGTTGATTTGGGGTAGACTTTGGTTTCTCACCTTCCTATGGCCTAACCTAACACAACCAAGCAAAAAAGTCCACTGGCCTACCCCCTTTCGACGCACGTCTATGGGGGTAGACGAAAACGTTAGGGTTTTTCCAGCGGATTCAGGGTTTCGCCGAAGCGGGGCCCCGGAGCGTCGGAACCCCACCCAAACCAAGGTTGTGCCATACCATATGTATACAAGTGTGTTGTGTGTTGTAAATGTGCAATATCCTACTCCGGGGTGTGACCGGCTTCACTTTCTCTCTAGTGAGTTCCTGCACTTAGAGGTGAAAACTCCCCTTTCGGGCGAACCGGATGGAATCTTGTGTTGATTTGGGGTAGACTTTGGTTTCTCACCTTCCTATGGCCTAACCTAACACAACCAAGCAAAAAAGTCCACTGGCCTACCCCCTTTCGACGCACGTCTATGGGGGTAGACGAAAACGTTAGGGTTTTTCCAGCGGATTCAGGGTTTCGCCGAAGCGGGGCCCCGGAGCGTCGGAACCCCACCCAAACCAAGGTTGTGCCATACCATATGTATACAAGTGTGTTGTGTGTTGTAAATGTGCAATATCCTACTCCGGGGTGTGACCGGCTTCACTTTCTCTCTAGTGAGTTCCTGCACTTAGAGGTGAAAACTCCCCTTTCGGGCGAACCGGATGGAATCTTGTGTTGATTTGGGGTAGACTTTGGTTTCTCACCTTCCTATGGCCTAACCTAACACAACCAAGCAAAAAAGTCCACTGGCCTACCCCCTTTCGACGCACGTCTATGGGGGTAGACGAAAACGTTAGGGTTTTTCCAGCGGATTCAGGGTTTCGCCGAAGCGGGGCCCCGGAGCGTCGGAACCCCACCCAAACCAAGGTTGTGCCATACCATATGTATACAAGTGTGTTGTGTGTTGTAAATGTGCAATATCCTACTCCGGGGTGTGACCGGCTTCACTTTCTCTCTAGTGAGTTCCTGCACTTAGAGGTGAAAACTCCCTTTCGGGCGAACCGGATGGAATCTTGTGTTGATTTGGGGTAGACTTTGGTTTCTCACCTTCCTATGGCCTAACCTAACACAACCAAGCAAAAAAGTCCACTGGCCTACCCCCTTTCGACGCACGTCTATGGGGGTAGACGAAAACGTTAGGGTTTTTCCAGCGGATTCAGGGTTTCGCCGAAGCGGGGCCCCGGAGCGTCGGAACCCCACCCAAACCAAGGTTGTGCCATACCATATGTATACAAGTGTGTTGTGTGTTGTAAATGTGCAATATCCTACTCCGGGGTGTGACCGGCTTCACTTTCTCTCTAGTGAGTTCCTGCACTTAGAGGTGAAAACTCCCCTTTCGGGCGAACCGGATGGAATCTTGTGTTGATTTGGGGTAGACTTTGGTTTCTCACCTTCCTATGGCCTAACCTAACACAACCAAGCAAAAAAGTCCACTGGCCTACCCCTTTCGACGCACGTCTATGGGGGTAGACGAAAACGTTAGGGTTTTTCCAGCGGATTCAGGGTTTCGCCGAAGCGGGGCCCCGGAGCGTCGGAACCCCACCCAAACCAAGGTAGTGCCATACCATATATATACAAGTGTGTTGTGTGTGTGTAAATGTGCAATATCCTACTCCGGGGTGTGACCGGCTTCACTTTCTCTCTAGTGAGTTCCTGCACTTAGAGGTGAAAACACCCCTTTCGGGCGAACCGGATGGAATCTTGTGTTGATTTGGGGTAGACTTTGGTTTCTCACCTTCCTATGGCCTAACCTAACACAACCAAGCAAAAAAGTCCACTGGCCTACCCCCTTTCGACGCACGTTATGGGGGTAGACGAAAACGTTAGGGTTTTTCCAGCGGATTCAGGGTTTCGCCGAAGCGGGGCCCCGGAGCGTCGGAACCCACCCAAACCAAGGTAGTGCCATACCATATATATACAAGTGTGTTGTGTGTGTTGTAAATGTGCAATATCCTACTCCGGGGTGTGACCGGCTTCACTTTCTCTCTAGTGAGTTCCTGCACTTAGAGGTGAAAACTCCCCTTTCGGGCGAACCGGATGGAATCTTGTGTTGATTTGGGGTAGACTTTGGTTTCTCACCTTCCTATGGCCTAACCTAACACAACCAAGCAAAAAAGTCCACTGGCCTACCCCTTTCGACGCACGTCTATGGGGGTAGACGAAACGTTAGGTTTTTCCAGCGGATTCAGGGTTTCGCCGAAGCGGGGCCCGGAGCGTCGGAACCCCACCAAACCAAGGTAGTGCCATACCATATGTATACAAGTGTGTTGTAAATGTGCAATATCCTACTCCGGGGTGTGACCGGCTTCACTTTCTCTCTAGTGAGTTCCTGCACTTAGAGGTGAAAACTCCCTTTCGGGCGAACAGGATGGAATCTTGTGTTGATTTGGGGTAGACTTTGGTTTCTCACCTTCCTATGGCCTAACCTAACACAACCAAGCAAAAAAGTCCACTGGCCTACCCCCTTTCGACACACGTCTATGGGGGTAGACGAAAACGTTAGGGTTTTTCCAGCGGATTCAGGGTTTCGCCGAAGCGGGGCCCCGGAGCGTCGGAACCCCACCCAAACCAAGGTTGTGCCATACCATATGTATACAAGTGTGTTGTGTGTTGTAAATGTGCAATATCCTACTCCGGGGTGTGACCGGCTTCACTTTCTCTCTAGTGAGTTCCTGCACTTAGAGGTGAAAACTCCCCTTTCGGGCGAACCGGATGGAATCTTGTGTTGATTTGGGGTAGACTTTGGTTTCTCACCTTCCTATGGCCTAACCTAACACAACCAAGCAAAAAAGTCCACTGGCCTACCCCCTTTCGACGCACGTCTATGGGGGTAGACGAAAACGTTAGGGTTTTTCCAGCGGATTCAGGGTTTCGCCGAAGCGGGGCCCCGGAGCGTCGGAACCCCACCCAAACCAAGGTTGTGCCATACCATATGTATACAAGTGTGTTGTGTGTTGTAAATGTCCAAGCTCGGGGGTAGATATGCGGCCCCCACCGGACTAGGGTTTCAATAAAACCGGATAGCTAGAGTGCCGGAATCACTCAAAAATTTGCGTGTGGTCATACCATATAATAAAATAAATTATAATAAAACTCTATAAATTTATAATGTAATAAATTATAATGGTTTACAATATTAAAATTAAATAATATGAAAAAAGGAAAAAAGACTACGCCGACGGCTTTGCTGTCGGCGTAGCTCCACCTTATCTACTTACCCACCCGCACCCCCCGCCCGTGTCTAGCCGACCTCCCTCGCTCGCTCGTCCGCGAATCCTCCTTCTGCTCTCGCACCTGCCGGCGGCGGCGGCTGGTAAGCGCCCTCTCTCTCCTCCCCGGTCGTCCTCCTCCCCACCCGGCCTCGTCCCCTCCCTCTCCTCCCTGCCCTCCCTTGGCCTCCACCTGCCGGCGGCGGCGGCTGGTAAGCGCCCTCTCTCTCCTCCCCGGCCGTCCTCCTCCCCAACCGGCCTCGTCCCCTCCCTCTCCTCCCGTCGCCCTCCCTGCCCTCCCTTGGCCTCCCCCTGGTCGCCCTCCTCTCACCCCGAACCTCGATGTGCAAGCCCCTGGTGTCCCTGGTCGCCCTCCTCCCGTCGCCCTCCCTTGGCCTCCCCCTGGTCGGCCTCGTCCCCTCCCTCTCTCCCGTCGCCCTCCCTGCCCTCCCTTGGCCTCCCCCTGGTCGCCCTCCTCTCACCTCGTCCCCTCCCTCTCCTACCGAAGCCCTTTCCAGCAGCTTTTTTTTGTTGAAATTCCCTTTCCAGCAGCTTTATTTGTTTGTTATTTGGACTAAAAAGCCCTTTGCTTGCAGATTCCTACTCTAGTGGCAGCAGAGCTTCAGTGCAGGTATAAAAATTTCTTACTCATAGATTGATGTATACCCGTGTGTAAATGACAGCATTTGTTTCATATGTGTTGCATGTTCATGTTTGATGTAGATTTCACATTTGAAATTAATTTTCGAATTGTGTGTACATATATTCATTTCATATATGACTAACCCCTGTATCAAATGCTTTTACTTAACTAAGTATCATGTCGGAGCCGGAGCGAAAGTTTCGTGGTGTTCACCGGAGACCCACGAAGATCCCGACTTGGGCAGCTCAGATCACAGTGGATCACAGGAAGATCCAGCTTGGTACTTTCAGGTGCCCGTGGCAGGCGGCCCGCGCCTACGACTGCGCGGCGGTCCAGCACTTTGGGGCGAGAGCGATCCTCAACTTTGAGGATGAGCGGAGCGTGGCGCATATGTTAGCGCCAGATGGCATGAGGATCGCGACGATGGCCGATGAGAGGGAGCACCGGCAGGCAGAGAGGCTGCTCAGGGTGCGCCACCAGCGCGAGGAGGATGACCCCTTGGTCAAGGATCTCCTCCTTGATCCCCAGGTGATGGCGGTCCAGTACCAGGTCCTCAGCGAGAGCCGGCAGCAGCGCGGGCAGGGCGAGGCCGGCCCCTCCGGCACGCAGCAGCAGGGCGAGGTCGGCCCCTCCGGCACGCAGCAGCAGGAGGACTCTAGCAGCGCCCTTTCCTCTTGTTGGGACCGCTTGGACGACGTCACTGACACCGGCACGAGTCGAGTTTAGGATGTCTATCATCCTACCTGTCGTAATACTAGACTTATCTTGCTACCTGTCGTTATCATGCATGCTACCTATGTATTATGCTACCTGTCGTACTGCTAGACTTATGCTACCTATGTATTATTGTGCTACTTGTCTATATGTGTTATGTTTAGTCTGCATCGACGGCCAGACCGAGAGTAGTTTACATTGGTTGCATCCAACCTCTATAAAAGTACTTGCATATACTTGCATATGTTCCTCCATCGTATCATCTTTAAGGCCCATATGTCGATTGTATGCTTTTTCAGATGACGTAGCTTCCCGCGAGCCAGCATCGTCGGTCCCGGTGTCATTGCGGGGCTTCTTCACCAGCTGAGGAGGGGCCGCCTCGGTGCCCCTGTTTCATCGCCCTGCTTCCGGAGCACATCCTCGACCTTCTCCGGCACCGATCACGCATCGAGGGTATAAATCTTTCCTCTCTTGCTGCATAGGTTTATTTTTGTCTAGATCGCCAAGTCAGTCGCGTAACCCGAGTCAGATCCCATCCGGAAGGGTTAAAATTTATAAATATGCAGGATTGTCCATCTTTGCATATTTATAACCGTAACTCTTCCGGATTGTCCTGTTGGACAGCGCGAGTATGTGTAGATCGAGTCGTGTTCCATGTTCTACCCCTTCCCGAGACAGAATTTCGGCAGCACCTCCCCGTTGTTCTTCGGATGCACACCCTCTCGGCTTGACAAGCTCGAGACGTGTATTCTGAAGAACAGCGGGGAGGTGCTGCCGAACTTCCGTCTCGGGTCAGGGTAGAACATGGAACACGACTCGATCTACACATAATCGGGTGGGATAGGCCCTTCCTATTAGAAGTTTAGGTGAACCCTTGCATGCTGTAAAAGATAAAATTTAGCCGTAATAAATTGGTGACATTGAATAAATTTACGGTGACATTGCATGCATTTAATTTCATATTATAATTATTTGGCTCATAGGAAAGCAGAGGATGGCTGATAATGGGTGGATGTACAGTGGCCGAACTAGTCAGGTTGACAGAACAGACGAGTGGGTATGGAAGACCAGTTTCTTATTGAAGGAGTTTGCGCGTGGTTCAAAAAAGTCAGGCATGCGTCCAAACTGCCCTTGCGTTCGTTGCAAGATGCGTAAACGTCAGGGAAAGGATGAGATGACTAAACACCTCTTGTCTCATGGGTATATGCTGAACTTCGTCACGACAGTCGACTTTGATGACTACGAACGCTCTCGGAAGACGATTACAACAACATTGATCCTAAAACATACGAGGGGATTTTCTATCAAGAGGAACAAACCTTTGGGGACTTTGGCATACAAGGTCTTGAGGACCGCGAGGACAATGCACAGACAGGTGGTGACTTAGTGGTGGATGTAAAGGACATAGATATGCTCAACAAGTTACATTGTGATGACGATGATGAGCCTCCACCGTGCGATGAGGTTCCAACTTACACACATGATAGTGATGTTGATAGTGATGATGAGAACCCAAGACTTAATTATGAGACTGATGATTCGGGTGAGGGTCTTTTATGTCCTTATGCGTAGTATTTACTTTTCAACATGCTTAGTCTTTCAACATGCTTCTTCTTAATTGCATTACATCTTTATTCTTATTTTCTACATTTTATTATGTTTTTATTATGCTTAGTATTTATTTTTCAACATGCTTATTAATTGTTTACCCTTTCTCAATGCAGGTGATTGACCAAGATGAGCCAAGGCAAGGAATCATCGGACTCAGATATCGGTACCTCGAGCTCTCAGGAGATGTAGGATGTGTCCGGGTGTGTTTGTATGAATATTTGGATGAATTCAAACTATGTTTGTGTCATTTGGAGTTTGTATGAATGTTTGTATGAATTCGAATTGTGTTTGAGTCATTTGGAATTTGTATGATGGTTTGGATTATATATGTGATGTTCTGTGATATTTTAAAATTTGTGCAATTTTAATTGTATTTAAAATGTGCTAGAAACCAGCGGAACCAATTTGCAGAAACTAACAAATTATGGTCACCCATACGCCGACGGCCAATCCGTCGGCGTAGGATCCCGGCCGGACGCACATGATGCTGCCACGTCGCCCGAAGCGGGCCATATGGTCACCCATACGCCGATGGCAGGTCATCTCCCAGGCGCGCAGGAAGCGGCCACGTGGCGCTCAGAGGCCGACGGCAATGCCGTCGGCGTATGTTGAGCTAACGGAAACGTGGGGATGCCGTCTTGTGGGGCCCACCAGAGCTTACGCCGACGGCCGCCTCAGACACCGACGGCAGTTTGCGTACGCCGACAGTTCGAGACGCCGACGGCGAGACGCCGACGGTCGCCGTCGGCGTATGTATACGCCGACGGCATTCGTGCATACGCCGACGGCGTCCGGCCGTCGGCGTCTTGTGGCTTTCCTGTAGTGTCATCAACAAAACTGCAGCGCCGTTGGCTCACCGCACGGAGAGGCGTCGTCAGATCTAAGGTGATGCTCCACATGCTACCAGAACTAAAAAAAGGGAGAGGAGCTTGGCTCGGCGGCGAGGTGGACCATGGAAGCGATGAGCGAGGCAGCAAAACTGGGCGGATTGGAGAGAGAGTTGTTGGAAGAAGAAGTTAGGAGGCGGCCGGGGCTCTAATTTCTCTAACCTTGGAGGACGCAGGGTTGCAGCCGGTGGATGATATTTAAGGGATCAAAAGAGGGAAATACGGACAACTAAAGATGAGCTAGCGGCGACGGCAAGAGAAGGACGCTTCTCTCCTTCCAACTCCTGTTCCATTGAAACACGGAAGCGGCCGGCCGCACGCCACCAGCTGGCCGCGTCGCCGTCACCGGCGACCAGAGCCTCGGCTCCGCCCGCTCGCCACTCGCCCTCCGCTTCGCCGCCGCCATCCTCGGCGCCTCTTCCTGCCGGGCACCGCGGCCGTCCCGCCTTGCTCCATTAGCTCGCAGACGGAGAGACGCGAGCTCCGTCTGGGTCGCCGCCTGGCTGCTCCTTCACACACACCAACCCTGCTTCCCATGGAGGCGACCGTGTAGGCACGGCGGTCGGCGATGCAGCAGCAAGAGAGGCAGCGGAGGAGGAGGAATCGCATGGAGAAGCAGGCGAAGTCTATCCGACCGAACCGACAGGCGCCCAAACCGACTTAGTTTCATTGACCATGGTAAGATGCATCCACCACATACACACCGACACGTGTGATGCTTCATAGCTCAGGAATTCTAGTGGGATTGTATGTTGTAGAGATATCAATAATAACAGATTTTTTCAAAAAAATTGAAACTTTTCAATATATTATTTGATTTTTTGAAAAATGCGAGTTCAGTAGAGCTCGGGAGCTAAAAGACCTTCCGGTCATCTCGGTGAGGATGGCCGAGATTCCATGAATGTATATCCTGTGACCAAGGCCCGGCTTCGGCTGATTTTTTTTAAAATGATATTAATTGGACATTGACACAATGATGTCACAACAAATTAAGTCTAAATTTGAAACATGACATCAGCAGAGAAAGTAGCAAATTTACTATCAAGAGTGACAAATGGGGGAACTGTGACAACGGGCCAAATGCAAACTCCAACATGCATTTGCCACCGTTCGTTGTCGAATTTATCTATTTTATTTCTTGATATGTGTTATGAATTCCAATTTGAAATGTTGTAATACCCCAATTTGTATTAAAAATGAAACTATTTAGATTGTCTACCGAAGTACAGCTGCACATATGGTGCAGCAATTCCTTCGTTTCACCACGTTCTTCCCCCTAGATGACCCTTTCGCTGAAATACCAAAAAATTCCAAGTATTGGTATTGGTCGAGATGAGGGTGTTGATTTCAAGGATTTAGAGATCTCTAACCACGGTCTCCAAACTAGCTTTTTTATGTCCGGATGTGGATTTATTTGTCCAGTTGTCCGACACACCTCAAACTCACCCCATATGTGGGGGAGTTTGGGGAAGGATGAACATGTTCTGGGCATGTCCGGTCTGTCCGCTTGGACCAGCTTTTTCCTTTCCTTTTCCTTTCTTGTGTCCTTCGTTTATTTTTCTGATATTCTTCATGAATCACATGCAAGTGACACCACAATTTGGGGTGACATTTTGGGATAATGGCTATAGAAAGCCAATTTTGAGAGCTGTCCACGGACACGTCCGGACAGTTTAAGGGTAGTTTTGCCCATTCCGATTGGAGACGCTCCAAAACAACTTCAAACGCTCGCAATGTAGGGGTCAAATCCAGCTAAGCCGGCTCATGACTCGGTTCGGTCAGGCTCGTCAAAACTCGAGGAGCCGAGCTTTGCCCGGCTTATTAGTGGAACATTTCGAGAAAGCAGGCTCACGGCTCGAGGCTTGGCTCGGTCGGCTCACGAGATGGCTACAAATTCTGCCAGTTTAGACCAGAAAACACCCCGTGTCAGGATGTAAATGGACTGATCGGTGAACTAAATGAACATGTCCACTAGAACCACATAACTATTAATTGGACTAAACAGCAGCCGTATCTCTTCTCTTCTCTCCTATCTAAAAGAAGAGTTTTGTTTCTTATTCTGCCAACCCAGGCACTACGTCAACCCGTCCAACATCCTTGGTCGTTCGTCCGCGTCGCCGTATCTCCGTCCCGAAATTTCACTGGCATCATCGCGTCGGCCGAAAACTTTCCCGCGGAGACCTGCTAGGCTAGGGTAACCGCCCCGTCTCCCAGCGCCTCCCATCTGCCCCGCAGCCGCCTCCTACCATCCAGCGTTATCCTCTCCGCTGCGGCGCTGCCCTGTTGAAGACCCTCTACAGTAGCCCCTCCTCTCATCATTCGAGACCCTCCTTCCCCTTACCCGTCCCCTACCTGTACGCTAGACCCGTCATCGACTAGACGCTGAATCCTTCGGGTGAAGATCGCGTGCATGGCAGACCTGCACGGGCGTGGATTCTCTGACTTTGCTCCTCTGCTTTTTCCCTGACTTTGAGTCACTGGTCCACGGGGCCCACCAGCTGTTGGATCCACATGTCAATGACCCAAAGTCAGGCTTGGCTAAGTTAGAGAATCTCCCCCGGACACCTCGCTATTCTCCAGTTCTTGTTCGATTCGTCTTCATGTCAGGATGTGCAGGTCTCCTGATAGCCTTCTGACTCGTAGCCACCGCCACACATCTCTGCTCTTCACTTTTGCACAAATCAGAATCGGGAGACGGCGCCGGTGCACGAGCGGAGGCGGACGCGCGAGGGAGACTCGGTTCCATGGATGATAGCGTTGGGGCGCTGGCGGCACAACACGTCGCTCATCTCGCCCTAGCAGAGGAGGACGTACGGGCCAGGGACACATGCAACTTTGCTCGCCTGGTGATCTTGTGACTGCACGTGCATAGGCCCCTCCGCCTACAACCACAAGGGAAAACTGCTACACCAAGTCGCTGCTGGTTCAAGTCACGCTGCATGCGGGAGTGGGCCGTCCGCGGCGCCGCAATTTTAAGCCCACTTAGCTACATAGGCGAGCATCCACGGAAATACGAGGGAAAAAAACGGCGTCTGCGGGCTGACCCGCGGTTGCCGCGACGCGCCGCCAACGACCAAACAGTGCACCAAAACGCGAGCGTCTTCCTGCTCTAGCTCCCCAGATCGCCGCCTATCCTGTATCCTCCTCCGCCAGATTGCCGCGCCGCCCTTGCTCCTCCGCTAGATCGCCGTCCCTCCTCCTCCGGCATGGCTGCCCTTCCTCCTCCGGCTCCGCCAGATCGCCACTCTGCTAGTGCCTCTCCCTCCCCCTCGATTCCCTACCTCGACGGGCAGCCGCAGGCTAGGCCGGCAACGACGGCAAGCGAGCTAGGGTTCGATGGTCGTGAAGCACACCATGGCACGGACGGCGTGGGGAGGGCGGTCGACCAAGAGATCGATGGCACGGACGGCGGCGGTGATCCAAAGATGTGCACAGACGCCGGCGGCGGGAAGCGGACGCTGCAGTGCAAGAACAGTCAGGGAAATCAGCGCAAGAAGCCCAACGACAGCCCCCTCATCCCCACAGTCATCAAGGTACCTGATGTCCTGATCCCCAACTTGTCTCTTCTCTGTATTTCTTACTCTGTTTCTCTGTATGACTTTTGAACACAGTATGTACACTTTACAACAGAATTGCCTTGGTTAAACCTGTAGCGTACAAGCACAGCCTAGTCCAGATTATGAGGGAGGATATTTCTGATGGTGTGAAGAACAAAAGAACGACTAGGTCAATATTTTCATGTCCAAACTCAGAGTAGACCTGTGGAGTGGAGGAAATACTGCTGGGAGCTGCAAGCACCTACTCAAAGTTATGTACCCCCACCGTCCCACAATATAAGACGTCTTGGCAAGCTTTGGAGTTAGGAGAACATCCAGGTTAAAAAGTCTAGGGAAGAATTTTGTAAGATTCCATGTTCACAAAATTTGCTTTGGAGTTAGTATCAAAATTGTGGATGTCTTTAAATGGCTGATAAAGGGATTGCCGTTAACATTGTCTGCGAAAGTTGACTGTTTGATTCTTACAATTATGCATTATATTTGGACGCATGAAACATTTAAACACCCAGGAAAAGACCCAAAACGGTAGCACAGAAAATAGTTCTTAGTCTTCTTACTGAAATTAGATTCTCATAGACACCAAGGTCATATGGATGATGATAACATGACCATTTTCTTTTGTACATCGCGGCGTCGCTGCTGGTTCAACCGTTCAAGACCTCCAGGTACACAATAAGCATGATTCATGTCTTATGGTGGTAAATTTGTGGTCTTGAATTCTCTGTATGGTCACTAATCAAGCTAGAGCTTGTAATAGGCGACGATTCCATGTTTACTCTTGTAATTTTATTGGTTTATGGCCAAGAAAATGATGATTTTATTTCTTAGATACAGATTGTGATCAATGTCAGAATGATGTATATGCCGAATCAATTCCTTTTCATCATATGAATGAATTTCTAGCAGCACTTCAATTACTTTCTATGTATATTGTAGTTTCATGTTTTCCAGAACCACGCAAAGTCATTCAGAAATTAGTAATACATTGTGCAGAAAAAAAAACTTGGCTGCCGTTAAGCATGACTTGAATGCCTTAAAATAGTGCAAGATTTAAGTGGAAATCATATTGCTCCCTAATTAGAACGTCTTATAAAAATCACTGTGCTGTGGAATCCAGAATACAAGGCACTATCCGACAATTCTAAGGTAGTACATATATTTGTATGGAAGTGTCTTTTCTCTTTAGATATAGTTGGAGGATAAGTATATTGGCCTCTTAGAAATGCATATTTTCTGTATTCACTACTGTTACTATTTAAAAGGCACCAATTTGTATTTAGATTACAGATTAAAATGCATCAATTTGTATTTAGATTATAGATTAAAAGTCATCAATTTGTACTTAGATTACAGATTCTTTTGTACTTGATGTTTTCTAATCAGTGTTCATTCGGTGGTTCGACTAAAAAAATTGGTTTTCATTTTTTCACACATATCATTACGAATGCCTCTAACTGAAGCTCACACAGATAGATTCATCTGCATACATCAACTGTTGTAGAATTCCCAATATAGAGGTTATGATGGCATGAAAATTGGAACATTCTTATCTACTGTACTTATTGTCTTAGCGAAGATTGTCGTGTTTGGTACTTAACTAGTTGAATGCCCGTGCGTTGCTACGGGGCCAAAATTTGTTGTATGTTGTATGGCATCATAAATTGTGCACCCTAGTATTGAGTGCAATTATGTATGCCTCTCAAAAAAATATTTATGAACAACTCTTATATCTTCCAAGCAATTTTAGTGTTTTATCCTTTAGAGGAATAGATGATTTCTCGACTAAACTCGATATTCAAAATTGATTTGGCTATTAATTTCAACGTGAAATGAAAACCATGACAACATAGCAGTACAATTTATGTTCGAATGATATCAATATTTTATTCCATTAATCGAATAAAATGATTGAGAAAATTAAATGCACGTTAAGTAAGGTCATGCATCATTCAGCTATCAGACTTGTCGACAAGAATACATCAATAATATTTGCATAATCATTCATAGAAGCTGCCCGCAGGAATTTCTTTTTAGAGAAGAGTAACGGTGAACTTATTTGAATGAAGATACATTACCAACTTCTTTGATAGAATAAATTTTTGATTTGCAAATAGCAAACTGCTATTTGCAAATCAAAAAATTCAAGAGGATTAGGCCAGATACTTAGGAAAATCCTCGAGCAAGATATCAAAAACCAGTATGCATCGAACCCCATGTTCTTCACTGTGTACACATATTCAAAATCAGCATAGGTTCATATATTATGAGATGCACAAATTCAAAACAGACTAATCAAAATAATATTGAGAATTTTGTCTGAACGATGAACAGAAGAAAAAATAACAAATCTTACAATACAAATTTCATGTCAACTTGTGAGGAAATTTTGAAGCCAATGCACTGCCCATAATCTTTAGAATCAGCCATTATCAAAAAGCAACAGAAAGCTAAACAAATACCATCAGGCGTATAAAATATATGTTCAGCTTCATTGGAATATTTTCAAGAGAATATCTCAAGTAAATATATGTGAACACTTGATTACATATTCATCTAACTTGTCAGCTTGCTGAATATCAGGATTGAAAGGGACCCTACATTCCAGTGCGTATAACACCATGATGCACAAGCTCGGGCATAGCTTGCAAAGTATCGTTCCAGTGATATGAGTAAACTTGCTGGCACGGATGAAAATTGATTTGTGGCCTTTTCAACAGTCAGCCACCAGTGCAAATTTGGCTCCAATAAACACATTAATGTAGTATCAAGACGTTAGGCGGCTCCACCTGACAAACATATAAATCTGGCTATTTCAAAAATTGATGATGCTAACAGAAATCAATCCAATCCACAATCGGGCAAGTAGAAAATCAAACAATTAGCTTACCACGAGGGCGACTTGGTTTCAGCAGGTGTCCATCCATCAGGAACTTTATTATCAGTCAAGCGTAGTCCTACATGAAGAATGCAGAGAGGGAGGCGGATATGGAAAGGAGCAGGAGAGCATGATGGTAGAGAGAGGGCGCTGGAACAGAAGTCCGCGTGTGGAGCGCGAGGAGTGTGTCCAGACATCCTAGGAATAGCGCAATGCATCACCGGCATCAGCAACAAGCAACTCTGTAACTTCCTATGACCAATATCCTCCTACTTGAAAGTTCTACTTCCTCTTTAATCTACAAGTGAAAAGCAGATGCATAATTAGAACCGCAACTTTTGTCTGAAATTTTAACTGAACAATTTTCAGGTCCTAATCCGTTTTGTGATGGGCTTAAAAATTTGTGCAAAAATAGCAACCGACAGCATATCAAGAACTAATACCGGTTATAGTGCTATCTCCAAACACACATGAGTAAGGACAATGTCTGCAGATTAAAGATTGAATGCAATTCCATCTAACCAGAGAAGTGTAAACTTCTTCAAATCATACATTCGATTATATGAAGAAGGTTGATGCATCAGAAAATAATCTCTATAAAAATATTTCTAAGCTCATTTCCTTCGGTAGAAATGAAGCGTTCAGTGAAGATATCAAAGTATATTATTAGGGGATACTCTACCGAAGCTTTAACTGAAATAAAATGCTAGAGAGCTTGTCGAACTTGATGCCTTCAATCATGGAGCAAAACATCCTCAGACAAAGTCATGATGATTTCGGAAAAGCTCACCTTCAATCATGAATCACAGATCACAGTACTACTTTGTGAATACTGAGATCATCACACTTACAACAGAGCACAATTCAGAGGCTTGAGCAAAAAAAAAAAAATGTTTTCACTTACAGAAACCAACTAAACCATTTTTAGATGACAATCAACTTAACCTTTGAAAAATAGAATTGGCATCATTGATTCTTTTACAAAACCAAAGGATAAGAAAATAAAGGGCATAAAACTTTAGTTGCTGCGATTACCTCTGACAAAAATATTTTGTTGGTTCATATCATGTAGTTTAACGTGAAAAGTTCACTGATATGGGCCAATCTCTCTTAAACAATACTTACAAAAATGTATATACCTTATTCATGTATCCAAGTGAAACATGTAACAAAAAGGAGAAAAGTCGCTATAAAAGATGCATACCTTTGATTTGTACAACATCCCCACCAATTCTCAAGGAGAGACGAGAACAAATTCTAATGTATACAAAACATACAAGAAGGGAACTGTCAGATCAGAAAAAAAAAGAGTTGTTTTAATTACCTCAGACAAATTACAATTCTCTTTTACGTCCAACGTGAGGAGGAACAGCTTTGTGAGTTGTGCTCAATTTTTTTGGATGCTTCTATCACTTGGCCTGAGCTCGCCCTGTAGACAACCTGAAGAGAGGGATAACATTACAACAGGAGATGCAGAATACACACTTTGATGCACATACTTGTTCGCAAGAACAGGAAACACAACAGAACAATACAATAATACCAAGATCAGTTTTCTTTACCACTTTTGAATCACCTGTTAGTGCACCTTGTGTCGCCATTAACAAACAGATTCAACCTAAATAGACTGTAGAGTAGTAAGCATAATACACCGGCACCTAATGCCAAATCAATTTTTCAAACACATTTCCTGCAACGACCTAAAGAAATCATCTCTCCATCTCTTGCTGAACATACAGTAAAAGGTCAAACTTACCAATCAACCATGGGAATAACTATACTAAACCTTTGTATACATGATCTGACCGAACAGTGTTCATCACCAATAGCTAAAAAAGCATAGGAGTAACCTTGGCGATACACAACATCAGATGGAACACATTGCTAGATAAATAGCAGAGCCACATGGCAGACTAGTTTTTTACAGCAATCCATTATAGTTCAATTTTTGACTTCAGAGAATAATCATATATTGGAAACTTCACAACCATAACGAAATTATATCATCGAAGTCCCTTTTGTTATCTATGGTTAATGGCAATAACGCTGCAAGGGGTGTCCCTGTGCTATTTATGCTTGCATCAATCAAAAAGTAGTAAACCGATACAATTGCAGTCCATCTTATGGAATGATTTGGTTTTGTTTCCTAATTATTTCAACAACAAACCCTTGCTTGTACAGATATCTACATAGGAGTAAGCATTTGATATAATCAATAATGGCAAAGCCTGCTTTTTATATGATTTAACCAACTAATGGTGGTTAAATCTAGAAAATAACCTATCTCTCTTAAACCAAACCATATACTAATCTTGACAACGTGCATTTGAAGTGAACACGATGCTGATATTCTCTTTCAGATTGCAGTAGCAAAACATGAAAAATGAGCACTAAATAACTTTATTTTCTGTCATCTGAGTCAATATACTCAAACCTCTCGGAAATCGATGGGCTTTCGTGATTTGCAGTTCTAATTCACAACAACAAGGTCACTAAACAACATACGATGGGCTTCAACATGGAGGATCCGGTACCCACTGTCGAAGACTCATAATTTTGCAGAAGCATTCGTGAGATCCTCAAATCGCAACGACCGAGAACCGCCAAAAATGAACTCAATACCATGCCTTGGCCATGCGACCAAAATGCAAATTAGTGTAACTAAATTGATGAATATACCTTTTGTTTCCGCATCCAGCATCCATTGGAGATATGCTCAATACCGTTATGAGGTCAGGAAGACAACGAATTTGTGAGGACAATAGCGTCTGCTAGGGGATGGGGACGGCGGCGCCAGCGGGGCAATTGATAATAACCCCCCAGTCACTTAAAACCCCACATGTCATTGACTCAGAAAAGGGGCCTGTGGGCGATATTTAAGCCACGTGGGGGGGGGGGGTTATCGTAGATTTCCCCCGCCGCGACAACACATCGGTCGTCACAGCTCACCATAAGCTGCCGCCACCTGCATGTCGTTCCTCAGGCCACCCCCTCCCTCTCGTCCTCAGGCCGCCACCCCATGTCGCGCCCTGGAGCCGCCGCCGACGTGCTGCCCCCGCTGGGCCCCATATCGCAAGGTCTTCTTCTCCTTGCCCTCATATTGGGTACCTCTTCTCCTTACCCTCGCAGATGGACTGGGATTAGATTCCATTGATTGGTTGGGTGTAATGGGAATTAGAAGGGGATGAGGAAAGGGAATTCGCACGGGAAACTCCCACAAATCTAATACCTGGGGGACCCCTGGTAATTCGTACGTGGGATGGGGAATAGGCGTTAAACTCCCACTCCCCTTCCCATCCGTTGCCAAACAAGCTAGGAGGGTTATGGCGGCGCGTGGGGAGAGACAGGGGGCGACGCACGGGTTCCTCTCGGCGGCGGCACGCTGGGAGAGTCGGGGGCTGGCTTCCCGGCGGCGGCCCGCGGGGAGATCGAGGGGCCGGCGCTCAGTTTTCCTCGGTGGCGGCGCGTGGTGAGAGGTCTCCGTCGACATGGGACTCCATCGGGGATGGGCGATGTCGGCGCGCGCGAGCGAAGGCCAGACAACGGTCACGATGCGCCCAATCGTCTGCCATGGATCCGACGATGGTCGGGCCGTCGGGGGCAGAAATTTCTACCAGTGACGTACGTTCCCATTTAATAGTAAAGATTATAAAAATGAGCAAATCTCCATCAAATGAACATTTGCCTATGGATAATTGCATACTGCCCTAATTAATCAGACTGATATTGCTCTTAGTCTCATGGATAGTGAAGCAAATATTCATCCTTGTCGCATAGCCTTGTAAAGTTAGCTGTAAAGAACTTGGTTCGAAGCATAGCCAATGTTTTAGCTTTGAGCTTCTAGAAGCAGGTCAACTGAATGTATACATCAGCACCTAACATGCAGAAGAATGACTGCTTCATTCAAAAAATAATTTAATTGCCATATTCTCAATTGACATTGGTTGAATTGATGACATTTTTTAAACTTCTTGAGCAGGGGAAACTCCTTTGTATTGTGCTCCACCCATGCTGCAGCACAAAATTTGACAGAGGATGGAAATGCTTGAGGCTTCACGAAGCCCCGAGTGAGGGAGATAGCATTTGAGCTTTTTCTATCTGCCTTAAAGGTTGTTTTCTGCTCTTGAACTACGAATGAACCATTTGACAACTGATTTGTTTTGCTGGTGTACGGGGATTCAGTTCGGGACGAAGCAGCGTTGGGCCTGGTTCAACCACTACGTGGTGGCGCTGCAGTGGCCGGGCACCGTCTTGTGCCAGACAAACAAAAAAGCGATGTGTTACACACAGTTAATATTAACTTAGTTACCTAAATCTGGTTCTGTCATTCCTGTGGTTAGATGTTACAATAATTACTTTAGGATAGCCATCCACTCAAACTTGTGTACCACTATAAATTAATTGTCACTCTTTTTTAACTCATGTTGCAAGTTTTGCAACAGTAGTACCATGTTGCATATTTAACTCAGGTTGCATCATGTTATCATCAACATTTCCGTTGTAGAGACAAGTAACATTACATTATTTCACACGCAGCATACCCCTGGTCCAACGTCCCCATCACCATACATAAAACGTTGGTTCAGGTCAGGCCAATCACATTGGAAGTTCTTCCTATGAATCTACATGATGCCCAAAGCTTCGCTTCGGACTTTTGAGCTAGGATGTTCCTAACACCATCTCCTGACTATGGTAGGAGCCTTTGTTACTATGATATGAGGGACAACTCCATCTGCTTGATGTGCATGACAAGAAATGCGGAGGAGGAAAAGACATTGTTACATGATGTGAATGATGATTAAGAGTATATATGTTAGAGATGATGATGTTAAACCATAAAAATATTTATTTTCCCGTTGCAACGCACGAGTATCTCTACTATATAATACGAGTAAACGACCGTGGTACGTCGCGTCACTTTGCAATTTGAACCCCCAAGAACAGGGAAATCAACCCGCAGTCCCGTATAAAAATACATTTGTTCTTCAGTTCCCCCGACCAATTCCCCGGACCCCGCGGCCGCCGCCGGCTTAGAGCTCCACGCCGCCGCCGTTTCCTCCATGCGCAGCCCCAAACTCCGGCAACCTACCTCCGAGGGAACTCGCGGGGCGTACCGACCCGGTGCCGGCTCCCCCATCTAGGACCTGCCGCCGCGTTCTGGCCGCCGGTGAGATTTCAGGCGTCCTGCCGCTGCTTTCCGGCCTGGAGGGAACTCGCGGGGCTGCTCGCAGCCGGGGATGAGAAGAGAGGAGGGATGCAGGCGGAGAGGCCACCTCGCGCCAGCGACCTTGCTGCCGCTGATTCCATGCTCTGCGCTCCTCCTCCGCCTCTGCATCTCCTCATCGACGCGAGCATCATCACCATTCACCGGCACACTTATCCCCTTGTGTCCAAATCAGAGACAATAAGGTATTGGCAGTTCTATTTTTTCCCCTCTATTTGTCTTTCAGATTGATGAACGCTTGTACTGAATGCTCATATGGATAGTTGTATTGGGTGCTCGACACAGTGGCACGTCGTTGCAATAATGAGACAGACAGATTTGGCGAATCAATGCCGAGACTGTACCAGAAGGGCAATTTTGAGAAGTGATCAGCCGACGTTCTGTGGTATCGTACATGTTCACCTGAAGATGCAAAATCGCCTCTCACCACTTAAAATCTTGAAGCAGTGAATTGTATGAGTTGCGGATACAAGGGAGTAAGGACTTAAGGTCCCTATGATGGGCACATGAAGTATCTTTAGAACCTATTATTGCTTGATTTCTTTATAAACAAGTGTGTTGGCATTGTAAATTTAAGATTTCAGGAGGCGACAGAGCTTAGCTTGTTCTTTGTATCTTTATGTTTTTTTAGTCTAAGTCACGAGTTCAATTTGCTCACCCTTCTGAAAACCGGAAAAGAAACAAATCTTTAATGACATTTCATCATACTGATCTAATATATCTTGCCATTCTAATCTTCTCTGTATTTTGCGAGCTGTCAATTGTTTATTCATATTTTATTATAATGAATATTTACCACTCCTCACTCATATGCACAGAAGGAGTGACACACAACATATATGACGACGTGATAGCTCAATTATTTTATTGTATTTCATCTGTACTTCAGATTGTTGGGAATATATCTGTTACTATCTCATATGTGTATGCACTGTATCTGTGTATATGCTTCAGAGTGTTGGGAAGATTATTTCGTGTTTTTCAGATCACTCTAATTTTGCTCTTCACATTGTGTACAGACTATTTGCAGCTCATTTGTTAGTTAAATTGTAGTACTAATATGTAATCATATTATGAATTAACCAGGGTACATTTGAAATTCAGGGGTAATGTAAACTTTGCACAATTAAACAAAACAAATAAGCCCAGATTTCGGAAGCTTTTTTAGATGAAGTCCTCACGGTCTCTAGGTGAGATTCCTTTGGATGGCGGGAAATGTTGGTTAATCAAGTCGCATATGTTTTCTTATCATCTATACACCATATATGTTTTTTTAATGAAAGTGGTGCCTTTGTTGTTGTCGAAGAATAGGGATAGGCAAACATTATCATTACTAAGTGCACCGTGTGCATAGTTCAATATTTGTAAATAAGATATTTACTACACCGACATCTCATGTTGTTATGCGAATAGTTTAATTAACTGTAATGTTCAATCTTTGAGCACTGTAACAAAGACACTCCACAAAAACATACAGCAGTTTCTTTCTGAATTATATAGAGTTTCATTTTATTTGGACCAAGTGACTCGGCAATAAACTTATTGGAAATTGCAATGAAACTATTTTGACATAATTCAATTGATATCTCAATTTTTTATAGGCCCGTTGCAGCGCACTCAGAAAATGTAATGAATATATTTTAACATAATTCAGTTGATATCTCCAACAGTTTTTATATAGGCCCGTTGCAACGCACGGGCATTTTGCTAGTTTTGCTAGTATTATTAAATGAGAATTAGGTGGTGTTCGTGGTGCCTCCAGCTCGTGGCGTTCTCCGCATCAAGCTCGCGCTTGGCCGTTGCAACGGGCATTTTGCTAGTTTTGCTAGTCTCTCCTATCTAAAAGAAAAGTTTCGTTCCTCTCGTACGTCGTATCTTTCGTCTTCGTCCAACATCGTCCTTTGGTTTTTCTTCCTTCCACAACGCGGTAACAACGCCATTTAATGCATGCCTAACACAAACAACGGAAATCAATATTGCCTAATCATCTCTGGCATAACACAAACGGCAGTTACCATTCAACATTAAATGACGCATATTTCCCGCCTGCAACATCTCAAAATTATCATCCCGCCTATCCCATCATATATAACCCCGTCCCGTAACCTCATCACCAAACGAACCCGAGTTGAAGCTACAGCCATGCAGAGTCAAATCGTCGTCCGTCGCCCTGGCACGATGAGGGTGATGGCACCTCCGATCACCAGGCAACCCAAAATCTTTCCTGCACCATATCCAAAAAGTCGCATTATCTCGTATTCTCATGATTATATTCTCATGATTATTCTCATATTTATACAGGCAAGTTAGATTCAACGATGTTGAATACTTGCACATCCACAGCTCCTGGGATACCACGGCGAAAATTATCTCTGGCCGAATCAAAGAAACAAGAAATGGAAATACTGTCTACCGTGGCATCCTCGCCGACATCGCTGTAAGTTCATACTCACTCTCGCGTTGCCAACCATGATCTTGCATAATCCCTTATGATTGCCCGGCACACAAGCTCCATGATTGAACAATCCTGAAATAAAACCTGGCCAATGATTTTACCACCATCTTTGCATTCCATCCGTGGAGCACACATTAATTTAACCGATCACCTGGCAGTGACAATCAATCGCCATATTTTACGTTCGTTGACTAAGCCCTTCCATTCAGTAATCGCCCTTCCTTAATTTAATTTATCATTAACCCCAATATCAGGAAAGATCAATCATCATAATTGACCATCCTTAAATCGCCCTACCTCCAATTTATTTTTCCATTAACCCCGACATGAGTCAAAGATCAATCACCAGGATTTTACGTTGCTTTCTTCAGAATAATAACCCCAACATCAGCCAATATCAATCATCTTTATTGACCTTCCATAATTGCCCTACCTTTAATGTAATATTCCATTGACCCCAACATACGTCAAAGATCAATCACCCTAATTTTACGTTGCTTTCTTCAGAATAATAATCCCAACATCAGGCACTATCAATCATCTTTATTGACCTTCCATAATCACCCTACCTTTAATTTAATTTTCCACTGACCCCAACATACGTCAAAGATCAATCACCATGAATTTTCGCCCCTTTATTCCGCATAATAAACCTTTCTTACTCCGCCTACCTATAAAAGTAGACCAAACTCTCTGTGCATGCGATCTACGCACCCCTCCACGAGAGATTACAGATCAACCGGCCTCCTTGTGCACCCTCTTCCTCCTCCACCACAAACATAACTCAAAATTCTTACTCTTCTTCTCAGGGTATCATCACCGATTTTACGCGTCAGGTATGTAATGAAAGCAAGACATCTCCCTGTAATAATCGCTTCTTACCTTTACTTATTGTAAATGATGATGCATATTGGAAATACTATCAAAAATACTGTCTGTGCACATCAATCATTTGGCTTTTTTACTTTGCAAATTACGAAACATGTGTGGGTAAGTTGTATATTAGATTACATGACTCAGAGATCATGAATGTCCGTACTTTCAATGTTCATAATCAGAATTTTGCTAACAACACGCCTTTTCGTACCATCAAAATACTAACCCTTTAATTTTAACTGTTTTGCTAACAACACACCTTTTCGTAACATCAAAATACTAACACTTTAATTTTGACTGATTTGTTGTAGATGGGATCAACCGAGGTTATGACAGAAGAGCTGCTAAGTATAGAGATTAATTATTGTAAAATGAAAAATTACATGATGTCCTTCCCTCCGAAGACAAGATTGATTCGGATACATGACGCATGTTTGAAGCGTGAAGATTTAGAATGTCTGTTCGAAGACGATGGTTGGCTCGACAGCGACGTAAGATGCCATATCCCAACACAGTAAAACTTATGTGATTGACAAATGAATGATGTGTTTGCTTATTACCTACAGGTCATCAACGCCTATATTTATTACCTACGGGGCCAAGTCCAACTACAAATCAGAGCAGGTGCTCACGTTTGGCTAGATACAACACACACATCTGCAATACTTAAGAAGGGATGGTGAAGTTCCCATAAGTCCAGAAGATTTTGACAACATTGTTCGACGGGCTCTTAATTACCTAGGACATGACATGGTAAGACCACATGCATGATTTATTGAGCTGTAGCTATTACTACTGGTTCTGATAGGCCAAAATGTTACAACTTGCAATTTTTCGCAGCTTTATGTCCCAGTTCACGTGACTCAAAACCATTGGATTCTAACTAATGTCGATGCAAAAAACCAGCGTATACAAGTACTAGATTCGTTTGGTCCCCGGATGAGACTTCCGAGGTACAACTTACGGTGAGTAATTACTAATCTCATACCAAGCTTTAATGATTAAAGTGTTAGAATTTTGATGTATAATCATAATCTTTTAAAAAGCTTCAGGGCCTGGAGAATCACCTTAAAATTGCTGCTCAAGATATTAGCTTCGACATGGGTGATAAATGGGTGGACAATTATCGAGTGTATTGACAAGCCGCTGCAATCAGATGGGTATGTCACGGTCTTAAAAAATGGTCCAATGTTTGGTAGCTTACTACATTTCACTATTAAGTAGTTCCATATATTTACCCACTCATAAAGACCATGTTTACAAATATTGAAGCTCATCGTGCGGCTTGTTCGTACTCAAGCTCATGGAAGAATGGACGGGTCACGAGCTAGCACATGCTGTAGAACAGGTATTTTTTCACACTCACGAGCCAAGAATCATATCAAATTCAGCTATTTGCAAAAGGGTATCGAACTAATTATTTGCTTAAGATTACTTTAGTCTCTCCTATCTAAAAGATGGAATTGGTTCCTCTCGTACGTCGTCGTCCTTCGTCCCTTCGTCCAACAATTTTTTTTCGTACGCCATCCGTCGTCCCATCCAACTCCCTCCACCGCTCGCCCGCGCCGACACCGCGGCCTTCCATATTACGCTGGAGAAAATCACGGGCACAAAACCGCAAACCACCACACCCACGAAGCCCCACTCCTTGCAAGGACGCCGCTGTTTCCGCTCGCTCCGACTCCGCCGTGCAGCATCAACACGATTCGCCTGTCTGACTACAGCCCTCGCCGTTCTGCGCCGCCGCATACTCCACGCCCGCACCGCCACATGTCCGCGCCGCCCCGCCTGCCCGCGTTCGCGCTGACCTGCACGCGCATGCCCCACCTCCTCTCCGCCTCCCAGCCCTCGACGTCATCCGAGCTATGCCATCGTGATGGACTGATTGGCAGATTGGGTTCTATACTTCTATGTGTAGGGGCATGAATATGATACAACGGATTTTGTGGATCACTTCAACTGACGGAGCAGCCAAACTACTTGTTTTTTCAAGTTGGAATGATGTTCTTCATGTATTAGAGTGCTCCATTGCTGCTAATAATATCTATCTTGTATTGCTCGGATCAAAGGAGGAAGGTGAGATACTTGTCGCCCAGCGCATACGTGCTTAATTATCTATCTCACTCTGCTAAGCAAAATAATGTTATGAAATTAGATTTCTTGAAGTTTGCTTTTTCTGTTATTATAGCAAAGTCTTCAGTATAAGTTGATCCTATGGACAATGCAGTCGCTTCATGAAAGTCCATTTTCCTCCAGAAAATCACAAGGGGCGCTCTCTCATTCAGAAGGCCAGGCATCCAGTATAAACGGAGAGAAAGTGAGACAGTTTACAAAATGCAGCCTGTTAAAGTATTGCTAATGCTTATTCATAATTGTGCGAACAGACTGAATCTACTGGAAGCACAACATGTAATTCTATTGGAGCAATTACTAAATCCATCAGCTGCACAAGCTATCAGTAGGACCGATGAGTTGGGCAAGACGAGCACATTTATCCACCGGTTAGTAGTAAACACCATATCCTATACACATTTATTTCATTCAAAGTATTTACTCGATTTGCAGATCGTGATTCAGAATTACTGCATCGTTCTTGTCTCTCTCTGGTAGCCTGTGTCATATGCCAGTAGATATGCACTATTATTTTGTTTCCATTAAGGCTCACAAGCACTACAATCTTCCGGAACTCTTTGCAGGTAACACAAACAGAAAGAGATTGCGCACTCTGCACCTAGCATGCGATATTCTTGGAAGCAAAGTCTCGATGCCAAAGACCAACGCTTGAAGCCTTACTCCTTAGCATGATTCAGAAAAGAAAACACAACTCAATGGACGTAAGGTATAGTGACCCAATGCAGTATGGAAAGTAGATGCAGCTTAACTTGGATTTTATTTAGACGAGACTCTTGGATTTTTAGTGCTATGGATTATGTTATGTGTAATGTTTGTCCAAATATACTCAGCGGGGTGTACCTTTAATTGGTGCATGCATTCCGTAGGCTGAAAATAGGCAGCATGGTTAATAGTGCTCCAATAATATTTTGCTTTAACATTTTACTCGTCAATGCCAGATTTTTCCTGTTCAATAGATTATCTTATACTTAGTTGCAACTGAATGCACTGACATTGTGATCTATTATTGATTGTGAGCAGGTTTTATGCTGCGGAAGTTATTGAAAATCTGTGGCTTTTGATTGTGGATGCTGCGGTGAGAGGACTAAGTTGGACAGGACCATGGCATCAGAGATTCAGAGTACTACACAGCTGCTGCGGTTTGTGGGAGTATGGAGCTGAACCTGTTCAGACACATGAGAGCAGTACTTTCAAACTAGAGGCACCGTCGGTGGAAGAGAACCTAGCTGCTTAAGGTCACGAGGTGAATTCCGGAATCACATTCTTTGTAATTTAGTTTTTGTTTAGCACAGCGAAGTGATCATTGTTTTGGAATTTAATTGTGATCTGTCATGATCTATTTGCATACCAAAAAATTATCATTATTATCATCATCATTATCTGCTGCTGCTGTTGGCGCTGATTAAGTTCAGTTGTTGAGAATAACTTTATGTTGGGTAAAAGAATTAAGGGTCACTTTATTTGAGGTGTAATTTGTGACTCTAGATAATATTTCTATGCTTTTTCATACGAATGTCGAGTACCATTGCATAGATAATAATATAGTCCCTGTGCATTGGTATTTTAAAGGAAATACATTGAAAATAATAACGTATTAACTCTGATCTCTGTGTAGTAGTATGTTAGTGTCGCTACTATTCCGGGATGAATTTTGTAAGTCTACTTATTTGGTCAAACATATCGAAGATGTATATCACTAGATGAGTGTGCTGGAATTCATAATTCCAGTCATGTGACCTCATGTGTCTGATTTTTTAAGTCTACTTATTTGGTCAAACAATTCTGAAGAAGTGAACACATCTAAGATCTCATTTTATTTTAATGCCTGTAAATTTTTGATAGGAAACTGACGTTCCTGCCTTCTCCTATCAGCACATACACGTTCTGTCTTTGCCAATGTCCTAGCCATTAACAATTTCTCTACGCGAAGTCTAGCACAAAGAATTCCGAGAAAGATAATTGAATTTCGTGTTTTTACACCTTTTCAATGTTGGGAGCTTCTTTGAACACCACTTTGAAAAATTAAGAAGTGATTTTTTCCATGACAAATCTTGACTAGGGTATTGGGCCTTGCAATGCTACCAAATCAACAAAGATCATATAGTTTACTCCTTTGAATTTTAGATGCAAAAGATTGGCATTTAGATTTGTACATTTCTTGAGTTGTGTATTCTAAGGAATCATTTAGATTTGAACCGGGTGCTTATAATGTACTTAATATTTTGTGAATATATGTTAATTTGTGCACTGTGAAGGTTAAGTATCCGGTGAGAAAAATCACGTGGTGTACATGCCAAATTTGTGCCCCTGGAAATGATATACTTTTAAATTTGAAACTGTCGAGGTATTGGTAACGCGGAACTACTATATGGATTCATACGTACCGTAGAGGAGGTGGGGAAGAACGTAGAGGGTTCCAGTGACGGGATTGCACACACGGTTTTACCCAGCTTCGGATCTCACGACGGTGGCGAGATCCTACGTGCTGCTATAATTCACTCAAGGTGAATATGTGTACAGATTACAATGAGGTTGTATGCGTGCCCTAAGCCTGCTGGAAGGCTGGCTTATAAAGGCGCCAAGCCTTCCCCTACAAGGAAAGCCTTAACCGACGTAGATTATGAGTCATAGACTAACACGGTAACAAACCCTAACTTGCTCCCTAAGGCGAATGTAGTCTGGCCTTCGTCTTGGACTTCACTAAGCCAGCCTAGGGCTTATTCTTGTGCCTAACCCCATGAGGCCTTCTCCATTAAGCCCTCCGGCTTTATCTGATGGGCCTCCTTGGTGGGCCTGGTTTTATCCACCGTGGCAGGTATACCCGTTCGGCATAACCTCCACAGAAACACTTGATTTAGTGTCAACCAGATTTAGTTTAGCCCAATAACAATTTCATTGGTATTATCTAGAGTTGATGCCGGACTGATTTTTCGATAGTTGCATGTTAGTCTTTAGTTTGATGATGAGAATTCGCCAGCGAAGGCTCCGACGTTGTCGATGTTGAGAGCATGATCGAACGGGATCCATAACCCGGGAGGGAGGTGAAGAATGACTTCGCAAAGTGGGTTGAGGTGACGGCAACACATGCCTATTGGCACATCACACAACGTGCCATGTACATGGTGAAACTACATCACACAACGTGCTATGTACATGGTGAAACTAGACAGTGTACCAACGAGAACTTATTTTGTAAGCCTACCCGTTGCAACGCACGGGCATATTACCTAGTATTATTAAATGGGAATTAGGTGGTGTTCGTGGTGCCTCCAGCTCGTGGCGTTCTCCGCATCAAGCTCGCGCTTGGCCTGCATATACGTGCTATCGGGCCTCATCAGGCCGGGCCAGGCACGAAAGTGTGCTGAACGTGCTCGGGCCGTGCCGGGTCAGCCCGATGGCTAGCATTAGTGGAAGCGCAGTCGTGGAAAACAAGCCCAGCTCCAGTACTCGAGCTCAACAAATTCCTGCTCCATTTCCCCTGCGTTCTCCACTCCATCTTCCCCACCCAAGCAACACACTCTCAAATCCCTAGCGTTGCCGCGTCCGCGATGGCGATGATCCGCCGCCGCCTCCCGTCCTCTCCTCCGCTCGAGGACGACGACCTCCTGGAGGAGATCCTGCTCCGCATCCCCCCGGAGCCCTCCTCCCTGCCCCGCGCCTCCGCCGTCTGCACGCGGTGGAGCCGCCTCCTCTCCGACAGCCGGTTCCTCTGCCGCTTCGGCAAGCATCACCGGAAGCCTCCTCTGCTCGGCTGCTTCTCTGGGAGTTTATGCAGAAACACAGTCTTCATACCCACTCTGGACGCGCCAGACCTCATCCCCGCCGCGCGCTTCCCCGTGCCCCCGCCACCGCTCTCCTACGAGCACTGGAACTTGCTCGGCTGCCGCCACGGCCTCGCGGTCATCCTCAACTCGTTAAGGAACGAGATCATACTGTGGCACCCCCTCACCGGCCACCAGAGCCGCGTACCATGTCCTCCGTGGTTCACCGGTCACAGAACTGCCAACCTGCGTCATGCCACGGTGTTGTGCGCTGCAGCCAGAGATGAAGACAAGCATGTGCCCGGTGAATGCCATTTGCACCCCTTTAAATTGGCCTTTGTGTCCTGCGAGGTCCTCGAGCCCACGGAGTTGTGCGCTTGCCTCTACGACTCCGAATCTGCTGCTTGGGGTGATATGATCACAACCCCGACCACGAGCTCGATTTACAATCAAATTACTTCTGTCATGGCTGGCAATGCCCTTTTCTGGCTGCTTCGTGATGGTGGTATTCTTGAGTTCGATATTGAAAGAGAGAGCCTTCGTGTGATTGAGAAGCCAGCAGATGAACTTGTTGATGATGACACCTTCTGGATCTGGCAGGTCATACGGACTGAGGATGGTGGCCTTGGCCTTGCCGTGCTATCAAAATCAGAACTCAGCATCCAATTGTGGCAGAAGAAATGCAACATCGATGGGGCTGTTGGATGGGAACTGCAGAAAAGAATTCAACTGAAAGAGCTCTTTTCCTTGACTGCGCTCAAGGATCCGCGCCAGCAATTTCCACAGATGATACTTGCGGGCAGGGCAGAGGTATTTATGGTGGGGTATGATGAGGACGCAAATGTGATTGTGCTGGCCACATATATCGGTGACTTCACGCTCCGACTTGACCAGGTGCAACTCAAACAGTTTACCAGTAGATATTGCCGGCCCATCAATTACTTTTATCCCTACTCATGTTTCTATACTACAGGTGATAACCTTTACAGTACTTGTTTTTAGTTTAAATTTATTTAAATTAATTTCGATACATTAATTGATTTTTTTATGAACTATACTATAAACTTTGTCTATAACTGAAAATGTAGCTATTGATGCTTTATTATCTATATTTATATTTATATAAAAGAAATGATGTGGTGTGGTGTTTGTTTTTCTCTTCCAGCATGAGCCTTCTTAATGACTGGAGCCTAGGAACAACCGCACTAAATAAAAAATAGGTGCATTTGATACTCAATGGATAAATTTGTTCGACTTCTTATAAATGAAAAAAAGTATATAGCATTTGGCATACCTCGCACATAACTGATTGAGCTTTTCAATGAATTTGCATTGGTTTATTCAAATTATTTTGCTTATAGGAAGGGGGGTTGATGGTGGAGCTGAAATTTGATGTCTGCTGTTAAATTTGTTAATGAGCTTGGCTGGTTCAACAGGTGGTGTTAATTTACTCTTTTCTATATTATCTCATATTTCTGCTATAACTGTTCTACAAAATCCTGTTAACCTGATAAACTGAGATAACTTCCAAAATTTCCTTTTTTACTGCAACGTTTTGTAATATGCTAAGATAGAAATATCTGATTGTTTATCAGATGTTTACTTCCGGTAGAAGGATCTGCTTTCCAACTGCATTAAGGTTCTTGCATGCTTCGAGCATCATGTTTTGTTTATTTTAATTTTTTTATTGGAAGCTCCTTTTCTTATTACGGGTACTGTCGTAACAGTTCTGAATAATGGCTCATAGGCATGAATCAAATGTTGGGTACAATGTTGGCTTGTGTCCCGGCACCTAATGGCAGGAAGCTGCTAGTCCTCAGAAACATTGAGGTTTTGAATTTGTATGTCTGGATGAACATTCAGGTTCAGGAATTGATCTAAATAGTAACCTATCAAACTTTTCAAAGGTGTTCAACTGGTTAATATTTACTGGTTCATAATTGGCATATCTCTCTTCCCTTTGTTCTGAATCCACTCAATTTTGATAAACTAGCAGCCCCCAAGGTGAACTCTTTGAGAAAAACTTCAGGTGTTCCCAGCTTTATTGTATGACATGTTTAACATGTCCATTAAGCCATCAGCCCACGATATGGTTAGTGAGCTCTAGCAATCCTTATTGGATTTGCATATGAAGAATATAAAATCTCCTGACTTCTTAGGATTTAAACATTGCAGAATGCATAGTTGGCATCCTCAGTACCTAACCTTGGTTTTTTATTTGCTTCTGATGGAGACATTGAAGCACTGTCCTATAGCTTCTATATTTGGATATTTCTGTAATAATGCTGAGATGATTCAGTTTTGGATATTTTAGCATAATTTCTGCAGTGATGGTTTTTTTTTTGAAAGCTCACATATATTCAACAGAGTACCACATACACCGTACATAGTACAAATACAAAGTACAGAAAAGCATACGCAGGGGATACAGAACCAGAGCAAGCATCGGCAGCTCCACCGGCGTCGAAGACGAAGACCACCGACCCCCTTCTAGCCACGGCCCGAGGGTGCCTCCTTCGTTGAAGATCGCCGCAAGGCCCGTCCGCCGCTGCGCAACTCAGGCAGCAACTCCACCTTGCCGCAGCTGTCTTCGTCCCCAACGCAGGCAGAAGCCGCCAACCTCGCCCAGCCCTGAGTTCCAACCACCGGATCCGCCGCCACCATGGATCCGACGGGAGGCAGAAGAACTCGAGCACCTGCAAGTCGAGCGCGACGACGACGAGCCCCGAGGAGCTCCACCGCCGGAGAAGGCCGCACCGACACCAAACCACCCACCACCAGCACCACCTCCTCCAAAGCGCCGCCGGCGGGATCTCCACCCTACCCTACCATATGTACAGGCCGGAGCCGGGGATCCTCCACCCTCCCGCTGCCGAAGCAGCCGGCGGAGGAGGGGAATCCCACGACCCAGCGGCGCGCACGCGGTGGATCGACGGAGTTCGCCCAAAAAGTCGCCTTCTCCTCCTGCAACAGTGACGGGGAGGGGATAAGGACGGGAGAACTCTTTATTGCTTACTATGCAAACAAATGTACATTTTATGAGCTATTACTTGATTAGTTTTTCCATGAATGAGCAGTGCAATTTGGGTTGACGGATGACATAGATTTTCTTTGCAGGTACCTCGAGTTGGATTCTGATTGCTGAGATGCAGAAATGGCAATATGACGTGGCCACGTAGGTTGTACTATTTTGTATGGAGTGTCATGTGGTATGGTCGATGCCGAAACTAACCATCTATGTAGTATGGACTGATCAACTATCCAGTAGATTTTGAATTTAATCATGTAATCATCATCTAAATTTAGTCAACTGGTATGCTTCACGTAGTGTTGTGTGTGTTGCTTCAACTAATACTATGCTCTGGCGGTTAATTATTACCTCGTGGACATTATCAAATGTTTGGACTGGATCATTCGTGTGTTCCCCAGTGAACTACTTGTGCGCCCACTGGAAAACGTGTTTTTTTTTTTGAAAGCCCACGTATAATCAACAGAGTACCACATACACCGTACATAGTATAAATACAGAAAACAAAGGACAATACGCATGGGATACAGAACCAGATCCGACATCGGCAGCTCCACCGGCGTCGACGACGAAGACCGCCAGCCACCTTCTTGCCACAGCCCGAGGGCACCTTCTTCCTTGAAAGACGCCGCAAAGCCCGTCCTCCGCGCCGCGGCGGACCTTCTGCCGGTGAACGAACACGGCAAGCGCCCTCCCACACCAGCTACTCCACCTTGCCGCAGCCGTCTTCGATTCCGACGCAGGCAGAAGCCTCCGACCTCGTCCAGCCTTGAGTTCCAGCCACCGAATCCGCCGCCACCACGGATCCGACGGAAGCAGAGGAACTCGAGCACCGCACCGGGCCTCGAGCACCTGCAAGTCGAGCGCGACGACGACGAGCCCCGAGGAGCTCCACCGCCGGAGAAGGCCGCACCGACACCAAACCACCCCCACCAGCACCACCTCCTCCAAGGCACTGCCGGCGGGATCTCCACCCTACCCTACCAAATGTACAAGCCGGAGCCGGGGATCCCCCACCCTCCCGCCGCCGAAGCGGCCGACGGAGGAGAGGAATCCCACGGCTCGGCGGCGAGCACGCGGTGGATCGACGGAGGTCGCCCAAAAATCGCCTTTCGCCTCTCTGCTACAGTGACGGGGAGGGGATAAGGCTCCGTTGTGCTATACTGTTCTCTCATTGACGGGAGGGGAAAACGTGTTTTATGTACTAATTTACGCTAACATTCAAAATTCTGAGCGCAAAGCACCTTACCAAAACTACAAATTCTACAAAACGATTGAATTGCCAGCACATGCCAGTTGGAAGCACAGGAAATTTACCAAAAAATTGCAGTAATTTTGTAGGGTACAGTTAATTTGAGACGCAAATTAGTTCAGAGAAGTTGATCATTTTTTACACAGCGTCAACCTATAGAGAATACATCGCCATCTTTATTTACTGAACAATTAAACATTCATAGCAAGTAAATGCAACGTGCACACAGAAAAAGCACAGCTGACAGTTGAGGTCCACAAAATCAAAATAAAATTACATAAATAATCAACATATCGTCTTGAGTTTGATATGTTCACATTGTATTTTATTTCGAGCAACCCATGCTCACATTGTGATATGATCTTTAATTTGTATTTTTCTTTTTCCCCCTCATATTTGTCTTCATTTAAATACATGTTTTTTTAGAACATTAGGAAACATTTGAGTCTCACTTCCACTCCACTGTATATGAAAACCAACTTTGCTTGCTTTTTTTTGGCTTGTTGGGTTTTGCTAATGACTAATGAGCATGTGTGCCTAATTTGTATGGGCAATATCGAGAGGTGTTTTCCACTCGAGAGATGTATTATGAGGTGTTTAACTCGAGAGAAGTATTATGAGGGGTTTACTGGAAGCATAAGTAAATAAGTCCACAAATATGGCACCTTCCTTATAGAAAACTAGAAGAATGCCCCGCGCGTTGTGGCGGGATTTGTTGGAAGCAAAGTGTAGAATATCACTTTCAACTTGAACAAAATTTAAAAATTAATAACACAATATTCACATTTGCATATCTATTCATCACTGAAATATTTATTGATATGGAATAAAAAGATAAATAAAATGCAAGTACACATATCTAGGAAACGCATATAGAGTGTACTTCAACAAAATATAGAGGGCTAGAGGCACTACAGACTACTGAATCTCATGAAAGCTGCTAACACACGTCATATAAACTATTTTGTCACAGGCACGCATCTGTTGGCTGATTCCTCCCAGATTTGTTAATTTAGCTAGAAATCTGCAGATGTATCTTTCCAGCTTCAAAAAAATATCCATGTGAAATAAGAAAAAATTCCAGACTACAAAGAGCTGCTCCACAACCGTAAAAGTCCTCATTGGCATCCATCAATTGAGAATTCAATGAACCGCTCGGACATGAAAATGGGGCCTCGGTGGACTTGAAGGTTGGTATTTGTCGTCCCATGAATGCATCGGCGGGCACATTTCATGGTATGGTACACAACTACACATAGTATAGAGATCCATGCCTGTTTCTCTAAAATCTGAAAACTGGAGTCAAAAGTTGCAGAATAGACGCAGTTACATGAACGTAGAGAAGATCCGGTGGGAGATTAGAAGTAGTACCAAAGTCAGCGGTCAGTTAGGGATTGGTAGATCAGTTAGAGGAAAAAGGGAGTTGATTCTGTATCATTTTCATCTGCCTCCTTGACGTGGGAGTCAACGCCTTATGACCCAGGATCCATTGACGGCAGCTCTTTCTCTTCTTGCCTTGCAGGCACCGGCAATGGTGAGGAATGTTTTGAGGTTGGAAGGATGGGATGGGAACTGGGAAGGGTTGAGAAGGGGAAGGTGTACATATATAGGAGAGATTATTAAAACTGAAATAAATCGTGGTAGAGGTGCGGGCGTGAGTGGAATCTGTATTAATACTCCACAAGGGAGGCGAAGTGTGTGGCGTGTGCGCCTATGAACTGATCAGACAAAATGTTTTTTATTTTCACATGAGACTACTGACTACACGGGACAACTTTGTATTGATTGATTTGCTGGTATGGTCACGAACTCACGATCAGCACAACACAATGGACGGATGTGGATGAGAATCCTATGGCTGTGATTAATAGATGATGTGGCTACTTTGCATGTGGAGATAGACAACTTAAATGCTTCTGTGGTGGGGTTTTGCTTTATAAGAGGTATAGATAGATAGATTGAGTTATATCCACTAGTAAAAGAGGTTGTCCAATCATTATTGATATAATTTGTTCATGTGAGTGTAACCATACATAGTTATGCATCTGGCAATGAATCTCTGTTTTTCTTTTGTTTTGCATCCATATATAGTATTGGTCAGTTCTTTCATATGATACCCAAATAATTCATTTATTTGGTTTATACAGATTGCGTTGCAGTGTTTGGTTGCTCATACCAAATAGCTTTTTGTAATGTCATACATTGAGGATACATCTTAACAAAGACAAGCCCACTGTATTCCGTATTTGTTTTCTGTTGTTTCAGCCGATGTTTACCTTTCATCTGTCTAGCAGCCGTCATGTGCAAGCGAGTGCCAACCACTTAGCAAGGTTTCCAGCTAGAAGGAACGAACAAGTGCTTGGGGGTCATCTTGATTCGTCGCTGAAGCTGGTTAAAGATGATTGGATCATGGGGGGAGCAAAGGGTCATCACCTTGCAGGCCTGCAGCAAGATGTGTTACCTATCTGTCGTGTTTTCTGCATTGGTTGCCTATGGTGTTCAGCTACCTGTTGGGCTTTGCAAATTGTAACTCTACTTTGCTGCTTCAGTAAACCAAGCGCCTTCAACTACCTTGTGAATGCACTTCGAAATTTCGAATAAAAGCAACATGGATTCACCGGCACATTTTGGTTCTAGTTCGTACTAGCTCTCTACAAGCAGATTACTTAAGGATCTTCTCAAGCCTAGACTTTCGTTGACAACATGGTCAAGATGAAGCCATGCATTAGTTTGTAAGTCGGTCAATTAACTAGTCTAGTACCGGCCAGCTTGGTAGTGAGAGCAGAGCTCTCGGTCCATAGCTAGCGCTTGCATTTGTTGCAGTAATGGGTTTGCGCGGACACCTTGGATGCACATCTGTAGCAGAAGCTGTATCCGCACCTACAGGCAAAGGTTGAAGAATCAGCCCAAACACAGATCATTCCACGGCAGGTTATGAACCAACAATTCATGATCAGATCGTAATTCGAAACTAAGAGCACCTGCATTTGATGTAGTTGCACCCTTCCGATTTCTCCACGTACATCTGGCAGTTGGGGCACCGCTGCCACCTCTGCCGGCCGGCGAGCTGCCTGAGCAAGAGATCGCCGCGGCCACGCTCGTCCTGGCTGAGCTGCTGGAACTCCCTGCACCCGATGTCGACGTGCCACGGCACCGCGCACCGGGTGCAGAAGAGCCGGTGGCAGTGCGGGCATTCTGCCTCCGCGATCGGATCCTCGCCGTCGATGAGAAGAGGCGCCGAGCATTCCCTGTACGGGCAGTACATCTTACCGGCACCGAACGCGGACTCGCACAGCAGAAACCCCCACCTGTCCAGGAGGCCCGGGAGATGATGCCAATGCAGCTCTCAGGCTCGACGGCGCCCACGCCCCTGCAGCCAGGATCAGGGCACTCTACGCGCGCCAAGTTCTCGCCCAGCTTCGCGGCGACGTACTGGGCGACGCAGCTCGAGCAAAATTCGTGGCCGCAAGAGCCGACGCTGAACTGGAGGGTGTCGGGAACCGTCTCCATGCAGATGGCGCAGTAGAAGAGGCAGAGCTCGCCGCCGTCGCTGTCGCCATCGAGCGGTGAATCTCCGTTTGCAATTGTCGACGCGCGATACTAGGAACGGTCCCAACCTGAGTAATGTGCAGTTTGCAATTCGTTGTAATAATCGACTTGAAAACAACGGAACACACATCACCGCGCGGTAATACGAATGAACCAAGTAAAATTTTACCCCGATAGGAGCACGATAATCTGTATCGTCACGGCGAGGAAGAGGAGGAACCATGGCCTGGCCTTGTCTGACCAGCACAAGCACTTTTCATGTGCAGGCGCGGCTGCAGGCAGTATTGGCGGCGGCGCGCGTTGACACTCCGGCGGCGGCGAAGGGGGCCGCCATGGCACTGCGCCCGCGGCGTCGAGAAGCATCGCCGGCCCCGGCAGCAGCACGGCGACGGGATCCTTGTCCAGCACCCTGGCCTCGCCGTCGCGGTGGCGTTGCCGGGCAGGACCTCGTAGTACCCGTTGTTGGACATGAGGCCTTCGACCGGCTGCGCGACTTCGGCCCAGAGGACAAGCAGGAGGAGGAGGAGAAGGGCGGAGGAGGGGAAGGCGCCGGCGAACGGCATTGCGCCGCTTCTCCTACTTGATCGTCGCCGTGTGATTCCCCTTTCCAGATCTGAGTTGAGGTTTAGGCTAGGGTTTCTATTTCGCTTACTATGTTGATTTGCTCGATGCAGGTGCGACCCGTGAGTGCGGCGCTCGCCTGACCGGACACCGCAAATGCGATCAGCGGGGCGTAGGGTAGGGGAGACTGCGCTCGACGGTCTGGAGCATCAGGAGGCGCCGGAAGCTCCCAGATTGGGGATTGAAAGGAGCTCCTCCCAGATTGGGTATTTTTCACCGAATATGGCCGTTTTCCAGAACTAATGATGCATCTGGCCTGTTTCAAGAACTATTGTCAAATCTGGCCCCCCGGGGTCGGCGCCAACGCAGATGGCGCCGACCCTGTGCAGGTCGGCGCCAACCAGGCCGAGCGCCGAAGTTCGCAGCTGGGTCGGCGATGGAACTGCGTGCGCCGACCTGCACAGGGTCGGCGCCATCTGCATTGGCGCCGACCCCGAGGGGCCAGATTTGACAATAGTTTTTGAAACAGGCCAGATGCGTCATTAGTTCCGGAAAACGGCCATTTTTGGTGAAAAATACCCAGATTGGAGACGGGAAGGATGAGTACAAACATGACGTGTGGGCCACTCATGTCAGTCCATAGTAGAGAGTGATCTCCGTCGGGATGACCGAGATTCCGCGAATGCACTGTGCACCGAAACCGGCTCCGCTTGATAATAATTTAGAAAAATAAAAAATTGAGAAAAATGGACATTGACACAATCTTAATACAAGAAATTAAGTTTAAATTTGAATAAAATGATAATTTATTATCAAGAGTGACAGTGGGCCAAATACAAACCCCTACATGCATTTGGCACCAGTGATTGTCAAAATTATCTATTTTGTTGATTGAACTGTGTGATGAATTCATATTTGAATTTTTTTTATATGCCAGATATGACTATTATTTATGCACAAACTTTAAAAAATTGAAACCATTTTAGATTGTCAACCGGACTAAGCTGCACATGGTGCACCAATTTTTTCGTTTCACCAAACACTTTCCCCGGGATTACCCTTTCGATGGAATACCAAACAAGTCCAAGTATTGATCGAGGTGAGGGCGTCGATTTCAATAATTAGAACATCTCCAGCGACACTCGCAATAGTTGGTACAACAAGTGAGACAGATGACCACTATTGGGGGTGCCCCCGATACCCCCAACGGCTACCCCCACTAGGCTCTATCAAAAGATTTTTGGTCCTTGTAAATATATTGTTTGAATTCAAAATCTTTGCCACCAAAAAAGTCGCCATGTCTGTCCATCACATCTTATAACATCAAATGCATAAAAATCAAATTAAAGACGTTGACTCTGTCGCCGCCGGTGTAGGATCCTTGTCGTTCCTAGTGCAAGACCCATTTCATGCAAAATGCATTAACGATTTATCGTATAACGTTGCGGCAGTAGCCGCGGTAGGGAGAACAAATGCGTCTTTAACGACGTGGGCTTGGCGGGAGCACGCATGTCAGGAAGGATAATGAAATGAGATGGGGGGAGGGGTTGGAAAAGGGGGAGTGAAATAGGGTTTTTGGCAGTGTCAATGTATGGTTGTCCCTCCTCCAAAATCCAACGTGGCATCGTTTGTCTATTGTGAGTGACACCTCCATGTCACTCTCTTTGGGTCGGGACCAGCGTAGAAGTGTCAGACCATGTATTAGGCCGCGTAGGGCAATTTGTTGTTGTAGGGAGGCAAATTAGGTGGTTTTTGTTGCGTCCAACGCCCAATAAACCTATTGGGAGGATTGTTCGGAGTGTCGCTGAACATGCTCTTATAAGATGGTCGACGCTAGCAGTGTCATGATGGAAACCTCCCATCATCTCACTGCCCAGCACTCGTGTCTTCATAAAAGTCTAAATCTCGATCGTCTTATCCTTGTAGTATAATCCCCACCCGTGCAGAAAAAAGATTTACTATTGCAACATCACTGTAACATTTTATCATGCGACGGGTTAAAAACCGTACAAAAACACCACAACATAAAGTATGGGCATTCGGCAAATCCCCACTAGTCACAACAAATCCCTACGGTTGCAACAAATCTCGAGAAAAACGTCAAGACATGTATGCTATATATTGCAAAAATATTTGCAACACTGAAGAGATATTTGCAGCGGATGCTGATATCGTCAAAACATCTCGCTTGTGGGCTCGCAACAATACACACACGAGTTTGAAGCATTTGAAAAACCCTCGTGTAACATCGAAAAACACTCAATGAGACGATAAACCGCGAGAAACATTATATTCCTTTCAAATTTGTTTCAGAATTTTTAGAAACTTATAGATTGCTAAATTTTAAGTTTGGTATCATGGTACCATTATCACTAGATATGTTCTCCCAAACCCCATCGGTGCTTTTAACGCAACGATCCGTTATCTCCACCGCACGAGCGTATTTAACCGTGAAACCATACGGCGAGGCAGCGGGCGCGGTCGGAACTTCGTCATCTGGGGAACCGGATCCTCTAACGTTGAGGAGCAAAGTCAGGTAAGCTACAGTATCCTGACGTTTCTGTGGAGGTTATGCCGAACGGGTATACCTGCCACGGTGGATAAAACCTGGCCCACCAAGGAGGCCCATTAGATAAAGCCGAAGGGCTTAATGAAGAAGGCCTCATGGGCTTAGGCGCAAGGATAAGCTCTGGGCTGGCTTAGTGAAGTCCAAGACGAAGGCCTGGCTGCGTTCGCCTTAGGGAGCAAGTTAGGGTTTGTTACCGTGTTAGTCTAGGACTCGTGATCTAGGTCGGTTAAGGCTTTCCTTGTAGGGGAAGGCTTGGCGCCTTTATAAGCCAGTCTTCCAGTAGCCTTAGGGCACGCATACAATCTCATTGTAACCTGTACACATATTCTCCTTGAGTGAATTATAGCAGCACGTAGGATCTCGCCACCGTCGTGAGATCCGAAGCTGGGTAAGATCGTGTGTGCAATCCCGTCAAAGACTGGGTCCAATCGCCATAGTGACAAAGGCAAGGACGACCACCGGCAAAAGGATAACACGCGCCATAAGAAGAATGATCCGCCTCGCCGTGAAAGAGATCAAGACAAGGGGAAGGACACACGGCGTGGGAGTGACCGGCTTAACATGCCACCTCCGCCCGCAGCACGGGCAAGAGACGAAGAAAATAGGGGCAACAGAGATCCGCCTCAAAGGCGATCTCGCTCCCGCTCCCCTCATCGCCAAAGCCGTCAGGAGGAGCCAAGGCGTAGCCAATCCAACAAAGGGCCAGCCAGGGAAAACACTCATATCTCAGACGCCCGCATCCGTATCGATGAGATTAAAGCGGCCAAAGAAGAGTCTTACCTGGGCCCTGTGTGCTTTGGACCGGCGATTCGCAAGGTGCAACTCCCATCCTCGCTAGGCAATGTCAAGAAAATTGTGGACAAGTACAATGGCATTGACAAACCGGACATATGGCTGCCTGATTACATCCACGCCGTTGGTATTAATGACGGTGATTACAATGCAGCTGTACGTTTTCTTCCACTCATGTTGGAGGGAACAGCCCGGTTGTGGATCGACACTTTGCCAGAAAAGAGTATCCACAATTGGCAAGACATGCAGAAAACATTCATGCAACACTTCTCATGCACATACAAACGTCCAAAGGCTTACTCAGATCTACTAAAGTGCGCTCAAGTGGAGGGGGAGTCAAGCAGAGCTTTCATAGCTCGATGGACAGAGACAAAGAATGCATGCGAAGACGTTTCTGAGATCCAGGCCATACATGCTTTTATGAACAGCCTGAAGAAAGGCAACATGATGAGATATATGTTGGCCAGCCAAAACATCAAACACCTCGGCGAGCTCTTAGACAGCGCGAACAATTACGCTGCAGCAGAAGACGACGCTCGAGCTGACGACGGCGATCTGCGCATGGACATAGCTGTTAACCCGGAAAAGCGAAACAACAATCAAAGCCGGAAAAAGAAGGAAGCCAACGATGCGCCAGGACCATCAAAGGAGGTAGCCTTTGCCAATAAGAAGGGTGGCCAGAGCGGGGCTAGCAGATGGCAGAAGAAGAGCGATGACAGTCAAGGGTCAAGACCCATTAAAATCACCTATGACGACATCAAAGATGAACCTTGTGCCCATCATAGCAAGCTTGGCAAATGCACCCATACCAACAGGCAGTGCCGCCTTAACGATGATATCAAGAAGGATCCGGACGCTGGCTTCAAGGCAAAACAGTTCAAGCGCAAGAACCGTAAAGACAAGAAAGAGCAGAAGGACAACGAGGAAAGTGCTTCGGAGCCGGAAGATCAGGAGCCAAAGCACAAGAGGAGCAACAAGTTTCCAAGGGTCGAAACAAGCCTTGTCACTTCCTTGCCACTCCTTCGGCCAAAAAGGAAAAGGCAGCCTGGAGGGAACTCAATGCCACTATGCCAGCGGTTCCCCAGTATCTCAACTGGTCCGAGCACCCCATTACATGGGACCGCAACGATCATCCTGATCATATTCCACAGAACCCAGGGAATTACGCGCTCGTTGTAAACCCAATTGTGCAGCAATGCAGGCTTTCTAAGGTGCTTATGGATGGAGGGAGTAGCATCAACATCCTCTATCTTGAAACCTTAAAGCGCATGCGCCTTTCTGAGACACAGCTAAAACATAGCACAGTCAAGTTTCACGGCATAGTGCCAGGCAGGCAGGCCAGTTCTATGGGAACAATCGTCTTAGACGTCACCTTCGGTGACGAAACAAACTATAGGACTGAGGAAGTTGCCTTTGAGGTGGTGGAATTCAAAAGTGCGTATCACGCAATCTTTGGCCGCCCAGCCTTTGCCAAATTCATGGCACGCCCGTGTTACATCTACAGCAAGCTCAAAATACCTGGACCAAACGGCGTCATCACGGTCAATGGCGACTTCAAGAAGGCGAAGGAATGCGAAGCAGGAAACGCCGTCTTAGCAGAAGCAGTCATCAGCAAGGAAGAGCTGGAGCAGTACAAGAAAGAAGTTAACACCAATGAAATGCCGGATGGTAAGAAGCCTCCTTGCGCCTCGGATGTCACTTTCAAGGCCAGCTCAAACTCGAAGAAGATCGTGCTGGACAACGCCGATGCAAGCAAGACGACGAACATAGGCGCGGACCTCAGTGACGCATAGGAAGGCGCGCTCGTCAAGTTCCTCCGTGAGCAACGGGATATTTTTGCATGGTCACCATCAGACATGCCAGGAGTACCCCGGGAACTTGCCGAGCACAGCCTTAATGTCGCCAAAGGTGCCAAGCCAGTAAAACAAGGTCTTCGTCGCTTCGGTCCAGAGAAGAAGAAAGCAATAGGAAAAGAGGTAGCTCGGCTTAGTGCCGCTAATTTCATTAGAGAGGTTATCCACACAGATTGGCTAGCAAATCCTGTATTAGTACCTAAGAAGGACGTGAAAGACTTGCGCATGTGCATAGATTTCACCGGCTTAAACAAAGCCTGTCCTAAAGACCCCTTCGCATTGCCGCGAATTGATCAGGTCGTAGATGCTGTATCAGGTTCTGAATTACTATGCTTTTTGGACGCTTACTCTGGCTACCACCAAATTAAGATGAAGGAGTCTGACCAAATTAAGACTTCCTTCATCACACCTTTCGGAACGTTTTGCTACATAACTATGCCTTTCGGGCTTAAAAACGCTGGCTCAACGTACCAACGGTGCATACAACGTTGCCTACACGATCAAATAGGCCGCAATGTTCACGCTTATGTCGATGACATTGCCGTTATGTCGCGAAAACGCGGCGATCTCATCGTTGACCTTCAAGAAACCTTTGATAACTTAAGAAAATATAACATGAAGCTAAATCCGGGAAAATGCTTTTTTGGCGTCCCAGCAGGAAAACTTTTAGGCTTCATTGTTTCAGAAAGAGGTCTTGAGGTTAACCCAGAAAAGATTCGAGCTATCATGGACATCAAAAAGCCTACTTGTCTTAAAGATGTCCAAAGGCTCACAGGATCTGCAGCAGCTGTAAGCCGATTTATTAGTAGGCTTGGGGATAAAGCTTTACCCCTATACAGGTTGTTGAAGAAAACTAAGACGTTCGTCTGGACTGAAGAGGCAGATGCAGCCTTAGCACAGTTAAAAGACGCCTTAGTTTCAGCACCAATATTAGCGTCTCCTCTACCACAAGAGCCGATGCTACTTTACATGGCGGCTACCAACCTAGTTATTAGTGCAGTGGTTGTTGTTGAGCGAAAGGAAGAGGGCAAGGAGCTACCGGAACAAAGGCCGGTATATTATATCAGCGAAGTCTTCTCCGAATCCAAACAACGATACCCTCACTATCAGAAGCTGGCTTATGGAGTTTTCTTCGCAGCCAGAAAATTACGCCATTATTTCCAAGAGCACCCAATCACGGTAGTCAGTAAGGCGCCATTGGGTGACATTATAAACAACACCGATGCCACTGGACGTGTGGCTAAGTGGGGAATTGAATTGGCAGCCTTCGACATCCAGTACAAGCCACGTACAGCCATCAAATCCCAGTCTTAGCTGATTTCATCGCAGACTGGACAGAAGCAATGGATGAACTTCCCCTCCCTGACGAGAATATTGGGTTATGCACTTTGACGGCTCCAAAATGTTGCAGGGATCGGGAGCTGGCGTGGTACTGAAGAACCCTAAAGGAGACAAGATGTGCTATGTCTTGCAGATACACTTCAATGCCACTAATAATGTTGCAGAATACGAGGCTCTGTTGCATGGATTGCACGTCGCAAAGGATTTGGGCATTAGCCGTCTTTTGTGCTATGGCGATTCAGACCTCGTTGTTCAACATTAGAAGGGGCATGGGACGCGAAGAGCCCTACAATGGCTGAATACCGACGCACGGTAGACGAGTTTGGTCGGTGTTTTATCGGCTTAGAAGTCAAGCATATCAAAAGGGAGGAAAATGAAGCAGCGGACGCCTTAGCCAGAATGGGCTCGAAAAGATCGAAGGTGCCCTCCGATATATTTTTGGAGCACCTGTACGTGCCGTCTATTAAAGGCGGAGATGAGGATGACCCCATGGCTTCGCAGTCTGTTTCCGTCATGCTGGTGAAGCCAGATTGGACACAGCCCTACATAAATTTCCTCCTTAACAAGGAAGAGCCAGAGGATGAAGTATTAAGGCGGCAAGTTGTGCGCAGAGCTAAGGCATACACAATAATAAATGGAGAGCTATACAAGCGGAGTACCACAGGTGTATATCAACGATGCGTTTCGCCGGAAGAAGGACAGGATACTAGAAGAGATCCATGGTGGATGTTGCGGTCATCATGCCTCTGCCCGAGCAATTGTCGCCAAAGCTTTTAGACATGGATTCTACTGGCTCACAGCAAAGCAAGACGCAGAAGAACTCGTCAAGAAATGCGTTGGATGCCAAAAGTATGCAAGACAGCCAAAGATGCCAGCCCAGGAATTGCGCACCATTCCAATCACTGGACATGGTAGGTCCATTCAGGACTGCGCGAGGCGGCGTCAAACATCTCTTAGTTGCGGTGGATAAATACACCAAGTGGGTTGAAGCTAAGCCCATAAAAAAGCTTGATGGGGCAACAGCCAAGAAGTTCGTCATTGAGGTTATAACGAGATTTGGCGTCCCCCACAGTATCATTACGGACAATGGGACAAACTTCGCCGTAGGAGAACTGGCAAAGTACTGTGGTGAAGTTGGTATTCGTTGGACTTAGCATCTGTGGCTCATCCACAATCGAATGGCCAAGTTGAGCGAACCAACAGTATAATTCTACAGGGAATAAAGCCAAGATTAGAGGTGCCTTTGCATAGAGCAGCTGGAGCATGGGTAGAAGAATTACCTGCTGTCTTATGGAGCATACGCACAACTCCAAGCAGTGCAACAGGCTATACCCCTTTCTTTCTCATATATGGCGCTGAAGCGGTACTCCCAACAGATGTCCTGCACGACACACCTCGTGTAACAGCCTACGTTGAAGCAGACGCAGAAGAAGCCAGACAGGATGGCTTAGACCTTCTCGAAGAAGAGCGTGAGATAGCGCTTCAGCGCTCCGCCATTTATCAGCAGAACATGCGGCGTTACCACAGTCGCAAGGTAAGACGGAGATCGTTTCGAGAAGGCGATTTGGTGCTTCGCCTTGTTCAGCAAAAGGAGCACAAACTATCTCCCATATGGGAAGGACCCTTCGTTATCAGCAAAGCGCTTAAGAACGGGGCATATTATCTTGTGGACCTCCGTGATATCGAGAAGAAGAAGAAAAGAGGCCGCAAAAGGAAAAGGAACGAAGAAGCAGTGCTCAAGGAGACGAAACGTCCTTGGAACATTGAGCAGCTACGTCCTTTTTACACTTAGCAATTCTATTGTAATCACACCATATATGATTATGAAATAAAAGTCTTTGGTTCCCTCAATTATTTTTATGCATGAGTTCTCGCCGTCTTTTATTTCCATTTGATCATATATTTCGATAAAAATATCAATGTTAACCCGAATTGGCTTCGTGCTTGTGGTTACTCACATGATGCTTTTGCCTTAAGGCCTTACAAAAATTAAAATTGCATCCGTCTAAGAGTATTTATCTGATCGCGTATATGCTGGCTTGTCTTAGTAGATGCTTTACGCACCAAAAGCCGGCGCCGTTTCTGTGTTTAAACAGTTTGGTTACTAACCCTGTTGCCAGCGAAGTGTTCCGTGCCTTAGGTTCTGCCAGCATACGAAAAGGCTAAAGCATATAAGCCAGAAAACTTAAGACGGATAAGGAGCATAGTTTGCAAGCCTTTTAAAAATAAGTGCATGCGTGCAAAACAAACATGTTCAACAGATAAAAAGGCTCCTGCCATTACAAAACATAACTTAACAAGTCTTTTGTGCCATCTTTCATGACACGCTTAATGCAAAGTTTTTCCTGCATCTTATGCAGGGGACTGAGGAGGCGAAGACGCAGGGGACTTGGATGGATCCAGCGTAGCTTCAGACTCGCCTTCTTCTTCTTCTTCTTCTTCTTCATTTCCGTCTTCTGACTCATCGCCATTGCCAGTGGTGGGTGCTTCGGCTTCGTCATCAGACACGTCGTCAGGACGGGGAGGCACAGGCTTCTTGGAGAAGAAGATAGACAAGTCTACCATCTCAGCAACGGCTGAGGCAAAGCCAGAGACAGAGGCATAGACCTTTTCTTTGACGAGCTCGTTGCCGTCTCTGTCCTTGGCTGGGAAACACTTGATAACGCGCCACATGTTGACTTCGGGGTAGTGGCCGCGAACAAGTCCTAGAGCAAGTTTTGCTCCGCCTCTAGCTGCTGAGCGAAGACGCTCCACCACCTCTGGGACGCAGTTCTGAAGAAGTGGCAGCAAGTTGCTGGTGTTTGTCACTTGGGGCAGCTGTTTTGGGAAGATGTTGGCGACAACGTCTCTTCCCGCAGCATACAGCCCTGACACAATTTCGCCACACTCCAAGATAAGCTCCAGGCGCGTCTCAGAGGTAAGCCTTTCCCCAAACCCAGCTGGAACTGTGGAAAGGAGGAATGAAAAAAGTTAAGGCGTACTGAAGTGTTGGAAAAAGGCGAAAAGTGACAGAAAGGCGAAAGTAAAAGAAGAGAGGCTTACTTAGCAGTTTCTCGTCAATGGCGGTGCTCTCATCAGCTTGGCGTTCAAGACGACCTTGTAAGCTCTGGATTAGGAGCCCATCCTTTTCAGCCTGTCGCTGCAGTTTCAGAAGTTCTGCCTTCAGTTGTTTGCCTTCAGCGGCGCTGTCTTGGACGGCTTTAAGATTGGCCTCGGCCGTCTTTCGGTTCTCCTCCAGTTGCTTAAACAAGGCGGCATTTTCCCGCCTCACAACTTCTATATCGCCAGTCTCGCTGACGATCTGTTTTGCCTTCGCCACAACAGCTGTGAAAGACACATTGCATGTGTTGAGCATCTTATGCCTTAAATGAATAAACACAATGCATGTGAAAGAACATTTACCTTCGTTCGCCTTATTTTTGGCGACGGCTTGCTTGAGCACTTGCCTTTGGTTACTCAGGAGTACCACAGATCGCACGTAAGCTGCTCGCTGCTCTGCTAAGGCAAGGGCAGTAGTAAGTAACAAAGGTAAAGACAATAAAGTATAGCTACAAGGGCTTGGGGACTGAGTCTTTATCAACATTAAAGAAAGGCCATTACGTCGGCTTAGTCAAAGCACAACGTAATGCCCGGGGACTAGTATGTACATAAAGACGGAATGTTTACCTGCATCATGGCCTTCAAGGCTTTGTAGCTCTTCTTCATTGTGACGTACAGCTCGTCACAATTGTCTTCCAGATTCAATATGGTCAATGTTGACCAACTGGCCTTAGCTTCGGAGGCGGCTCGTTGCGCTCCTTCTCATCGGCAAGCATGGCGGCGATGTTGGGTAAGATGTACCCCTCGTCGTCAAAGAGCTCTTGCTTCACCATGTTGCGGATAGCCTCACGAGTAATGGGCTCGTTCGGCTCTCTGACTGAAGTACCGCCGCCTTCCCAGCAGCGGCAGCCCTGGCCAACTTTTCAGTTTCCGTCTTATCAGGTAAGACGGCTGAGTCCAATCTATATGATGATCTTCAGATGGGCCTGGGCTGTCTCTTGTTGAACGGAGGGAGTGGGGGGAGCGATGGCTGGAGAGGCTCAGTCTTCTTTGCCTGGAAGAAATTACTTTCTTCCTCTTGAGAGGTGCAGTTGGTTTGATCCTGCAAATCACATACAAAATAAGATAACATTCATAGACATTGTTCGCCTTACTAAAGAAATTGAGGTTCGGCTTACTTCTGTACTGGAGCATTGAAGGCCGCATCTTCATCGTCCTCAATGTCGAGCACTTCGGCGTTAACAGGGATGGCTTTCTCACGCTTCCGCCTTTCTGCTGCTGAAGTTGCTGCAGTAGCTCCTGAAGCCTTTCGTTTCCGAGTCTTTGGGGCTCGGGTGCCGCTTCAGGCACGTAAAACAAAGGAGCCAGCAGATTATCCGGCAAAAGGGCGAGCTGAAATCAAAAGTGGTGTTAGTAAGGCAAACATTGTGGAAGTGTAAAAACAGTAATGGTAAATGCCTTACCTTGGAGCCGGGTTGGCGGCTGTGTACATAGGACGCTGCTCTGTGAGCTGGATCCTTTCCTTGGCAATCCTCTTAAAGCGATACAAGGGCGTCTTGCGTAAGGTCGCTCTCACTAACACGGAGGGGATCTTTCTTCTGGTCCGTGTAGTGGCACATGAGGCCTTTGCGATCTTTCAAAGGCTGGATTCGCCTTGACAACCAACATAGGATGGTGTCTGCGCCCGTGAGTTTGGGCACAGCAGTCTTTGTCAAGTACTCAATCCGCCTTTGCATGCGACGGAGGTTGTCAGGAAGGACCTTCAGCGGTTTTTCGCCCCAAGAGAGGCGGGCTCCGCAGGCAAAGGAGAAAAGCGAGGAAGTCCTATGTCTTTGCCTACTGGCGCCATGTCTTTGCAGTAGAAGAAGGAGCTATTCCAGCCTTTAATGGAATCTATTTTTGGCGCCTTAGGATACCAGTCTCTGCCTCTACGAAGGTTGATGCTAACTGTTCCTAAGGAAAGCAGTTCTTCCTTCTCTGTTTGGCGCTTGCAAGTAAAGCAGTACTTGAAGAATTCTAAGCTGGGCTCTATGCCTAGGTATCCTTCGAATAAAGCCAGCTATGTACAAGATACTATTGGGGCCTACGCTATGAGGCTGAAGGCCATAGTAGTCTAAGACTGATTGGAAAAAAGGATGCGGAGGCAAAGACAAACCGCGAGGAGATGTGAGACGAGGAGCACTCGTTCATCGCCGGCGGGATCTGGAGCAGGGTGGCCGTACGCTGACCGCCAGTGGCAGTTCTCCTTTGGTGGGAGGATGCCCTCTTTTGCAGCTGCGTGAGGTCCGCGTCGGTGATGGTGGAAGCTGCCCAGTTGCGGGATGATGCTTCCTCTCCCTCCTCCTCTGCCTCCGCCGCATCGCCCTCGTCGGAGGGCTGGGCATTCTTCTCTGCTTCATGGGGTGGCCGCAGAACTTGTCGCCGCTGCCGCGCGAGATGCAGATGCATCCGCGGTGCTCGATCCCCTCATGGCCAGATCTTGTCCTCCGTCGCCGCCGACGCCGCCGCCGTTGCCGCTCCCGCGGTCGCATCGGAGCTCTCCATGGGTGGGTGCGCAGGTGGTGGTGGTGGAGCTCGCCGGAGTTCAGATGGGATGGGCGCGAGGAGGACGATGAACAGGGAAATGAACCAGATGGAGAAAATCAGTTCCCCTTTTATGGGGGCCGTGCGCCGCGATTAGTGCGGTGAGATAACGTCCGCGCGATTTTCGCCACGCGTCCCGCAACGGTCAGATAATGGGCATCTTCTCCCGCACGCCTCGGAGATCGTGTGCGGAAAAATAGCAGTAATGGCGTCACAACGTCTCTTTGCTTGTCCAGACTGTCGTGGACTGGCTTTGACTGCGGTGACGTCATGACAAGACTCGACGCTGACAGAATCTTTCTGCCAGATTGTTCAAAGTGCAGGAGAGTTCGGCTTAATCCTTAAGGCAGACTGAATGTCTCATTTTGGAATGCTCCAAGCTCTTCTGTCCGCCTTGCGCAAAGGCGAAAGCCCGTGTTTCACAAAGACGGCAAACGAAGAACTTAAACCTTTCCGGGGACTACTGTGGAGGTTATGCCGAACGGGTATACCTGCCACGGTGGATAAAACCTGGCCCACCAAGGAGGCCCATCAGATAAAGCCGGAGGGCTTAATGGAGAAGGCCTCATGGGCTTAGGCGCAAGGATAAGCTCTGGGCTGGCTTAGTGAAGTCCAAGACGAAGGCCTGGCTGCGTTCGCCTTAGGGAGCAAGTTAGGGTTTGTTACCGTGTTAGTCTAGGACTCGTGATCTAGGTCGGTTAAGGCTTTCCTTGTAGGGGAAGGCTTGGCGCCTTTATAAGCCAGCCTTCCAGCAGCCTTAGGGCACGCATACAATCTCATTGTAACCTGTACACATATTCTCCTTGAGTGAATTATAGCAGCACGTAGGATCTCGCCACCGTCGTGAGATCCGAAGCTGGATAAGATCGTGTGTGTAATCCCGTCACTGAAACCCTCTACGTTCTTCCCCACCTCCTCTACGGTACGTATGAATCCATATAGTAGTTCCGCGTTACCAATACCTCGACAGTTTCTTCTTCAAAAACATTTTATTTTAAATTTAATATGGTTCAAATTACTTTGTATAGTGTAAATCTTTTTTTTTGCGAAGACAAACACAGAATTACAGCGACAAGTTACAAGAAGGCCCTTGAAAGAAAAGAAATTACAGACCAGTCCTTTTGCAACTCGACGACGCCGGAGACGACGAGCGCTGTCGGTGGCGCGCCGCTGCTCAAGCTCCGCTTGACGCCTTGGATCCAGAGCCCCCCTAAGCAAACGGGAAGTCGCCGAGCACCGATCTCGAAGGATCTACGCCAGAAGACGCCGTCGTCGTCACGCCGCTGCACCTCTGCATCCGCCAAGTGTTCCTGCACCAGATCCGCCGTCTCGCGGCCTCCGGCAAAGGGGGAGACGAGCCGAACGGCTCCGCAGAGCCGCGGACTCGCTGTAGGCGACGGGTCGACGCCGGAGCTCCGCGGAGCGCCACCGTCGAGGAAGAGGACCGTCACCTGCAAAACCACCACCGAGCGCGCCTCCTCCGCCATGGCGCCACCGGCTGCAACCCAACTCACACCTAACTTACATATGCACAGATCCGTCGATTCCCCGTCCTCCCGCCGCCGGAGCGGCCGCCGGAGGGCGGGGAATCGAGCGGATCGACGGCGATGTGTCGACGCGAGCTGGAGGTCCAAAAGTTCGCCTCTCTGCACTGTAGACGGGGAGAGGGACGCTATATATTTACCGTCATTACGTCCAATCAAAAATATGATGCAAAAAATTTAGTTTATGTGATTTATACTACTCCAGTAATTATCTACAGTAATTAAGCAGAGTACATAATACACCAACTTATGCTAGACTTTCTTGACTTTTCTTCACAATTTTCTCTGACTTTGCTCCTCAACGTTAGAGGAGCTGGTTCCTCTCATCTGGTGCGGCGCGGGCCCGTGCACCACAGGAGAGCACCGGCGCACCGCATGCGGCAACGGATCCAACGGCCGACCGAGTCGAGCGCGTGATCCAATCCCATCCGAGACGAGAGCCCCACCACCACCACGCCGTCGACGCCGCCGACAGACGTACGCCTTGAATACCGCGGTCGGTCTCGCCTCCCGCACCGGCGCCGTCTCTTCTGCTTTCCTCACGCCGTCCACCCTCTTTTCTCGCCTCCTCCTTCGCCCTCTCATCTCCGTTGTACTCTTCTGCTTGGCTGGCCTCCCCACCGGCCACCTTCCATCACACCACAAACGGTAGATCGGTCTGCTCCCACGTAAATCCACGCGCAACAGAGCTCGCCCCAACTTTCTGGTTCCCTTCCTTCCTTGGCATCCATCCCCTATTTGTGGCACCGGTGTGCTTCTCTCTCCCGCTAGATGCCCCTGAGGTTCTAGAAGGAGATCGAAGAGGGTCCTGCATATATGGCGCCCAGGTGGCGGTGCCTGCTGGCCGTGGCCGTGGCTGCGGCTGCGGTGCTGTCGGCCGCGGCGCAGGAGACGTGCTCGGGGGCGGTGCCGGAGCCGCCCAGGCGCGGGGCCTGGATGTCGGTCGCCAGCTTCGGCGGCGCGGGCGACGGTCGGACGCTCAACACCGGCGCGTTCGCGGCCGCCGTCGCGAGCATCGAGCGCCGCCGCGCGCGGGGCGGGGCGCTGCTCTACGTGCCGCCAGGGGTCTGGCTCACGGGGCCCTTCAGCCTCACCTCGCACATGACCCTCTTCCTCGCCCGCGGCGCGGTCATCCGTGCCACCCAGGTGAGCCGTGCTTCCTGCTCCCGACCGGCATTACTCTTAATTTTGTGCTCCTCTGCTAACTCACTCTGGCCCGCCTATATATTCTTGGATCTTTAAGAGATGGTGCAGAGAAAACTGTTAATTTTCTGCTTCGTTCTTCTGAATGAATCCAGTGGATATCAGAGACGAAGAAAACATGGTGTTTAGTTTATGGTGTGCCATGTTTCATTGTGGTACTGTAGTTGAACAAGTTCCTGTTTTGCCACGAATGCTTGGCCTGTCACCTGTGTTTTCTCGTCTTCTGTTGATGTTAAGCTCTTCAGGTGGTATGGAGGTAAATTGTACTTGGATTTGTTTTTGAAATCTTGTGTTTTTGGAGCAGGACACGTCGAGCTGGCCGCTGATCGAGCCGCTGCCCTCTTATGGGAGAGGGCGTGAGCTGCCTGGCAAGAGATACATGAGTTTGATCCATGGCAGTGGTCTTCAGGATGTTTTCATCACAGGTTCTCATTTTGCATTGTTAAATTTATGTTACTCGATTTGGCACTGCCATAGGAATTTCTTTCCTAGAAAGTTTCCAGTCTGCTATATATACTGTAGTTCAGAACACGATTTTTATTTGGCATCATACAAGCACATGCCAAAAGAACATGCCACTGTGTGAGCTTGTAGAATGACCTTCCTCATATAGATCTTACACTTATTTTTCTTCTGATGGTGAATGTTTTCGTTATTGGAACTTGTACTTTGTGCAGGTGAGAATGGCACTATCGATGGCCAAGGTAGTGTATGGTGGGACATGTGGAAGAAGGGTACATTGCCTTTCACAAGACCCCATCTACTCGAGCTGATGGACTCATCCGATGTTATTGTCTCCAATGTGGTCTTCCAGGATTCGCCATTTTGGAACATCCATCCGGTTTATTGCAGGTGAGGATAGCCAGATAGTTCTCTAGACCAAAATCTCCAAAATCTTTGTTTGTTCCCTATGGATTCGTCCACTCGACGAGGAAGACCACTAGCCAGCTCTGCAGAATTCAGTGCTGCAGTGCACCTTCATCTTGCAGTCCGATTGCTTAGCTTATTTGGGAATTGGGACAAACTTATCTTTAACCGTACTGCAGTTATATACCAGGATAAGGATCTACCGCATCTGCATTTGCACCATCACAAATTGCACATGAACTAACAAAGTCCCCAAATTCAATGTTTGCTCCTTATGGATTCAACGAGAAAGATCACTAGCCGTTTTTTGCAGAATTTGGTTATGCAATGCACCATCATCTTGCAGTCCAACTGTATAGCTTATTTGGGGAAAAAATGCTTTGCTTTTAACGGCACTGCAGTTATATACCCATTTTAGGTTTTCGGATAAGGATCCACATTTGTACTACTTCTCTATTTGCACCATCACAACTCCAGGCTGGGTTCTTGTCCTGTTATAACTGTTAATTAAGATCACATTAAAACTGTTTGGAACGAACAGTGAAATAGTGAACCATAAAAATAGTAGAGAAACTACCAAACAGTGCCATACAAGATTAGCACATTATTGTAGGCTCCATTCTTGTTTGTTTCTGTTATTGCAACTTGCTAGCAAAACTTGTGGTCCAGATCTGTATTTATTATTGCTCCAGCATAGGCATAAATGCCTAAATCATGTGTCCTGTGTGTGCAGCAATGTGGTGATCAGAAATGTCACTATACTGGCTCCACACGACTCTCCCAACACCGATGGAATTGATCCAGGTACAAATGCTATTTTCCTTTCTCACTGACAATAGATTTATGCAAACATGTAGCTTCTGATTCTGAACCAAGAGCTGTGCTCCAAATTGAACAGATTCGAGCAGTAATGTCTGCATTGAGGATTGCTACATCTCGACGGGAGATGACCTGATCGCCATAAAGAGTGGCTGGGATGAATATGGCATAGCCTATGGTCGGCCCAGCTCGGGCATCACCATCCGGCGAATCACAGGCTCCTCTCCTTTTGCTGGCTTTTCTGTTGGAAGTGAGACATCTGGCGGTGTGGAGAATGTCCTCGCTGAGCACCTGAATTTCTACAGCTCAGGATTCGGTGTCCACATCAAGACCAACTCCGGCAGGGGAGGGTTCATTCGAAACATCACCGTCTCCGACGTGACCTTGGACAATGTCCGTTACGCTCTGAGGATTGCTGGTGATGTTGGAGGTCATCCTGACGAGCGCTACAACCATAATGCACTTCCAATCGTCAACAGCCTGACGATAAAGAATGTTCAAGGCCAGAACATCAAGGAGGCTGGGCTGCTGAAGGGCATTCCAAACTCGGCGTTCTCCCGGATCTGCCTGTCGAATATTAAGCTCCATGGCAGCGCGCCAGTCCGGCCATGGAAATGCAAGGCTATCAGTGGCGGCGCGCTGGACGTGCAGCCGTCCCCGTGCACAGAATTGACTAGCACGTCTGGGATGAGCTTCTGTACAAATTCCCTCTGATGCTGAATCAAGTTTTGCACTTCAATTGTCAGTTCAGTTTGGGTGCCGATGCGCTTCATTCTTCCTACAAGGTGGATATGGCACACCAATCATGTTTTTTCTTTGTTCTTTTATTTTCAGAAACCTTGTGCTTATAGTCATTGTAATCTAGTTCAACAAATGAGATGTTATCAGATGGTTCACTTATTTGTCTTCTGCATTTTAACCGTTGAGCGTATAACTCAGAAACATATTCTTTTATAGAAACAACCTGCTAGATGTTTATGTGGATAATCATTACATCATATGGAGAACGGAGACATAGATGGCGTCCAAGTGAAAGAGCAAATATACCTAGGTTTTGAGCTGCGGTATTTGAGCTTCTTCCTAAATGAGCAAAACTTGCCACATCAAAATCTCGTGGGACCTAATCTCGATGCAATCAAACATAATGCTGTATTGTCACGACCATGGACTGGGCCGGCATAGCAGGAGAGCCCAGTGAAGAAAAGGCCCATCTGTGATAGGGCACCACGCATGTCAAGACTCAAGAGTGACTGATCTAAAAATCGGAGAGTTCGTGAATGCTTGGTGTCACCCGTCTAAAAAATTACAACGCAAATGCCACCGCAATAACAACCTCCGCACTAACTTCTCGCACCTTCATAACAAATTAGATCCGCGTGCTCTCGCAAAAAACTTCCTCTCCTACTTCGTCGTGCTACCCCCTCTTCGTTCGCTTCGTTCTCAGCCCCACTCACCACCTTCGAAAAAAGGGCACGCCCAACAGACCCACACGATCGCCCCGGCAACACGTCCATGGGAGCTCGCCCGTCCGCTGCAAATGAGGCGTCAAATCCGCCGTGCTCATGTGCTGCGTCGGCATCGTCATCGCGCACCGCCGCCGTGGCCCGCGTGCCTGCACACCGTTCTATCGGTGCTGCCCTCGCCGCCGTCCTACCCGCCTGGCGCCATGTACTGCTCGCGTCGCCACTCGCCATCATCATGACTTGCCGCCGTCGACGCCATTTGTCCTTTTCACCGGTGCAAATCCCTCTACTGTCTCATCACGTGCTCTGCTTTGTTAGGCTTAGGCACTCCGTGTGGCACATAGAGCTCTCTAACCGATAATGTCATCAGGTCTGCATTGGGTTAATATGCTCGTTGATTTTCGATGATTAATATGTACTTGACGCGACCAACTTCCCAAGGATGTAGTTCAAACTTCGAAGCCTGACGGCAGATCGGCTGTGGATGGATGAGCAGAGGGACAGGCGTTGATGCCCGCTCAGAACCACATCAGTTCTCGGGAGTCAGGACTCAGCCATGGGGCTGTAGTAGCGAGCCTTTGTACCAGCTCCTCTAAAACAACAATGGCTCCATGCCTCCATCTACAGGGCTGCTCCATTGATCAGGGTGAGCAGCGATCCCATGTTTTTCTTCTCATTTTCTTCTTGGTCTGATACTCTGATCTGAGTCTTTTTTTTTACATATTGCATTAAACCATTACAGAAATGCAAGATAGTTTTCCTTCTACCACAGGCACGTACTAGAAATGCAAAACCCAGCTTCACAGACTCTGAACAATGTTCATGATCTAGAAGTGGATTATCCATCGACTTAACATTTATCACGCTGCAAAACGATCAGTGCTTAGCTGAGAAGCAGGCCCAGGGGAAGGCGAGCTAGGAGTTTCTCCACATGGGAATCAATGAGGTAGTCTTCGAGCTCAGCGGTCATTTGGTTCTGTAGAAGAGGAAGGACTATGATGAAGCATCCGAGGTGACCGAGAGCAGAGTTCCAGGAGCTGAAGAGGTGCATCATGGAGTTCTTTGCCAGTGCACGTCCTGAAGGGGAGAGATGAAACCGTTTGAGCCAGAGATCACTAATGTTAGGGGACCTCAGTTGGTCCAGATATGCCGTCCACTGTCACTTGAGAATATGTGCCTTTATGATGAGAGTCATTCGTTTTTACGATTTGGTGATAAACTGTGGAAAAATATTCAGTCATGGGAACTGAATATTCAGAGTGAAAATGGTGGAAACTTGAGATGATTGCAGGGAAGACGTGGAGGAGGCGAAGCTTGGCCAGATGAGCACTGGGTTCGTGTCCATTGCAATGGAGTCATCTACAGTTTAAATAACAGTAGTAGGTAAACTTAGTTAAGAACTTAGCTGTTTTGAGGAGAAATGCTTGATTTGCATGGGTTAATCTGATGCCTTAAATATTTCTTGGTTGTCCTTCCACATTATAATTGTTCTTTATATGTATGGTCATTGGTCGTTCAAACTAAATGGTAGAAATATATGGTGAAGCATGATCCCGGCTTGATTTCTTTTCCTACTTTGTGTAAGCAATTTGATTGAATCAAGTACTCGCTATTTTTGCTTAAGTTTGGTTTGGTAACACGAAATTGCCATAGAAGGTAATCTGACTCTGGTATAGATGGAAATCTGATTTGCCGTTGTTATTTCTATGGGTAGAACAAACGGTTAAGTAAAGTGCATTTTTCTTACTCTCTCCGTTCACAAAAGGATGTCTAGATACATGCAAATTTAGAAAAGATTGAGATATCCTTTTATGAACGGAGGGAGTATTAAGTAAGAAACGACATTTTTTAGCTCAGCAGCGAGCTTTGACTGAGAAAAGGCGCAGAATAATCTTTCGCTAAGCAGTCCGGTTCATTTTTAGCATGTCAGATGAATCACTATGTTTCTCTGCTCTTGAGAGCTGAGGGAGAAAGTGGTGACAACCAAGTTTGTGTGTGTGTGTGAGAGAGAGAACCCACGAATTATGTGAGGTGAATTTTGTAATAATTTCGGATGCTATATGGCTATATATTATCTTTATATAAATATGTGTTTATGTACGAGCATTTATGTTTACAAGTATGATATGCAACGGTAAAAAAAACTTTAAAAGCTATGGCAAAGCACAGGCATTCAACTAGTATATGTAAAGAGTGACGGAGGGAGATTGTTCTGTAGCTGCTACTTCCCTGTAAACTCTACATCAGATCTGAGCCAAATTCTACTGAATTGATGATCTAGAACAATTTGGTGTGCTTCCAGTAGTTCGGATTGTTACACTTGGTATCCATAGATTTGGGATCAACACCACAAATTCCACATGCACACAATCCCTCCTGGTTTCGACTACCATTTCTTCACCAGACTAGTTGAATGCTCGTGCGTTGCCATGTTCATTATTTATTTTAACCCTTACAAGGATATTAAATAAAGCAAATGTATCATTATTCATCACATTTATCAATAATTTCACCAGGGACGGTTTGGATTTAATCGAGTTTTTTGTTTTTTCTGATGGGCTTTTCACCATTTTCAGGTGGTTGGATGAGGTGGGGGAGAGATAGGAACACAAGGGGTTATCTGCAAATGTGTAATGTGGGTGTTACTGTCCGTTAGATATAAATCCAAAGATCCTGGATGAAAGATGGCAGGCACACCATCATCACCAACTGTGGTTTTTATAGGAGTAGAGATTATAGTTGGTGGCGATTCAAGTTCGAGGAGACTCGGTTCAAATCTTTTGTAGAATCTCTATGAGATTTCAAGTTAGACTAAAAGGGCCAATGCCAACAAAATCCAAGATTGAATTATTATGGAGTTTTTTTTTTTGAATTGGGAGCTTTTATTCAAAAAAGCACTCCTCGGACAATCAACCAGGAGGCTAGTGACCAGGAATGAAGATTCAGACTCTACCCAACTCTGGGTCACCATCAGCGAACAGGCTTGCTTAGCACAAAGATGGGCCGGAAGATTGGAAGATCTAGCTACATGTTGAAAACTAAAAAACTGAAAAGACGAAGCTAGCTCACCAATATCTAACAGGATAGGAGCCACAACTGCACGAGAATTGCGGCAGAAATTCCAGAGTTTACGACCTCTAGGCAGTCCGTTTCCATAATGACATGTGAAAAAACCCCGAAGTTTTACAAAAATGACACCATCGCGCAAAGCTTTGGACTCGGCAATCAACAGACCAGTAACCCCCTCATGGGGTTTACACCAAGCACCAAGAAGAGCAGTAGATGATCGAGCAACTCCTCCCGCACCTGCTTTGCCATAGTCTGCGTTGACAGCAGCATATGTATTAATTTTAACTAGCTGGGTGGCCCGCACAATTGCGCGGCTAGCATTGACATAAAAAATTGTTGTCATCAAAAGTATCATTTCTAACTGAATAGTAAGTTTTTTAAAAGTAATATATGAGAATGATTTAGGGTAGTTAGTGTGTTGAGCTTCCAACTGATTCCTGGTTTTAATTTTCGTTATAAAATATATTTACATCCTAAAAAATGCAAAACCTATAACCCTTCATTGTTTTGGTATCCAAGTTCTCTTATGTAGCAATGGACTATTCCATCAAGCGTCTTATCGTTTCAAACCCCAACAATGAATTCTGTCTCAACCCGTGTGGAGTGATTTTGCCATGTCATGTAGCATTAGCAAATATCCGTTATGTACACATTAACCTGGATACATTACGGACACCACCTACGGATTATGGTCTTTGATCAGTCATCTGAATTATAATATCTAAATGTATTTTCCAATTTCATTTATTATTATGATAGAAGGACATACACCAAGTATACTGAAATTTCTTTTCATACAAAGGGTAAATTATCCAAGGTTAAAAAACATTATGGGTGGATGAATAAGTGCAAGGACAGATCTATGAAGCTTTGTTTGTGTCCCTGAAACTCATATTGTCGTCTCTTCTACATTAATCAAGTTCGACCATCGTAAACAGAAAATACATCATATATAGCATATCTTTTATACCGTTAGTCCAGCAAATTACCTAACATTATAAGTCTGAAACTGTTGTCCACACTTAATGTTTTTTCCCCTGACGACAATTTACAAAGACCATTACTTCCCTTATTCGAATATAATTTCTTCATCCCTAAATTATGTGCATCGTCAAAGCTCAAAAAAGAACCTTTTAAAAAATATGTGAAATGATTATTTACACACTTTAGAAAATATTGTACCCTACCGTAGTATATCCTGGACCTATTTTGTTTAAAGATAAGCTTCATAGAATGTTACCTTTTTCTGTATGATAGTGCACTTCTTCTGATTACTTTATTACTAATTTCTCAATACTTCCTACCTCTTATCCTTTCATGTGCTTGTGGGAGAACACAAAATAACAATAAATATGTATACTGTTGTGTAACTAAAATATCCTCAATCAAAAAAGCTATTGTTTCTATAAGACAATGAAAACAAAGAAGTAAAATCTACCTCATATCCGCCCGTAAGATTTTACTGCATTTCTATTGGCATATATTTCGCAAACCTCTTAGCCAAACGGGTCTGGCTCTAGCCAAAATGAAGATCAGATAAAACATAAACAAACAAACGATGAGTTTAGTGATTAACATGACTGAAGCACTAACCTATTTTTTGGAAGCTGAGTAGTAGGCTTTAGTTGAAGTACTGCGGTTGCTAGAGGACAAAGTAGCAGCGATTTTGTGCTCTCTGAAAAAAATGTTGGTAGTAGATTCCACTGGACCATCCGCATGTATATAAATGATTTTTCTATACCAAGCAAATATACGATATTTAGGAAATCATATGGCATCTTTAGTGCAGTTATTTTAAACTAACTATACCAAGCAAAAATACAATATATAGGAAATTCTATGGCAACATTAGTGCAGTTATTTTAACTAACATAAATTGTTATATGTACACTACAAAACTGACTTACTTTACTCTATGAACCGTTCAATTTAACTTACCAGATAATTAATAGTACGTTCTATTTAGACATCTAGTGTCCACAACTGTACATCCACTTTTCAGAGACCAGTTATAAACTACGATGCACGTAGCTAGGCTTCGCTTCGCTCTACCATCTAATCTAAAGTCTTAAACTTCAGCCCCCATATTGTTTCAACAACTGAGAGATCTTAATGGTGAAAAAATATTACCTTCGACACATCTACGACGGTGATTGTTGTTCTACTCACCATTAAATCTTGCAGTAAGAATTTTTTTTTTTGAGTTTCGTCCTCTCCATCTGGTCCTGGCATGGATGCAGAGACCTTACCAGCTCATCTTGAATACATCCTTGCAAGAGTTGTACTACCAATCCATAAGCTGGTGCAAGCTACTATATTTGCAGTGCTATAGGCTAACATCGATGGCGGTGGCTGCCTGCTTATGGATCTGACCTAATCTTATTTGGTGCCCCTAACTGAACCTCATACACGGCTCGAGGTTGTATATTCCAATGCAGCCAGCAGAGTAAAAGCTCATGTCTTGTGTTGCTGCGGCCACGCTCGCGCAGGTCTTCGTGGAAGCATGATATCGTATTAAGCGTAGAGACATTAGCAGGTGCCTGATGTGGAGCTGAGAGGCGTCAAACCCTGAGTTTCTTGAGGCCAGCATACTAATTTTGTCCCTCAGAGCGGGGTACCGCAATATTGCCTCTTCCTGGCATGCCTCACGGACAGGTGTATCGAGTATCGACGACCAGCACGATTCTGCTCCTTGCGAGTAATTATAGTGCCATGCAATCAAACAATTCTTGTCTGCCTAATAATGCTAACAAAGCACTCTTGTCAGGGTATATAATAGCAATGTAGAGCTTCCAATAAAAATTAAGTAATTTTCTGAAGAAACGATACACCGAAAAAAAAAACAATCAGACCTGACCGGGCATGTGTGAGCCGACGTGGTTACAATTCATGAGCTTGGTGATGGTGATCCCGAGACCTTGCATTGTTCCAGGACGCCAATATACCTTATGAGACTGCAAAAAGAAAAATTGAATAGATATGATAAACAGAAGGACGTGTGCAGGACTGCAAGGTCTATGAATAATTGTTCTTCCTCTTAAATCAGTCGTGGATGGCCCTGTAAAAATGCTGCCTGTCATCGTTGTTGGATTACATCCCCTTTGCCGGCCGCCGGGCGAAAAGTTAACGCCGTATGGAGGAGCCTGATTGCAGCTAGCTATACTGTCCTTCGTCTTGTAGACATGCCTGCACGCTCCAGCACGTTGGGCGATGGACATGCAGGCTTCACTGGCCCTTCGTGTCTTGCGTTGATCGGTGGCCGCCTGGGATCTCTCAGGATGATCCGTCGCCTCCTGTTTGCCGCCGTTGTTATTGCCTATGGCTGTTTCTTCCTTTCCAACACGGATTGTTAAGCGCGCATCGAAGCGCATGCATCTCACCAAGTACCCGGCTATAAATCCATCGGCTTAGTACGTGTGTCTTTTTAAAAGTGATCGATCTAGCTGATTGCTTCGCTCTTTTACCTGTGCATCTCACAGCGGTTCGTATGTGTGGTTCGTCGTGGATGCCGGCCTTGCGCCAACGCCCGCACTGCTCCTCCTAGCGTGATCACCGCCACCCGGCAGTCCCTGGCATGTCGCCTCTTGTTAATGTCGTCGTTGATATCTTGCAAAAGGAAAAAAAAACAGACATCCGCCGGGCGCCGCGACGCCGCTAGATCGTCATAGAAGATTAGATGTGTTGGTATCGAGTGTTGAATCCGTCGGCCATCTGATCGTAGCGACTTCAATCCGCGTAAGCATCCAAACGTCATATCCGTCAATCCGCCGGGCGTGGTGATCTCGTCGTCAATGTGTTGTTGCTACTGATCTTTGCCTTCTGATTCCTGCCGTCGTTTCTTCTCGCGATACATATGGGTTCACATCGCCTATAAACAGTCCGTGACAAACACGAACATATGCCGATACCTGTACACGCCATGCATCCAGCGACGGCCAGCCGGGCGCTTCTCTCTCCATCCAGCAACGATAACCTCAGCTGCCGGCGGCCTGCCCTGCCATGGAGCTATTGTATAGGTCGGCGATTATGCTGCCACAAAGAAACGCCAGTCCGTGATGGAAACGATTGATTGCTTCGTACTTTTTCTTGGCAAGGCTAGCAGTCGTATTTGAATAGGAAAATCTAGAAAGAGTCCATATGTAGTGCAACACATGATAGGTATTGGATCAGATTGCGGGCGCGGCGGCAGGCGTGCCGGGATAGCTCTTTGGAGGCCACGCAATTAATCTCAACCATTGATATGTTTTAACGCTAAATTGTTCAATCCTAAACGTCCATTGTCTTGTGTTTTAATTATATAATAGATAAGTCCTTACTCCGGTGGCCGCCAACCATTGCCTGGTAACACAGTAGCACATGAATTAGGTATATCCGACAGAGCTAGGTCAATAATTCAAAAAAAAAACAGAACTAGGTCAACCATTGGCTATCCAATCATAATCGTCTTTACATGCTCCACGTTTGTTCAACACCATGGAAATCGCAAACATCAACATGTCTCAGCGTACGCCAGCAGTAGTCGATGCAGTTCATGCGTGTTACGGCTCAGATTGCAAAAAGAAAACGTATAAAATATATTAGCTGCAGTCCTATTCGTTGTGGTTGGAGTCCAATACGGCTAACCATGAACACGTATCACTGGTACAGATCGGACAATTTAAGGCCCCGCCATCGCACACGGGAGCAGCCATCCGTGTGCGTTATCCCCTATCGCATTCGCTTCGCAATTATAGCCGTGTGCGATTCCTTTAAAGGTGTTCGCTGGTCAAACATTCGCCCACGGTTTTGCTTTCTAGAGCGTTGGCGATATATCGCACACGATTACATGTAGCAACTCGTCTGCATTATTGTTCTATTTCGCACACGCGTTACTTCCACAAATCGTCTGTAATCTCAATTGCCTCATCGTATTCCGTTCGACGCGTGTATACTGTACAACCTTCTCGCCTCCTCCAGTTTGCCACGCGTTGGCGACGAGCCAACTTCCTCGTCCTATATAATGCTGCTCGCCGCCGTTCATCAGTGAACTCAGCAGCGGCGCCACCGTAGACTCAGCAGGTACACGATGGTGCGCCGCAAGAAGACCGCTCGCCTGTCGTGCGTGGCTCAGTGGAACATTGCCGCGCCCGCTGCGGCTTCCAGGAACTCCTCCCCGTCTTCGGATTCCGGGAACTCCTCCCCGCCTGCGCGCCGTCGACACGTGGAGAACGAGTGCCCGGAGGAGGAGGCGAATTTGGAGAAGGGCGAGGACGCGGCGATGGAGAGGCTGGAGGATTCCTCTGAGCGTGACGCCGAGGCGCGTCTCGAGTCGTGGGAGGTGGCTGAGCGCGAGGCCGAGGAAGATGAGTTCGAGGCCGCGGAGGCCATGTCGGCTGTGCGCGAGGCTGAGAACACTGACGAGGACGACCAGGCCATAATTGAAGAGCATCGCGCGGTCGAAGACTCCATCGCCAAGAAGCTAGAAGAAGACAGATCACGCGCATTCAATGATGCAGAGGCCTCATGCTCCGTCAAGGAGATAATCTGCATCTTCGATTCCGACGAGGAGTAGTAGTGTAGATTATTGTAATAGTTATTTCGCTCTTTTCCTTATGTTTAGCATGCTTCCTCGAAGTCATTTGTTAGAAATATCAATATATAATATGTGAAATTAGTTAAAGAACACGGCCAGAGCGAGAATAGCCGTGTGCGCTGCTCATCTATCGCACACGATTCGAGTGCGAAATTCGTGTGAGATGTTACCACATCGCACACGTTTTATTGGAGGATTTTGTGTGCGTTGTTATTTATCGCACACGGTTTTTTTTTCTAAATAATTTGTCTTCCCGCTTCATTCAGAATTCACGCTTATTATGAAATACCATGGTGTTCCCGCCTTTTGGCCTACTCCTGCTTGGCTATATATTTCGTCGACGGACATGTCTATTTGTTTATTTAGCTTTTGTACAATGCCTCACAGCACAGAAGCCATGGCAGATCTGGCCGTCGCGCCGGCGTTGTCGGAGGAACCGGTGTCCACAACGTCCGTAGTTGGGAGTAGCTCATTCGACCTCACGCCGACGGAGGCGAAGGAGGAGATGTCCCCAGCGCACGAAACTGGGTAACTTCGTTGACCTCATGGTGGAGGAGCCCGAAGAAAGCAATTCAGGTTCGTTGTCGGACGAGCCGCTGGCCAGCCCAGAGGAACTGCAGGAGCATAAGTTGGTGGAGGTGTCCATTGCATCGGTGCGGCTTGAGGAAGCAGTGGTTAGGGATGAAAACGGAGCGGAAACTTTCCGACTTTTCCGTGGAAAATGGAAACGGAACGGAAATACGGAAGTGGAAACAGAATTTTGCAAAACGGAAACGGAAACGGAAACTTTTATGCGGAAACGGGAACGGAAATGGAACAGATATTCCGGCGGAACGACCACGGAAACGGAAATTCCGTTTCCGACAATACGGAACTTTCCTTTTTTTGCTACGCGGTGCTATCAGAATGTAACATGCCTAACAATTTCAGTGGGAACACTGAGGCACAACCCAAGATCTCAACAAAAAAGAAAAATATATGAAGTGACCACGTTTAGGACCTACGTACTTGCATATTATCTCCCTCTCGAGCCATTGCCAATTCGGCTTTTCAGTGTTGCACTAGGTTTACGGACGATGTTAGGTATTTTCTTGCCAAAGTTGATAATTTAGAAACACTGTATTATACTTTAATTTATTTCTTCTTATTAAATTGATAAGTTTGTTGGTTTGCTTGAGTTTTCCTGCATTATTCAAGGGATCGCTTGGTTCCGGCAAACATCTGCTTCTGTTCCGTGTCCGCACCGTATTCGGTCTGTATCTGTTTCCGACAATATTTGTTTCTGTATTTGTTTCCGGGGTTTCTGAATTCGTTTCCGCTTCCGCAAAAATATATGAAAACAAATGTGGCACCACCCAGTTCCATCCGTATCCGCTCCGTTTTCATCCCTAGCAGTGGTGCATCGCGTGGTCGAGGAGTCTTTCGACTCTCTTCGCAAGGATCGGGTGCGTGCGCTGCTGCGCGCCAGGAAGGAGGACAAGAAGAACACGCGGCTCTGGATGCGCGCCATGGCAAAGCAGTTGGCCAAGTGGAACGCCGCTCGCCACGATGCCGAGGCCTCAGGCTCCGACAACCCGCTCGCGGACGATGCCGAGGCCTCAAGCAACGGCAAGGGCCTAGCCGGCGAGGAAGACGTTGTCATCCTCTCTGACGACGACGACGATGCTTAGATAGGTATTACTAGGTGTTTTCTATGTGTTATATACATGTACGTACCGTGAGATTGGGAATGTCCAATCTTTTTGTAGAAGGAAGGGCAAACCATGCGTTTGAATTAATGGTGCCCTTCCGGTAGCAACTAATATTATACAAATATTATTAACCAGATTCCATTATGTCCAGTACTCCTTTCCAATGTTTTTCAGCGTTTTGTTCAAAAGTTTATAAATTTGGCAAAAAACTAGAGATATCGCACACGATTATGACTCAGCAAAAGCGTGTGCGAAATGTACTCTTTAGCACAACTATCGCCCACGGTTATGCACGCGCAGAACCGTGTGCAATAACTTCTTAGACGGCTGCATGTTCACACACGCTTTACTCCTCTATAATCGTGTGCGATACCTGCCGGGGCATTAGAGCCCAGTAAGTGAAACCCTACCTTATAAGTAAGGACCATACGCGCTTGACCACACACAGTCCACTCTCCCCTCTCCCAGCCGCCTCCTCTTCTCTACAGTCGCACACGCCCTCTTCGCCCCCGTGGTGCGGCGCTGCCGCATCTGGCCTTCCCCGTCGGCCGATGACCTCGCGGGATGCTTGTCCAAGGCCTCCCACCCCCCCCATGGCGATATCGCCGTCTTCTCGTCGAGATCCAGAAGGTTAGCGCTCGTTTAGCAAGGCCGGATTTGTGTGGTACTATTAGATCTTACTATTAGAATATCTTGTTCATGCTGTAACAAGGCCGGATTAGTTAGTTGCCCGATCTGTCAGTCCTTGTTTATTTGTGTGGTACTGTTAGATCTTACTGTACCTCGATTATGTTGCATCTTTGTTTAATAGGCTGGGTCAGTTAGATCTTCTATATTGGTTTCTACTGTTAGAATATCTTGTTAGTCCTTGTTTATTGGTGTGGTAATGTAAGATCTTTGTGCACCTCGATTATGTTGCTTCTTTGTTTAATAGGCTGGTTCAGTTAGATCTTCTATATTGGTTCCTACTATTAGATCTTCCATATTGGTTCGTACTATTAGATCTTGTTTATTCTTGTATATATGATCGCTATATTTTATACTTGTGTAATAGGGATCATATTTTGGTGGCACTGTACAAGAAAACGAAAGGGGCAGAGGGCTTTGCCCCATATCTAGTTGGTGAATAAGATCCTTGTGGCTAGGCAAGCTTCACCACATTCCTTTGTCTTCTTTTGTGCCTAGTAAGTGGACAAGCATTTTGATTTGCACTGTCTTCATCGTTTATACATTCTCGCTTTAATGATTTTTATGCACGAAACATGCAGGGCCTTCGAGCAATACTTGCAAGCATTTCTCTTCCTCTTGGTATGCACCTTGCCTAGAAAGATTGGCAAAGGTCAAAGAAGGATAACGAAGTTCTCAAATAGTGTCCAGAAAAAAGGATGATGAGATTGCTGAAGTATCCTTCTTTTCCAACGAGTGGCGTCTACCCTTGCTGTCCTCTGCGGGATGATGAGGTGTAGCTAGAAGACATTTTTTGCATTTAAGACAAAGACATAGCCAAGAAAAGTTCTTTCTTCTTTTGACTAGTTTTCACATTTTTATAGCTAGCAATTGATACTTTTGTCGCAATGTACGAATATCAAATGTGAAATGAATAAAACAAGGAGATTTGCATTATTGGCAATGTATGAATCTGAAATGAAAGTCTACTGGCATGTTCCTGATAAATTATAAACGTGTGCGATGGGTCTGCAAACACACACGACTAAAACTACGACAAGCGTTAGCAATAAGTTTTTAAACACACACGAAAGATCTTACTAAAAGCGTGTGCAAATAGCTAGTAACCCAGACGACTAAAGAAATAGAAGCGTGTGCGATAATGCTGCACCTAAAGTGATGGACATAAAGGTTCCTCCAGAGGCCGAATCCAATAAGTTCCTTGAGGAAAAATTTAATCCTGCATAAAAGGTTTGGATGATCATCCAAGTAGTCAGTCCATGAGTGGGACAATTCTTCACCAAAGATTTCATTCTTTCCCAAGCTTGAGCAACATGTTCATTATCAAGTTGTTTAAAATTCATAATGCTACTTCTCAAGGATATAATCTTAGCAGGAGTATAATATTTCCCAATGAAAGCATCTTTGCATTTTGTCCAAGAATCAATACTATTTCTAGGCAAAGAAAGCAACCATTCTTTAGCTCTTCCTCTCAAGGAGAAAGGAAAAAAGTTTCAGTTTTATAATATCCCCATCCATATCCTTATACTTTTGCATTTCACAAAGTTCAACAAAGTTATTAAGATGGGCAGCAGCATCATCAGTACTAACACCAGAAAATTGCTCTTTCATAACAAGATTTAATAGAGCAGGTTTAATTTCATAAAATTCTGCTTTAGAAGCAGGTGGAGCAATAGGAGTGCATATAAAATCATTGTTGTTTGTGCTAGTGAAGTCACACAACTTAGTGTTCTCAGGAGTACTCATTTTTGAAAATAACAAGTAGGCCGAAATAACAAAAATAAAAAGTAACTAATTTTTGTGTTTTTTGATAAAGAGAGCAAACAAGACTAAATAAAAATAAACTAAGCAAGACAAATAACAAAGTAAAGATTGGGTGTGAGAGACTCCCCTTGCAGAAGCAATTCGGTTTTCCCCGGCAACGGCGCCAGAAAATATGTTGCTGAGCGCTAAGTTGACGAGGGAATATCTCCCCGGCAACGGCGCCAGAAACTATGCTTGATGCGTGTAACGTCACACGTCAGTTGGGAACCCCAAGAGGAAGGTATGATGAGTGCAGCAGCAAGTTTTCCCTCAGTATGAAACCAAGGTTTAATCGAACCAGTAGGAAAACGAGGTTGCTTCGAAGGTGTTGGTGAAGGAGTGTAGTGCGGCGCAACACCAGGGATTCCGGTGCCAACGTGGAACCTGCACAACACAATCAAATTACTTTGCCCCAACTTAACAGTGAGGTTGTCAATCTCACCGGCTTGCTGAAAACAAAGGGTTAAACGTATCGAATGGAAGATGATGTTTGTTTGCATAAAACAGTAGAGAACAATGATTGCAGTAGATTGTATTTCAGATGTAAAAGAATGGACCGGGGTCCACAGTTCACTAGTGGTGTCTCTCCAATAAGATAACTAACATGCTGGGTAAACAAATTACAGCTGGGCAATTGACAATTGATAAGTGCATATAACATGCATGTGTGAGTTGTGGTGTCTACTATGAGATTCATTTGGGCATTACGACAAAGTACATAGACCGCTATCCAGCATGCATCTATGCCTAAATAGTCCACTTTCCGGTTAACATCCGTACCCCTTCCAGTATTAAGTTGCAAGCAACAGACAATTGCATTAAGTAATGTGCGTAATGTAAACAATACATTCATCCTTGAATAAAGCATTGCTGTTTTACCCCTAGTGGCAACAACACATCTACAACCTTAGAACTTGCTGTCACTATCCCAGGTTAAATAGAGGTTGAACCCAACTATCATGCATAAATACCCCCTCTTGGAGTCACAAGTATTCACTTGGCCAAGGCTTCAACAAGTAACGGAGAGCATGCAAGATCACAAATGACATAGACATGATAATATAATATTCAGCTCCACATAGGTATCAATATAAGTCAGATCCCAGCAAACACAACATGTAGCATTACAATAAGATGATCTTGATCATGATAGGCAGCTCACAAGATCTAAACATGATGGCACAAGTGGAGAAGACAACCATCTAGCTACTGCTATGGACCCATAGTCCAAGGATGAACTACTCACGCATCACTCCGGAGGCGGGCATGGCGATGTAGAGCCCTCCGGTGATGATTCCCCTCTCCGGCAGGGTGCCGGGAAGAGCTTCAGAACCCCCCGAGTTAGGGTTGACGACGGCGGCGGCAGCGAATATGTTCTGGATGAAAGGCTCGGTGTTTTAGGGTTTTCACGTCTCGGGGAATAAATAGGCGAAGGGGCGATGTCGGCGGACCCCCGAGGGGCCCAAACCACAGGCGGCGCGGTGGGCCCCTGCCGCGCCGCCTGTGGTTTGGCCACCTCGTGGCTCTTCGTCTCTCCTTCGGACTCCGTGTACGTGTTGGAAAAATAGGGACTTGGCCTTTTGTTTCGTGCAATTCCGAGAATATTTCCAGAAGTAACTTTCTGAAACCAAAAACAGCAGAAAACAGGGAACTGGCACTGTGGCATCTTGTTAATAGGTTAGTCCCAGAAAATGCATAAAAGTGATATGAAGTGTATATAAAACATGTAGCAAATGGTATAATATAAGCATGGAACAGCAGAAATTATGGATACGTTGGAGACGTATCAAGCATCCCCAAGCTTAGTTCTACTCGTCCTCGAGTAGGTAAAACGATAACAACAAATAATTTCTGAGGAGACATGCTTTCACACAATCTTGATCAATATATTGCAAGGCTCATGTCATGAATGAAGTGACTCAAAGCAATGGTCTATAGTTTGCTAACAAATAGATAAAGAGTAAACAATGAATCATATAAGCAAAAACTTTTCATGAATAGTACTTTCAAGACAAGCATCAAAAAGTTTTGCATAAGAGGTAACTCATAAAGCAATAGATTCAAAGTAAAAGGCATTGAAGCAACACAAAGGATGATTAAGTTTCAGCATTTGCTTTCAACTTGTAACATGTATATCTCATGGATAGTTGTCAACATAAAGCAATATAACAAGTGCAATAAGTAAACATGTAAGAATCAATGCACACAAAGTTGACACAAGTGTTTGCTTCTAAGATAGAAAGGAGTAGGTAAACTGACTCAACATAAAGTAAAAGATAGGCCCTTCGCAGAGGGAAGCAGGGATTAAATCATGTGCTAGAGCTTTTTAAGTTTTCGAAAGCATATAGAGAGCACAAAATAAGTATTTGAGAGGTGTTTGTTGTTGTCAACGAATGGTAGTGGGCACTCTAACCCCCTTGTCAACCAGACTTTCAAGAGCGGCTCCCATGAAGGACGTTATCTCTACCAGCAAGGTAGATCATCCCTCTTCTCTTTTGTTTACACATGTATTTTAGTTTCTTTATAGATGACACTCCTCCCAACCTTTTGCTTACACAAGCCATGGCTAACCGAATCCTCGGGTGCCTTCCAACATTCACATACCATGGAGGAGTGTCTATTTGCAAATTAAGTTGCTTACTGATAAATCAGGGCAAAACATGTGAAGAGAATTATTAATGAAAGTTGTAATTAATTGGGGCTGGGCACCCCGTTGCCAGCTCTTTTTGCAAATTATTGGATAAGCGGATGTATATGCCACTAGTCCATTGGTGAAAGTCTGAAGTAAATGACAAGATTGAAAGATAAAACACCACATACTTCCTCATGAGCTATAAAACATTGACACAAATAAGGAGTAATAAAGTTTTGAATAGTTTAAAGGTAGCACATGAAATATTTACTTGGAATGGCAGGAAATACCACATAGTAGGTAGGTATGGTGGACACAAATGGCATGGGTTTTGGCTCAAGTTTTGGATGCACGAGAAGCATTCCCTCTCAGTACAGAGTTTAGGCTAGCAAGGTTGTTTGAAGCAAACACAAGTATAAACCGGTACAGCAAGAATCACATAAAAACATATTGCAAGTATTATAAGACTCTACACTGTCTTCCTTGTTGCTCAAACATTTTACCAGAAAATATCTAGACCTTAGAGAGAACAAATATGCATCCCAAGTCTCAACAAGCTCTACGGTAGTTCTCCACTACTAGGCTTTAACTACATGATGCAAGAGCTTAAACATGATCTACTTGAGAGCTCAAAACAATTGCAAAGTATCAAATCGAAACAAGACAATGATCTACAAGAATGCATATGTCTTTTCCAATACCAACTACTACATGTAGCATTTTCTTTCTTCCAAACAAACACCAATCAATTTATTTAAACATAAACTCTCCAAATGATAATATAATGCAGCAAGAGAGTATTTATAAACAAGTGCTAACAGCTCGAAGAGATGCATGAAAAACAGGAGCTAAAAGCACTGCAGTAGCTAGTTAAGAATACTCAACAAATATAAGTGAAGAACATGAGTATTCACATGAAAAAGCGGAGCGTGTCTCTCTCCCACACAAGGATTGCTAGGATCCGAATTTATTCAAACAAAAACAAAATAAAAACACACAGACGCTCCAAGTAAAGCGCATAAGATGTGAAAGAATTAAAATATAGTTTCACTAGAGATGACCTGATAAGTTTGTTGATGAAGAAGGGGATGCCTTGGGCATCCCCAAGCTTAGACGCTTGAGTCTCTCTGAATATGGTTGGGATGAACCACGGGGGCATCCCCAAGCTTAGGCTTTTCACTCTTCTTGATCACATAATATCACCCTTCTCGCTTGATCCTTGAAAACTTCCTTCACACCAAACTCAAGACAGTTCTCATTAGAGGGTTAGTGCATAATCAAAAATTCTCATATTCTGTAATGATACAATCAATCCCAAAGCTTCTGGACATTAGCTACAGCCACCAATGCTTTGTGGAGCAAAGAAATCCACACAAACACAGTAAAAGAGCGAATGCAAAACAAAAGGCAGAATCTGTCAAAAACAGAACAGTCTGGAATGACGAATTTTTTCGAGGCACTTAAGTTGCTCAGATGGATCTGGCCTAAAATAATGAAAGTTGCGTACATATCTCAGGAATATGCGTGATTTTTTCAGAATTTTTTGAATTTTCTACAGGGAGATAAGCTCAAATCCGTGACAGCTAAAAATCTGTCACTGCGCAGAAATCCAAATCTTGCATCAACTTTCAATATAGAACTTTACTTGGCACAACATTGCGATAAAATAAAGATACAAAGGAGTTGCTACAGAAGTAACAAAACTCCTTGACTCAAAGAAAACAAAAATAACAGCAAATAAAAACGATGGGTTGTCTCCCATAAGCGCTTTTCTTTAACGCCTTTCAGCTAGGCGCAGAAAGTGAAAATCAAGTGTTATCAAGAGAAGAAGCATCAACATCATAACTTGCTCTAACAATAGAGTCAAAAGGTAACTTCATTCTCTTCCTAGGGAAGTGTTCCATACCTTTCTTGAGAGGAAATTGGTACCTTATATTACCTTCTTTCATATCAATGATGGCACCAACAGTTCGAAGAAAAGGTCTTCCCAAAACAATAGGACAAGATGCATTGCATTCAATATCCATAACAATAAAATCAACGGGACAAGGTTATTGTTTACTGTAATAAAAACATCATTAACTCGCCCCAAAGGTTTCTTCATAGCATTATCAGCGAGAAAAACATCCAAATAACAATGTTCCAAAGGTGGCAAATCAAGAATATCATAAAGCTTCTTGGGCAAAACCGAAATACTTGCACCAAGATCACACAAGGCATTGCAATCAAAATCATTCACCTTTACCTTAATGATGGGTTCCCAACCATCTTCTAATTTCCTAGGAATAGAAGCTTTAAGTTTCAACTTCTCCTCCCTAGCTTGCAAAAGAGCATTTGTAATATGCTTTGTAAAAGCCAAATTAATAGTGCTAGCATTGGGACTTCTAGCTAATTTTTGCAAGAACATAATAACTTCAGAGATGTTACAATCATCAAAATCAAAATCATTATTGTCAATGGTGGTGGAACCATTGTCTCCAATAGTTTGAAAAATTTCAGCACTTTTATCAGAAAAAGTTTCAGCAGTTTTAGGCAATTTCAAACGCTTTGCAGAAGTAGTAGAGACATTACCAACACCAATAACATTACCATCAATAGTAGGAGGCTTACTAGCATGTAAAACATTAGCATTACTAGTGGTGGTGATAGTACAAACTCTAACTATACTATTCTCTTTTTCAAGTTCTTCCTCTTTTTCCCACCTAGCATGCAATTCAGCCAACATCCTAATATTATTATCAATTCGAACTTGGATGGCATTTGCTGTAGCAAATGACTTAGTATCTTTAACTTCATTAGGCATAACTTTCAGTTTTAGAATTTCAACATCATGAGCAAGACTATCAACTTTAGAAGCAAGAACATCAATTTTTTCAAACTTTTCCTCAACAGTTTTATTGAAAGCTTTTTGTGTGCTAATAAATTCTTTAAGCATAGCTTCAAGATCAGAGGACACACTTCTATTGTTGCTGTAGGAATTACCATAAGAATTGCCATAACCATTTGAAGGATAAGGCTTATAGTTGTTGCTACCAAAATTATTCCTATAAGCATTGTTGTTGAAGTTGTTGTTTTTAATGAAGTTTACATCAACATGCTCTTCTTGAGCAACCAATGAAGCTAAAGGAACATTATTAGGATCAACATGAGATCTACCATTCACAAGCATAGACATAATAGCATCAATCTTATCACTCAAAGAGGAGGTTTCTTCAACAGAATTTACCTTCTTACCTTGAGGAGCTCTTTCGGTGTGCCATTCGGAATAGTTGATCATCATATCATCAAGTAGCTTTGTTGCTGCACCTAAAGTGATGGACATAAAGGTTCCTCCAGAGGCGAATCCAATAAGTTCCTTGAGGAAAAATTTAATCCTGCATAAAAGGTTTGGATGATCATCCAAGTAGTCAGTCCATGAGTGGGACAATTCTTCACCAAAGATTTCATTCTTTCCCAAGCTTGAGCAACATGTTCATTATCAAGTTGTTTAAAATTCATAATGCTACTTCTCAAGGATATAATCTTAGCAGGAGGATAATATTTCCCTATGAAAGCATCTTTGCATTTTGTCCAAGAATCAATACTATTTCTAGGCAAAGAAAGCAACCATTCTTTAGCTCTTCCTCTCAAGGAGAAAGGAAAAAGTTTCAGTTTTATAATATCCCCATCCATATCCTTATACTTTTGCATTTCACAAAGTTCAACAAAGTTATTAAGATGGGCAGCAGCATCATCAGTACTAACACCAGAAAATTGCTCTTTCATAACAAGATTTAATAGAGCAGGTTTAATTTCATAAAATTCTGCTTAGAAGCAGGTGGAGCAATAGGAGTGCATATGAAATCATTGTTGTTTGTGCTAGTGAAGTCACACAACTTAGTGTTCTCAGGAGTACTCATTTTGAAAAACAAACAAACAAATTAAACAAGTAACTAATTTTTTTGTGTTTTTGATAAAGAGAGCAAACAAGACTAAATAAAAATAAACTAAGCAAGACAAATAACAAAGTAAAGAGATTGGGTGTGAGAGACTCCCCTTGCAGAAGCAATTCGGTTTTCCCCGGCAACGGCGCCAGAAAACGTGTTGCTAGCGCTAAGTTGACGAGGGAATATCTCCCCGGCAACAGCGCCAGAAACAATGCTTGTACGTCACACGTCAGTTGGGAACCCCAAGAGGAAGGTATGATGAGTGCAGCAGCAAGTTTTCCCTCAGTATGAAACCAAGGTTTATCGAACCAGTAGGAAAACGAGGTTGCTTCGAAGGTGTTGGTGAAGGAGTGTAGTGCGGCGCAACACCAGGGATTCCGGTGCCAACGTGGAACCTGCACAACACAATCAAATTACTTTGCCCCAACTTAACAGTGAGGTTGTCAATCTCACCGGCTTGCTGAAAACAAAGGGTTAAACGTATCGTATGGAAGATGATGTTTGTTTGCATAAAACAGTAGAGAACAATGATTGCAGTAGATTGTATTTCAGATGTAAAAGAATGGACCGGGGTCCACAGTTCACTAGTGGTGTCTCTCCAATAAGATAACTAACATGCTGGGTAAACAAATTACAGCTGGGCAATTGACAATTGATAAGTGCATATAACATGCATGTGTGAGTTGTGGTGTCTACTATGAGATTCATTTGGGCATTACGACAAAGTACATAGACCGCTATCCAGCATGCATCTATGCCTAAATAGTCCACTTTCCGGTTAACATCCGTACCCCTTCCAGTATTAAGTTGCAAGCAACAGACAATTGCATTAAGTAATGTGCGTAATGTAAACAATACATTCATCCTTGAATAAAGCATTGCTGTTTTACCCCTAGTGGCAACAACACATCTACAACCTTAGAACTTGCTGTCACTATCCCAGGTTAAATAGAGGTTGAACCCAACTATCATGCATAAATACCCCCTCTTGGAGTCACAAGTATTCACTTGGCCAAGGCTTCAACAAGTAACGGAGAGCATGCAAGATCACAAATGACATAGACATGATAATATAATATTCAGCTCCACATAGGTATCAATATAAGTCAGATCCCAGCAAACACAACATGTAGCATTACAATAAGATGATCTTGATCATGATAGGCAGCTCACAAGATCTAAACATGATGGCACAAGTGGAGAAGACAACCATCTAGCTACTGCTATGGACCCATAGTCCAAGGATGAACTACTCACGCATCACTCCGGAGGCGGGCATGGCGATGTAGAGCCCTCCGGTGATGATTCCCCTCTCCGGCAGGGTGCCGGGAAGAGCTTCAGAACCCCCCGAGTTAGGGTTGACGACGGCGGCGGCAGCGAATATGTTCTGGATGAAAGGCTCGGTGTTTTAGGGTTTTCACGTCTCGGGGAATAAATAGGCGAAGGGGCGATGTCGGCGGACCCCCGAGGGGCCCAAACCACCAGGCGGCGCGGTGGGCCCCTGCCGCGCCGCCTGTGGTTTGGCCACCTCGTGGCTCTTCGTCTCTCCTTCGGACTCCGTGTACGTGTTGGAAAAATAGGGACTTGGCCTTTTGTTTCGTGCAATTCCGAGAATATTTCCAGAAGTAACTTTCTGAAACCAAAAACAGCAGGGGAACTGGCACTGTGGCATCTTGTTAATAGGTTAGTCCCAGAAAATGCATAAAAGTGATATGAAGTGTATATAAAACATGTAGCAAATGGTATAATATAAGCATGGAACAACAGAAATTATGGATACGTTTGAGACGTATCAGATAACCTGAGACATCGCACACGCTTTCATGAAACCAAGCATGTGCGAAGGTTGCCACATCGCACACGCATTCTTGGCTCGTCTGCGATGTCTTTCCACATCGCCCTCCAATGGATAGCGAAGGGCCCTATAATCGTGTGCGATGGCCAAAGTCGCCCGTGTGCGTTTGCCCGATCTGTACTAGTGTACGCAGCTGAGACTCAGCTGACTGGTGTAATGCATGCGCAATTTTGTTATCAGCCTTGTACGTTTCTGCCATGCATATATGGTTTTGCAATATGATATGTCTCAAACGTATCTATATTTTTTTTACATGCTTGTTTTAATCAGTGTGACATGTTTTTATAATAGTTTTATATCATTTTTTATACATTTTATAGGACTAACCTGTTAACAAGATGCCGAATGTCAGTTCCTGTTTTCTGCTGTCTTTTTGTTTGAGAAAAGTTAGTAAGGAAATATTCTCCAAAAGATCTGAAAATTTATGGGATTTATTTTTACGAAGGAATGAAGTCGCCGACCAAGATCAGTCGGAGGGACCCACCAGGGCTCCCAGGCGGCCCCACGGCATGGGTCTACGGCTGGCCCGCGCCCCAAGGCGTGTGGCCCCCTGGTGCTCCTCCGGTGCCGCCTTTTCGCCTATATATTCTTCATTCCCCGAAAATCCTAAAACACCCAACCATATTCAAGAAAGAAAACCGAGTCCGCCACCGTCCCGAACCCTAGTTTGGGAGGGTTCTGAAGCTCTTCCCAGCACCCTGCCGGAGGGAGATCGTTATCGGAGACATCTACACCACCATGCCTGCCTCCGGAGTGATGCGTGAGTAGTTCATCTTTGGACTACGGGTCCATAGCAGTAACTAGATGGTAGTCTCTCCTCGTGCTATCATGTTTAGATCTTGTAAGCTGCCTGTCGTGCTCGAAGTCACGAACACCGGAGGTCGCGAGACCCCCTTTTAGAGATTCGGTGAGGGCGCGAAGTGGATCTAGGCGAGCGATAAGCGATGCAGAAAGTAGAACACACAGGCGGTTTACCCAGGTTCAGGCCGCTCGGAGCGTAATACCCTACTCCTGCATGTCTGAAATATGGTGGTGATATGCGTATCTGGGCTACATGGGTGTGTTCCCGGGCACTCTCTCTAGGATGTGCTCTCTCGATCTGATCTACCTAGCTGGCTTGTGTTCCAAGATGATCCCCCTTTGAGCGGCTTGGGTCCTCCTTTTATAGAGTAAGGGGATCCCACAAAAGCAAGCTCTCTGTCCTTTTTATGGGTAGGTGGACTGTTCGTCTTTCGTCTACCGTGGACCCGCTACGCACATGCCATGTTCCCCTTGTGTCCCAGTTTGGATGTTCCCGGGAGGTATTTCGTGGGAAGCCTGCGTGCCGTTAGATAAACTATCCGCGCGCTGTTGGTAAGTCGTGCATCTCGTCCTTCGGGCGGTTCGCGGGGACCCCTGGTTCCCGGGATGCAGCAGTAGCCCCCGGACACGACCTCAGCAACCTGTGGCCCCGTTGCTGGGGTTGTGTCCCACACGTCGCGGTGCCACGTTGCGTCCTACTGCCACCGCACAAGGCAAGCTTCCCGGCTACGGAAAAGAACGCTTGCCCCACGCACTGTATCCTCAATTTCTGCATCACGGGCCTGGTTCTCTCTCCCGAGGGTAAGTGGCGACCGGCGCACGCGGTATCTCAGTCAACGAGTTCCCTTGGATAGATTCTTTGCCTCTGATCTTCAGCACCCGTCTTTCCGCAGCTCTGTTCTTCCTTCCCAGATTTGATTCGGAAAGCAAATCCCATCCCCTGCTTCTCTTGGGTTCCAACAATGGCTCCAACAATCCTTCTCGTTCTCGCGGTGGACCGCGGAAGGGGGAAAAGAGGCGTCAGGGTTTCTTCAAACCACATCACCACGACAGGCTGACCTTGGCACTCTTCCCACCATCGTCAGTGGACATGGAGGCAATCAGGGTGATGGTGTCCAGTGATCATCACGAAGGGGGAAAAAGCGAGATTCAACATCCCTCTTCTCCTGTGGTGGGTGAACTCGACACCCCAATCTTCAGATTGTTCTTGGCCATGGGATTAGTTCCGCCCTTCTCACATTTCTTCCGGGCTCCATCTTCCTCAATTGCACCCTAATGCAGTTATCACTCTATCTGTCTTTGCTTATACCTGTGAATGCTTCATTGGTGTAGCACCGTCAGTAGCCTTATTCCGCCATTTGTTTGTCCTCTGATCAATTCTCAAGTGATTTCGGGAGGGGTTATGTTTCGGCTTCGAGAGGGGGCTGAATCTCAGTTCATCGAAATGGCAGTCAGGAGAAATTGGAAAGAATGGCGAGGTGATTGGTGCCTAGTGAAGGTGCCTCGCAAGGAGCCATTGCTTGACGCTCCTGAAGGTGGGGCGGTATACCGTTCCAATTCCATGAATCTGAGCCCAAGGGAGAGCGATTTCACCCCTGTTTTGGAAAGATTTCTCCTTCTTCGGACCTTCGGATGGACAGGTCCTGATATTGCGATGCACTTCCTGAGCCATCGCATTGCCCCACTTCAACAGAGATCTAGGTTTATGTGGGAATATTTTGATGAAGATTTCGACCCAATCCGACTGAGCTCTGAAGACCTTCCGTGACATGCAGTTCTTGCATGGATTGATCAATTCTTTGCAGCTTCCAGGACTCCGCGTATCCATGCCAATCCCCCCGTTGTACAAGAACAGGAACTGTGGTTCGATTCTGGCCCGGATGCCCAAATTCAGTGTCAGGGGAATGGCTGGCTTTGAAGCTGATGAACCCCTTCCCAGGATAGGAGTGGGCTCTGAACCGCCACCCGTCCCCGTACCAGCTATCGCTCTTAGTGACGTCAGCCAGCCGCCGCCACGTGGTCAAAATCTTGAAAGAGGTTCGACCTCACATTCGTCTCCAAGGCCTGCTCGTTCGAGACGATGCTCTGTAGTTCCCCTCGCCGCTGTGATAGATCTAGTCAGCGATGAGGAAGAAGAACCTCCGAAGGAATCTCCTCCTGGCGGCTGCATCGATATTCAGACTTCCCAACCAAATCCCATGGCTCACGAGGGATCTTTTCCGTCGGCAGGAGGACTCTGCCCCGCGCTCAAGGCGCGGCGGTAGCAACGCATCGTCACCAAGAGGAAGGCGCCTGTGTAATGCTCTGATTCTAATTCACTTTCTGTTTACTCTTTGCTGATCTGCTGAAGGGACAATTCGTGATTTACCCACATGTCTCTTTTTTCTAGCCCCGATTCTTCTGAACCCTCTGCGAAACGCCAGCAAACCGAGCCGCAGGCCGCATCCGAACCTGTGACCAACAACGATGCTGAGCTTTAGGTTGAGGCGAGGGATTCTTCCACAATTCTTGCTCAGCCCCCGAGTTCAGAGGGGGATGTCGTACCCCCAACTCCAGAGCCGTTCTCAAATCTGGAGGTCTTGTCAGGGGCTGTGGATGAAGGAGGAGCCATGGATCGAGGTAGCTAGTTTTCACTCATATTCTCTAAAGTTCTGTTTATGCTTCAGTATATGTCAGTTTGCAGTACTGTACGGGCCTTAAATCTGGACCCACTGTTGCGTCTTGACGTTATGTTGTTTCCATCGTGTTTCAGATCCATCTGAGGGCGTCCATCTGTCTCCGGAGTTGGAGCTGGAGTCAAGTCCTGGAGCAGATATTCCTCTGCCCGCGCGGCTTGGAGCCCGGGAACGCACGTTTCCCAATCGTTCTCCCGAGCCCCCAGCTGAAGAGCTGGGGCTAGCCGTTGGGTTCCCTCGAGCTGCTTCCTCGGTCTTAGGCCAACAATCTCCGAGCCGTCCTGGGGGAAGTTTCTCTGCCGATGCCGTTAGTAGCATTCGCGGCTTGGAGATGGAATGGGAGTCTCTGCACCATTCCCACCAAACTACAATGCCCAACACCTCAAATTGTCTCTGCACTGGTTTAATAAAAAAATATGATTTTTAATAAAAATAGATAATAATATGATATGCATTACTGAATGTATCGATTGAGATACTAAATGAATGTAGAGAAATTCAAATAATAACGTACCGAGACACTAAGGTGTGGTCGGCTTGATTTTGTCTGATTGTCCGAGTCATATACTGTAGGTACCCTAGAGTCCCAACCTCTTTGTAATCACACGAGGTTATACTTCTCGTATGGTCTTACCAAAATTTAACATCATCAGCGAAAAGTATCTACTTCTACGGTGTCTCTTGATGTCAGTATAAAATGTAGCGACTATTGACTTCATAATATCCCCGAGAGATTATTTTAAGGAGGACAAACTACAGTTAAATCTCAACACAGTTAGTCTAAATTTTGAATGTACAAAAGAAGAATAAATGTACATTTATCTTTTGTAATGTTATCGTAAGGCTAGCATTTTTGTATGGTGTCACAAAAAAGAATTATCGACACCACTATGACATTTTGGTCACACCGTACACAATATTCTTTTTTTAAAGTATCTTGTGCAGTGTATCAAAAGGTCGCAATAGCGATTGGTGGGTATAGTCCTGCTATATTTTCTAATGTTTGCACGTAAATAAGAAAATTATTTATTTTAACTAGATGAATGCCCGTGCGTTGCTACGGCTACCGAAGTTTCTTTTACCATCGCACATGTCGTACTTGTAAACAAAAATGCTCATAAATATTCACTTATGTATTAAATATAGTTATAGAATCTAAAAACATTACAAAATTCACCTCACATAATTCGACTCTCGTGTGCGTTAATACGGAAGGATACATGTATGTACGAAGGTACATCAATCAAACTTAAGCGGAAAATGACACTTGATTCAATCAAGTTAAATTTCTTACACAATGTAGATAAAAATATATTAAACCGGGTCATGCTTTCACCACAGATTTCCACCATTTCATCTAATGACCATACATATAAAGAGTAATTATGATGTTGAAGAACAACCAAGAAATATTTAAGCCATCGGATTAACCCATGCAAACTGAGCATTCTACAACAAAACAGCTAAATCCTTAACTAAATTGTGTCTGCTACTATTATTTAAACAGTAGATGGCCCATTGCAATGAACATGAATCAGTGCTCATTTGGCCAAGCTTCGACCATCCCACCTCTTCCCAGATTTTCCTGGAGAACTCTCTTGCCAGATTCAGAGATGGGACATTCAAAGACTGCTATTCTCCCGCAACAAGATGGAAGCATTTTAGACCACATGTGACAAATCCTACAAGCTCCTTCCGTCGGTGCCTTTTCAACTGGATTTTGCACTTTCAGATAGTATGCCTGACAAGCAACAAATAACATAGAAGAACTCCATGTATGAACAACAATCAACCTTCCCATGTCTTACGCTTTACAGAAGCATTCTAGCAAAATATTGCCGGAGTTTGTATTACATTCTGATATACATGAGCGTTTCCAACTACTACTCCTAGGTACTAAAATTATGGTGCCTGCAATACCATGTTCAGTTTTCACCAATCAGCACAATTAATAAAACAAGTTAAAAATGATTTCATTTTTATTTCAAACACAATCCGAGGTATGACAACAATTAGATAATTGAACAATCAGATATCACTGAATGGATGATAGGCTCACTTACCTTGGATGAATTGGGCCTCCTTTTACTATCTCTGGCTCCTCTCAAATGTCAGCTGCAAGAAAATGCAAAATCAAAGGGGAAGTTGTACACGCCTAAATAACCCATCTCCGAGCAGCCTTAGGACAGCGTGTGCCTTAGCCACCGCCACCCGTGCCGTTTGACCAGGGAGAGAAAAAATGCGAGGAGAAGTTTCATATATGTTAGCTTGAAATCGTAATATACAATCAATAACGAATTTCATATACGCAATCACAGTTTCAATACTCAGCCTCTTACAAATGAAAACAATATGCTGACATTTAGAAATCAAAATAGGCAGCACAACAAAGTGGAATTTTCAAGACTGAAATGTGTTCTTCTGTAAATCAATTAGACCATGAAGAGGTAAGAAAGTGAGTTTTTCTACCTCATCCATCATATTATTGCACCTTTCTTCTCATAAAGCCATACAAGTTAGAGCCTGTAGTATGCGGCAACAGCAAACAAATTGAGAACGAAAGGCCATATCAAGACATCATCAAAAAAAGTTTTGTCCGGTTCCTAATGCCCTACCAGAAGCCAACGAATACTTAAAAAAAACCTTTTCAAATATGAAGTGGCACAAATTAGCATTCTACTACGTCACATAACACATCCACACACCTGGTGTATAAACTTTTGAGTCCTAAATATTCAAAATAGTAGAAAACACAAATAAGTTCAGGAATAATATACTGTATGTATGCTTGGCATAACAGGAAGTTGCATGATAACAATCGCTTATCCTATTCTAATATAAAGAGTTTATTTATTCGGAGATGCTGAGACAAAACTTTAAGAAGAGAGTTGTACTGTTTGTCCTTTATAAGAAGAGAGATGTCCTAATCTGTGTAGCTGTGATTACTACAGTGAGGAACACATCATAAGTATAGGTACCATGAAGATAAAGACAATGTTAAATAGACGCATGGTCTCATTTGTAATAGGCCGCCTCTATACGAAGGAGAGGAACAAACATGTGCCAGGAGAGCATCATAAGAAGGCAACCTGGGAGTGAAGGAAGATTGAATCATGGGAGCACTGCTTTTTCAAAGTTCCCCCGACCTCGTCCATGGATACAACAGCGGGTAGTCAGGGTCGCTGAAGGTGCAGACCCATGACAGCAGGGACAGGCGCTGGCGCCAACGACAGTAACACCAGCGACAGAAGCGTGGTTAGTCTCACCTTCAGAGAGCCAATTGCAGGCCAGCTGCAACTCCTTGCCGCTGATATGCGACAGAACAATTTCGAGTTTATCATGTGCATGGAGATGACAAATTTTAGTTGAAGAAGAGAGATGCCCATGAAAAAAAAAGATGCACTGCTTGAGCTATACCTCAGGGTCATGGTGTGGTCACAGATTAGTTGCAGCATTGACTTGCAAAGAAATCGAGGAGAAGAAACTGCTCCAACGAATAATAAGAGATCAAGCGAGAGTGTCAGCCAACGTAAAGGTTGATTAGATTGCTAATATCCTCCACCTGACAGCAATACATAAATTCAAAATTAGGAGGCAAAAAGTGGCGAGAACAAGCACATGTATACTGTGAGAAATATATATAACCATCTCTGAAAATTTTACCTTTTAGTGCCACATATGCAGTAAATTGCTGAAATTTACGCAAACAAAAGAGCTATATATCCTGAAAAAAATAGGTACCAAAATCAAACAGATCACTCACTGCAACCAAAAATGAATAACAAGAACGGGCAGCATCAGCGAGTAACAAAAGTGACTTTTCATCTACACAAATTGATCACGTAATTGCACTGAAACTACTGGGAGGAAAGCTGCAGGAATCATTGTCCTATGGTTGCAATTGACCGTCGGCAAGCATATACCTCAAGTCCAGGCAGGCGTGCGATTCGAATACCCTGGGAAAGTAGCGGAGGACGAAGCCCAGGCCACTGTCGGAGAAGATCCGGTGTGAGCTTGGGCCGCGTCGCCCTCTCCTTCCTCTTCTCCTTGCCGTCTTCCTGTAACACCTTTTGCCACTGCACCGCTGCCGCCGCGGGATTGGGAGGCTGCTCGAGTTGTAGGGTGCGAAGCTGGGAGAGGATAGTGGGCAGGTTCTCTTGGTGACGACGCTCCCATAGAACATATCCTGCGTCGCCTCGCGTCGTAGCAGAGCCTTAGTGCGACGGCGATCTGGGAGAGGCAGCATGGGCAGGCTCGTCGGCATCGATCTTGAGCGCTTGGTCTCGTCGTCAGCGGGTCTTGCTTTGTCACCGGGATGTGGGAGGCGACGAACAGTGGTGCTGCAGCTTGGGGTAGGGATTCGGCGGCGGGGGGTCCGTTGCTTTCACCGGAGGAAGGAGGCGACGAACGGGGGATGGGGAAAACGAACCCTAGTGTTGCCCTGCGTGACGACGACCCCGTCGTTCCACCTCCACCTCCGGGGCCCGCCGCCGCCGCCATGTCTGCCGCCGTGACGTCGTTTCGCTGCAGTGCCTCGGGCAGGGGCGGTGGTGCTGCTGGGGCACGGGCATGGGCGGTGGTGCTGCTCGGGCACGGGCAGGGCGGCGACGGTGTTGGGGATCGAGGGGCGGCCGTGGAGATAGGGTTTGGGACTCCCGCGTGCGGAGGCGAGCGTGCGGGTGATAAGGTTTGGTTGGGCTTGGGCTTAGCCCATTTGGATGACGCGCGACGGACAACAGAGGATGTTGGACGAAAATTTCTGCGAGGCATACCTACGTACAAACTCCCATTTAATAGTAAAGACTATAAGTAAAAACCAGTCAATCAATTTCAGTATGTTCCATTTGAATATATTTAATCACCTAAAAGAATGGTGATAGATATGACAAATACTCACAGGCCAGAGGCTGATAGGACAGAGACGCGTGACAAGCTTACAGGAAAAAAAAACAATATGAAGGGCAGACAGGCTTGGTTCCTTGGTAGGAGTAGCATCAAAAGGAAACTCATTATTTCTGTGCTCCTAATAAGGCAGATGCATATATAAGGAAAGCTTTATTTAATCGACCACATTAAAATCCTGTAAATATTATTACAATTAAAATCATTTAAGTGAATAGCTTTAACTCAAAATAAAATAAAATAGCTCATCTTATTGCCCCATCATTTTTTTGTCGAACTTTAATTAGGGATTGCGTAAGGGGGCTTATCTTATCCTGATGTCTATCTGTTTATTGCTATGATAAACATGCAGGATCTATAAATAGCGGATGATCCGTCTAAGGCTCTAAGCACATCAGGTTGTGTTCATCTCATCCTCGTATAATCCTACACACATCAGCCATCAAACATGACGTCCTACATGTTCAACGTCCAGAAGCATACCAAGGCAGCAACGCTTTGGTTTCTCCTGATCCTTGTCCTTGGATGCCTTACGGTCTCCTCACATGGTAACGTATAGAATTTTCGCAGTCAAAGAAAAACACTCACGCCTGTTTTTTCGTTCTTTTTACACATATCGTTTAACATCTCCTCATGCAACGTACTCTGTATCCATATAGGTGACCAGATCAACAGATCAGGAGGCCGTCGTTTTCTACATGAAGAGACCGGAGTTAGCAACAACAAGATCACGCTCATAATGTGTGTGAGCAAATCTTGTTGGTTTTGTACGAAATTCTGTTGTGAAACGCTGTCAAATGAGCCTTGCTGGAACAATCATGGAGATTGTTTGCAGAATTGCCCGTAGATGCCATCGCCGCTGCTGTCATTGAGGTCAATCAATGTACTCGGTTAATCTTGGATGTTTCAGACGATTAGCGTTGCATCCGGTGTATGAAGAGTCATGCATTTATATACATGCATGTTAGCGAAGTGTTTCTAGAACTTGGGTCGGTTGTGTGAACCTCTTTACGATATATAAATGTTTTTCCGTGTGGAAGCAATTGGAGTGGGATTGTCTCTCCACTTACTCAAATCTTCCGCATAGCAATATTTAAGAAAAAATGTTCACGTCGCCTATTAAAATGGTTCACATTCAATATTTCCATGTACAAAAGATGATAATCTTTCGAGAGAGGCGTTGCATAAGAAAGCCACGCAAACAAATTTACACGAGAAACCAAGTTTTTTATTTCGCAGTAATAAGGGAAAACAAGAATGAAAATATCTTTCTTCTTTTGGTTGTTTGGGATGTTATTGCTACATGTAACATTTTTTTATTACCTATTTCTACATTCAATTCTATGTTCTTCAAAACGAGAATGACATCTTTCATTTAAGAGGAAACAACATATACTCCATATGTTCCACAATCTTAATAACCCAAAGATGTAGATTAACATGGGGAAATTTTCTCGCCCAGAATGTAGATTAAAAGGGGCGACGGGAGTATATTGTAAGTGCACATGCAAAGTATCATGGAAATTCATACTTTCTCTAATGGTATTTGATTGTTAGTAATACTTAAATATGCTCCTAAAACATATGGAAATCAGAAATATACTAGAATGTGATGGCATTCTAGAAAACAATCGCCGAGAAAATAAAATATGGTAACTAGTTTTCTTGGCGTTCATTAGAGATACTATCATCATATCTTAAATTTTCATTATTTGGATTGTCGTCTATTTATTGGAATTACTTCAAACTTGAACATCATGTATTATAAATAATTTCCTAAGATTACAATAAAATGCAATGGAGGTGGCACAATAGGATTTCGATGGAACTTCCACTGACGAGCCCTTTAGCATCCGTTAGTTGAAGTCTATTGGAAAAAAAAATCCTGGTAGATCGCTGCTGGCGTTACTGATTCAGGATGTCAATGATCCTTGAATCATTACGTTATGGAAATTTGATCAAGAGAGGGGTTTCTAGTAAGTTATTCTTGGGGTTGTTTAGGATTGTCATGCATAAATGTGATATTGTCTCCAAATTAATGGGAGTATCTCCACCAAAATTTACCTTTTCAAAGAATCTAATCAGGCAACGAGCAACATCGAATGCTCTATTAGGACGACTACAGACCATACAATGTGTGCAAGGTACAGATCAGGTTTGTTGGAACCTTCACAAAACAGGAAATTCTTCGGTAAATTCATCCTTGCCTTAATTCGTAAACACGCTCCATTGAATAAAATTAATTGTGGAAACTAAAAGCTGCTCTCAAAATTAATATGTGCTATTGATATCTTCGGAGAGGTGTGGTCTTGAGAAGTGACAACTATGTTCAGCATGATAAGAAATGTGCTTTTTTTTCGATCATGATGAGTCGACCAAACACTTCTTTTTCTTGCTCGCGAGGTGTGGTATATTGTTTAGGTAACTAGGTGGCTTCTAATATGTGCTCATCTTATAGTGTGCCAGACATGTTACTGCTCATTTTATTATGGACTTTGCAATGAAGTTTATATTCACAAGATTTCATGCTCCCGTGATCCTGCTGCGCAATACCGTGCCTGGCTTGCTGCCCTACTCATTAGGTTTAGCTAGTTTGAACGAATGTTTAGTTAGTTTGAACGAATTATGTTTAGTTCCGATGAATTATATTTAATTTGAACGAAGTGTGAATGAAATCTATCTATTTTTTGTGTTTGCATCTTGTTTTTAAAAAAGCTATTGGAATGCGACACCCCAATAGCCCGCAGCGTCCAGACAGCCCCATTAGCGTTCGTCTGACACTGATGTCTGTCTGACGGACGGGTTTTGTATGCTAGCACTGTGGTGACATATGAGTTTTGAACGCCGCGAGTGGAGATGCTTTTAGGTGGATGAGAGGAAGGGCTGAGGGCATGAGGACGGAGCTGGTCACACCTGTGATTACTGTGGAAGAGACGAGACAAAGGACGCTGAGTGTAGAGTAGTTTTGCCCATGGATGGTGGATGAGGCGCCGACGGTGTCCGCAAACAAATAAATAAATGTGCCGACAGCCTGAAGGATATTTACTCTTCCTCACCGTACAAAATCGGGCTACAGACCATATGTGAAGTTTTCAAGGGTCGTGATGCTCTAGGATGAATAACGTGCCGTTTTCTTTGATGCCCCGGATTTAAATGGAAATCACTTTGTATTGGCAGTGATTTCCCTTAAATGAAGCACCTACCAAAGTTTTCGGAAAAAACATGGGAGGAGGAGCACTCGTCTGACGATGAATTAGAGAGTTCGGAATTTTGGGGTGTCACACTCGTGTGCTTTACCTTCGAGAAAAAGACAGTCAGTGTTGATAAAAACGAACTGGGCTCCCCCTCAAAAAAAAAACGAACTGGGTTCATGAGTGAAATTGTGAACACGTCATCAGTTGCTGCAAGTCCGCATGTGCAAACGTGCGTGCCGTAACAGATCGAGAGGCCTGCAAACACAGGATCATCAGGTATGAACAAGTCAGTACAGGGTTTGCATTATTAACAAAAAGATACAGTAAATATTTAGCGACGTGCCGTAGCAGCAGATCCAGCGCCCTGCAAGGACGCGATCAGTCAGCAGAGGCAAACCCCGTCTGAGAATGATCTGCAGGGCCTTAAACAACGACACTGATCCACCGTTACCTCGAGGGTACGCACTAGTTTCTGCTGATATCAGATCACCGGAGCAGTAGCATATAAAGCATGCAGGTAGTAACAGCATTTCTTATCCCAAGCTAGAAGCAACAAGCCGTGTGCAAGCAAGCAGCAATGGCCAGCAGCTCCTTGTCCGTCGCCTGCCTGTTGGCCGCCATCTTCCTCTTCTCCTCGGCCCCGCGGAGTCATGGCGGCAGCACCGCCATCTACTGGGGCCAGAACGGCAACGAGGGCGGGTAAATAGCTCCTATGCGACGTTTTTCATCGTCAATTGATGGGCAGCGACGTCGTTGGCAGGAATAGCTCTGTTGCGACATCGCTGTTTGCACAAATTGCTCTGCTGCGACTTGGCCCTTAAGCGCAGTCGGTTAGATAGGATTATGATTATGGGGAGCCGGCGGGTGGGACCCACAACTTATCCACGTCAGCTTGCATAAGATGGGACCCATACTGCAACGACGACCGTTATCCTCCTCCCCTGCGCGCGCATCCTCCCTTGCCTGTCTTCTTCTTCTCCGGCGACGAAGCGCCACAACGCCGACGAGCTTGTCTGAACTGAATTGAAGATTCATTTGCGCAATTTCTGAACTGAAGCAGTAAGCAGAACTGAAATTGCACTGAATTCAACTGAAATTTAACTTAACATATACTGAAATTGCAAATATTACATAGCTTAGTTCGTGGCGATCATCGGATCAAAAGCCACACACGCGGGTACAAGTCCGATTACATAGTTAGCCTAGCTAATTGGGCGTCGACGCTTCTCTACCCCTAAACGCAGATCCAAAATTAGGTGTCCGGAGCCCCGGGGGTGCGGCGGCGCCGCTCAGTCGGACAAGTCGAACTCGGAGTCGGAGTCCGAGCTGACCTCGATGACGGGGTGGAGGGAAGCGTCGATAGCGCTCTGGAGGTGGAGTTCGTTGAGCTCCTCCCGTTCCTGACGGCGCACCTCGACGTCCTGCTGCTGCTGCTTGCTGCGCTGGATCATCTCCTCGGTGATCTAGTCCAGGTCCTCGTCGGCGGCGAAGTCCCCGGGCAGCAGGCCGCGGCGCGGTGGGCGGTCCTGCTGCTCCTGCTCCTCCTCCCTCTTCGGCGGTGGCAGCTGTGGCGCCCGTGCCGCCATGCGGGAGCTCCCCGCGCCGGAGGAGCGCCCGTGCTCGTAGCGGCGGCCGCGCGCCGCCACGCTGCGGTCATACTCCTTCACCTCACGACGGGCGTACGCTGACGGCGGCGTTAGGCCCATGTTGAGCCACTTGTATGCGCCGCGCTTCCGACCGACGTCGGAATGAACCCGCCTCGCGCGTTCGGGGTCAGCCGGCCGCTTCTGCGCCTTCCGGTCCTCGTCGGAGCGATTTCCAGCGCCGGAATGGCCACCGCGGGAGCTGGAACCCCCGGAACCCCCACGCCTCATCATCTTCGTGCGGTGGCGCTGGATCTGTAGGTAGCGGCGGCGGTTTCACGTGGATTTGGTCGCCGGCGGCGAGTGAGTGTGGGGAGCGGCGCAGATCTGAAATGGTGCGAAATAGGTAGGGTACGACACATCTGAGTGGATAAGAAGGGGAACGGGGGCAGTCGGGAAAAAAAAGGACGGCCGTGGCATTGGAAAGTGAACGGGAGGTGGGCCGTGAAATAAAATAACAGGCCCGTTATTTGGTTGGCCCTTATCTTATGCGTGTCTAGGAGTTTGTTTTGGCTGATTAAGACAAGGTGAAAAAAACACTTGCTTAGGAATGGACCTGTTTACCCTACCTTTAGAGCTCATTTGAATTTTGACAAGACAAAAAATCAATATTTCAAAAAAATTCAAAAAATTTGTCCCAGTGCAATATCTCGATAGATGGGACAACTCACTATTATAGATTTTCTATAATAGTGAGATGCCCGACCCACTGAGCTACTGGACTAGAACAGGAAATGCAACACCCAAATTGTGAGTATGGGGACTCGAACTTGGGTGGGCAAAGGGAGGCATCAACCCTTGCCACTAGGCTATGCCCATGTTTGCGACAAATCTTCCACCATTAGGAGGTAATAGTTACAACCCTCCATCTAACAAAAATACACCCCAAATTGTGAGCATGGGGAATGACACTATATAGATAGAACACAATTTGCAATGATTTCCAAACTATAAACTTGTTTGTTCCAACTTGGTCGTCAATCCGAGCCTTCATGAAAAAGTGCTAAAAAGGAGCTCCAAAGGTATGGTAAACGACCTCATTTCTAAGCAAGCTATTTTTGACCTTGTCTAAATCAGCCAAATAACTGTTCTACAAATCTATTATGTATATAAGAAGACTATGTGGGCTGGTTTTTTCATTTTTTGAATTTTTTTGCTCATTTCAAATTTGGTCAAAACTTAAGTTTGACCAAGATTTAAACATGTTTCAAACATGAAAATGAAAAACTAAGCCTGGATCCTTCTTAGTCACTCCAAAATGAAACTTTGGTGAGTTTTTGGAAAATTTCATGTTGCAAATCCAAAACCACATCTCTTCACACATGAGAGTTCATAGTTTGAGATTTGAGATTTCACAACACATTCAAGCATATTTTGTTTGAATGTATCTAGACCTTATTTATCAATTAGAGTTGTTAGTATATGACAAACTAAAAACATGTGCATTGGTTTTCCTTTTTTTTTATGTTTTTTGAATATTTTATGATTATTTTGAATTCGGTCAAACCTAAGTTTGACCAAGATTTAAACAAGTTTCAAACATGAAAATGAAAAACCAAGTTTGGATCCTTCTTAGTCACTCCAAAATGAAGCTAGGGTGAGGTTTCCCATATTTTGCATTTTGAAAACCCCAAACACTCTACTCTCTCCTTCGAACTCTATGCAACCTCAGTTGAGGTTGTTCAATTTGTGAAGGATTTTTCGTGCAAATTCTTGTGCATCATCTTTTTATTTTATTTTACCGTAACTAGGTCACATAACATGACTATGTGCGAAGGTTTTGTATTATTTCGATTTTTTTTGAAATATCTGTGCACGGTCAAACTTTTCAAACACCGGGTGATTGATCAGGCTAACCCTTACGACCAACCTAGACCATTCATCTAACTCTACAGCGCTTAACTGCCGCCGTGCGATCTGGTCTTCTAGAAGGAATCACGAGCGATCCGCGGGAGCACCCGTTCTTCGACGTGATTGGTCGTCGTTTTTTTTCTCACCGCCTCGCGAATGGTTGGGCGCTAGACTGTTGGGCCATCTCGCGAGTCCGCGCCTCGTCCAACGACGCGAATGGTGTTTTTTTTCTATTCTCACCGCCTCGCCACGGCCGAACGGCACGGCCCAACTAACTAAGGCCCAAACGCCTCGCCACGGCCCAATACCACGGCCCAATGCCACGCCTTCTTATCCACCCAAAGGTGTCGTGCCCTAGCTATTTTTCCCACTCACTCGCCGCTCCCACTTGCTCGCCGCCGGCGACCAATCCACCTCCAGCTGCAGATCCAGCACCGCGAAGCCACAATGTTTAGGAGGGGGGTTCAAACGCGGGCCGCGGTGGCCATTCCGGTGGCGGTAACCGCTCCGACGAGGAGCGGAAGGAGCGAAAGAAGCGGCCGGCGCCGGAGCCGATGCCGGAGCCTGAGCCGGACGATTTACCGGCGGAGGAGGACGACGAAGAGTTCGTCCTTCCGGACGATTTGCCGCCGATTCCGCCAGGCGGGTGCCGCGTCACGCGCGGCGGCCGCACCGGCACCTGCAGCTTCCGCGTCCTCCTCGACGTCGTGTTGCCAGCATGGAAGAGGGTGGACGACGCCGACGCCGAGCTGGCCGCTGCGGAGGAGGCGTTCAAGGACGGCGAGGAGGGCGCCGAGCAGCGCTTTCGTGTGGCAGTGGACGCGCGGGAGGTCGTCGTGGCCGTCCTCCGCATCGTAGAGCAGGAGGACCTCGGCGTCGATCCGTAGATTGACGACACCGCCACCGCACCATCGCCGCCAACCGAAGGGCAAATTTTTTAGTTTTTATATTTTGTTATTATTAGAAGTACTATGTAACGGGCGCCCCGTAGCTACTAGGAACTAGCTTAGATGTGTTGTGTGTTGTGTTTTGGAACTATGTAAGTGTGTTGGCAAGTATGAACTATGTAAGCACTGTTATATGCAATGTGATATGAACTACTATGAACTACACTAGTTGCATTTAAGCTCGTGTGATGAAGTCATGAGCACTTGCTAAGCTCCTGTGATGGCGTTGCCATGAAATTACCTGCTAACTAATTTACAGATCGTCGGCACTAGCATCGCTATTCTTTACAATGACATACAAATTGAATTCAGATTATGCCAACAGAAAATCAAGGAACCATGATGCCAAATTGCCTCATCCCTGTTGTGGAAGATTCAAATTTAACTGAACTTAACATTTTATTGAACTTAACAGAACTTTGCACTTAACTGAACATTGCACTTAACTGAATATTGAACACTGTTCTATGCAGTGTCAACACTAGCGACTAATGATCAGCACATAAACAATCCCAAGAGCTAATACACAAAAATAAAAATAAACAGCCATGAGATTGTCCTGCTTCTTCTGATCGATGAGCTGCGTTAACTTCTTTTTCATCTTCTTTAACTCCTTCAACAACTCATCTGTCTTCACTTCCGTATTCCCCACCGTAGCAGCAATGGGGGTGGCAGATCCCAATTGCTCCACCGCCGACGGTAAATTGACCCCTGGGTTGCGCCCTCCCTTCCAATCTTCCGGATGTACTCATCCAACCACTCAAAATGGTCTCATGGGAGCAGATCCTGCATACAACAGTGTTCAATATTCAGAAGGTGAGATCAGAATATGAACCCTAATTCCCAAATCGGATGAAAAACAAGAAATTGGAGACAACAACATGAAATTGGGCGAAATTGACAGAGGATAACTCATATCTCACCTTCCCGGGCTCTGTCTTGCTCTCGCATTTCACATATTCTCGCCCAAGGTTGCCATTATTGTTGCTCAATGTGACCCGCCGCGCCAGGGGCGCGCTACGCCCGCAATCAGGGCAACTTGTCATCCACACTGGACCATATTGCGGCCATGGGGAGTGGGAGCCTGAAGCGGAGCTCGACATCGATCGTCGGCGTTGCAGCGTTTCGTCGCCGGAGAAGAAGAAGAAAGGGAACAGGCAGAGGATGCAGGGGAGGCGGAAGCAACAGTTGAATGGCTCGGGCACAGAGATGGCTCCGGCTCCTTTTTTGTACGAGCAGGAAAAAGTGGGTCCCACACGGTGACGTGGTTAAGTTGTGGGTCCCACACGGTGGTGACGTGGTTAAGTTGTGGGTCCCGTGCTCAGAGGACATCCTGTGCTGACGTGGATAAGTTCTGGGTCCCACCTGGCTCACATAATCCTAACTGCTAACGATCAGTTGCGTTTAAGGGCCATGTCGGGATCGGGCTATTTACGTATGCAGATATGTCGCAGTACAGCTATTCCTTCCAACGATGTCGCTCCCTTTCCAATTACGATGAAAGATGTGCACAGGAGCTATAAGCCCAAACGAGGGCACCCTCGTCGAGACGTGCAGCACCGGCAACTACGGCTTCGTGAACAGAGGCGGAGCTACGTTGAGGTCAGGGGGGCCGCCGCCCCCCCCCCCCCCCCCCCCCCCCCCCCCAGCCGAAAATGAAAAGTATATTTATCACCTACTATTTTGGAACGATTGGGGAAATTTAGAGTATCTGCCCCCTCAAGGATTGGCTGAGCTCTAGGTAAGGCGTCCGTCCTACCTTGACTCTGGGTGAAAAGTAATCTATACGTATGTGTTCATTGAGGGCCAAATCTAGCAGATTGTGCCGGCGCCATTAGAGATGCGTGTGCAGCTTCCTTTCGCGTAATCGAAGAAGATGACTGACATCCAAATGGGCCAAGGCCATGGGCCTTTACTCGCGTGAAGGGTAACTAAAACTGGTGGGTCCAAAGTGAGGTCCAGATCGATGTCCAACGATATTTTCTAGCTAAAACGTGCAAGTCTCTTGTTTGCTCCATTAGTCTTTGTCATATATTCACTATTTCAATTAGCAGCCAATCATCTATTTTACGTATATTGTGTGCATTGCTTATTTTATAAATAAGCAGTTTATTAATTAATTAAGTTTATCAAAGTATTATTGTGTATTTTTTTTCTTAGAGTTTGCTTGAACTTGCTTTTTTTCTGTAGCTTACATGTTACAACCGAACTAGATCACCTAGTTGTCTAGAGATGGACGAACAACAAAAGCTGAGAGCAGACTACACATCGTACATGTATTTTGCAAGTTTGTAACCAATCTGTCTAATATTATCAATACAAATTTTTCTCTAAATCGTTTTTTAGGGAATTCGTCTCCAATTTTTTTTAGGGCATTTGTCTTTAAATCTGTTGTTGTTGCAGTGGCTTGATTTTTTTCGCCCCCCCCATACATTTTCGTCAAGCTCCGCCACTGTTCGTGAACATCGCCTTCCTCTGCAGCTTCGGCTCGGGCCAGTCTCCCCAGCTCAACCTCGCGGGCCACTGCGACCCCTACTCCGACGCCTGCACCAACCTCACCGCCGATCGACATCAACCTGTGCCAGTCCAAGGGCGTCAAGGTGATGCTCTCCATCGGCGGGGCGCCGGAGGGTACACGCTCAACTCTGAGCAGGACGCCGCCGACCTCGCGCTGTACATCTGGAACAGCTTCCTCGGCGGGAGCTCGCCGTCCTCCAAGAGGCCGCTCGGCGATGCCGTGCTGGACGGAGTCGACTTCGACATCGAGGGAGGGAACCCGGACTACTACGGCGCCCTGGCCGCGCACCTGAAATCCTACAGCGGCAAAGGGAGCAAGAACAAGGAGGTGTACCTGTCGGCGGCGCCGCAGTGCCCGTTCCCGGACCAGTGGGTGGGGAAGGCGCTGGACACGGGCCTCTTCGACTACGTGTGGGTGCAGTTCTACAACAACCCGCCATGCCAGTACGTGCAGGGGAACCCAGCCAACCTGATGGACTCGTGGAAGCAGTGGACGACCGGGGTCCACGCCAAGTGTTGGAACTAATCTTGTTACAAGATCTGTTTAGATTGTTTCCCCGTTGATTTCACGTTAGATTTATTTCAACTAGAGTCTTAGTCTCAGAAGGTGTTTTGCTGTTGCATTGCTTGGGCCAGAAGTGTGCTGCGTTCACGCTGCGGCCAGGTCGTAGTTGTTAGAATTTGTTCCGAGTCGTCCGGCAGTATCCATTGTACGTGGGATGGCACGCGCTCTAAGTGGATCGTGGCGGATTTAGCGTCGTTAGTTGATGGATTAAAAGGAAGGAAAGACAGAAAAGATGCAAGGTTAAGCGTCGCAAAATTACTCTGTCTGTTGTTCGTTGCCTGTAGGTGTGTTCAGAGTAGAGAGAGTTTCAGAGCGACCAGAAAATCCACACAAACTCCACGAAATCGAGTTGTGTTCTAGGCCTGTGATCCGTCATTTGGTATCAGAGCCGTAGGGTTCAGAGCCTTGGGCGTTTTGGTGGCGTTGTTCGGAGGAGGTCGGCGGCGACGATGGCTGATTCATCTCCGATGAGTAGCGGCGGGAAGAGCAGCGGATGCGGCGGAAAGTACACGCCGCCGGCGGCCAGGAGGGCTGCTGCCGGCGCCGCAGACGGCGGCGCTGTTGTGCTCGCTACCCCGTCGAGGGCCATGAGCATGCCCGTCCAGTATCCGATGCTGACGGATACGAACTACTCGTTGTGGGCCACGAAGATGAAGGTCCTGATGAAGCCGTTGCGTGTTTGGTCGGCGATTGAAGGCTCCGGTGAGTATGATCAGGCCGCGGATGAGGGGGCGTTCGCCGCGCTATCCCAATCCATTCCGGATCACGTGATGTTGCAGGTTGCCGAGTGCGACACCGCGCGGGAGGCGTGGGAGATGATCCGGTGTGCGCGCCTCGGCGAGGATCGCGTGAAGAAGGCGCGTGCACGACAGCTGAAGAGGCAGTTTGATCGCCTTGACTTGGCGGACGGGGAGACGATCCCGGAGTTCGCCAAGAAGATCATCCCGCTGGTGAGCGAGATTCGCTCTCTCGACGTCACACTTAGTAACGAGGCCGTGGTGGAGCGGCTCTTCAGCGCCGTCCCGGACCGGTTCGGCGACATCATCAACACCATCGAGCAGTGGGGCGACGTTTCGACCATGACGGTACAAGAGGCGATCGGACGCCTCACCGCGTTCGAGGAGAACAAGCGCGGTCGTCTTCAGAGCGGCGGCGACGAAGGCGAGAAGAACGCGGAGAACAAGCGCGGTCGTCGTCAGAGCGGCGGCGACGAAGGCGAGAAGCTGATGCTTGTTTCGCGTGCGCAGCTGGAAGCCTTGGTCCTTAAAGAGAAGAAGAAGGGGAGGGCTCCAGCAGCGGCAACAAGAACGACGATGACGACGGGCGCGGTGGTGGCCGTGGCCGAGATGGCGACAAGAAGAAGGAACGTCGCGGCAAGTTCGACAAGTCGAGAATCACCTGCTTCGAGTGTGGCGAGAAAGGACACTTTGCATCGGAGTGTGAGGAGCCGAAGAAAGAGAAGGCGCTCCTCGCCGACGTCGACGACGAACCAGCGCTGTACATGGTGGTGGCATGTGAGCTCGGGCCGGTGGCAGAGCATGTCGACCTCGAGCCAAAAGAGAAGGAGGCTGAGGTCACGCCTTGTGGTGCGTCCATGGAGGAGTTGGAAGCTGTGAAGGCTGAGGCGGACCGGCTGCGTCGCGAGCTGGCCGCAGCTGATGTGAAGCTGCACGCCATGTCCAATGAGTACAGGGCACTGGCGGAAAAGAAGGCGGCAGCCATGACCCGTTACGGTGACCACGCGCTCTTGCTTGAGTGTGTGCATGCATTAGAGGAAGATGCAAGGCTGGCGAGGGAGGAGAATGCCAAGCTGCTGGAGGTGCAGCGTGTGCTCCGCGAAGAGAACAACGGACTGCGTGATCTTGTGAAGAAGACAATGGCAGGAGCCATGCAAGTCAGTGCAGCGACAGGAACAGTGGCAGTGTCACCGGCAGCTGTTCTGACGTCGGCCGTGTCGCCGGACATGGGGACACTGGTCGTGAAGGTGCAACCTGTGAACTGCAAGGAGAACGGCACTGTCGTCAAGCTGAATGAAGGAAAGGTCAGTCTCAAGCTAGGTGCCAGAGAGAAGTACAACGATGAGCGTTGGTATCTTGACACGGGTGGAAGTAATCACATGTCAGGTAATGAGAAGATGTTCAGAAATCTGGACACTAGCATCAAGGGGACTGTCCGGTTCGGAGATGGGTCTGTTGTTGAAGTTCATGGCCGTGGAAGTGTCTTGCTCAGTTGTCATGCCGGCAAGCAACATGTGCTCAAGAATGTATATTCCATTCCAAAGCTCAGAAGAAACATAGTAAGTCTGGGCCAGCTTGATGAAGAAGGGTAAGTCAGTGCTACACCGTGGGATCCTGAGTGTGTTTGATGGCTCTGGAGAGCTGCTAGCTAGAGCACCGAGGACAAAGAATCGGCTCTATGCAGTGAACTTGAAGAAACCTGCGCGCTTGCTGCCGAACGCAAGGAAGAAGCTGGTACCAGGTGAGAGGAGCATCATGCATGGCGTTGGAGCTCGGTCTGCAACATCCATGAGCTCATCGACGTCCAAGGCAACAGTGGCGAGAGAAGAAACGAAGAGCAGCGTTGCTGCACTCAGCATTGTCGGAGTCGAGCCAGCATGAAGTCTCAGCACTCATCAAAAATAAATGAAGATAAGGTAACAAGATTAGGGAGGTGATTGTTGGAACTAATCTTGTTACAAGATCTGTTTAGATTGTTTCCCCGTTGATTTCACGTTAGATTTATTTCAACTAGAGTCTTAGTCTCAGAAGGTGTTTTGTTGTTGCATTGCTTGGGCCAGAAGTGTGCTGCGTTCACGCTGCGGCCAGGTCGTAGTTGTTAGGATTTGTTCCGAGTCGTCCGGCAGTATCCATTGTACGTGGGATGGCACGCGCTCTAAGTGGATCGTGGCGGATTTAGCGTTGTTAGTTGATGGAATAAAAGGAAGGAAAGACAGAAAAGACGCAAGGTTAAGCGTCGCAAAATTACTCTGTCTGTTGTTCGTTGCCTGTACGTGTGTTCAGAGTAGAGAGAGTTTCAGAGCGACCAGAAAATCCACACAAACTCCACGAAATCGAGTTGTGTTCTAGGCCTGTGATCCGTCACCAAGTACATCTTCCTCGGGCTGCCGGCGGCGCCAGCGGCGGCGGGGAGCGGGTTCATACCGGCGGCGAGCCTGGAGTCGCAGGTGCTCCCGGCTCTGAAGGGCTCCAGCAAGTACGGAGGGGTGATGCTGTGGTCCAAGTTCTACGACGACCAGGACGGCTACAGTTCCGCCATCAAGAACTCCGTCTGATGAGTGATGATCTCGCCTCATGCCTACACGGTAATAGGCGTGTACAGTTTGTTTGGGCTGTACTATAGTTTACTAGCAAATGTGCCCGTAGCAACCACGGGCTTTATCAATTTTCAAATAATCTAGAATAATATTTGTTTTTCGATCTCATATTTCTACGTTGTATTTTACTTGGTTTTTAATCATTACCCAGCTCTTGTTGTAGCATAATTATAGCTAACAGCCTTATCTTTGAAAAAAATCTATTGTTCAGTTTGGTCCATGCTGAAATTTAAAAAAGATATGAATGTCCTATACTGAAGATTCAGTAGAGAGAAGTAGTGAATGAGCTGCAATCGTTGTTCGGCCCAACTCAAAAAAAATACATAGTGCATCCTTATCCTGGTCGTCAAGCAAGCTCATTAGTAAAGCTACATGAGAGAGTAAAACACCTAGACTGAAACTATTTGTTCAGAGAACTCTGAGCGTGAGAACACGGTCCTGATCCTGGGCTCCTGGACTTGGTCGAATCTATTTGCATGCGAAGTACCGTGGTCGACAGTCGACACCGTATCCAAAGAGATACACGAGCTGGTGTACTAATGGCCGCATACACGCCCAGCACCGGCGCCGCCTGCCCACAACATCATGCTCTTGACCGTGTCCAAGATCACCGGAGGAGACGCCATCACCAGGCTTGAGTGGATGGCGGGAGCTCGTCAAGGACTTTTGAACATTAAATCACCAGGCCTGTCTTCATCTAAATGAGTACTGCTCTGCTTATAAAAATCTGAAAATTCAATTTACAAAATGAGCACTGCTCTGCTTATAAGCATCTGAAAAATATCAGTAGCAGTACTGCAGTAGTACTACATCAGATCGAGACCATGCATGTTTCATCTTCCTAAAAATTATCAGTAGCATAACCAGGAAATCGCAGGTACATAAATCAGGTATATAAGCAATAGATCAGCTCTGCACTGTACCATCTTACTTAGAGCATTGATATACAAATCAATAATGCTAACTTGGATCATATCAGGTCGAAGGGAAAAAGATCCGATGCAGCTCACCTTGGCAGGGGATTGAGGCAACCTAAGAACGCTAGTCTTGGGCGAGCACAACTCTGTTCGGAACTCTGTTCCCTCCCACAGGGAAGACGATGAATTGGTGGTGGTGGTCGATGACAGATCCAGCCCATCCCGAAAACCATCAGTATCGGTTGTTGCTTCCTACACCAAACAAGTTGTTTGCCCTCAACGCTTCTATAAACAGGAAAGAGAAAATCCCTAAACAATGGTGTCGTCAAATGAAGCTAACCTGGGGCTGGATGCAAGTGAATCAGAGAACAAACAAATCACCCCAGGAGCAAAACGAAGGAGGCAGAAACATGGTGAGTAGACAGAATCTGAGAATCATGAAGCGCGCACTCACCAGCACAGTGCCTCCGTCGGAGCTGCGGGGAGTGAAGTGAATCAACTTCCCTAGCCAGAGCACCTCAGGGTAGCGCGATCGGCACGGAAGCCTCCAGCAAGCAGCAAGGAGATGATGCAAATTCTCCACGGAAGCCTCCGGCGAGGTACAGAATACCGGAGGACGCTATGCCGCCGCATCTGCTGGGGCCTCGGAGGCGTGTTCGATCTGCGAGCAGCGACCCGGATCCGGCCGCCGGAAGAACGGAAACATGGGAGGGCAGGGATCCGGAGGGATTCGAGCTGGTTGGGGCTGCAACGCCGGAGGAATTGATAAGGCGGCTGCTGTGTCTCCCGTGGATCGCCGCCGAGCGAGGGGATCGCGGGAGGTGCGGTCGCCTAGAACTAGAAGGGTCCGACCCCGACGGACACAGCCGACGGCGGAGGAGCTCCAAGAGGTATCGGCCTATTGGGATATTTCTCTTCGCGGTGGCAGTATTGTAATATCTTCCAAAGCGCAGGGGCAAAATCGGAAAACTAAAAAACGTACCAGCCATCACCTCTAGCTATATTATATAGTAGAGAAGAGATATGGTTTGGTTTGGCTGTCTGCGTAGTTCATTTGTGTGCATAACGGAATTTATATCGAATAAAGGGATTTTGTGACACCTTGAGTGTTCTTCTGCTGGATTTGCAGTATAAAATGGGCAGATACCTAGAGGAAACTGCCATCGGCCCTGTCCGTTGCGTCGTTGCCGCTATGACGCTCTAAGCCTATTTCTGTATTTCACCTACATGTGCAGCATCCTGTAATGGTTTTTGCTCCTTTTTCATTAGCTACACACAGTTCTAATTCTGAAATGAAACGCAATGCTATTGAATCGAACGTTCAGACACGAGTCTCCCAATAAAACACTGGTTACCCACAGGCAACGAAAACTTGACAGAAAAGCAAGGCGGTCTGCTAATGCTAGTCACATCTTTTAAGTTTGACATTATTTGTGTTCAAAACGATGCTCACTCCGTTCATGTACACAAGGCCACTCAATCTCGTACTTTGCAAGCTGAAAAGACACAATCAGTTGTGTTTGATGTTTCTCTTATAGCCAACACATTACAATCTCCTGGAATGAATTGAATGCACCGTTTCATTTCAACAAGTTTCTGGGCACCATAGCTATCCTGGCACCGCCCAAAGTCGCCAGGTTAGAGTAAAGGTGGCAAAAATGAAGTGTTAAACCAATTACTACAGAAAAAATCTGGAACATCTACTTGTTTTTGCCACATGTGCACCAAAATTTCTGCAGCCCAACTACAAGAGAATGGGCACCAAGAAGGTACATTCATACATGTATAACACAGCACCTAACGGTCATACGGATGAAGCCGCCTACCAAATGGAGGATACTGGCCTCCTTGCCCAGGAAAGCCCATCATCTGTGGCCCTGCGCCAGGAGGAAACTGCTGGTTGCCATATAGATGAAATTGCGGCATTGGTTGCATAGGACCTTGTGGAAACTGCGGGCCTCCGTAACCTGGACCCTGCATCATTTGAAGACCTGGAGGTAGCTGCTGCCTTCCATGGCCAGGGAACGACATTGCTTGAGGTGAACCTTGAGGTAGCTGATGGTTGGGCATCTGTCGATTTCCTTGACCTGAATGCTGTGACATTTGAGCTTGATTTGAGCCTTGGGGAAAACCTGGGGCTCCATAGCCAGGGATCTGCGGAGGAGCACCAGGGAGGCCTTGTAGGATTCCCTGGTTGGCGTACTGTTGGGATCCACCAGAAGCAGTTTGTGGTGTGGCTCACTGGAAGGATGAAAAGATTGAGGGGATGGTGCTCCAGGTGTTGCCAGAATAGATGCAGTCCCTGGTGGCACTACTGCACCAGTGGCTGTTGGTGCCATAGTGCCAGCAGGCTGTGGACCAAGAATGGAAGGTTCTTGTTTAACTGGAGCACTGTTCCCTCCAGTGTAATCTCGGCCTCGCTCATTGTTCATCTGAAAGCAGATAACGCAATCAATATATGTAAACAGTTATCTGAAGCATTAGGATTTAATATATGTACTAATACAAGATGACTGCAATATGTGCATCCAAATCTTTATTCTCAAGCATGATGGTGCTTTGTTATATCAAATTCGTACAGAGTGAGGAAGTTGTGAACATTACCCTAACATTAAGATCGGTATGGCGTGAAAACGCAAGGTGAAGCTTGCAAAATCCGCCTTCATAGATGCTGTGTCCTTCTAGTGCCTCTTTTGCTTTAACTGCAGTTTGAATATCTACAAGGAAGGTAAAAAAGTTTGAGACACGTAGCGCACACAATTTTTTGTGTAGCTGCAATTTTGATTGTTTGTTTTTTACCTGGATACTGGATTAATGCATGGAAGCCAGCGTTTTTCTCAAATATAGCAATCTTTTGCACAACCCCATAAGCAGAAAAGACCTGCCAATTACAGAGAACAGATAGTCAGTGCAAAATGCATACATATGATGATTTAACAGTGTTTTTAGAAAAGACCTGCCAAATTACAGAGAACAAATAGTCGGTGAAAAATGCATACATGCTTTGATTTAACAGTGTGACACATTACCTCATGAAGAGCATCTATTGTAACAATATACTGCATATTCTCAACTGATGCAAGCAGAACATTGCTCTCTGCCTCCTGATTCTTCCCATCCTGGACCTAATTACAACCACTACATTAGCATAAGAACAAGATAGAAGCATATATGCACAGAGATTAGAAGTATTACCAGTCCAGAACCATCAATAGCAGAAGGAGCAAGAGGAAGGTATGGGTTTGTATAGTCCCTAAAAGAAAAAGCAACCGAATATAAGTGGGGATATCTTTAAAGGGCAACATGAGGGAATATTGAAAAAATAGTCAACGAGTAGAGTGATTGTATTGAGTAATTATTCCTATGTTTGTGATGAAAGAAATTGATATGTGAATGTGATTAATTCATATATCAAGCAGCAAGAGAGCAATTCTTACCTACTCCTGTGGCTCTGAAACTTGACATTTAGAACAGAGTGTGCTGAATAATTTATTCTCAAAGTGCAGGCCCCGTTAAGTTCTGGAAGCAAGTAGCTGCAGTACAACATAAATAATTATCCACCAGTCTTTAAGAAGATTAAAGGAGTACAATAAAATAGATATAATTTGATTAAGATACCTAGGAATGCATCTGCCATCAAGAGCATCTTTTGCAGACGATGCTGTCTCAGTATCAGAGAACTGTATCAATGCCTACAAGCCAGAAAAACAAACCATAAAATAAAACCTACCGGGGCAAAGAAAAGGAAATCACGCTAGAAAGATCAGCCAGCATGTGAGACTGCAAGGGATGACCAGACGACAACTGTTACTAACTGAGTACAAGCCCATCACCTGATAACCAGACGCCTTCTCAAAGGTAGCAATCTTGTGAACATACCCAAAAGCAGAAAATACCTGGGTAAACAAACTTTTGATTGTCAATAAGTACAATAGTAAAGTTAAATCAAATGATGAATTCAGATAACTGGAAAGAAAGGTGAGCTTAAATGGTAAAAGGAGCAACAGAGACCAACTAATAAATGAATGCAAAGCACCGCCAAATCTTAATTATAAAGCTTGAAAAAAAGCAGGGAAGCAGACAAGGTAAATTCCTCAATAATATACATAACCATGATACTCAAGGGGAAGATTTGCATGGAAAGTTTTATAAAGTTCTAGTAGCAGATCATTTTAAGATATGGAGGCCCTTTGAAGTTTAAACCAATAACTATATGGACAAAGGAAATTAACATACTGTATGTTAGACACAACTATAATCCACTGAAGTTTTAACTACGTTATGGCCTAGAGACAATACTTTGCATAGAATGTATGACATATGGACCAGAAAAAAGGACTTCAGCAAGCAGCAAATTTACAAAGAAAAGTGCCACACAACAAAGAAAATTACGAGTTCAGGTCACCAAGGTTCCAATTCTGAAAGGCAACTTTTAGGCATGTCTACCAAGCGGCAGTAAATTGTTCCACAAAAGGCGAAACACTCCATAGAAATCATGAAGCTCAATTTAGCAGCATGTCATACAGGTATTTCTGTCACCAAAGACTAGACAACACAAAAAACTGCTAAAACCATTCGTGCAAGTCAAACATGCCCAAAGAGTTAAATTATGGGATGTGATTTTCAAAAACATAATCCATTTAATGTTGAATGGCCTTCAGATGCTGTGCTTTTAAAAATTTACTGATTTATAGTTACACGTATCATCATTTTGGTATGAATGGGATGCAAAATACTATTTGCCAAAATTCTTTGAGGACGTGAATGAAGTGCTCATGTTCAGCAGTTTTGGCAAAAGGAAGTGGATTATTTGTTTTTTGCCCTAAAACCTATTTATGTAACTGTGAAAATAACGCCAGGAGTTATATAACAGGGAACCACAATTCTAGCATCTTCATCTTTTTTTTTACATTAACATCTCCGTCTTGTTCAGCGTTCCGGATGGCTTTCTGGAGATACTTGTAAACAATTTAATCCTTCGTTTTGTTCCGGTACACACAGTGTCCTTGGACACATAACATTCAGAAGGTATTTTATGCAATCCTGATCGAGACAACAGATAAATCGATTTTTGTGCCGCTAGCTATGGCGTAACCAACAAATATGAGGGAGTGAGGGAGAGGGAGAAGGAGAGTGAGAGGGGTGGACGTTAACGTCCTAGCTGAGGATATAGTTGGAGGGAAGGGAAGGGGGTAGGGCAGCGATGAGTAAGGGAAAGGAAACAAACACACACATGTGTTCTTGTTGCGGTAGCCAGCCATGATACTCCGTGACAACAGCCTGCTAATCCATTCATACCATGGGAAAAATGGGCTACAAGTTACTAAGACAGTCCTGGTGAATCAAATTTATTCCTGCATACAACATCAGATGAAGTAAACAACAGAAATCATGTTGCAACTCTTAACTTCCTTACCAAGTGTAAAACATCGATGCTCACAGCATCTGGCAGAACACCTTCCATCGTCACCAGCAAAACATTGCCTGCGGCATCCCCCGTATTCTTGCTGTTGACAATCTCCTGTCTATTGGAGTACTGGAGGTACACATTTTTGCCTCTTACCTGTGCTGGCTCCGCTGACGATGCATAATATGATACCATAGCAATTGCCTGATTTTGGTCAGTCTGCAGCACAAGTGAAAATTGTGTTTGTTTATCTGGCATGGAAACAAGTAACACTCACGTAACATTCTAGAGTCTATCTTTGTTTGACATAATCAGTTATCATTCATTCCCGACACAAACTCCACAAACAATTTCCATCAAAACTGCACTCACATAACAGTCTAGAGTCTATCTTTGTTTGACATAATCAGTTATCATTCATTCCCGACACAAACTCCACAAACAATTTCCATCAAAACTGCACTGGTTTAATTGCAACAACTAACAGCGTGTTTGGTTGGGGGAATTAAGACTAGGGAATGGGAAATTAAGGGGTTAGAGACTAAAAATCCCTCGTTTGTTTGGGGGACATGGGAGTTGAGCAGGGCAGAGGAAAGGGAATTTACGGTGCTAACTCCCGCATATCTATTCCCTGGGGGACCCCTGGTAATTCAAGCGGGGATAGGGAATTGACAGAAAAATATGGTTGTGCACATCCCGTAATCGCAGGCGACGGAAAACTGACATGCCGTTGTGGCCTGTTTGGCATCTGCATGTCCGGTCATGTACCGATATACGTATAAAGAACAAGTTTATTTTACTGCCAGTTAACTTTACATATGGATCATCGTTTGGCTGGTTGGCTGCTCATCTTAGTCACGCTCGCCACTTTGCACATGGAGAATCGTTCGGCCGGCTAGCTGCTGCTCTCTCATACTCGCCGGGAAGTACTCGATTGTACGAGTTGTTCCAACATTTTATCACATCGGCTGACTCACGGAGCAGAAACAAAAAACGATTTCTCGTCAAATTCCTATCGGTAATTCCCACCGCGCACCAAACGTGGGAGTGAGACTAACAATCTACTTCCCTAAACTAATCCCTTAACAAACTCACACCTCTAACTCCCATTCCCTCTCACTGAAGCTGCCAAACACGATGTAAGGGTTTTTCTTGTGCGAAGACATCTTAAATAAGATCATCTTTTGTCATTTCACTATACATATTATTTCTTGTGCAAGAATCTACAATGAACTATAATAGGGAACAACAGTAGCGACCACTAACTCCAGATTCAATTCAATTAAATTCTTCAGCTTCTAGAGGCAAAAGTGAACGGGGGCGTCAATTGCAGCTTCAGTCCCACCTTCAACAAAGCAACTAAAAGGCTAGCATACGCTGATTCCTAGATTCGATTTGGTGAGCAGAAGAACTAAAACTGACGCCAATTCCACATTCAGTTGACTAACTTCATCCTTATGGTCATCCATCGTATCGTACTTGTAATAACAGAAATACGCGCATAGAGGCATAAACCACGATGGCGATGAAACTAAGAATCTGGAACTAATACTCACGAATTCGATGAAGGCCTGGTTCCGGTTGGCGCCGACGTTGCACTTGGTGTTGACGACCTTGCCGAAGGGGCTCCCCAGCTCGGCCAGCTCCTCGTCGGTGCACTCCCACGGCAGGTTCCTCACGTGTATCACCTTCGACGGCGGCTGCGTGTACCGGAACTGCGGGTTCCCGCCGGAAGCCATCCCCACTCCCCCAAAAGCTCCTCCTCCTTCTCGATCTCGCCTCAGCACTCCCCTTAGGACGGATCACTCACAGTATAGGAACCTGGACTTCACGGCCGCGAGCGGCGGCTGCGGTTCTCGTCTACGATGGGGAGAGGCGAGAGGCCGGAGCGGAGGAAGACGGGCTGAAACGAATCTCGAATCGAAAGGCTTCCGAGTTGCCTGCCTAGGGTTTTGTGTCCAGGATGGGGGCAACTGGGTTAAGGGTGTGTTTGTTTGGGCTTTTGGCTTTTGGAGGTGCTTTTTTGGCTAGGTGTTTTTTGGCTTTTGAAAAGCCAAAAAACACCTAGGGTGTGTTTGGTTCAGCTGTGGATTCTAAAAAAGCTGCTGTGAACTGTTGGCTGTGAAAAATCAGCTGTGAGATGAGAACTGTGGCAAATCTGAAAGTCGTTTGGCTGGAACAACTGTGAAACTGTGAATTCTTATGCGAATCATCTGTAATATCCTAAGACCGTGGGAGAGTCGTCGGCCGGAATTTCTCGCTAGAGTTCCACCTAGCCCCGCCGCGGCCACCTAGGCCTCGTCTCCGGCCACCTCGCTCATGGCCGTACCTGGCCGGAGCATTGCCGGAGTTGGTCGGCACTTCGTCGGATTTGTTGGAGCTCGCCACGCCTCGCCAGTCCACAACGTCGGACCATCGTCTCCGGCCACCTTGATATCGCCGAACCCTCGCCGGAGTTGGTCGGACCTCGACGAAACCTCGCCGGAGATAGGAAAAGACACGCCAGACCTTGCAGGATCCATGTTGGAATGCCTCCGGCCACATTGATATCGCCGGCCCCTCGCCGGAGTTAGCTGGACCACGCCGGAGATGACCAAAATCTCGCTGGAAATCGTCAAAACTATCGCGGGACCTTTTGCTTGTTTAATGATGCATTTTGCAAAATGTAAATTTGCACCCAGTATTTGAATGACAAGATCTCAGTTCAGTTTATTCCAAACATTAATATATCTCCGATCACTTTCAAACATTGAGACAAGGGAATCAAAATCAATTGTATCATGTATACAATTTCACAAGGCCACGTTGCCACATCTTCCCATGATCACATCGATATATGTATATATGATCAAATATTAAAAAAAAATCAGCGATCTGCACCTTGGGAGTTTGTGTATGTGTGCTAGCGAACCATCTGCTCTCCGCCTCTCCTTGCACGCGAACACCTGACGGCTCGTCGGCTGCAATCAGAGAGCATCTACGCCATGCCAGCGACCACTCTAATCCGCGTGCTATGCCGCCACGACCTCAGTCCGAGTCTTCTTCCAGGCGGTGGCCGGGTAGAGTAGTTCGTGTTCTCAGTTCTCACTACGAGGAGCGGATCTTGAGGACGGATGGCTTCCCGAGATCTAGTCTAGTGCTGGAACCAAAACCATGGTTAGCAACGCCTCCATCTCACTACAAGGAGAGGATCTTTAGGCGGCAGCGGGAAGGCCTGTGCGGCCGTGGCACACGTATTGGTGGCGCGATTCCTGGCCAAAGACGCCGGAGTCGTGTAGGCCTGCAAGGACGACGAGGGGAGGGTCGCTAATTCAGGATGCGGTCTCATGGAGGTTGTGCCTGCGACTGTAAGACGGCGGAAGAGGCGGAGCACCGGTGGAAGACGGCCGGCCGTTGGCGGTTCGGCAGCAAGAGCGTGGCGGTGGGGATCCTAGCGCCGTGTGCGGTCTTCTTCTTCTGTCTCCGGTCAATGTGTGTGTGGAGGGGAAATTGCTTCCTCGCTCCCGTTGAGGGAGAAAAGAGCCGAACCGGTACGACTTACCAGTGCAGTGGGTAATTTTCCACCGAAAAATGATTCCCACCGCGATGGAAGCAGGGGTCAACCTGCTGCGAAAATTACATTAGCGGAAGTAGCTGCGTTTGGATAATCAGCTGCGAAAATTAACCTCTTTGGTTCAACTTCTACTTTTCCGCAGCGGAAGTTGGTTCCAAAAGCTAAACCAAACGGACCCCTAAGCCAAAGCCAAAAGCCCAAAAAACACCCCCTAAGGCAACTACAATGGGCCAACGCAAACGGACAGACGCGAATTATTTGCAACTAGTTGGGGTTGAAACCCATTTGCGGATACCCCATTTCGAAGTTTTCAAAAATTGCGAAATAAATCATGCACGTAGATTATGTTGAATCTTCTATGCCTAGAAAATTTCATCCAAAAATATGATCATATGTGGCCTATGCAAAACACACAAATGAAATTTTGAATAGTGTCACTACTATTCAAACTTTCATTTGTCATTTTTGCACAGGTCGCAGGTGATCATATTTTTAGATGAATTTTTTTGGGTACACAAGATTCAACATAATCTATGTGCATGATTTATTTCGCGATTTTTGAAAACTTCGAAGTGGGGTATCTATCCGAGAATGAGTTGCGGGTGCAACTAGTTGCAAATTAGAGTTTCCCAAAACAGACACGAATGTTGTTCGCCTTTTGTGCTTTTGGATCAGCAAACGGAAAGGCGTCTGACCCATATCCGCCCCTTTCCAGATCACTGAACCCAACGTGACGACCCATTTGGACCGTCAGCCAGAATTTTGATCATTTTCTTATCACTTTTGTCTCGGCCGTTCCATACAACATATAAATTTAAGCAAATAATACAAATAGTTTATTATAATCCGATTATACAAACTGTTTCACAAATAGTTTTACAAACCAAATAAACAATAAAATTGTACCAAATGGAACTATTGTTCCCGTGGTGCTGTCACACATGCTCTTGGAGTTGAATGTGAGTCTTTTTTCACGCATACCACGGTGAAAGTTGAGTAACTACGCAAAAGATGAGACTCCAGCTTGGGTTCAACCAACTCACCCTGAAATTGCCATGCTTCGTCAAAGAGACTATCATCGCGCTCATACTCAACGATCATATTGTGCGTGATCACACAAGCTGTCATCACCTCCAACATGGTCTCCTTCCTCCATGTTCTAGCAGGGTGTCGAACAATGGCCCATCGTGCTTATAGCGCACCGAAAGCATGCTCCACATCCTTCCTAGCACTCTCTTGTTTTTTGGTAAACCTTTTCTTCTTCTCATTAGATGGATTGGGGATTGTCTACACAAACATATACCATGTAGAATAGATACCATCAGCTAGATAGTATGCCTTGTTATATGTGTGGCCATTGATCTGATAGGTCACTTCGGGGGGCATTGCCATGAGAGATCCTGTATAACACCGGAGAGCGCTAAAGCTTATTGGTGTTATTGTGAGAACCTGTCATGCTAAAGAAAAATGTCAAATCCATAGATCATGTGATGCCACGGCTGCAAGTATGACCGTGCACTCTCCAACATGTCCCTTGTACTGCCCCAACCATGAAAATGGACAGTTCTTCCACTCCCAGTACATACAATCTATGCTGCCAATCATCCCAGGAAAGCCTCTAAACTCGTTGATGGACAATAGCCGGGCCGTGTCCTCAACAGTGGTTTCCTCAAATACTCCGGGCCAAAGACCCGAACCACAGCTTTGCAAAACTTGTATATTGCCTCAAGGCATGTGGACTCGCTCATCCGCACGTAATCATCCACAATATCACCGGCAACTCCATAGGCAAGCATCTGAATAGTTGTGGTGCATTTTTGGTAAGAAGAGAAGCCGAGAATACCAACAACATCTCTCTTGCATATGAAGTAATAATCAAAGTGCATCACTCCCAAACGGATGCGGTTGAACAACGATCTCTTCATCCGGAAGCGGCGCCGGAAAATCTTGGTAGGGTAGGTTGGTTTAACACGACTAAAGTAGTCACCATATAGCTGGACGTCGCCACCTGATCTGTTGCAGTCCAAGGCAGGAGAACGGCCCGATAAGGACCCTTTGAACAATGGCCGCTGACTCGCTAGGTGCTCATTGACGATAAGAGTGGCAACAAGGACATCATTCTCATCATCGGACGAATCGTCGGACGATGATTCGTACCTGATGTAGTTGTTGTAAAAGTATTCATCGAAGTTGTCCATGGCGGATTTGTACCTCAGTGTGGCCGGGGCAAACGACCGAACATCTTGCGGGTGGCGTCGGGTCACGGGCTGCGAGATACATCGGCCGCGGTGGGGAGGAAGCAGCTCCGGTGGCGAAGAGGAATAGGCGGCAACCACCGGGGTGGCCTAGAAGAGCCAATCAGGGTGGCGACGATGGGGTGGCGGCATGAGGGGCGAGGAGGGCGGAGAGGATTGGGGTGGGGAGTGGTCTGTTGGGCGGGCCAGGGGCGGGCAAAGGGAGGACAGAAGAGCTGTCCGTGCGCGTCCGGGCCCAACACAAACATGACCCAAATTTGGGCCGAGAATGAGTCGGCAGATAGAAAAACAGACAGCGATCCGTTTGCGTCGCCATGTTGGGCCTTGATTTTTTACCGCGAGGATAGAAACAGACGCGCGCGGGGTGGCCCACTGGCCCTGGCCCCCTTGGAGTTTTTTTTTTTGAATTTTCCATACTTGTATTCATACTAAAAAGGGAGCCTTACACATCCAGATACAAGCAAACATAGAAACAGAGAGGAAACCAAGAACAGCGCAGGCACCATCCATCTTCAACCTCCAGGTCGCCCGGCACGCCGGCCCTCCACCGTCGCAGACGCCGAAGGAGCCAGCCACCAGGAGCACCCGCCGCGGAGCAGAAGAGCTTCTAGCCCGAAGGCTTTGACGAGCCGCAGTATCCACCAACTCCGTGGAGCTGGATCTGATGCCGAAGAAGCAGCATCGGCCGGGGGGCCTCCCCGAGCTCGAACAACCCCAGATCTGGGGCCAGCGCCTCAGATCCTCCACCTTCACGCCGCACTCCCGCACAGCCGGTGTCTTGACACCCCTCCGTCGGCCTCCTGTACACTCGCCACGAGCCTGCCGTCGCCGCCGGAGAAAGCAACGGCAGGGAGGTGGCGCTCCCGCAGCTCGACAACGCCATCGAAGACGACGCCGGGAAGGGGCAGCTGCAGAGCACCAAAAAGACGACGCCGGCGCCCCTACCACACCAGCGCCGCCCCAAGGCTCTCTACCTACTCGCCGGAGCGCAGATCCGAGGATTCCCCACCCTCCCGCCGCCGCAGCGGCCGGCGGAGGGTGAGGAATCCCACGGATACGCCGGCGACCGCCGGGAAGAACCGAGTCGCCTCCAATCCGCCTCTGGGTACTGTAGAGAAGGGAGAGGTTCCAGAAATGGGGTCGAGTGTAATGCTCTGTGTGTTCTTGCTCGTGGGGAAGAAGCGCAGTGCCCCCTTGGAGTTGCCCTAAAGGCAATCCTCCTACGGTGGGTTGGTGGGCTTGGGCCAAATTGCTGCAATCTCGAGGCAAGTATCCGACGGCGCAAAACACATCGCGAGACAAACCCACCTGGCCTGGCCTCGTCGCTGCATCGCTTCGTCAGTTCGTTGTCCTGCCCCCAGCCACCGCCGGAGAAATGCCGCCGCGGAGGCGGGATCGCCGGAGCCGTCGGGACCCCTCGCCGTCACCCACCCACCCGAGCGGGCCGCGCGCTTCCCCCTCTACCCCCCGCCTACGTCTCGCCTTCATCGCGCTTCCCCTGCTTCTCCTCAGCCTCGCCGCGCTTCACTTCACCGGCCGCCTTTATCGATCCCCTCCCCGGCCCCAGGCGCCGGGGACGACACCAGCATCAGTCTATGAGCGCGGCCTCGTTAAGCGCGAAGTCTCCGCCCGCGAGATCCTCGCCGTAAGGGCCTCCTCCTCTCGCTCCGTCTCCAGTCGTTCCAGCTGCGTGGCCTCGCTTGCTTGAATTCATCGCCACTGACGGGATGTTTTTTTTTTCCTGCCGGACCGTTCAGGAGCACGATAGGGTTTCGGAGAACCGGTCGCGCCGCCACTTCCCCAACCCCGTCCTCGCCTACGTGACCCCCTGGTGCGCCATTTTTGCCTGAGTGCTACCCTCTACCATTTCGCCCACACGCAATATGATGATTTCAGTTCGGCACTTGTTTTAATGTTGGGGCGTGACTGAGTAGCTCGTTATACCTGCATAGTATGTAGCCAATGCTCATACGCATAGCGGAGCTTTACGAAATCTCTGAGGTTGCCAAGTAACAATAGGACATTGCAAGTTCGATAAATCATACTACACTAAAGGACATTGCAAGCTATTCAAATGCTGAATCATACTACTACATCGATTTAGAAATGGTGGAATTCAAAGCAATTCAGACTTGATCTTGTCCACATTTGGTAACAAAATACATCTTTGAGAGTGATATGTATTGAATTATTGATAGACTAAACAAAAATGAACTATGCCGAATGCAACTTGTCCGTGTAGTTAGCCATCGCAGAACCATGGAGAAAAAACATTACACATTGGGTATGCGATTCTTTAAGCTCTTAAATTCCATAAGAATATCATCATAGCTGTAATGATTCCACTATCTATGTTTACTGCCAATCAAGATTAGTCGAGGAGAACAGATCTAGGTGGGAGACTAGGAGACCAGATTGCAGAGGGCCATGGTCCAACTTGGCCCTCACGAAGCTCCAACCTTTGTTAACAGAGTGAAATTTGTTGACTACAACGGTAGAACCATGGCTTCAGAGTTCAGATATTCTAGACAGTTCAAACTGGTCCACGTGGATGGTGGGAGTTTTGATCCAATAAGGTGTTAGCACGTGTGGATATATACCTTCTGCTATCATATTTGTTTACTAACTAGTCCAAGGCCCACACCATGCTGGGAGTTACAGTAAAAAAATCATTCAATCTTATAGAAGTTCCTAAGTGAATGTAGGTTTTTCAAAGAAATAGCAAACTTGCTTCCAGATCTGCAGCAACCTATGTTCACAGAAACAGCAAACTTGCTTCCACATCTGCACCAACCTAGTTAGTATGTAGTTACTTTCTTGGGAAATAATCAAGGTTTGCTATCTGATCTTAAAAGGGAAAAAAGAGCTGAGGCTACATGTCTAATCTAATATGTGAAATGTAAGGTATTGAAGCGTATTCTAAGGACTATATAGACCTAAATCTACATATAGAAAAGAAACAACTAGTCTTGATAATATGTGTTTATACATTACCTTTTCATAGTGGTAAATCTCTTTTTTTCTATTTTTTTTACATACATTTGTTGTGCAATGAACTTCCCTGCAGGAATTCTAAAGGTTATGACATGGCAAAATTGTTCAGCACGAAGCTTACTCACGTATCACCAGTGTGGTATGACTTAAAGAGGTATGTGGTTTCCATCCCAGGATGCAATTTTCAAGTATCCTGTTTCATCATTTTGTTTTTCTAACGTGTTCTTTGTCCAGTGATGGGAATAAGCTAGTTCTGGAAGGGCAGCACAATTATGATGCCGGATGGGTCTCCGAACTTCAAAGTAACGCATCTTTGGTAATCTGTCTTGCTTCCTATGGAGTTCCCCATGTATTATGTTGGCCAGTGATTCGTTCCCTCCAGATGTGAATAGTGTGCATAAGTATGACGATAAACTATCAGTATTTTTTGTTGTCTACTAATTATGATTTTTTTATATTTCCTTATGCTGGTTCTTAGGTAGTGCCAAGAGTTGTCTTAGAAGCATTCCCTGGTGTTGTACTTATGAAAAAGAAGCCAAGGGACAAAACGATTGACCTAATAGTGAATGAATGCAGGTAAAATATACCTCTATTTGTTGCATCTCCAGATGTAGGTATTCTTTTGATTGTCAGTTTGACATCTGGCTGTCAGTTAATAGGGATAAGGGATATGATGGTGTTGTGCTGGAATCCTGGTCAAGATGGGCTGCTTATGGTGTGCTAGATGATCCAGAGCTACGCCAGCTGGTAATTCATCTACCAGCATACCTTAGTATCTCTATTGTTCTAATGAAGATTTTTGCATGCCCATGTGCATTATTATGCAATCGATGTTAGTTCATGGATTCGTATGTGACTTGCATTCTTGTATCATTATTGAATTAGTTTACGAAGTAAAGTAATTGAACAAACTAATCTTGCATTCTTGTATCATTATTGAATTAGTTTGCGCATTGGACAATTGGGATCCTCTTGTTTTTGTCTCACAATCCGTCACTGCTCATCCCTTAGTTCCAATGTTAGATGGTAGACTGGCATGCTAGTAAATTAGGGAGTACCAACTTTGTTGTGACCCTTTTATTAGTTGTCTCGTCTGCTTGACGCGGTTGCCATGGATCAAGCTTTAGACCACTGGTCGAGCTGGCTCACTATACCTGTCCTCCTTCGAGCATCACGAGACGCTCTCATCTACTTCTTCCCGATAGGAGAGAATCTCTACATCCATTTTGCAATTTTGGCAGCAGGAAGGATATTTCTTTTTTTTTTCTATTTTATCGACAAAAAAAAAACATGAACAAGGATATTTTGGCCCTACACAGTCGGCGCCTGATGTAACCCTTTTGAAGCAGTAGGTTAGTTGTACAGATCCTTTTTCTTTGGTTCTGCTTCTCTTTTGTTTTTTTACCTTCTGTATTTCGCTTCTTTTGTGTGTGTGTTGGGGGGGGGGGGGGGGGATGCATACTTAGGTGCGTATTCGAGAAAAAAGAGAGACGATATTTTGGCCCGATAAAAATCCTTAACCCCAATGCCACCACATAACATGCCAATAGATGTGAGAACTCATAACCCTACTCCTGAACGTATCCCACCTGATATCTCTATCCCAGATTCATTGTGGACCCTAATACCATCTAAAGAGATTGTAATAAGTCCTCTGAACTGTTTATTTTTCTACTTAGAACTTGAAGGTTGCTAGTCATGTAATAAGTCCCCATCGTCCATCTTTGGCAACCAAGGCAGCACTTTGCGTTGATGGCACCCATTCTGAGGAATTACAAGGCAAATCGACTTAAGGGACATTAACACTCTTGGTATATGGTCCATTTGGCACAAGCATTGTACCGAGGGGAATACTATAGCTGACATAATCAGAGCACGCCTTCGATTACTGTACAACCAATAGTACAATTGCAGCAAAAAAACAAAAATGGCACAAAGGGGTGTGGTTCTGGCCTGGTTGGTGTAGCTGCTTACTGGCATCATTCTTATATTGTCTCTACAACAACTATCTCTGTCCTTATTTACTTGTCGTTCTGGATATCGGTAGTCTCCAGAACAAAATTTTCTTTTGTGAGCATAAGCAAAAGAGTTGTGCATCATTGCATTAGTAGTAAAGAAGTTTGACAAAGTTGTCGTTCCTTGATGTAAATATTCTATATCCTCTTTTTAATATATTGAACAGCAGGAGCCTCCTGCTGTAATTCCTCAAAAAAAAGTTGCCATTCCTGTTACGAACTTAGTACAAGATCGAGCGGTACATGGCTAATTAGCCAACGCCTGTAGGCAGGACGACCCGACAGGCCCGCGCCAGCCCATGCATGTGCCTCCTCTTCGATGATTCTAACAAGCTGCTGCACGTTGAAGACACTGCGATTCCGCTGCTTCCAGATTGACCAGGCCCTGAGCACGACTATGGGATCCCCTCCATTTCGTCGAACCGTGTTAATCCTAGAGGACCACTAATCCTCCAGATGTGGTTTGTCATTGAGATCTTGCCTGTTGAGCAGATCCAGTAGAGGGCGTCTGAAGGAGCAAACAGCAAGAATATGCTACATTGACTCTTGTTCCTGATCGCATAACAACTGAGCAAGCACTTGGATGCATGCGGCAGGCCAAGCTAAGCCAAGCCAGCTGTCCATGATTCATCATCAACCAAGCGTAGCCAACCAGAGGAAGAATTTAACCTTTGTTGCCTTCCTGATTGCTGAGGCAACTGAACTTTAGAACAACACTTTTTTTTTCTTTTATATGTGTCGTGGTATTTCGCACGGCAGTGCCATCGGGGGATGACTTTGTGCGTGGAGCCTCAGGTGGCGAATGACGGCGCTCGCTCGGGATCGGATACGAGCACGGTGACAACGAGATGTACCCAGGTTCGGGGCCCTCGTGTGGAGGTAACACCCCTACTCTGCCTAGTGATGTATCTGATGATCACATAGGGCTACAATGTGCTCCTTGAGCTGTATGCGGTGTTCTCTTCCTCGCAGATGAGGGCTATGGTGGTAAGTGTGAAGTGAACCGAACGGAAGGAACCCCTTCCATGGGGCGCCCGGCTCCCCTTATATAACGTCGAGGAGCCGGTTACAGAGGAGTGACCGGGTAGCGGGTAGGGCCCGGCTAACGGTCAGCCACAGTGTCGAGTACTGTGGATGGCGTCAGCCACGTCGGTCAGCGGGATGGCGGCTGCTTTATGTCTTGTCGTCATGGGCCTCCGGGGGCACTGTACACTGTAGACTGTAGACTGTACACTGCGTGCGATGTCATCTGGTTGACTTCGGGGACTGGGCAGGACACCGAGCCCATGCCGCCTTGTCTTCTTGTCTCTGTCCTCCCTGGAGGATCCAATGCACCGATCAGCGAGAGAGGCCGGTAGCCGACTCCGGGTAACCGGCTTGACCGCTTGAGGGAGCAGTCGGAGACTTCCGGGTACTTGTTGGCACCCGGGGATTATTCCCCTAACAATATGTTAGTACAAGACAAGCAAGATTAATGTATGAATATAACTTTCCACGGTAATCTTTTATTTTGTGTTATTGTTTCACAAGTCTACATCATTCTTTATATATTAGTAGTCAAAGTTTGACTCCACATATTCTAAAACATCTATTTGAGAAGGGAGGGAGTAGCACTCTTGGGGGATTTTTTTAATGCATCTAATATTTTTGCTGCATACCGCAGGCACTTCAATTTGTTAAGCAGCTGGGGGAGGCTTTGCATTCGATCAGTTCCAAATTAAGTGCCAGGAACCATTTGGAACTAATTTATGTTATCCCAGCTCCACGAACGGAAGGGCTGAACAGTCAAGACTTTGGACCAGAAGATCTCCTGCAGTTGGCTGGCTCAGTAGATGGTTTTTCTCTTATGACATATGACTTCTCCGGACCACAAAACCCTGGCCCCAGTGCACCTCTGAAGTGGATACATATTCTTTAACAACACTTCTCCCAGCAAAGGGTTATACTTCTCGTAGCCATTCTCACATGATATTCCTTGGGATTAATTTTTATGGAAACGACTTTCTACTTTCCAAAGGTACATTCACTCATTTTCATACCCTCGCTATTGAAATTAACATAGAACCTTTTTATGTAGCTGTATGAACGCAGGAGCTCACCCATGTTTCCTGTGCGCCCTATTTGTTTGAAATGTGACTGGATTGACCCATATTATGACACTATACTTAAAAACTCGATATGGACATGGCGTACCATTGATAGCAGTTGGAACATTTTTTGATGGCGCAATATATTATGATGCATGCTTCAAGAAGATAATTTCTTATTCATGTATGTACACAGGTTGTACTGGTAGTTCTATTACTGGAAGAGATTTCATTCATTTACTTGAGAAGTACAAGCCATCTTTGCAGTGGGATGACAAAAGTTCAGAGCATTTTTTTATATATTCGGATGAAGGCGTGAGGCATGCTGTATTTTATCCGACACTGATGTCTCTTTCTGCACGTTTGGATGAAGCACAAGACTGGGGGACAGGGCTTTCAGTCTGGGAAATTGGACAAGGTTTGGACTACTTTTTCGATGTTCTCTAGGAATATTTCATTTTTGACTGTTAGCTTCCGAGCAGTGTCTATTAATGACTTAAACAATTACGGTTATGATGTTTCTGAGATAACTGTATGTCTATTTGTTGTATGCATTGTGGGCAATGTTCTATGAGCATTTGAATCATTATCTGATAGCGGATCACATCTTTCATGGAAAATCTGCAATATACCAGGCTTTCCTTGTGTCATCATAAAAGTGCAGTTACTGACTACAGTTAGAGTAGTCAACTGCATTCAGAATTTGCACAGTGCTATACATCTTCCTACCACATGATGCACATCTCCTATTTGTTTCGTACATCTTTACTTTTCGGGGATGTGCATTTTTATGTGAGATACATTTGGATTTGGTTCCCAGGCTAAATATATGGTTATGTAATCCTGCAGTTTCTACTCCTTTGGTCAATTTGCGACTTGATAGTCACTTCTGCAGTTTAACATGTGATTCAATTCTATACGTTCAAAAAGAGCAACAAGTTTTCCTGGAATACACTTTGTTTGCACATGTTCCTCCATTTACTTGATGCTTTTATATGTACATCGATGCTTGGTACAGAACAAGTTGCTTTTAGCATGGCTCAGAAAATAGGAACAGTATGATCAACATAAGTTTTTGACTAACAAGAAAATGCAGCGTACACATCAATCTAGTTTTATTGCTCACATCCTTATTTTCATTTCATTGTTCCTGGTGCTTTTTTGCCCAAAACATCTCTACTTCTTCTGCTGTTCTTCCGGGGATTCTTCCAGCTATAAGTTCCCACCTACATAAGCCCGTCATATGAGCAGCACAGTTAGGGAACTGCAGATGATGTTACTTGCTTGGAACTAATAGATCTGTGGATTTCACGAGTCTGTCAAATGGTATTCTTCATTTTCACTCAAACACAATCCACATTTATGTATAGCAGTATAAGGGTCAGAAGGAAACCTGTTCCCAACAAGCCTGTGCATTCTGAAAACGAGATCTTCCTCTGCGTCTGTGAAATCAACAAAGTTATGCGCAGTGCTATTAACTCCTGCACACATTATATAATAAAAATTGGTCATACAATTCATATAGGGTTATTTTATAAATAACATTTTTGTGGTCACTACTGGAATTTGAAAATGTTGCTCGGAGGGAGTTTATTAGTATGCTGGAAGGGAGAAGGGACCAAAACTGTACTCTGGTATCCCGATTAGGTGTCTACAAGGCTAGCTCTCTTGTGTAGTAAAGTAACAAATTATCCTGTTTACCTCTACAGTTTCTTGTAATTTCTGCTACAAGTGCATTGCTTCTTTGCTGATCTACTCTGGAACTGGTACAACCTTCTCGATTTTATCTTTATTCTCTCAAATATTTAGGTTAAAGGTCACTAAACATCATACTAAAAAATAATACACTGTTTATTCGTTCTTTAGTTGTCCTTTTGAATGACTGTAATTAAAGGTTACTGCCTCCGGTTCACTATATCTGTCTAGTATGCAGGCACAAAAGTCAAGCAATGTTCGATTGAAATCGGACCATATTTGTTCACGTTCGATAGAGTAGTGGAGTAGTATTCTATCTAACAGTGGCAAACATGGTCCAATTCCATCAAATACAACTTCAGTTGTATGCTCCAGACTGATCTAGTGAAACAGAGGGAGTATAATTAAGGGAAGAGAGAGTGAAGAAGATTAAAAGGAAACAAACAAAGAGAGGAGGATGGTGCTGAACCTTTTGTTTCATGGACACCCATGGTCTTGGAGTTCTTCGCCAAGCTTCCACTGCTCATGTACTTTCGAGAAGACAATGTTCCTCAAATGCTAAGGATGGAGTGTGAGGTATCTCAGAGGATGGTTAGACTTTGAGGTGGTGCATACCCTTGGCCTTATTTTCTCCCAGGCTCTGCTCAGGATAAAACATGAGCAAGTCTCTGGATTTTAAAGAGACGGAGTTGGTAGTCAGTATAGACTAGGTCATAGGCTGTTGGCTTTTCCCCTTCCCAAAACATCTCCCAGAGAAGATCGTACCATTATTGCAGAAAGGTACATGGTTGATTGAAACTGAGAGTCAATTTACCCAATTGAGCGTCTTCACTTTCTGTGCAGCGACATGTAGCTCAAGCGCTAAGGCAAAGAGGAGACCTTATATTTTCCATTTGCTATCCGTTTCTGTTTATTAGATTTATATCACATGTTTTAGTTTTCTCTTATTGTCTCTATGCTGTCTACTATAACCAGTTTATTATCCAAATTTCTCTGGTGCCTCTGTTCTTTGTCTAATCCATAGTACTAATATCTAAGAAAAAATGTTTTGAAATAACTACAACGGTGCAAAAAAAATGTTTTTGTAAATATATTACATCAGTCTTACATCAGTTAATTATTTACTAGTACTTGCGAGTATGTCTCATTCCAAAATGTTGTGGTTGTGGGTAGCCAGGTAGGTAAATGGAAATGTCAATATACTGTGTAGCTCCTTGGGGTACAGTGCATCCAGTTCCACTGATTCCATTTCTGGGTGACTTCTCCAATGTTTGTTAGGTACACAAACCATGCTGATCTGGTACTGCCTCATGCACTGTGTTATATTGAACCTGAGATTTTGGCTATGCTTTTTTTACCAGTGTTTTGCTAGGTAATCTAACTCGAAGCACATGTTCTTAGAACAGATATTCGTTGAACTTTCTTCAAGCACTGTGTGCACCTAGTATTGAATTTGAATCCATTGCAATCAAGCACTGTGTGGTCGCCAGCAAGCGCACTCGACTATCCGTTCATTTTTCATTCTAAGACTGGTTGGTGAACAGTCGTTCCATCTTGCATGCTGCTGAACTGTAGTTGTCCAGGACGGCCCGGCCCGCGTGGCAGGCACGTGATTCGGTCGGAACTTCACGTGAACCAGCGGGGACCTGAGGTTCAGTATTTCGTTCGGTGTTATTAGGCCGGACCCGTCCCATTGGGAGTCGTTTGGTAGCGCAACGCGCGCATCGCCACGTCGGATTCGGATGAGTGGGTCATCACTGTCATTCGCACGACGTCTGTTCAGCTTAAATTAATGCGGCCACCAGCCAGTCAGGTTCATTCATGGCGGCGTCTTGGTTTCCTATCCGGACGCACACAGCGAGCTCGCGCCTTCCTCACACGGCGACGTTAAAGCGCCGTCGGGGGCTTTTGGCCAGAGTTAATGGGCGCCACCCAACTCTGCTCCCCCGACCACTACAAAGCACGAACTTTCCGCCGAGCATATACACGCCTCTTCCCCACACTTTACCGCCTCTCGCCGCCGCATACAGAGTGGCCCAGCATGCATGTCGTCATTGAAGCGTCCTTTGTGCCGCCAGCTGCAACGTTGGCATGAGGAGGACTGGTCCGTCCCAAATGTAGACTAGGGCATCGCTGCGTGCTAGTTCATGTTTTTATTTTATGTTATGTTTGTAAAATTTATAAATTATCTTAAAGCGAATGAAATTCGACCGTATTTGAATTTTTCTATTTAAAAAACCTATTGGAGACGCTACTGGCAAGAGGCGTCCCCATACGTCACAACATGCGCCAGCGCTTCTAATAGCCCTCGTCGCGTTGTTGCTGGACGGTTGGTCGAGTAGAGATACGGCACAAAAAAAAGGGTCGAGTAGAGATGCTCTAAAGCTTGCCATGCAACACCGAGCTAGAGGAGCGGAAAACCACTCCAATGGTTAGCTCTCCTAGTAGGGCCGACAAGTGAAAAAAAAGTACCCCGTGAATTCATTTTAAATCTAGATGCACCCGTTACGAAAATACATTTTAAATCCATTAAGAAACTGTAAAAAAAACTCAAACAAAAATTTCGGATGTTCATCCAAACTTTATATCGCCGCACAAAAAGTTTCACGAAAAAATGACAATTTTTTGTGGGCTGCGTAAAAAGACAAAAAAATGTCTCGTGTATAGTCATTTTGGAACACAACAATTTGTCTTTTTACATAAGCTACAAAACATGTCTTTTTTTTAAACTTTATGTACGGACATAAAATGTCTGGATATATACCCGAAATTTTTGTTTAAATTTTTTTTGACATTTCAAATTACGATTTTTGTGCAGTGGGTGCATCTACACCTATGAGTCAAAACCGATTTCCCGTGAATTCAGCTTTTTTATGTCCACAATCCTACACGGGTTAAGATTTCTTTTACTAGATTCACTCTTTTCGATGTTGAGGCCCAAACTCTAGTTGCCCAAAGATTACGTGGGCTGTGGGCATCCGTTGTTCGCATGCAACAAGTTGTTGTTCGTAATCTAAAATACTTAGATGACAAGTATACTTTCTGTCAATATGTGAGTAAATGATTTCATAAAAATATTGAAAAATATACCACGAAACTTAATGCTACCACTCCAACCAGCCTAAATACTTTTTATTTTACAAACGTGCAAATAAGTTAGAATGCGCACGCTTTTGAAACGTCATTTAATTTGAAGAATGTGCTAATAAGATACCGGGTATCACCCCTTCGGACAAAATTTAAGCAAAGCCAACATTCCTAATCATCAACCTAAAGACAACAGAGTTTGGAAATTTGTATGTATCCCTTAGACGTGTGGTCCTATACGCATCCATGTTATTTCGTAATTTATAAATCTTTGTGATGGTACCTAACAATCTAGTAATAGCGACTGGCTCCTTCAGTTGTACGCATGAAAGACGTGATGTAGAAAAAGAAATCAAATCAATTATTACAAGATAATTTCCAACACCAACATTAGCATGAACTTGTGGATGGCGTCAACCACATAATCCCACTTTTTTTTGGCGAATAACATACTCCCACATTCCAATAGCTTATGTGGAACGCTGCATAGCTTCCAATCAGTATCGTGGAACACGATATGCAATCCTAGGAATGATAGGATGTTTTAATGGACTAATGCTTGCATATATTTTTTTCATATTATACACATAAAAATTGATTAATTACATTTACTATCCGTAGGAAACATCATCCAATGATATATTACACCATAAAAACTATTCCCTCTATCCCATAATATAAGACGTTTTGGCAAGCTAAAATACTTGCCAAAACATTTATATTGTGGGAGGGAGTATAACGGCATATTGTGATTTGGTTTGCTAGCAGGGGAACAAAGTTAAACATTTTAGTGGGCAGGTTACCTGTTTAAACGTTAAAATGGTTGCATACGATAATCAGCGATTTTTTTTCCATCACAAGACCATAGCAACAGTTACATCATCAACCAGATCAGGATGAGAAACAGTTACATCATGCATGCATGCTTGAGGAGTCTAATTCTGTCAGGATAAAGCCAACCACCCCATAAGGCAACAAAAAGAAACCATACAGAATCATGATAAGATAGTACAATTGTTCCTATCTTCATGATGTGGAGCTAGGGACATCTTCTACGGCTTAATCATGTGACCCATTGCAGTCAAGCACAGCCTGCTCATGCCAAACTCCGTTTAAGTTAGCCTGCCATAGCTTAACCATGCCGTCACATCCGGTTGATGCCAGTGTCATACCCCCCATGTCCCATTCCAGTTGCCATACCTAATAGGATGTGAGCAATAGGATGTAAAATACAAGTGTACTGGAGAAAAGAAGCTCAACATGGTGAGATCTACTCCAACTAATGAGACAGGGTGGAAAACTATAAGTGAAACAAGACACTGCTAGTCCCTGATGCGTGCCAAGGTCATACTATGGCCTTATTCCTCTATTGCCAGATTGCAAGTATTTGATTTGAAGGATTATAAATACTATGTTCTCCAGAAAGCACACGATAAGACAATAAACAACAATTTCAGGCAAGGTTGTTTCTCATTCATACCCAGGGGCGGCACTAGCATGTAAGCATGTGTGTCCAATGAAACTAACAAATAATCTCTCAAATCTGCAATGATACCACTAGACCTAGATGAGTGACTCAAATGATACTTTATTCTGGATTCATACCTCTCCATTGTGACCGGGTAGTAGAGCAACATTTTCTGTCGACAGTCTGCCATCAGATTCAGGGTTGAAGCCTACATGCCAGACTGCAATTCCTTTGGAGGTTGCAACTGCTATGATCTCATATGGTCTGAAATACAGCACACGATAATCATTAGAAGGGCATAGCGATGTGACCAAACAACAAACTGCCGGGAAAAATAAAAACTACTAAAAAATGCATCTGAATAAGAGCATAGCAATAAAATGATATACCCAATTGCCATGCTCTTTCCAAACCCATCACACAACCACACAACTATCATTACTTCATTAGCCTCAGGCCAAAGTGCAGCTTGATCAATGACACGAAGACATGCAAGTCCAAGTCATATGCTTGAAGCTTGTGGCCCATCAAGGAATGGTGGACATGTTAGTGAAGAAGTTATCGAGAGAAATCTTCCCATATTGGTTTATGCGAGAGTAAACTGAAAGACTTCATCATGCAAAGAAGATTGAAGAAAGATTCTGATTTGGAGCAAGAATGATAGCTTTCATCAAGCTCAAGTGGAGTGCTCGGCAAAGGTATGCCTAGCTAGATGTTCTTAGATTTACCGGTCCCAAGGTGTGGGAGGAAAACCGAACTATAGGAAGATAGCTGTTCTATCAAGAGGGGTTGTCTAATAAGCAGTTTGAACAATTCACATGTTGAGTGCCCAAATCTTTGCATAAGTTGCATCCTCCTCTTTACTGATCTTGGGTTGAGTTCATTGTGATTCAACCATTCCTTTGTTGGTTTTCGATCACTCAGAGAAGAATTCTCTCAGTTTAGATCAACCATTTGCCTTGTGCCAGTTTTTTGGTATGCTGAGACCTGCAAGCTCAGAGTCACCAAGATTAAACTCAGAACCTCCTTATTTGAAGTCGCAACCTCTGAGTCTGGGTTCTTAACTCTCCGAGTTTTAATCCCAGAACCTCCGAGTTCGAAGTCAAAACCTCCAAGATTACCTCCTCTAATGGAGTTGTAATTGAGTTTAAGCTGAGACGTCTAAATCTCAGAAGCACCGAGATTGTAAGTTGAAATCTTCAGTTTCTCTTCTGTCTGCGCTGATATAGACGCTGGTCTGAATCTGGCAACCTCCGAGTTTTGCCTAGAACATGGTTAACATCTAGTTCTTAGGGTGGGCTAAACGTAAGCACATTGGCCAGTTTGAGGGGTGAATTGCTGCCCTTGGGATCATTTGAGTTCTTGCTGCTCCCTTCCACTTAATAGCCTCTAGGGCATGGGTTGTGAAGAGTGACAGGAGTTTGTACACTGTGTTGCACTTTAGCATTGCATTGGTTTGAGGTCTCCATGTCAGCTATGTTTGGGTGTAATGTAAGCCTGAGAGCTTGTTACTCTTGGAGGACACCGCCTTCTAGACAGTTCGGTGGAGTTGAGCTCGATGGTCTCTCACCGAAGATCGTGGACAGTTTGGTGAAGTTGAGCTTAGTGATCTCTCCCCGGAGATGGTGAGGAGGCGCAAGGAGTTGTGAGTGGTAGTGGAGCCCACTATCTCTGGGATGGACAAATAGAATGTCCATAGTGAGACCTGCTAAAGGCAAGAACCTTGAGGGAAGAGCTCGATTCACAGCCGGCTTGTTTGTTGGGTGCAACAGAGACGGAGAATATCAATGGATATCTGAACTTCAAGAACAAACATCATTTAAGCAAAAAGTCTGCACTTCATATCTTGTTATTCATATTTGTGCACCTATCTTGTTAGAAATTGCCTTCTTGATTGCTTCCATAGGTTCGCTAATATTTGTTCAGAATTAGGTTGTTGGTAACCTAGCTGAACCAAGTTACTATAGGATTTGAACTTGTGAGAAATCACTTGGTTACTCCGCAACTAAAATTGGCGACCTAGATTGCAACTATTTTAAAATTGCTTATGCCAACCACCTCTAGGCAACATCCGAGGTCCTATAACAGTGAAGCAGCAGTTGGAACACCACAAACTGACTCAAGCATAAAACAGTCACTCAAACGGATATTTTCAATATTTTAAGAAAACTATTCTTTGGCACAGCTAGCTAGCAAACAAATAATGTTAGTATCAGCAGCGAGTATCAAATATTTCAAGTGTGTTGTTACACATTGCAGCCTAAAGGCTTGTTGTGCTTGCTCAAGATGGGGCTAACCTGCCGATGTTAGGAGCCCATGCTACAGCATATACTCTATCTCCCTTATCCTCAGGTGAACCAAGTTCAACAAGTGGAAGCCAGCGCTGGTGTGCTTCTTCAAATTCCCAAATCTGTTTACCTTTTTCGAATTAGAGTATTGCCATAGATAAATACCAGTTCATGAATTAGGAAAATACGAAAGCTGGTTGGTCATTACAACAAAGCTAAAGGGACATCATGAAAGGATTCAATTACTTTGTGTAGCATAAAGTTTCTTTTTCCTCCAAAAGCAACATAATATAAGAATACTAAGATTATTGCTGGGATGAAGTTGCAAAAGCATATAAACACCATAATGAGCGTACAAGAAACAAGGAAAACTGTCCACGAACCTTGCAAGAATTAAAATTTGGAGAATCGGAATTGAAACCAATAGCAAAACTGGCATGCTGGCCTTCACCTCTTCTTGGACTCCATGCAATTGATGCAGATACGCACGCTGGTTTCCCAGTTCTGGAAACAGGATCGGTAATGTTCTGTAAATCTGCCTGAAATTATTGGTAGAAATAGAAATCCGAGTTTAGTCTACTTTTTCCAAAACAGACTATCAGATTACTACAGCACTTCAATCATGAAATAATGAATTTGCCAGGCTAGATTAACATCTGTAATAGGAAGGAACTAAAATACACTTATTGAGAACATTAACAAATGTGGACAAAATTTAGATGAACCTGCAGCTGCCACTTGTCCAATTCCAACGAATCCAAAAGTTCGTAGACTTTCACTTGGCCATCTGAGTATGTTGTAACCTATGCACACCAGCAAGAATTACTCATAACAGATGCAACATATGAAGAGTCAAGAACAATGGGAAGCTTTGGAAAATAAGAATCAAACTTGTAGCGTAGTCAAACAAAACAATTAAACAGCACGACCTGTTTAAACTTAAATATGCTCATTAATATATCTTTGTTGAGGTGTTAACTTTGTTTACTGTATGTTATTTGGGTTTGGGAGCTGGGAGGGAGTGCTCTCTCTGGCCAGCTGCTGTAGTACCATTTACATTTTAAAACTGAGGCAGGGGCATGCCCTTTGGCAAAATAAATAAACAGAAAAGGTGGTTTGTAATGCAAAGTAAAAGGTGTGGAAAATGAATTGACAAATTGTTGCATGTGAGAAGAGAAGTGATACTCCCGCTTTACAAATCAGATGTTAGAACTTACCATTTTCAGACTTGACAACAGTAAACCAAACTGTACATTCAGGATGTGGGAATTGCCACCCTCAAAGACTTTACATTTCCTCCAGGTTGGAATTTGATCATCTATCAATGAAAAGGGGATTCAAATACTACTTAACATATCCAGTAACTATATGAAGCGAAGCAGCATGCGGCTTCGATATAAAAGAAGTCCGAGCTAACAAAATCAATCAAGATTCACGGTTGTCTGAATTGTAACGTTGAGCAAAACAGATTTTTCTTCATATACGTTAGCCAGAATGGATTAATTAAATAAGTCGTTTGACACCTACTAGATTTCAAATTTCTCAGTTGAGTTATCTCAGAAACATGTATATAAGTGGATTTTGGTAAAACGGACTGCTTGAGCTTTAAAAGTTTATGTAACTGTTGTCGAGAGAAGCAAACAAACATTGTTCTTCGTCGCTGCAAGTTCAAATTTGATAAATTATTAAATTTAATCACATCCTTTAAATATTCAAGATCCAAACAGCCCCCAAAATCACATAAAGGCCAGCCTGGGATTCCATGCTATGTTGCGAAAATTCTAGGAAACATTCCTGTTACAGCTTTAAAAATGAGCAAAAATATATCTCAACTAAAATGCTTTAAATCTACTCAGTGGTCAGTATTGACATGACGGAGAGGAACATTGACTGAAATCAACCGGCAGTCAGTACTGCACACGACGAAGAGGCAAATCGACTGAAGTGTTAATTGGTAGTCAGTACTGAAACGTATCCTAGCCACACTACTATTATCCATGTACATTTTCATGTGCAAATTGAGATAGTTATGGAGACAGAAGAGGCGAGTGTATCAAGATCAAAGATTGCTGAGTGGTCTCCAAATTCATTCTCAATCAATGCATAAGCCCTTCATAATTCTCAGTACAAAAGCTAATAACAACACAAGTACCTCCACCATGAAGGTGCAATCTATACCTCTTATAAAGCAAAACCCCACTAGAGGATCATTTAATTAGTCTATCTTGACATGCAACATATCCACATCATCACATAATTACAGCCATCCGATTATGATCATCTAACCGTTCATTTGTGCTGTCTCTATGTCACGTGCTCACGAGTCACGTCGGCCCTCATCTATCATGCCACCTGAGCAATCCACATTTTTTTTCTGTTCGGTCCATTGAATTAAATCATACCAAGCAAATCCAACATGCAACGCATTACTCTTCAGCTTCCCTAATGCTAACCGGATGGAAGTGGACCATCACGAGCATTTAATTTTCTCCATGGAGCCATGCAACTTTGTGTCCTTTCATCTCCTTATTATTTCCCCATCATTTCCGTTTTGTGTTGCCCAGCCAGGGGAACGGCAGTGAAAGGAAAGGATGTGTCGTTACCTTCGTCCCCTCCTCTCCCTTGCCTACCCCGCCATGATTTCTCACCATGAATCGCATCTCCTATCTCGCGTCCAACCCCTTGCACACCGACCGCTTTGCTCACACTTGCCACCTAATTTGACTTCTTTTCTACTTGACTACAGGGTTCAGTAGACCAACACTACCATCGTCATTCACCGGAGCGACCATGGCGTGCTAAGGCTAGCGTCGCCATCTAGGCAAGAGGAGCAGCCCTGCTGTTTCGAAGATTCTTCCACATCGAGGACACGGTCTGGTGCGACAAGAAGAGACACCATCAGCCAATACTATCTAGGTAAACCCCAGATCGTAGAAAATCTCCATCGACAATAAGGTTGCAGATCGAGTCGCTATTGATTATTGCCAATTTGCTCTAGGCTTCTAGCTCACTGCGTTAAAAAATCCGTGATTCCATCAATCACGTAACTGAAGCATTCGGCAAAGAATTCGACGATACTATAATTGACTTGGAAGTAACCACGCTTACTCCATTTCATTTGCAGGATTGCATTCCTTTTACGCGAATGTTTATTTCGTATACTGCTAAAGAAGATATTCGAATATATTATCTTGCAAAGCTTCACAAATCTTCGTGTTGATGGTATGCTTGCATAATCTTCATTGTCATGCAACGCATCTTCTATTTGTTATTTTTGATGTGTGAAGAATATATCTCTGAATAATCAAAATATATTTGTGTTTTATGCTTATTTTTGATTATGCAGCTTACATATTATGTAGATAAATTAATATTTCAGTTGCCGCATACCGTTTCATTTCACAATAAAGTTCATAAATGATTCCCGCTGCAACGCGTGGGGTATTTTTCTAGTATAGTTAGAAACATCGAACGACATAAAACAGACCAAGGGCACAAGAACAACTGACCTTCAGAAACTCCTCCCACAAAGACAATGTGCCGTCAGCACAGACACAAGCTATAGCATCCCCGTAGTCCGGAGGAAGCCATACGACATTCACGATGCCGTGCTCATGAGCCTGATCCAAGAGCAATCACATTAGAAGACAAGTCGACTAAGTACACAAGAAACATGGTTAACACAGATAAGAGATATGTTGTTCCAACGTCTAGTACTCTATCTCCAGCATAATTTCCAACCAGTGCCATTTCAGGTTCATCAAGAATGCAGAAACACTGACATAACGCATGCTTTGACTCCACACAAACAAATTGCCGCATCCCCGAGCAAGAACTTGTAAACCGCATACCTATGCGGCGCGTCACATGTGACTCTGTGCATGAGAATCGAATACTAACAAACAAATCTAAACTGAGCTAAATCCGGACGAACTCATGCGAAAAGAGCCCAGTATTAAACTAACCACCTGAGTGGAAGCAAGAGAAAGAGCCGGCGGGTAAGTGCCATGCGGGGTTTAGGGTTTCCGTGTTCAAGGTGGCGGTGTGCGGGAAACTGACCTGCCACTTGGAGGAGGGAGACGGCTGAGAATCGTAGACGGAAACAGACCCATCGACGGCGCCGGCGGCGAGGCGCCGGCCGCAGTGGTTCCAGCCGCAGCACGCGGCTCCGGGCCCCAACTGAGCCACCTGCCGGTCCGCCATTCCTCACTTAGCTTCCTCGCCTGAGATGTAGTGCTCGTCGGCGGCGGCGGCGGCCAGAGCGCGTGACTGCCCGGAGGTGGTTTGTGCGGACCCAGTTGTAGTGGGGGAGCGAACCGTGGCGGGCCAGGTGAACGTAGTTGCTTGTTGAGTTGAGCCCATAAGCAGGAGTAGGTCTCACCCAAATGTAAGCCCGTTAAGAACAATTAGGCCTTCTTTGGATTGCAGAATTTTAAAAACGTAGAAATAGGAAAAACGCAGAATTAAAATGTCATATTTTTTTTATTGTTTGTTTGTTTGAGGTAGCTTATCACGTGTACCACGCGATGAATTAAAATGTCATATGAAGTGGATTCCCACATGATTCTGAAACGAAGAAATTTTACAGCAGGTGCCTTTGATTGGTGTAAAGGAATTGAACACAGGAATTTTGAAGGATTGATGGGAGAGTAGAGAAAGATATAGTGAAAATGCATTGGACTTCGCGTAAGAAAACTAAAATGAGGTTTAAGCTCATGTTTTCAATCCTAAGAAATTGGAGCCATAGGAATGGATTGCATAGGATTTTGATGGCCCAAATCCTATGATCCAAAGGGTTTTCATAGGAAAAAATTCATAGGATCTCCAATTTTTTAACGAAAATCCTACAATCCAAAGAGGGCGTTAAGTTGGAAATTGGATGCCTCGAGTGGCGCAATCCTATTTGTCGACCTTCCTCGCTCCGGTCGCCGTATTCCTCCCTTGCTCCGGTCACCGTCGTACTCTCCGTCCGAGTTGGGTCCCGTATGGCAAACACGAGTTGGCCCGACCCAAGTCGCCGCGTTGGGTGTGCGGGCGCTAATGCGCTCCGACCTGTGCGGTAACTTGGGTTTGCCGAGAGCTCCTATATATCACTTTCACGGGAGCCCATTTCGGAAGCTCTAGCTACGCTTGAAGCGGGGCGATATGGGCCAAGCCCACCAGGAAGTATCGGGTATGCTTGCCCAATGACGTTTTTGTTTTCCGTTTTTCCTTTTCTGTTAATATTTTTCAGAAAAATTGTGAAATAAAAAAATTCATACATTTTGAACATTTTTAAAAATCTGATCCATTTTCAAAAATAAAAAATCTGAACAATTTTTCAAAGATAAACCATTTCCAAATATGAACCATTTTCAAAAATGAAAAATCTTAACCATTCAAAAAATGAACCATTTTAAAAAACAATCAACCATTTTTCAAATATGAACATTTTAAAAAATGAACATTTTTTAAATCTGAGCAATTTTCAAAATGATTTTTTTTTCAAAATATGAACATTTTTCGAAATCTAAACCATTAAAATGAACAATTTTCAAAAAATGAACATTTTTCATAAATATGAAAATATTCATGAATTTAAAAATAGTAAAAAACAAAAACAAAAAACCAAAAACAGATAAAGCGACCGAAAAACGTAAAAAACAGTAAACCAGAAAAAATTGAACCTGAACATTCTAGAATCTTCCCATTTTTCCAAAACAACAAATCCGATCTGAAAAAGAAATGGGTCGGCCCAATCGTAGCGTTAGGTGCAGCGTTGTGTAGGGAGAGCGGGTACACGTCGGAGGCTCTAACCGACACAACGAGCGTCAGTTAGGGATTGCGCGCTTTAAGGCGTCAATTCGTAGCTGTGCCGCCTACATGCACTGTATTTTGGGCTTGGCCCATATCCGTGTGCACTTGATGTTACTGTTTCAGAAATTTGCGTCGGTTTCCCTAAAAAAGGATGGCATAGCCTTAACGTTAATGGCGAGGTTCAAAAGAGGAAAGGCTTGGAGTGGATACCTAGGCACCCAGAGACGAGGAAGGGCGTAGCAAGCGACGAAATGCTTCGGGGAGTTGAAAATAAGCATAGATCCGGAGATTCCCAAATAGGTCAACCTTTTTAAATCGCCTGCTGAATCCATGAGCAAAAAAATGGATCGTATAGCCAGAACTGTTTCCCCTATTTGCACTAGCAAATGTACTACTTCATGCCTGAAAGTTTGAACATATGGAAAAAATGTTTTTTTTTCAAATTTAAACATTTTTAAATTCTGAACATTTTCCAAAATCATAAAAAGGTGAAAAAAATCAAATATGAACTTTTTAAAATTTGACCAAATTTAAAAGTAATCAATTTTTGAATTTGAGCAACTTTCAAATAAAAAAATTCGAATCTGGACATTTTTTTATTTGAATGAATTTTAAATCTGAACATCTTTTATTTGAATTTTGTAAAAAAAACTCTAAAAATCAAAACCTAAAAGTTTTTCAAAATCTAAAACATTTTAAAAATATGAACAATTTTAAGTTTTGAACATTTTTTAATTAAATTTATATCTAAACATTTTTAAAATTTGAACAACTTTCAAAGCTGAACATTTTTTAAAATCATCAAAAAAGAGTGATAGAAAATAGAAAGGAAACAAAGAAGAAAATAAAAAGAAAATAGTGAAGAAGAAAAGAAAGGAAAAAAAAAGAAAAATCCACCAAATGGGTCGGCCCATCAGCGAAATCCTTCAGCGGCAGGACCGTCTCGCGGCGCTGCTGAGCGATACATAGGATTTGCACGCGCACCCCCTCGCAGTAGTTTCCTCCACCGGCCGGAGTAGAAACTTCAAGACGTTTTTTACTCGTTGTTATTTATTTGTTTAGTTTCGTTTTTTCTTTCTGTGTTATTTATTGGAAAAAGTGCTCATGTTCTAAACAATACATTGCTTGTTTTCATATGTCCACCGTGTACCATTAAAACCAAGGCCATGCAAAACACAATAGGAGAGGACTTCTCTAATGCCCAACATTTTCCTCTGCTCTCTCCATATTTTCGTTAAGTGTTTACTTTGCCACATAGTTTCATTGACCCCCCCCCACCCCGCGTCATAAGCCATGGAAGATTTAGCATAGGTTTATTCTTTTCAACATATCCCACATATGGTGTCGGATGTGCGCGCGAGGCTCACCATAAACGAAAGTAAACTCCATTTTATTCCCCTCGTCATATCACGAATGATTACATCGATGATTCTCTCATTTATTTTTGTCAACTCAACATATAAACTATCGTGCTAGCATATGGCTAGACCTCCCCCTTCCATTTTACATGAACTGAGACTACATGTCTCCAATGAAGATTTTCAGCGACATCATTTCTTTGGCGAGTTTAGGACAAGAAGACGAGTTGAGGGTGATGAGTGTGCACGAGGCGCTCGAGCTCCTGAACTGTCCGAGGGTCGCCTAGCGCAGTAGCATCCCAGCAGTTCCATCCCATGGTGGTCATAGCTCTTGACAGGAGCGCTTCTCGACACCAGTTGAACAGCGGCTCACGGGCTGGTTGCCCGTCCCCACTTCATCATGTTGAGCCTCATGTCTTGAAGCTTCAATACCCTTTCTTCTCTTTCTATTGTCAGCTTTGGAACATATCATAAAGCTGGCACTAGCATCGTCCATGGTCGTGTCCTCATCTACCTGACATTTGCCTACACCCAATTTGTCTTCCCCCACAAAAATGTCATGTCACTAGCCCTCTATGTTTCTGTACGACTGTTCAATTTGTAGTACTCCCTCCGATTTAAAATACGTGTCGCAGTTTTGAACTGGGGTTAGTTAAAAACCGCGACACTTATTATGCATCGGAGGCTGATGGCGTGTATCACATGTTCGCTGGGAACCCCAAGAGGAAGGTATGATGTAGCGCAGAAATTTTCCCTTGATTACAAAACGGCGGTGCCGGGAAGAGTTTCAGAACCCTCCCGATCTAGGGTTGGCGACGGCGGTGGCCTCGGATGTTTTCTGGAAAATATGATCGGGTATCGAGGGTTTTCGGGACGAAGGCAATTTATAAGCGAAAGGGTAACTCGGGATGGCACCCGAGGCGCCCAGGTGGCCCCCAGCCACGGTCAAGGGTTTGACCGCCTGGGGGTCGTCTGGGGCCTGTGGGGTCCCCCTGCAGGTCTCCTCCTGGCGCAGTCTTTGTTTCCATGTAAAAATAATTCCCGTAATTTTTCAGGCGATTCAGAGAAACTTCCCTGACTAGCTTTTCTGAAACAAAAAGACAGTAGAAAACACGAACTGGCACTGAGCATCTTATTAATAGGTTAGTTCCATAAATCATCCTAAAATGATATAAAAGCATTATAAAAACATGTGGCAATGATATATAATAAGCATGGAACAATCAAACATTATAGATATGTTTGAGACGTATCAGCATCCCCAAGCTTAATTCCTGCTCGTCCTCGAGTAGGTAAATGATAACAAAATAATTTTTGTGGTGACATGCTTCTAACACAATCTTGATCAAATAATAATGTAAAGCACATGAACTAAATGAAAGTGATCCAAGACAATGGTCTATAGTTTGAAATGAAGTAAATAATGATTAACCATGTATAACATCTAAGCAAGAATTTTTCATGAATAGTAATTTGGAGTCTTGAAAATTATAAAACTCGTCATGCTTGATAGCTCACAAAGCAATATACTTTTGAAAAAGGTGTTCAACCAACACAGAGGAAGATTTAAGTTTTCAACAAGAGCTTCAACTTGTAACATACTTATCACTGGATAATGTCAATACAAAAGTTTTCACAGTTAACATAAATATAAAATGTAGTAGACTTGTACCAAAATTGATACTATGCGTTTGCTTGAGAGATAAAGATTGAAAAGGAAAACTGACTCAACATAAAAGTAAAAGAAAGGCCCTTCGCAGAGAGAAGCAGAGATTAATTCTTTAGAGTGGTGCATACTATGGTCAATAAATGGGAGTAGAGTTCTTGATATCTTCCATACCAAACAAATTTTAAGAGCGGCTCCCATGAGGAACGTTATTTCTGCAGCAAGCAGATCATTCCTCTATCTCCTTTGTTTACGCTTGCAGATGTTTTACTGAATGTGAGGAGAGTTTTTTGATGAAAGTTGTATTTTATCTTTTATGGGGCTGGGCACCCCGCTGCCAGCTCTTTTTGCAAAATTAATGGACAAGTAGATGAAGCATACAAGTCCTTGGAAAACTTATTTGGCATGGAAGATAACAAACCCAACTACTACTTCCTCATGAGCTTGAAAGCAGTGGCACAAAACATAAGTAATAACTTTTTCAAATTTTAAAGGTAGCACACGAAAAATTTACCTGGAGTGGCAAGGAAATACCACTGATAACCCACAAGTATAGGGGATCGCAACAGTCTTCGAGGGAAGTAAAACCCAAATTTATTGATTCGACACAAGGGAGACAAAGAATACTTATAAGCCTTAACAGCGGAGTTGTCAATTCAGCTGCACCTGGAAAAGCACTAGTAACAGGGGTGATGTGAAAGCAGCAGTAATATGAGAGCAATAGTAACAGTAACACAGCAGCAGTATTAGTAACACAGAGGCAATGGCACCAGAAAATAGTTGATACTACTTCTAATGGCATATAGGACCGAATGAGTATTTGATGATGACAGATGGACCGGGGTTCCCAGCTATCTACACTAGAGGTAACTCTCCAATAACAAGTGTTGGGTGAACAAATTACAGTTGGGCAATTGATAGAATTGAAATAGCATTAAGACAGAACATCTAGTCTATTAATCATACGTAGGCATGTTTTCCATATATAGTCATACGTGCTCGCAATGAGAAACTTGCACAACATCTTTTGTCCTACCAGCCCGTTTGCAGCGGGGCCTCAAGGGAATCTACTGGTAATTAAGGTACTCCTTTTAATAGAGCACCGGAGCAAAGCATTAGCACTTAGTGAAAACATGTGATCCTCATATCTAAACCATCCCCTCCAGTTATCCCAGTTGCTGTCACTCTGGGGCCTCGGGTTCCGGACAGAGACATGTGCAAACAACTTGTAGATACAATCTAAGCAATAATTATAGAGCTTAAATCTAAGATCATGCCACTCGTGCACTAGTGACAAGCATTAAACACAACAAGATTGCAGCAACAATAACTTCACAAACTTATAGATAGACTGATCATAATGTAACAATTCATCGGATCCCAACAAACACAACACCGATTACATCAGATGGATCTCAATCATGTAAGGCAGCTCATGAGATCATTGTATTGAAGTACATGGGAGAGAGTACCAACTAGCTACAGCTAGAACCCGTAGTCCATGGGGGAACTACTCACAAACCATCATGGAGTCGAAGTGGAGGCGGTGGAGTCGATGGAGATGGCTCCGGGGGTCAATCCCCGTCCCGGCAGGGTGCCGGAACAGGAACTTCTGACCCCCGAAACTTGTCTTCGATGGCGGCGGCGCTGCGGAACCTTTCTGGAATATGGCTGATTGATTTAGGGTTTTCGAGGCAGGAGGATTATATAGGCGAAAGGGCGGCGCGAGGGGGTGGCCGAGTCGGCCTCACCACGTGGTGGCGCCACCCCCCTCCAGGCCGCGCGGGGACATGGTGAGGAGGCCGTGGGCCTCCCCCGGGCTTGCCCTTCTGGCTCCGTGTACGTGTCGGGAAAATAGGAGGTTAGGCTTTTGTTTCGTCCAATTCCGAGAATATTTCCTTAAGTAATTATCTGGAATAGAAAAACAGCAGAAAACAGGAACTGGCACTGTGGCATCTTGTTAATAGGTTAGTCCCAGAAAATACATAAAAATGATGTATAATGCATATAAAACATGTGACATTGATATATAAAACAAGCATGAAACATCAGAAATTATAGATACGTTTGAGACGTATCAAGCATCCCCAAGCTTAGTTCCTACTCGTCCTCGAGTAGGTAAACGATAAAAACAAAATAATTTCTGAAGTGACATGCTACCAACATAATCTTGATCCAATAGTGATGTAAGGCATGTGAGCTGAGATCAAATCATTCAAAGCAAATGTCTATAATTGATATTAAATAAGAGATAATAAAGCAAGTTAGTTAAACAAGCTAAAAGTTTTCATGAATGATTGCTTTAAAGACATGAAACCGTACAAGGTTCATTAAAGATGTTTTAAGTATCCAGTGTAGGAGTTCTATCCTTCAATTCCAAGCATCAAGTAAATTTTCACAACATAGAGTACGGATCCAGTCAAGTAAAATAAACATGAACGTCATGAATCAACTGTTTCGAAGCCTACTCAACCGGTGAGCGTAAGCATTTGGTATTGGCACCAGGATGTTATGGCTAAGAGAACATTAATGGGGGTTTGGAAGGCCAATGGAAGATAGTCTCACAAAGCTATAGGTGATCATTAGACAAGAGGAAGTCTTATAATCGAAGCTATGTAAGGAGTAGTGATTGCCATGCAACGGATGCACATAGAGCTATATGTGTATGAAAGCTCTCCAATGGAACTAGTGGGGGTGCATCCAACTTGGTTGCTCACGAAGACCTAGAGCACTTTTGAGGAGGCTCATCATTGGAATATACAACCCAAGTTCTATAGTGTAAATTCCCCACATAGTTATACTAGTAAAACATGAAAACTCTCTCTCATGGAGTATAGGTGCTAAACATGAGCACAAATGATGACTATGAATACTGCAGGTGCTGAAACATGAGCACAAGTGTGGATAAAGGATAGTAATGTTGCCCCCTTTTTCTTTATTTTTTTTTTTCTTTTTTCCTTTTTTTTTTTTTTTCTTTTTCTGTTTCTCTTTTCGATGGCCTCCATGGCTCTTTTCACTTTTAGGGGCAACATTCTAATATGACAACACACTTTTTGGTACAAATAACTCATAATGAACAAAACATGATGTATGAAACGGTATGCCTCTGCCAGTGTAGCAGGATGTGCAATGATCTAGCGTAACATGGGTAAACCACACATCAGCTGTATAGAATCACGCAAAGCAATATATAAATGAATAATGACAACAAGTCATGTAATGTAAAATGGAAGTTGCATGGCAATATATCTCGGAACAGCTATGGAAATGCTGTGGTAGGTAGGTATGGTGGCTGTTTTGAGGAAGATGTATGGGCTTATGTGTAGGAGAACAAGAGAAAGTCCTCCCACGGGTTTGGATGTACTGGCGAAGTATGCACAACTCTCAATGTGAGCAGAAGGCAATGCACAGCACCGAAGAGGCTAGCAAATTTGGATGGTGGAAGTGCCAAAAACCGTAGCTTAACATTAGTCAAAAAGAACTCACAAGCTTATTGCAAACAACTAGCAGGTTCAACATTAAGAGCATGATTAAAATTCACTCCAAGAAGGGCCGTTCACGGCGGCACAAGTACCCCGCTAGATCCCTCGACCTTCAGCACAACTCAGTCATTACGATGAACCTTTAGACATGGAAAGCTATCAAGTCCAACTACACCTTCAACAATTTAAGTAGAGTTTGTAGTACGGTACAAGCTTAAAGACAACAATCCACTAATGATTTTAACTTAATTAACCAGCAAGATTTACCATCTATTACTTATTACCTCAAAACGTTTGCAAAGAATCAGGTTATCAAAGTTCAATGATCTACGAGATTATGCAAGTTTTTTCATTATACCACTACCACATGCAACATTTTCTGAACCAACACATCAACCAAGCAACTCTCCAAACAAATATAAGTGAAGTAAGAGAGTACTTTCTATAAAAGAACTAATAGCTCTGAACAAGAGATACATGAAAACCAAGAGCTAGAAGCTAAACAGTGCGAAAACTGAATACTCAACAAATATAAGTGAAGAATAGGAGTATTCAAATGAAAAAGCGGAGCGTGTCTCTCTCCCAAACAAGATAGATAGGATCCAATATTGTATGATCAGAAAATAAAAATAACAAACTAAAAATAAAAGCACACAGACGCTCCAAGAACAGCACATATGATGTGAAAGAATTAAAATATAGTTTCACTAGAGATGACCTGATAAGTTGTTGATGAAGAAGGGGATGCCTTGGGCATCCCCAAGCTTAGACGCTTGAGTCTTCTTGAAATATGCTTGGGTGACCCACGGGGGCATCCCCAAGCTTAGGCTCTTCACTCTTCTTGATCACATTATATCATCCTTCTCTCTTGACCCTTGAAAACTTCCGCCACACCAAACTTCTCATAAACTTCATTAGAGGGGTTAGTACTCAAAAACATTAATCCACTTTGGTTCTGTTGTGACACATTGCAAGAACTCAATAAAACATTAGCTACAGCCCTCCACGTCTAGAAAGCCTTACTTAAAGTCCACAAGAGACAATGCAAAAAAACAGAGACATAATCTGTCAAAACAGAACAGCCAGTAAAGATGAATTTTTTCGAGGCACTTCCGTTGCTCAAATCAGAAAACGCGAAACTAACGAAAGATGCGTACATATCTGAGGATCACGCACAATTTTTTCAGAATTTTTCAATTTTTCTGGAATTTATAAAGCTCAAAATGGTGGACAGCAAAAATCTGTCCCTGTGCAGAAATCCAAATCTAGCATCATCTAATCATTAGAGACTCTTCTTGGCACAACAATTCAAAAAAGTAAAGATACAAAGGAGTTGTTACAGAAGTAAGCAGCTCCTTGACTCAAAAAGCAAAGAAAAATTTCAGAAATAAAACATGGGTTGTCTCCCAAGAGCGCTTTTCTTTAATGCCTTTTAGCTAGGCTTGATAGTTTTAATGATGCTCTCATGAAAATAGAAAATGAAGCAAAAGGAGCATCAAGAAGCAAATTCAAACACATTTAAGTCTAACCCACTTCCTATGCATAGGAATCTTGTACACAAATAAATCATAAAGAACAAAGTGACAAGCATAGGAAGATAAAACAAGAGTAACTTCAAAATTTCAGCATATAGAGAGGTGTTTTAATACCATGAAAATTTCTACAACCATATTCTCCTCTCTCATAATAATTTTCAGTAGCATCATGAACAAACTCAACAATATAACTATCACATAAAGCATGCTTTTCATGATCTACAAACACATAATTTTTATCAAGCTCAAAAATAGGGGATTAAAACTTTCAAACCACTTTTAACCATTTTATAACAAGATGATTGATCAATCTCAAAAGATATGGGACTCCTAGATAAAGTCAAGACCTCTCCAATCCCATTTTCATTAGTAGTACAATTAATATTATCAAGCAACATAGGACCATCATCTAGAGCTTTATCATAAACATTTTCTAAGCAAAACTCTTTAGTACCATGCATTTCGAAATTAGGCACAAATAAAGGATTATCATAAGATTTATCAAAATAGCATGGATTATCATAGATAACAGTAGCATAATTATTCTCACAAGTTTTACTCATAGGAATATTTCAAGAGAATCCACAGGAACATAACATTCATCCTCTTTGGTAAGCATGGGGACAATCAAATAGTGTAAGAGATAAAGAGTTACTCTCATTAGAAGGTAGGCATGGGTAGCTAATCCATTCTTCCCCTTTTGTTCATCACTCTCCTCCTCTTTTTCATCCAATGAGCTTTCAGCTTCAGTAGTAGTTTCTTCTTCCACAGGTTCCTGCAAGACAATGGTCTCTTCTTTTTGAGGATGTCTTTTCTCAAGAAATTCAGTAATATAAGGATTATCATTATAATACTCAAGGCAATATCCAAGCATAGCAAAAGTATCAGATTTATAAGGAGCTTCATCTCTATTTTTAAGCAAAGCTGAAATTTCATAAGCTCCCATAAAGACAAAAAATTCTTCAATTTGCTCAAGTTTATCAAAGTCATAATATCCTCTAGCATAAGAAGCTAAAGTTTCATTATCATTATAATCACATTGAAAAGGGAGGTGTTTATGCTCCCTACAACAACGAGATTCATTAAAGCACCAAGATTCATCATATGTAGAACACAAATCTATAGCAAAATTATGCAGTTTAATTACTTGTAGTGAGAGATGCTTCCCCTTTTCAGACCAAAGGTGTTCATTTAATTTATATTCCTTATCCTTAGTGAGCCATCCTGACAAATAAGATCTAGTTTTCCAGAAAATAGGCATGGCAACAGTTTTTTTAGATTTTCGGTTTTTAAATTTTTATGGATTTTCGGGTATATAAGAAAAATAAAACAAGACAAAAATAAACTAGACAAAAGTAAACTAAACAAAAAACAATTAAACAAAAATAAACTAAGCACAATAAAACTAGACAAAAGTAAACTAGACAAGACAAAATAAAATAAAAACAGAGAGACAAGTAAAGTGTACTCCCCAGGTGAACTTATGAGTAGAGCTATGCTCCCCGGCAACGGCGCCAGAAAATAGTCTTGATAACCCACAAGTATAGGGGATCGCAACAGTCTTCGAGGGAAGTAAAACCCAAATTTATTGATTCGACACAAGGGGAGACAAAGAATACTTATAAGCCTTAACAGCGGAGTTGTCAATTCAGCTGCACCTGGAAAAGCACTAGTAACAGGGGTGATGTGAAAGCAGCAGTAATATGAGAGCAATAGTAACAGTAACACAGCAGCAGTATTAGTAACACAGAGGCAATGGCACCAGAAAATAGTTGATACTACTTCTAATGGCATATAGGACCGAATGAGTATTTGATGATGACAGATGGACCGGGGTTCCCAGCTATCTACACTAGAGGTAACTCTCCAATAACAAGTGTTGGGTGAACAAATTACAGTTGGGCAATTGATAGAATTGAAATAGCATTAAGACAGAACATCTAGTCTATTAATCATACGTAGGCATGTTTTCCATATATAGTCATACGTGCTCGCAATGAGAAACTTGCACAACATCTTTTGTCCTACCAGCCCGTTTGCAGCGGGGCCTCAAGGGAAACTACTGGTAATTAAGGTACTCCTTTTAATAGAGCACCGGAGCAAAGCATTAGCACTTAGTGAAAACATGTGATCCTCATATCTAAACCATCCCCTCCAGTTATCCCAGTTGCTGTCACTCTGGGGCCTCGGGTTCCGGACAGAGACATGTGCAAACAACTTGTAGATACAATCTAAGCAATAATTATAGAGCTTAAATCTAAGATCATGCCACTCGTGCACTAGTGACAAGCATTAAACACAACAAGATTGCAGCAACAATAACTTCACAAACTTATAGATAGACTGATCATAATGTAACAATTCATCGGATCCCAACAAACACAACACCGATTACATCAGATGGATCTCAATCATGTAAGGCAGCTCATGAGATCATTGTATTGAAGTACATGGGAGAGAGAGTACCAACTAGCTACAGCTAGAACCCGTAGTCCATGGGGGAACTACTCACAAACCATCATGGAGTCGAAGTGGAGGCGGTGGAGTCGATGGAGATGGCTCCGGGGGTCAATCCCCGTCCCGGCAGGGTGCCGGAACAGGAACTTCTGACCCCCGAAACTTGTCTTCGATGGCGGCGGCGCTGCGGAACCCTTTCTGGAATATGGCTGATTGATTTAGGGTTTTCGAGGCAGGAGGATTATATAGGCGAAAGGGCGGCGCGAGGGGGTGGCCGAGTCGGCCTCACCACGTGGTGGCGCCACCCCCCTCCAGGCCGCGCGGGGACATGGTGAGGAGGCCGTGGGCCTCCCCCGGGCTTGCCCTTCTGGCTCCGTGTACGTGTCGGGAAAATAGGAGGTTAGGCTTTTGTTTCGTCCAATTCCGAGAATATTTCCTTAAGTAATTATCTGGAATAGAAAAACAGCAGAAAACAGGAACTGGCACTGTGGCATCTTGTTAATAGGTTAGTCCCAGAAAATACATAAAAATGATGTATAATGCATATAAAACATGTGACATTGATATATAAAACAAGCATGAAACATCAGAAATTATAGATACGTTTGAGACGTATCAACCACTTGTAGGTAGGTATGGTGGACACAAATGGCAAGGATATTTGGCTCAAGGATTTGGATGCACGAGAAGCATTCCCTCTCAGTACAGAGTTTTTTTTTGCTTAGCAAGGTATCAAGCAAACACATATCATCAACGCAATACATGAATGACCACAAGATATACATTAAGCATAACCATTAGACCTCATACTGTCTTCCTTGTCAACCAAACATGCTTTTACAAAAAGAATATCTAGACTTTGAGAATATATCAATCAAAACAAGTGTCATAATTTAAACTTTACGGTATTTCTCCACTACTCCATTCTTAAGTAAATGATCCACAAGTTTAAACATTTAATCTAATTCGTCTCTCAAAACAATTGACAAGTACCAAATTATTCAAGACAATGATCTACAAGATTATGTAAATTACCACTTCCTATATGATAGTTCCCTTTCAACCAAACACCAATCAACTTATTTGAACAAAACTCTCCAAGCAAGTACGCATGAAACACAAGAGAGTACTTCCTAACTACAAGAAACTAATAGCTCTAAACAATAGATACATGAAAAACAAGAGCTAGAAGCTAAAATAAACAAAAGCTAAACACTCTACACATATAAGTGAAGAACAAGAGTGTTTTATGAAAAAGCGGAGCGTGTCTCTCTCCCACACAAGAATGCAAGGATCCATTATTGCAAATGACCAGCAAACAAAACAAAACTAAACAAAACTAAAAGCAAAACACAAATGACGCTCCAAGAACAGCACATATTATGTAAAGGAATAAAAAATAGTTTCATGGGATCGACCTGATTAAAGGCATCCCCAAGCTTAGACGCTTGAGACTTCTTGAATATTTGGTGGAGGTCCAGGGGAGCCTCCCCAAGCTTGAGCTTTAATCCCTTCTTGATCTTCTTTCATCACCTCGTTCTCTCAACACTTGTAAACTTCCTTCACACAAAACTTCTAACAAACTCATTAGAGGGGTTAGTTCTAAAAAAAAAATCACCTTCGGTTCTCATTTGGCACATTGCATAAACTTGTTCCTAAATATTGGCTACTGCCACAAAGATATAAGTGATGTTCTAAGATCAAAAGAACTCCACTTTGCTCGTAAAAGAAGCAATGCAAAAACAAAGACAGAATTTGTCAAAAACAAACAGAATGCAAAGATGATTTTTTTGGGATACTGGGACACCTCAAATCAGAAAACTTAAAACTAACGAAAGTTAAACAAAACCCAGTTGCGTGCCTTCAAAAACATTCAGCTACATATCACGTTCTATGATTTTTTAGAATTTCGTACGGTGACGGACATAAATCTGTTTCTGGACAGCAACTTAAATTTTTTACTTTCCTCTCATTAGAGGCTAATCTTGGCACAAAACCAAAATAAAAAGGACACAAAGGGAGTTGCTACAGAGGTAACAACACCTAAACACAAAGAAAACAAAAACAAACTGAAAGTAAAAACAATGGGTTGCCTCCCATAAGCGCTTCTCTTTAACGCGTTTTAGCTAGGCACCAGGGGCGGACCCAAGTAGTGGCTTGTGGGAGCCTTGGCCCCCACTCAAAAATTAAAACTTCAATAGAATTTGTTCATATTTTAAATAAAAATATTCAAATTATATGAAATTATACAAGAAATGCCCCCGGTCTCCTCGTGTGCCCCCTCTCAATATCTTGTCTGGGTTCGCCCCTGCTAGGCACAATGGCAAAAGTCAAGTATTATCAATATCACCACCCAAAGAGAGGTTGGAAATTTTTTCATAGATACATTGTATTTTCCCTATGCAAGGTTCAGCATTTCCTTTCTCACTTCCTTTAGGTTGGCTACTTTCATCAAAAGGATTTTCATGAACAATCCAATCAAAATTCTTTTCTAAAGCTTCATGCATTGCTATAAGCTTAAAGGGTATAATTATTTTTAATTCCCTTTCACATTCGGTTTTTCCCTCATGCTTCATCCTTTTAATTTCTAAAGTTTCTAGGGTATGCTTAATATTAAGGCTACATCCAAGCATATTATAATGAGCAAAAATCTTTCTAGCTTCTCTAGCAATATCGTCAAATTGCATAAGCAAGGTTTTAAACAAGAAATCTTGTCTTCCCCTTTCTCCATAATTTCAAGTTTAAAGAATAATTTCTGTATCATAGGATGAAGGTTAACAAACCTAGCCTCTAACTTTTCCACCAAAGAAACTACAGCGGTTTTGTAATCGTGTGTAAGTTCCACCAAAGATTTTTCATTAAAATCATGGAGGCTATTAATGGGATTGAGGAACTCTTCAATATTATTTTTACCAATGATGGAACCACTTCCTACCTTAATGTCTTTCATAGCAAACTTGGGTAAAAGCATAATGACTCAAACAAGCAATAAAACCAAGCAAACCAAAAAGAAACTATTTGCTGTTTTTTTTTTGTGTTTTTGAGTTTTAAGGCAAACGAAAAGCAAAACAAGACTAACAAAAAATATACTAAGAAAGACAATAACAAAATAGAGTGTAAGGACGTGCGAAACTCCCCTCACTGAAGCTTCCAAGTCCCCGGCAACGGTGCCAGAAAATAAGCTTGATGGCGTGTATCACACGTTCGCTGGGAACCCCAAGAGGAAGGTATGATATAGAATAGCAGCAATTTTCCCTTGATTACAAAACCAAGGTTTGTCGATCAACAGGACTTGGAGAAGGCTTCGGAAAGGTGTCTCCCTCCCTGGCGCTAGGAGGTAAACGTGGACCTGCACACAATCACGAACAAACTACTTTGCCCCAACGAAACATAGAGGTTATCAATCTCTCCGGCTTGCTGAACACAAAGAATTAAATGTATGTGTGTAAAATAATATGAGAGCAAAAATGACCAGCGAGCAAATGACTAGGAAAAGCTATGAAAACGGTTGTAAGCAATATAGGAAAATAGGACCGGGGTCCACAGTTCACTAGTGGCATCTCTCCAAATGATAAACATGTTGGATAAACAAATTAAAGCGAGGCAATTGACAAACATGGGCGCAACACAATACTATCATGACACAAAGTTCACCGTTTCATCTAATATGGACATTACGTCAAAATACATAGACCGTTATCTAACTGCATCTATGACTAATAATCCACCCCGGGATCGCTATCCAGCCTGTCACCCGAAAGTATTAAGTTGCAAGCAACAGATAATTGCAATAAGCATGGTGCATAATGTAAGCAATGGTTACAACATAAAGCAATAAACACAGCTGTTTTACCCCTAGTAGCAATAGCACATCTCAAGCCTTAATCGTTTATGTCAACTCGAGCTCAGACAAGAGGCATGAATCCACTATCTAGCATAAATACCCTCTCTAAGACACTATCAATTACTTCAGCCAAAGCATCCACAAACATCGGAGAGTATGCAAGATCATAAATAAAACATAGCTTAAAGAAACTAAACAATAATGTCATGACTCCACAATTCATCGGATCCCCGCAAACACAACATGTAGCATTACAAATAGATGATCTTGATCATGTTAAGCAACTCACAAGATCTAAACAACGGAGTACAAGGGAGAGAGACAACCATCTAGCTACTGCCATGGACCCGTAGTCCCGTGGTGTACTACTCACGCATCACTCCGGAGGCAGGCATGGTGGTGTAGATGCCTCCGGTGACAATCTCCCCCTCCGACATGGTGCCAGGAAGAGCTTCAGAACCCTCCCGATCTAGGGTTGGCGACGGCGGCGGCCTCGGATGTTTTCTGGAAAATATGATTGGGTATCGAGGGTTTTCGGGACGAAGGCAATTTATAGGCGAAAGAGCAACTCGGGAGGGCACCCAAGGCGCCCAGGTGGGCCCCAGTCGCGGTCAAGGGTTTGACCGTGCCTGGGGATCGTATGGGGCCTGTGGGCCCCCCTGCAGGTCTCCTCCTGGCGCAGGCTTTGCTTCCATGTAAAAATAATTCTCGTAATTTTTCAAACGATTCGGAGAAACTTCCCCGACTAGCTTTTCTAAAACAAAAAAGACAGTGGAAAACAAGAACTGGCACTGGGCATCTTGTTAATAGGTTAGTTCCATAAATCATGCTAAAATGATATAAAAGCATTATAAAAACATGTGGCAATGATATATAATAAGCATGGAACAATCAAAAATTATAGATACGTTTGAGATGTATCAGAGGCCTTAGTTTAAAACTTCGACACTTATTATGCATCAGAGGGAGTAACTGATTTTCCTTGTTTTAGGTACTAGGCAGGGGCGGACCGAAGTACAAGGTTTTGGGGCCTTGGTCCCCTTTCAAATAATGAATCTTCTATAGTATTTGTTCATTTTTTAGAGAAAATCATTGAAATTATGTGAAGTTATATAAGAAATGCCCCCAGTCATATCATGTGCCCCCTCTCAACATTTTGTCTAGGTCCGCCCCTGCTACTAGGTATGCAACATTATGCCAACAACAGGCTGAAATACCAAGTACATGTAACCTTACGTGTGTTACCTCCAGGGAGCCAAACATGTTCCCAAATATCAATTTTGTTATCATATCTCACTCTCTAGATATAAACCTTTTTAAAAGTGCTCAACCTAGTTATTATACTTTGCCAAGGGTATGATGAAGCCTTCTTTAATCGTGGATCCATAATATCTCTTGTAGGATAATATTTAGCCTTCAAGATCTTGGCGCATACAGAATCAGGATTAGAGATTAACCTCCATGCTTGCTTTGCTAATAGACATATTAACGCAGTGCATATCTCCAAATCCCGTTACACCTTGTTTCTTTGAAACACACATCTTTCCTCATGCAAAACAGTGCATCATCCTATGACTTTCTTCTTTTGTCTCCCCACAAATACTTACTTTGACATCACATCAATTATTCGTTTTGACAAGTTGTTTAGGAATTATAAATATGGACATCCCCATATGTTGGGATGGCTTGGGCCACCGCTTTCATAAGCCTTTTTTCCTCCAACTGAGAGTGATTTCTCTTTCCATATGTGATACATTGACACACACAATCAATAAGATACATAAAACAATTTGTACGTGTCGTGTTTCGGATCACGGACACCGGAAGTAGAAGATACCCCCTTTTTAGGGTCGGCACGGGGCGCGAACGAGGCTGGAAGATGCCTCACCCAGGAGGAGGTCACCAAGTTCTTCGTCGGGATGGGCAGGCAAACAATACAGGGACACAGAGAGTTTTACAAAGGTTCAGGCCGCCCGGAGGCTAAAAGCCCTACTCCTGCATGTCTGGATTGGTATGTTCATCATGGTGTGGTTTACAAGGGTGTTCTCAGGGGTGAACCCGGCAGAGTTCCGGCCGGAGGTAGATGAAGAGCAGATCCTGCCCTGGGGAGATCACATCTCTCTACCCTTCGAACCCTAGTCTAGTCTTCAGCTTGGATCACATTTCTTTTTTTTTCCTCTCGGTGCCTTGGTCCTCCTTTGATAGGCTAAGGGGATACCACAGAGCACGTGAGGAGCGTGAGGGGTTTTAGGCGGGAGAACCCCTTGGCGGTCTTAGGAGGAGATGTGGCCTCTTCTCCTCCAAGTATCTTCTGTGGTGCGGTGCGGTCGTCCATCCTTGGGGAAAAGCGGGGCGGACAAAGCCTGTCCGCCCCACCGACCATGCCCGTGGCGATGTCACTGGGAGGCGCATCCTTCATCTTGGTCCCAAGTCTTCTACAAGCTTCCCGCACGAGCTGGCGTGCTTATCCTCTCAGTTGTATGGATGGAGAACCCGGGGTACGCCTGGCCTCCTACCGGGCGCCTGGACCCACAGGTGCTCCGCCTTGTTCACCGGGTGGCAGGTGACCCCGGGAGGCCACCTGGTCCTTATTCGTGGTTTGTCAATGTCGAACTTGACGGGTTTCCTTGGGGCAGATGGGCTGGCCCATCTGCTAGTCTTGACTCCTTGCCTTGTCCATCTCTTGGTGCGCCCAGGTTGTGGACCCACTTTGGCAGCATCAGGGGAACCCCATGTTCCACTGCTGCGACAGTAGCCCCCGGGCATAGTCCCGACGGATCTTGCTCCAGCTGCTGCCAGGGCTATGGCCAACAAGTTGGTCAAAGTGGATCCCCGCCGTATTGTCTTGACTGATCCGTCGGAGGCTCATCAGGGTGAAGCAGAGACGAGCCCCCGAGTCTTCTTAGACTTGGTCGCATCAAACGTTGCGACCTGTGCGGATGACCAACCTCTATCTTGAATCCAATAGGAGGAAGCACCCGAAGCGGAACGTCTCCTCGATCCCCACGTCAGTCGGAGAAATGGGGCCGCGACGTGACGTGTGGGATGCCTGATAAGCCATGCCTCGGCGGCACTGTAGCCGTTACTCTCCCAAATCGCCAAAATCCCCAAATCGCCGCCCTCATTTCCATCTTCACCACCTTGCTCTGCGCCGTCACCTCTTCCAACCGCCGCCGCCGCAGCTCTCCTACTGCTCCAATGGCGCGAGTGAAGGCCACGGCTCCGAAGAAGAAGCCTTCAGGGGCCTCACTTATTCGGAAGAGGCTGTCCCCCAGATCTGAGAGGGCGCGGCGGAGATCAGAGTGCAACGCCAAGCAGGCTGAACTCCGCAAGCAGTAGGCCTTGTTCCCAAGCTACTGCATCGACGACGCCGAGATGATGCGTAAGGTTGCACACCTTGGGGTGATGCAATCCGAAGACGCACCTGGTGTCTCAGCTCGGGCGACGTCGGAAGTCTTTTCGCCGTCAGAGACCAGGATGCCCAAGCAGATCCCCATTATCGACAGCTTCATGTTGATGGGTCTCGTCCCACCTTTCTCAGATTTCTTTCTGGAGATCTTGCGTGCATACGGGTTGAAACTTCTGCATCTAACCCCCGGCGCCATCCTGGAGTTGACGGTCTTCGCCTATGCCTGCGAGGCGTTCGTCGGGGTGATGCCATCCATGGCTCTGTTCCGTCATTTCTTCTACCCCCGCATCGGAAAGGACGGCTGGATGGAGGGCGGTGTCACCTCCTGCTTCCGCCCGAAGGTCAAGCTGGACTATCCCCACATGGCCATCAAGTCCCAGTGGGATGAGTGGAGGAGCGGCTGGTTGCTGGTTGGGGTACTGATACGTCTCAAACATATCTATAATTTCTGATGTTCCATGTTGATATTATACCAATTGTTACATGTTTTATATACACTTCATAGCATTTTTATGCATTTTCTGGGACTAACCTATTAACAAGATGCCACAGTGCCAGTTCCTGTTTTCTGCTGTTTTTGTATTCCAGAAAAGCTAGTCTGGAAATATTCTCGAATTGGACGAAACTTGGACAGAACCTCCTATTTTTCCAACACGTACACGGAGTCCAAAGGAGAGACGGAGGGGAGCGAGGCAGCCACACCATGGGGCCGCGCGGCCCCCCTGCCGCGCCGTGGGTGGTGTGGGGCCCACGTGCGTCTCCAGCCGCCGCCCTTTCGCCTATTTATTCATCTTCACGGGAAAACCCTAACACCCGAGCCATTATCCACGAAAAGTTCCAGAGACGCCGCCGCCGTCAACCCTAGCTCGGGAGGGTTCAGAAGCTCTTCCCGGCACCCTGCCGGAGAGGGGAATCATCACCGGAGGGCTCTACATCACCATGCCTGCCTCCGGAGTGATGCGTGAGTAGTTCATCCTTGGACTACGGGTCCATAGCAGTAGCTAGATGGTTGTCTCTCCACTTTATGCTATCATGTTTAGATCTTGTGAGCTGCCTATCATGATCAAGATCATCTTATTGTAATGCTACATGTTGTGTTTGCTGGGATCCGATGAATATTGAATACTATGTCAAGTTGATTATCAATCTATCTTATATGTTATTTATGATCTTGCATGCTTTCCGTTACTAGTAGATGCTTTGGCCAAGTAGATGCTTGTAACTCCAAGAGTGAGTATTTATGCTAGATAGTGGGTTCATGCCTCCGGTAATCTGGGAGAGTGACAACAACTTCTAAGATTGTGGATGTGCTGTTGCCACTAGGGATAAAATAACCGATGCTTAGCTTAAGGGTGCGCCGTTAGGTCTAATGCATTTGTTTACATTACGCACATTACTTAATGCAATTATCCGTTGCTTGCAACTTAATACCAACGGGGAACTCGGATGACAACCTGGCGGTGGATTATTAGTCATAGACGCTGTTGGATAACGGTCTATGTATTTTGTCGTAATGCCCACATGAATATCATAGTAATCATCATGTCATATATATGCATTGTCATGCGCTCAATATTTTGTCAATTGCCCAGCTGTAATTTGTTCACCCAGCATGTTAGTTATCTTTTATGGAGAGACACCACTAGTGAACTGTGGACCCCGGTCCATTCTTTTACACTGATAATACAACCAACTGCAAACATTGTTCCTTTTCATTCTCTGCAATTTACTACTGTTTTCCACACCATACGTTTAATCCTTTGTTTTCAGCAAGCCGGTGAGATTGACAACCTCACTGTTTCGTTGGGGCAAAGTAGTTTGATTGTGTTGTGTGCAGGTTCCACGTCAGCGCGCCACTGACAACCTTCAGAAGTGATTTCTTGCTCCTACTGGTTCGATTAAACCTTGGTTTCATACTGAGGGAAACTGCTGCTACACTGCTTCATACCTTCCTCTTGGGGTCTCCCAACGAACGTGTGATCCACGTCATCAAGCACTTTTTCTGGCGCCGTTGCCGGGGAGCAAGAGGATTTCTGCAAGGGGAGTTTCACGCTTCCAATCTCTTTACTTTGTTATTGTCTTGCTTAGTTTATTTTTATTTAGTCTTGTTTGCTTTATTTATCAAAAACACAAAAAATTAGTTACTTTTATTTTCGAATTGTTATTTTTCAGTCTTGTTATCATGTCTAGCCCTGTTCCTGTCATCATGTCACCTGAGGAAGAGATCTTCACTTTCAAGCAAGGGAGTGAGGAGAGTTTTAAAGATGCTTGGTCTAGAATTTTTGAGTCTATGCTAAAACTGAACCTAAAATGACTTTAAGCCTGCTCTTAGTAGCTTTTATTTTGGTCTTGTTCTTTGCTACAGATATGCTTTAGATGCTGTGGTAGGAGGAGATTTCCTTCGTTATGATGGGGATCAAGCTTTTAATGCTATAAAAAATGATTACAATTTCTAGCCCTCCAATCAGTAAAATTGATTCGGCTTTGACAAGCATAAGTGATAGACTTAACACTCTTGAAACAAACATATCTGGTCTAAAAGAAGGGTATAATCAGATTCGTGAACACTATGATAATGTGCCAGTAAATTTTGAACCATCGGGATGGGTTCCCTCAGTAAAAGTTGTTATCAATGGTGAAACTTTTCATGCTCGCTGTGATATTATGTCTGAATTCTGTTTAATGCCCAAGGATATTTTTGATTCCTTAAATCTTTGGGAGCTTTCCAAATGCGAAGATTGTATAATTTTGGGTGATAATACTATTAAATTACCAAGAGGAGTAGCCGAAGGAGTATTTACAAAACTCCTGGGATAACAATATCTATTGATTATCTTGTCATTGAATGTGCAGGAGTAGGACAAATTACGCTTGGAAGATCTCTGTTGAAACGCTTTGGAGCAATAATAGATGTGGGCCAAGGCACTATGAATTTCGCCTCTTCACCTATGTGTAACCAAGTATTTCCTAAAGATAAGGGTAAGGTAAGAGAGCTAAGCGTAAGATTGTTGATGCTTCATCACTTGGAAACACTTGATTCTTACTTTCTGCGCCTAGCTGAAAGGCGTTAAAGAAAAGCGCTTATGGGAGACAACCCATTATTTTATTTCTGCAATTTTTCTTTTCTTTTTGAGTCAAGGAGTTGTTTACTTCTGTAACAATTCCTTTGTATCTTTATTTTATCGCATTGTTGTGCCAAGTATTGCCTCTAATAGGAAGATGATGCTAGATTTGGATTTCTGCGCAGGAACAGATTTCTGCTGTTCACCGTTTTACTTCTGTAAAATCACAGAAAAATTATTTAAATCTGCAAATTTTTGTGCGTGATCCTCAGATATGTACGCATCTTTCGTTAGTTTAAAGTTTTTCGATCTGAGCAACGTAAGTGCCTCGAAAAAATTCGTCTTTACGACTGTTCTGTTTAGACAGATTCTGTCTTTTATTTTTCGCATTCTCTCTTTTACTAGTGTTGAGTGGAATTCTTTTTTAGGGTGAAGAGCTTCACATAACATCAGTGGCAGTAGTTAATGTTAAAAGTAACGGTCATGTTTGTGTCCTTATAGAACATGTGAGTTTTTGATTGTGCACTAACCCTCTAATGAGAATTACTTGAGTTTGGTGTGGCGGAAGTTTTCAAGGGTCAAGAGAGAAGGATGATATAATGTGATCAAGAAGAGTGAAGAGCTTAAGCTTGGGGATGCTCCCATGGATCACCCCAGCATATTTCAAGAAGACTCAAGCGTCTAAGCTTGGGGATGCCCAAGGCATCCCCTTCTTCATCAGCAACTTATCAGGTCATCTCTAGTGAAACTATATTTTAATTCTTTCACATCATATGTGCTTTACTTGGAGCGTCTGTGTGCTTTTATTTTCAGTATTTTATTTTTCTTATGGTCAACTTGATTGGACCCTAGCATTCTTGATTGGGAGAGAGACACGCTCCGCTTTTTCATATGAATACTCCTATTCTTCACTTATACTTGTTGAGTATTCTTATCTAGCTATTGCTATGCTTTTAGCTCCTGTTTTGCATGCATCTCTTATTCAGAGCTGTTAGTTCTTTTAAAGAAAGTACTCTCTTGCTTCACTTATAATTGTTTGGAGAGTTTATGTTGAAATAAATTGATTGGTGTTTGGTTGGAACAGAAAATGTTGCATGTGGTAGATGGTATAATGGAAAAAGCTTACATATTCTTGTAGATCACTGTATTGGATAATTTGATACTTGTCAATTGTTTTGAGTTATCAAGTAGTTCATGTTTAAGCTTTTGTATCATGTAGTTAAAACCTATTAATGAAGAACTACCGTAAAGCTCGTTGAAATTTGGTTTGCATGATTGGTATCTCTAAGGTCTAGATATTTTCTAGTAAAAGGGTTTGGTTAACAAGGAAGACAGTGTAGAGTCTTATAATGCTTGCAATATGTTTTCATATAAGTCTTGCTGTGTCGGTTGATATCCTGTGTTTGCTTCAAATAACCTTGCTAGCCTAAACTCTGTACTGAGAGGGAATGCTTCTCGTGCATCCAAAACCTTGAGCCAAAATCCATGCCATCTGTGTCCACCATAACTACCTATATGTGGTATTTCCTTGCCATTCCAAGTAAATTTTTCATGTGCTACCTTTAAACTATTCAAAATTATTACTCCTATTTTGTGTCAATGTTTACCAAGCTCATGAGGACGGGGTGGATGTCTTTATGTCAACTGTCAAACAGACTTTACCACCGGACTAGCGGCATATATATCCATTAATTTTGCAAAAAGAGCTGGCAAATGGGGTGCCCAGTCCCAATTAATTACAACTTTAACCGCTTAATTCTCTTCACATTTTTGCCCTGATTTATCAGTCAAGCAATGACAAACAGTGAAATATCTGCATGTGTAAACAAAAGAGAAAGAGGGATGATCTGCCTTGCTGGTAGAAATAACGTCCTTCATGGGAGCCGCTCTTAAAAGTCTGGTTGGCAGGGGTCATATTGTACTTTCCATTTTCTGATTCGTTGACAATTAACAAACACCTCCAAAACTTATTTTTACTCTCTATATGATTTCAAAAACTTAAAAAGCTCTAGCACATGATTTAATCCCTGCTTCCCTCTGCGAAGGGCCTTTCTTTTACTTTTATGTTGAGTCAGTTTTCCTACTTCTTTCTATCTTAGAAGCAAACACTAGTGTCAACTTTGGTGCAACAATTTTTATATGCTTGTATATTGCACTTATTATATTGCTTTGTGTTGACAAATATCCATGAGATATATATGTTGAAAGTTGAAAGCAATTGCTGAAACTTAAATCTTCCTTTGTGTTGGTTAAATACCTTTTACTTAGAATCTATTGCTTTATGAGTTAACTCTTATGCAAAACTCTTTGATGCTTGTCTCGAAAGTACTATTCATGAAAAGTTTTTGCTTATATGATTCAGTTGTTTGCTCATTATCTACTTGCTAGCAAACTATAGACCATTGACCTGGATCACTTCATTCATAACATGTGCTTTACAATACTATTTGATCAAGATTATGATTGTAGCATGTCACCTCAGAAATTATTTTGTTTTTATCGTTTTACCTACTCGAGGACGAGTAGAACTAAGCTTGGGGATGCTTGATACGTCTCAAACGTATCTATAATTTCTGATGTTCCATGTTGATATTATACCAATTGTTACATGTTTTATATACACTTCATAGCATTTTTATGCATTTTCTGGGACTAACCTATTAACAAGATGCCACAGTGCCAGTTCCTGTTTTCTGCTGTTTTTGTATTCCAGAAAAGCTAGTCTGGAAATATTCTCGGAATTGGACGAAACTTGGACAGAACCTCCTATTTTTCCAACACGTACACGGAGTCCAAAGAGAGACGGAGGGGAGCCACGAGGCAGCCACACCATGGGGCCGCGCGGGCCCCCCTGCCGCGCCGTGGGGTGGTGTGGGGCCCACGGCGTCTCCAGCCGCCGCCCTTTCGCCTATTTATTCATCTTCACGAAAACCCTAAACCCGAGCCATTATCCACGAAAAGTTCCAGAGACGCCGCCGCCGTCAACCCTAGCTCGGGAGGGTTCAGAAGCTCTTCCCGGCACCCTGCCGGAGAGGGGAATCATCACCGGAGGGCTCTACATCACCATGCCTGCCTCCGGAGTGATGCGTGAGTAGTTCATCCTTGGACTACGGGTCCATGGCAGTAGCTAGATGGTTGTCTCTCCACTTTATGCTATCATGTTTAGATCTTGTGAGCTGCCTATCATGATCAAGATCATCTTATTGTAATGCTACATGTTGTGTTTGCTGGGATCCGATGAATATTGAATACTATGTCAAGTTGATTATCAATCTATCTTATATGTTATTTATGATCTTGCATGCTTTCCGTTACTAGTAATGCTTTGGCCAAGTAGATGCTTGTAACTCCAAGAGTGAGTATTTATGCTAGATAGTGGGTTCATGCCTCCGGTAATCTGGGAGAGTGACAACAACTTCTAAGATTGTGGATGTGCTGTTGCCACTAGGGATAAAATAACCGATGCTTAGCTTAAGGGTGCGCCGTTAGGTCTAATGCATTTGTTTACATTACACACATTACTTAATGCGATTATCTGTTGCTTGCAACTTAATACCAACATGGAGCATCCGGTGAACTTGGAGACTTGGAGGACCTTCAATTTGCAGGATGCGGACCTTTCGTCGGCAGTGGCCCGCTTCAAGCTCCTTCGAGAGCAAGAAGTTTCCGGAGCTGCCATTGTCGCCCATTTCCTGCACAGTCGCCTGGCCCCCCTGCAGCAGCGGCCGCACCCGGCATGGGATTTCCCAGGGCCTCCAGGATCCATCCCGCCTGAGGAGCCCTGATATGGAGGGCTTCCTCCTCCGGGACAACATGAATGGGATTTTTACCCTGGGCGTCAAGTACAAACTGCCAGCAGGATTCCGGTCCTTGTGCGATGATCCGAAGAAGGCGGAGATTCTGGCATCAATGCCGGTTTGCAACACCTTGGGCATCATGGGCCTACCTGACCACGGGCCCAAACCCGTCGGGGTGAAAACCCGCAAGGCTAAGGCTCCTTCCAGCTCCGACGAGGAAGGAGAATTTCTTGAGTCTGACGAGGAGAGCGAGGAAGAATCCAGAGAGGATTCTGCCGGCTCTGATGATGGTGAAGATGGCGATGGCGAGGAGGCCGACGCCGGCAAGGATGACGACAACGACGATGAAGACGACGACGATGATGAGGACGCGGAGGAGAAGATTTCTTCCCCGCATCACTCTCCAGGGGCCACCGCGGTCCCTGACCCAGGGGCAAGCATCCTTTCCCTGCCCGCAGACGTGGTTGGCGACGAGGGCGACCCCATGGCTGTGGAGGCCGACCCCGCTGGCTTTGTCTTGGCCCCGCGGCCAAGAGCATCTCCCCGCCATTCACCACCCGCGGCGGAACAAGTTGCCTCCCTGAGCGAGCATCCCCAGAGCCCCCACGCCTCCTCCGCCGGGTCCGCAGAGATTCCGGCATCACTGGGCAACAAACACACTCGGGAGTAAGTTTCTTCTCCGCTTCTCTTTTGCTCTATGCATTTCTTGCCCTTCCAAGGAAAGTGACCATATGTCGATGCAGGGGTTCGCCTTCCTTGGAGACCAACAAGCGGCGGCGCGATGCGGCGGAGGACGACACTGCCACCAGTGTCGGAGCTTGTGGAGGGGGGATGTTCCCAGGATCACTATTAGTGGGGAGAGTGCCATGGATGCCATTCTTCGCGGGATGCACCAACTAGACAAAGAGTACAGCGATCGCGAGGCTGCCATTGTGGAGACAATTGGAAGCGTCGAAGAGCTGATCCAGAGGGGAATGGGCAAGCTTAACCATCTTGCAAACCAGATTTCCAGCCTGTGGCAGTCCCTTGAGAAGAAGAGTGCTGAGCGGAAAACTGAGAGCAAGTGACGCGAGCAGGACATAGTCGCAAAGGAGCAACAGTTGGTGACCCGGGAGGTTGAGCTGGCTGAGAAGGTCAAATCCTTGGAACTCCAGAAGCTGCAGCTAGAGCAGGAAACTGAGAAACGCCTGAAGGACGCTACGGATCGCCATCGGGAAGCGCTCGAGGCCAAGGACAAGGACATCGAGAACTGCCGGCTTAAAGGGGAGGAGGCCAACTGGATCATAGAGGATATCAAGAAAACCCTCCACCAGGAGTAGGAGTCTGTTCGTGCTTTGCAGCAGGAAGCTGAAAAGGATGGCCGAAAGATATCTGGACTTGAAGAATCCGTGAAGGCGCGGAATGACGAGCTTGCGGGGTTGAAGGAAAACAACCAGAAGCTGACCCAAGCCAACTCCCAAACTTCAACTGAGTTATTCGAGCTTCGCCGCCTCAACCAGGAAGGTTTTGCCATGATCATGGTGGCCAGCCAAGAGGCCACGAAGCGAGTGGAGCAGTTTAAACTGATGACAGAACCTCCAGTGTTGGAGCTGAACTGCCAGAGCTTGCCTTCCATCGCGGAGTTCATTGGGAAAGTTGCTGCCTACGTCCGGTCCTTCAAGAACAAGATGGCCGTCCAACTCGTTGGTGACAAGCACGAAGCGAGTAAGCAGACGGTGGCTTCCGTGATGGCGATGTTCCGGGAGGCCAACCCAGATGCTGTCATGCCAGACTTCTTGGCCTTGTCCCCCTCCAAGGGCTCTCTCCAGGCGGTGAAAACTTCCGCGATCGCGCTTGCCACAAAGATGTTTCTGCGTCACTAGGTTTCCTGCAACACATTCGAGAACCTCGTGCCCAAATGTAATAAACTTTGCGTCAGATCTCATGCTTTGGCTCCAGAGCTTTGATGTAATATGCTAGAACTTGCTATGCTACTCTACTTTGCGGGTATTTTTACTTATCTTAGCATGCTTTTACTTTCTCCACGTCTTTTTGAGGGATCCTTCAGGGATGTAAGCTTACCCATGAGGCCCTGACTGATCAGGAATGCACTCACAAGCCCTACCGATTCCTCGAAGGCCGCTCACCCTGTTGGCACGCACGTCCCCGGGGAGTATCAGGTCTCTCACCGCTTTTTACCCCCGGGAGAGTCGCTACCCCATGAGTGCTCACTCGACGGTCGAGTCATGTTCCCGGATTTACACATGTTTTTATACCCACGAAATAGATGGCTTTACATAACAAAGACTTGCTCAAGGATAACTTATCTTTTATTGATCATAGGAGTTCTTGACCGATAACTTGGTACTTCCGGGTACATCTTGCGGTAGCATGGCTACTTCGGGTATATTGCGTGACTTGTTTCAGCGAGTCTTACGGGGTGGAAGGTTGAAAGCTTCCTCTCCTCGTGCACATCGGTCAGCCATATTCCACAGGTCCTCCAGAGTGTCCACAACATGAAGGCTCAGCTTCTCGCGCATTTTCAGGCTGCAGACGTTGACGTGGAAGACGGCGATGACGGAGACCTCACGGAGTTCTTCCGGGGGAATGCGGTCGACGACGCCCCGGAACCTCCAGATGTAGTGGCACAGCGTCTCCCCGGTCTCTTGCTCTAGGCGGTAGAGATCGAGGACGGTCGCTGGGTACGGCGTGCAACAAGTCTTGAGGTGTTGGCTTTCCTGGCCCTCCATCTCCTCATGGGAGCGGCGTCTGGGGTTGGAGCTCTGGCCAGTGCCTTCGTGGAGTGGTTCCATGGGCCTCTTGCCATGGGGATCTTCGGGCTGCTCCTCCTCCGGTGGTGCTGGTGCAGGGACGGCGGTGCCGATGTCGATGGTCGGGGAAGAACTCGTGGGAGCGTGGCATTGGTGAGTGTAGTCCAACAAGCTTTCCAGGCTAGCGATCCATGCCTTCGCACGGGGATCGCTCTTGCACTGATCTGGTGGGAAAGAGAGAAGCGCTCGAGCTGCACCTAGAGCTTCCTCCAGCCCCCAGCCGTTCCGATTTGACTGACTCGCTGGCTCACCAAAGACCTCCCGAGTTCCCGACATGCTTCTTGCTTGCTGGCGAGGCGACCGCCCACCTTGCCCGGAGGAAACAGCTGCTCTTGTCAGAGGAGAAGAGTTCGGAGCAGCTTCCGTTGCAGATGAAGAGCTAGATGTTGATCTTGTCACAGACGAAGAGCTTGACGTGGATCCTGTGCCGGAAGAAGAGCTCGACGTAGATCTTGAAGTTGATGACGAAGAACTTGTCACCGATTTTGAGGTTGAAGAAGACGAATCCAGCGCTTGCGCCCCCTACCTGGTGTGCCAGATGTCGTGTCTCGGATCACGGACACCGGGAGTAAAGGATAACCCCTTTTCAGGTTTGGCACGGGGCGCGAAGGAGGCTGGAAGACGCCTCACCCGGGAGGAGGTCGCCAAGTTCTTCGTCGGGACAGGCAGGCAAACAACACAGGGACACAGAGAGTTTTACCCCAGGTTCAGGCCGCCCGGAGGCTAAAAGCCCTACTCCTGCATGTCTGGATTGGTATGTTCATCATGGTGTGGTTTACAAGGGTGTTCTCAGGGGTGAACCAGGCAGAGTTCCGGCCGAAGGTAGATGAAGAGCAGATCCTTCCCTGGGGAGATCACCTCTCTCTCTACCCTCCGAACCCTAGTCTAGCTTGGATCCTTCCTTTTTATTTTTTCCTCTCGGTGCCTTGGTCCTCCTTTTATAGGCTAAGGGGATACCACAGGCCACGCGAGGAGCGTGAGGGGTTTTAGGCGGGAGAACCCCTCGGCGGTCTTAGAAGGAGACGTGGCCTCTTCTCCTCCAAGTATCTTCTGTGGTGCGGTGCGGTCATCCGTCCTTGGGGAAAAGCGGGGCGAACAAAGCCTGTCCGCCCCACCGACCACGCCTATGGCGACGTCACTGGGGGGCGCGTCCTTCGTCTTGGCGACCAAGTCTTCTACAAGCTTCCTGCATGAGATGGCGTACTTACCCTCTCAGCTGTACGGATGGAGAACCCGGGGTACGCCTAGCCTCCTGCCGGGCGCCTAGACCCGCGGGTGCTCCGCCTTGTTCACCGGGTGGCAGGTGACCCCGGGAGGCCACCTGGTGCTTAGTCGTGGTTTGTCGATGTCGAACTTGACGCGTTTCCTTGGGGCAGATAGGCTGGCCCATCTGCCAGTCTTGACTCATTGCCTTGTCCATCTTCTTGGTGGGCCCAGGTTGTGGACCCACTTTGGCAGCATCAGGGGAACCCCATGTTACACTGCTGCGACAATACGATCTAATCCAATTGTCACGGTAGCCCCAATATTTGTCATATAATGCCTCGGTCAAGATATTCAAGGTTGTACATACCTCCACTCGTATATCCATAACAGTATTAGGACTGAAAATATTGTAGATTTAGCCTCACTAGCAAGCTATCCTGGCGCTGCACAACAATCACCAAGGATTTTTTTTTTTTGACATTTTGTTGTCAGCGAAGAGTCGATGAATCATCCGCGAATAATACATTTGATACTCGATCAGGTGCATCTGTACAAACTTTCAGCCTCATCAGATCACCATCGAAAATGCAAAATCACACCTAAGAGAATGTCCACGACGTATCCATTTGTACACAGTTATCTTCTTGAAACTCCTCAGTAGATTTTGTCATTTTCTGATCATGCATTAATAATTTTGGATCTACGTATTAAAAGTTTTTTTTTTCATTATTGCACTAACAAGATTTTGGGATTTATGGATTAACAAGCCATTTTTCGGATCATGCATCAACACAATGCAATAAAATTGGTGAAGCACGAGGTTGTATTTGCAAAATATTTCCTTCCATCGTCGGATCCAGAATGGATGTCCCGATAGGTTGGGGACATCCTCTTAGATGTCCTCTTTGGTATGAAATCGCCGCGTTGGATCCCCGTTCTCATATGCACGTGATATAATACAGTACTCCCTCTGTCACAAATTACCCTGCGTTTTGGGTTTGGACAAGGTCAAACTTTTTCAAGTTTGACCAAACTTATAGAAAAAATTGACACATCTATAATACGAAATGGATATAATAGGATTACATATTTTATGAGGATTCCAATAATGTTTATGTTTTATTATAAACATTGATATTTTTTCTTATATACTTCGTCAAAATTTACAAACTTTGATTTTGACTAAATTCAGAACGCATGGTAATTTGGAAAAGAGGGAGTACTGTTATGCATTGAGTGCAAAGGAGAAATAAATAGGGCGAGACCCTGTCTCAATCCTCTGGGCGGTGTGTTAATAATGCATCCCTGACTGCATGACCATAATCTGTTTGATCTGTCGATTCAGTCTCCTGGGTTTTTCTGATTAAGCTGCTCTCTCACCGAGGCTTTAGTACCAAATGGATTGTCTGGATTTCGACCCTCCTTGCTTCAGGCACCACTAAAATTATTGTTAATGGGCAGCTCTCAGAGGACATCTTACACCGCAGAGGCTTGAGACAGGGAGACCCCCTTTCACCCCTCCTCTTTGTGTTGGTAATGGATTGCTTGGGTAGACTGTTTGACAAAGCACAAGATGATCAGCTGCTACCACCAATTGGAAGACAACTTCCCAGATTCAGAGCTTCTTTCTATGCAGATGATGCAGTAATTTTCTTGCAACCCACGGCCCAATGACATTGCTGTCACGATGTCTTTGCTTCAGGTTTTTGGTGCGGCTACTGGACTGCTAACCAATCTGCAAAAGAGCAAGATACTACCCATTGCTTGCCAAAATCTTGATCTGGACTTTGCGGTGGCTGCAACTGGTTGTCAACTTGGCAGCTTCCCATGTACCTATCTTGGCCTCCCCCTTTCGGATGCAAAGCTTAAGCGAAATGATCTCCAAGCAATTATTGACAAATTTATGAAAAAACTTGCCTGCTGGAAAGCTAAATGGATCTCGCTTGCTGGAAGGCTGACTTTGGTTAATGCTGTGCTTTCTGCCCTTCCTGCCTACCAGCTAATTGCCATCATCCATCCCAAGTGGCTCATTAAACAAATTGACAAGCTGCGCAGGGCTTTCCTTTGGGCAGCTGACTCCAAAGTCACCGGAGGGAAATGTTTGGTTAACTGGAAGACATGCTGCCTTCCGAAGCAAATTGGAGGCTTAGGGATTCCAGACCTCTTTCTGCAAAATATCGCTCTTCGCACAAGATGGCTGTGGCAGCAGGAAACCAAACAGCAAAAGCCATGGTTAGGTCTCCCTATTCCCATTGATAATACGGTGAAAGAATTCTTCAGGATTTCAACAACCATTCACATAAATGATGGCAGAACAACCTCCTTCTGGAACAGTCACTGGTTGCAAGATTGGCCGCTAAGACAACGCTTTCATGCCCTGTTCCAACACTCTAGAAGACGTCATATTCGTGTCCGCGAAGCTTTAACGGATAAATTCTGGATAAACCTGATAAAGCCCAATCCCAATAGACAAGTGTTGCTTGATTATCTTTCTCTTTGGGCCCTGTTAGCCGCGGAGCAACTACCACACTTCAATGACGAGCCTGATCAGATTATTTGGAAATGGACAGCAAATGGTGAGTACTCTGCTAAATCGGCTTACACTGCTCTCTTAACAGGTAGAATTGAGTCACCTATTCATGCTCAGATTTGGGATGTCAAAGCAATTCCGAAATGCAAAGTTCACGCCTGGCTGCTCTTCCACAACAAGTGTCTCACCGCTGACAACCTTGCTAAGAGAGGCTGGCCTCATAATGCTAATTGCTCCTTCTGCTTATCAACTCCAGAAACTGCAGTTCATCTTCACATTTCCTGCCCTTATGCCCAAGCATGTTGGGCCGAGGTGTTGACCAAGACTAATCTACCAGCTACCCTCATGCCGCCGCTGAATTCTATCAGTATTACTGCCTGCTGGTCTGCTATTTCCACTTCTGCACCGGCACAAATCATCAAACGCTGGCGTTCGGTGGCGCTGCTAACCTGGTGGAACCTATGGAAAGCCCGCAATGACAGGATCTTCAACAACCTTGCCATTAGCGCCTCTTCCTTAGCAGACACGATTCTTTTGGACCTGGCTCAATGGCGAGCTGCTGGTTTACTAATTTCGGTGTGGCCTGCAGGTTCTTGAAGCCTGCTTAGTTAGTTACTACTCCCTCCGTATCAAAATATAAGTCGCACTAGTCACTTACCACACACATGTATGTAGACATGTTTTAGTGCAAGATTCACTATTTTGACACGGAGGGAGTAGTTTGCTGTATATACATATTCTTACTCTGTAACCCTGTAACAATACTTTCCCGGCATTTGTTCCGGTTCCCCTATATCAAATGAATGCAGCGCCGGCAGTCAAAAAAAGATCTGTCGATTCAGTCGGTAGATGGGGCTTCGTGACACCACGCGATTGGGCGGCACAACTGCAATCGTAAATGGTGTGTGCTATAAATACATGCCAGGTGGGACAGAAATACAAAAGGAGACCAAGAACACCCACTCGACATACACGGACATACGACCCAACAAAGAACCAAAGCAAAAGCAAATTCAGTAAATTAAGCACATCGCACATACTCTCACGAGCAAATCTCACCCGTACTCCGTCCGTCGATCGGATGATCATTCACTACCAGCGCCCTTCCACTCGCTGACTAGTGCCGCGAGAGCCCGCCGCTGCGGCCCTCCCGGCGCCAACGCTATCTCCGCCCCTTTCCGCAGTTGGCCCGCCTTCTTCCGCGCCAGCGCACCCTTGTCCCCCGCCATAAGCTCCCTCGCCAGCTCCGCCACCTCCTCATGCGGCACAACCACCCCGTCATTATCGTTCGACGGCCTCGACCACAGCGCCAGCCCCACCCGCTCTGACGACAGCATCACCGCGTTCACCCTCTGCTCTGCGAACAGCGGCCATGCCACCATCGGCACGCCGGCGGCCGCGCTCTCGAGGGTGGAGTTCCATCCGCAGTGAGACATGAACCCTCCCACGGCGGGGTGGTTCAGGATTTCCACCTGCGGCGCCCACAGCGGCACGACGAGCCCCCTGCCACTCGTCCTCTCCACGAACCCTTCCGGCAGGTAGCTCAGCGGTCGTTTCCAAGCTCGGCCGACGTCCCAAAGTAGCCCGCACTGCGGTCCTTATCGCTGGGGAAGTGCACCACCCACAGAAACTTTTGCTCACTGGCCTCCAGCCCGGCCGCAAGCTCGGCCGTCTGCTCCGTGGACAGCGAGCCCCCGCTGCCGAAGGACACGTACAAGACCGATCCGTCCGGCTGCTGGTCATCCAGCCACAGTAGACAGCTGTGCTTGTCGGCATTGTCGGAGACCGACCGGATGAGCGGACCCACGGCATAGACCGGAGAGTACACGCCTCGGTCCGAAAGCTCTTTGAACGCGACCAACGTCTCGTGCTCCATCGCGTCGAAGGTGTTGACGATGAAGCCGTCGGCGAGGAGGTAGTTGAGGCATATGTCGACCATGAGGGGGTACACGGGGTCGGAGCGGTTCTGGACGGGCAGGTCGGCGCCGTGCAGCGGCACGCATCCCGGGAGGACGACGGGCCCCGGGAGGTCTCGGCACTCGCAGGTGGTGGTCCTGTCAAGCTCCGGGGTGTAGAGCAGAGAGACCAGAGATACGAGGCTCGAGGTGCATAAGACGTAGTGCGGCACGTCGAGCTCCTTAGCGACGGCGAGTGCGGCGGGGCAGATCATGTCGGTCACGAAGGCGGCGATGCCGGCAGGGGAGTCCAGGAGAGAGCGGAGCAGGTCGCGGAGTTGCGGCAGCGTGCGGTTGACGACAGTGCAGATGCGGGTCACGATGTGCGCGTCGGCGGGGAGGTCGTCAAGGGCCACCTCCGGGAGCGCGGCCACGGAGACGCATGGCGGGAGGGAGGCGAGCGGTGAGTTGTGTGCGGGCGAGGACAGGCTGGTGTAGGTGACGATGGTGGCGGTGAAGCCGTGGTGCGCGGCGAGGCGAGTCGCGAGCTCGGCCACCGGGAGAACGTGGCCCGCGCCGGGGCTCGTAAGCAGCACGACGTGCGGGGCATGCGCCGGCACCGTTGTCATGATCGGCTATTTTGCCAAAACTACACCGCGCTGCAGCTGCTACGTTCCTGCGGATGCGTTTCTTCTGCTGTTCTGCATCACACGAAGACTGGTTGCAACTTATAAGCAGAACACGAACACTTATTCATTTGTTTATTCTCTCGCGAGGAAAACGCACTTACTGTAGTACTGTACTGAAATGGAAAGAACAATACCGCTAGCCACTTCTTTTTTTTTACGTCCCTAGCGGAAAACGCTGCCACATTTTTAAAGACAATTCATGCAAGCCCCAATCATCTGGGCGCGTTTAGGGCTGGAATCGAGCCGGCTCGGCTCGGTCAGGATCGGAAAAACACGAGCCGAGCCTGGCTCGGCTTGCACCTGAAAAATTAAGAGAAAGTGGGCTCGTGGCTCGGCTCGTCAGGCTCGAGGCCGAGCCGAGCCGGCTCGCGAGCCTCAGCAAATTTTATTTTTTTTACACATGAATGATGAATCGATCAAATTATCAAAGCTGGCGTTGACCCCATCCACTCCACGCATCGTTTCGTGCCCGTGCCGTGCTCTGTCTCTCCTTCCGACCTTCCCCATCGCGCTCCTCCTCCCTAGGGTTACCCTGCCGCCGGCCGCCACCACCACCGTCGCCGACGCCGGCCGCCATCACCGCCGTCCGCCTGACCGCCTCCCATGGATCGTCGCCTGAATCGCCTCCCCCCGTAGCTTGCCTGGGCAGTGGAGCCGTTCAAGGTCGGCCGTCGCCTGGACCCTGGACGCGCGCCGCGCGGAGCCGTCGCCGTGCTTCTAGTGGGCAGTGGCGGCCGGCGGCCTTCCGGCAGCAGCAGCCAGCAGGGATCCGTGTCCGTCGCTTCTTTCCACCTCCGGACTCCAAAGGACAGCGCCTCGGGTTCAAGATTTACGGCGACCAGCTCGCCAAGCCCGGCGCCATCATCATCCGCCAGCGCGGCACCAAGGTCCCCTCACTCCCGCTTGCTCTCACTTCCTGTTACTGCCACCGGTTCCGTCTTCAGCGAGTTCGATTAGATAATTTTGGTCCGCGGCATTGCGCTTAACCATTTAACGCTGGCTCTGCTACTGTCGATATTGTCAGCTCCTGTCTGTCTGCGTACAATGAAAACATCGCCGATGGAATACTTAGAGTATGTTGTTTCATGTTTGGTTCCTACTTTAGTTGTGTTAGACGCCATCTGATCTGACGGCTCCGCACTCCAGGCACTGTCCATTCTTTTGATTTCTGGTACCGTTTGTTGTTCCTGTTAGTAGAATGGTAGTAGCAGTAGCACACTAGCACTCCAGGCTCTCTGTTTAGGAGTTAGGACTACCGTATGATGCAATTTTTAGGACTGCTCGAGGTATGGTAGTAGCAGTAGCACACTTGTTGTCATGGATGCCACTGTTGTTTAGTTCATGCCACTGTTATATATCCATGCTCTCTTGCTGATTACAATTGCAAAGTGTTACATTTTTTGCAAAGACCATGTCAATTTTTTTTATTTCATCGAGCCTTCGAGCCGGCTTGCAAGCTTCACCGAGCCGGCTCGTCGAGCCTCGAGCCTTGTCCAGGAGGTCAAGGCTTGGCTTGCACCACCTTCGAGCCGAGCCGAGCCGAGCCCGAGCCGAGCCTTGTCGAGCCCGAGCCGAGCCTCGAGTCTCGAGCTTCAGGTCCAGCCCTAGGCGCGTTAGTGCCATAGCGGCTCATAACTTCCAAAGAAGTCGTCTGCTGGATACACCAGCACTTTAGACTTTTCACAGTTGAAAGTAATCGTGGAGTATGTTAACTCAAAATAATCAATCTAAAAAAGTCATGGATGTAGACCATGATATTCTACCAACGTACACATCTTAACCTAAAATAACTCATGTCGTGAGCTACACGAAAATAACAAACTCTGACATTTAGCTGACATATTTTGGAGAGATCAAAACTTGCACTATTCTCCAGTTTCAAATGGGGCAGAACTAGGCGTCCCCCACCCCGATCCCCCGCATGGAGAGCTTAACAGGTGTCCTCTGACCGGTAAAAAAGGAGAGGACCACGTGCGTGGACCTACAGATTTCTCCACTTTTCTCGTCTCTCTCCCAATGTAGCACAGTGGACCGCGCCGATATTTCGCAGTGCCCTCCTGCCCGCCGCACCTCCGCTGCAAAAAGAGCCACGCCGCCGGCTGCTACAAAACTATCCCGGCGAGTTTCTCCGACGAGGCTCCCATGGAAGCACCTCCCTAGCACGCTCCAAGCACTCCATCTCTCCCCCTAGCAGCATCACCTCCCCTCCCATGGATCAAATACCGCATAAGCCCCCTACCGGAAAACTTTTTCCGGGGAGATGAAAATTTCTCCCCTGTGCTACATCTCTTGCGTTTCCGCGGCCGATTTTCCCGCACCTCGCACTCTTGGCGTGAACCGTCTCGCGCTGAAGTTTTACAGCGCGCTGACTTCCCCCTCCCCCCGCCTCCCTCTGCCGCCGCATCTCGCCGCCGCGCCCAGCCTCTTGCCCCCGCTTCCCCGCACCGCGGAAAAGGGTCGCCGCATTCCGGCGGGTCATTTTCACCTAGTTTCGACCTCGGAGGAGGTGTATCCCGTCTGCGCGGTCACGGCCACCGCCACCACCATGGATCCGGCGCCGAGCTCGGGGGCATGGCCAGTTCGGACCGGCAGTGGCTGCTCCGGGCGGGTCTATGCAGCGGAGACCTCCTCCCACTCATGCGGCCGTCGGAGCCGCCGATTTGGGGCCGAGTGCAGGTGAGGAGCTCGCGCGGCACGGATCCGGCCTTCGGTGGAGAAGAAGGTATGGTTCGTCACCGAATTAGTTGTTGATTCGGTAGTTTTAGGTTTAGAAGTTAGTTGATTTGTAGTTTAATTTATGAAATACTATGTTGCTAGACGGATTGGAGTTCTTCGTCCTCCTCCTCATCCGACTCGGATGATTCTGAGATTGAGGAGATGCTCTTTGATGATGATATCGAGCCCATGATAATGGTGCATCTCGTCGCGCATTTTGAGATGAGAGGCAAGAGGAAGAGGCAAGCTCGAAGATCGGACGTCTTTTCATTCCCCGGAACCGAGCACTCGGGAGTGCGTTGCTAATGAAGGACTACTTCGCCGAGGTACCGACCTATCCGGCCCACCTCTTCCATAGGCGCTATCGCATACGTAGATCCCTATTTGTTCACATTGTTTAAGCTTGCGAGCAAAATTGTCGTTACTTCGTTCAACAGAGAAATGGCGCCAGTTTGTTTGGGTTAGTTCATACCAAAAGATATTGGCGGCTATGAGTGTGATAGCATATGGTGTTCCGGCTGATTACACCGATGAGTACCTTCGCATTGGCGAAGATACCACGATCAAACGCGTGCGAGTGATTGCCAAAACATTGATCTGGATTTTTGGGATCGAGTATCTCCGAAGTCCTAATGAAGAGGACACGAAGAAGTTGATGGCGGCAAATGAAGCAAGAGGATGGCCGGACATGCTTGGTAGTGTGAATTGCATGCATTGGAGGTGGAAGTATTGCCCAACGGCTTGGCATGGACAATACACCGGTCATCATTATGATCCTACTATCATACTCGAAGGCGTTGCTTCGGAGGATTTGTGGATTTGGCATTGCTTCTTTGGTTTGCCGGGTTCTCTCAACGATATCAATGTGTTGCGGAGGTCACATCTATTTGCTAGGCTTGCTAGTGGAGATGCCCCGGCTTGCAACTACACCGTGAATGGGCATGACTATACCATGCACTACAAGAATCCCGGTCTTCAACCACGGAATGAGTTCGTGGTGGAAAGTCAAATATCCGTCGTAAATGCTCATCTACGACAGATTTGCCATCCGTGGTCGAAAGCGCGTCATAGATGGACCGCGTGACAGTTTTTCCATACCGTCTTCGATCCATGACAGATGTGTTCCGTCGGGTTTGGGCCCAAAGCCCATCCGGCCTAGTTTTTTGTGACAGAAATAACGTCATGGATTGAGGTTCCCTGGTCGGGGAACATGGGACAACTATGTCAGAATGTTCTGCTGGTGTCAGTACGTGTCGGCTGGCGTAATCATTTGTCCTCTAGTGTGACGTCATGAAACACGTGGGCGAGTAGCATGTGCCCACGTGGTTTTACCAAAACGTGACACGTGGTCCTACCATGGGGAGACACGTGTGTTATTTGGATAAGGGCACGTGGACCTATAAGGATGGACCACGTGGGTGAATCGCACGCTGACAAATGGCGCGCATCCAAGTCGACACGTGGGCAGTTATACAGCGGACGCGTGTAATGCTCGAGATGACGCCACGTGGACCTCTCCGTGGAGGCCACGTGGCTACTTTTTGCGGCCATGTGGACCAGTCTCCTCCCGACACGTGAACCAATTTTCATTCGACATGTGCATCCCTTCTATGCGAACACATGTGCCAATCACATGTTGACACGTGGAGGACGCTCAAGTCGACGCATGGCCACTCCTGAACCAGTAGTATTCTGCCACGTTGCTCGTGCTTAATGGGCCACGTGGCATGTTCTGGATGGGGCCGAAAAGCCCAATAGTTCCAGCGATAATTGGACCCAATAGGTCCAACAAGGCGGCCCGACATATCTGACAGTTAAGACTAGCCCAATAGGCCCAATAACAACATGACCGATCTGGGAGGCCCGGTAAATCAGCCAATTACACAAGGCCCAGTAACAGTCAGGGCCCAATAAACAACACATAAGAACATTTTCATCATAAAGCCAGCACTCGAGAATAACTAGTTACAGTAATATAATACATCGATTACCACAGGGACAGTTAGCATTGTGTATCAGGTGATATACAATCACAGTACAATCGCACAATGGCACCATCAAAAGAACAGATCGAATTACACAATCACACCACCAGGTGCGCAAATAACAAATCTACCGTGCGCCCCCGCCATGCTTTTAAGCAAGGTCAAAATACTACTACCTGATAGATCTCTCGTTCAACGCAAGTTGGCTTGAAAGTTGAGAATATTGCTGCTTGGTTTCTTCAAACAAGCCTCTCAACACAGCCATTTCATCAGTCTGTTTTTTCAAAATATCCTCCATCTGTGATTTGTCCTTCCTCTCACTCTCTAGTTCTGCAGTAAGTTTCTTTACACTGGTTCTAGAGACCTGAGGCTCGACCCCGACATTCTGCAGAAACTTATTAGGTTTCACTATATTGTTATACTTCAACACCTCAGTAATAACCTGGACCACACTCTTCGTTTCTCCTTTTACTGAAAGTTCCTCCATTCTATCTTCCATCGTAGTCTATTTTTCCAATGAAGAGACATGGGTGTCAGATGCGGCAAGATATAAGCCTTGTTTTAAAATAATGGACATGATTATGAGATGAAGCAGGACACTTGGAAAGCTGACTTACAATTGCTTCTACTACGTTGGGGCGTAGCCGTGCTTTCGACTCTTGTGTGTCTCCTTGAACAAATCCAATGGAGTTAGATCTTTATCTTTGTAAGAACCGCTCCGCTGGAAAGAAACAGGAATTTCATTTAATGAAACTGCAGCTGTCGATCACAGAATTACAAAATGTTCCTAGTTGGCAAAGTGACGATTATGCATATGATACCAAGAATTGGACATGCTAGTATTGTCAAATACATATCAATGAGTGTTACAAAACAGCCAGTACGTGCATTAAGCAAAAAAAAAAACTACCATACATCGAACTTGAAACATCCATCATCGTATTCTGTTGAACTAGACAGTTCTTGACTCTTGACTTACCAGATATTTGACATGTCCCACGTAGCTACGGGACCCAGTTTTGTGATTGAACTTGACTTTAGAACGGTTAGCTTTGTTAATTTGGCAGATTTTCTACAAGAAAGGTAGAATGAGTACTGCTATACTTAAGCAAGTACGAAGCAACATGTTTGATTTATAAAATGGATTAACCATAAACTTGGGATCCTTCCAATGCACCACAAGTTCTGTCCACTCATCGTTACACATTGATAACACGGGACTTTGTTTTGGCACTCCAGAGAGAGAATGGGCATCAAAGTACTTTTTCTTTAGGTGGTGTCGAAGTTGCCGAACACCATTCTGAAGATGCATATTACAAGCACCTTTGACGGGAGACAAAGTTGTGTCAATGGTAAATTTTGCCTAGTGAAAGAAAAAAACATCCATAAGAATGACGGACTCTGAAAAGAAACAGCTTTATAAACACGACGGGGGGGGGGGGGGGGGGGGGGGTCTCAGGCATTCAGGATGTAGATACTGCAACTTTCCCATAGTAGTCGCAAAGTAGACTGGTATCTTTCCCGTAATCCTTCCAATGTGCACGCACAGGCACATGATTTCGGATTGCAATATTGCACTCCGATGCAAACTTGGATCCGGTGCTAACATGTCCGGATGGCCTGGTGCTCCCTCTTTTAACATCGACTCTAACTTTATAACCTTGAGCTCGGGAAATTTTGCTGAGTCCTGTTCCCAGGTTTGGTCCCCTTACTACTACACATAAAAACAATTGTTCAGGTGACACACTCAAGAAACAGGCAAAATAGTAAACAAATGAAACATGCCTTTAGACCGATTGGCAGCATTGGTCGCCTTCTCAAGTTCCTCACTAGTTGGAGCTCTTTAGACCACATCTGTCATGTCATGGAGGCAGTTAGTGTGTGGTCATCAAGCAACTGATAAATGCGGTAAGAACTTCGCAACAGAAGGAGGGTTCTGCGTTCTGCTTTACCCCATTCAGATTCTCCTATAGCTACTCCATGACAAAATGTTTCATCTACATCATCAGGTAATTCCAATCCTTGTTGAGATGTTAACTGAGAGTAGGAAGACCTTGTTCTTCTACCAATTGGCGGCTTTGTGGATGGTCTTTTCGTGGCCAGCTGGGTGTTGCTGGCAGTGGTAATCTCCGTCCGCTGGTAAGAAACCAAATATGGATCAATCAAACAAAGCATGAAAAAAATTATTGGCATGCGCAATCAAACAAAATATGATTAGCCTCGACAGGATGGAGGAACTGGCACCGAAGCTGTCAAGGGGTCAATATCATCATCTTCAACATCCTGCTGGGGCTGTGCTGAATACATTTCCTTTCCACTTAACAGAGGACCTAGCAAGTTAGTCCGTGGCATAACAGGTTTCTACAGATCCACATCTGAGGATTTTTCCTTCGCTTTCTACTTCTTCTGGGGTACTTTCCATGAACACAAATTGGAGCGATTGGTCTTGCTGGTCTGGTACATAAAACAACACATCATATATCAACCAAGCTACCATGATAACAATTAGTTTGCACTCAAAAAGAAACATGTAGTCAAATACTCAAATAACGCAAGACGGGATGGCTGAACTAGCACCTTATTAGCATTCGACCATTCACAAGAGGTCAGAGACTGCGACTGAAGTAACAGGTCAATATCTTCATCGTCGTCATAATGTGGCAGAGATGAAGATTTCCTCTTGTTGCTCGGTTTACGTTTAGGGCTTGAGATTTTACTATTTTGTGCCATTATTCTTTGGAACTCAAGCAACCGAATTGAACGCCTATTATCAAAGTTTGGTTGACAACCAATGTTACTGGCGACATGTTGTCTAGGGTCTTGAATTTGATGCTTCTTCTGTATGGCGGCTAAGATATAAATGACAAACAAAGAAACATAGATTATGATGTGTGTGTGTGTGATGAACATAAACATGAAATGAAGCAGAAGCACTCAGGGCGTATGCAGTGGGGGTGCCATGGATGCCATGGCACCCCCCTCCAAACATATAAAACTTATTTTAGCTACTAGTATTTGTTCTAATTCCGGCTAAATGCTAAGCCCAATAGAACATTTTAAAGCTTGGTACCCCCACATATTTCATTCTAGATCTGCCACTAGAAGCACTAGTGTAATGAAACACGAACAAACGAAATCTAGATCCATCAGGCAGATAACCCACCAAAGGGGCTAATCGACACGGTGTTAAAGAAAACAATCCATAGCAATCTACTAGACAATCGCGCATAACAACGAACAATTGAATTAACTGGGTGCAAAAAAGTACAATACCTAATTCTACACCGTTGGGCCTCGGCATGGTTGCCGCAACGACGGTGAGTGGATCTTCAAGTGTGCCGACGGTAGAAGGCGGTGGGGATGTCTCCCAACGAATGGGAGGGAGAAGTGACCGCGGGCGGGGATGGGTGTGGCCGAAGGTGGATCTAGGGTTACGTCGAATTGTGGGAAAGTGGGTTCGGGGCCTCGGGTAGTTCCCTAGTTGGGAGTGCTTGTTATGGCGCCATCGGGTTTTAGTTACTTGACTACCCTTACCCTCACACATTGTTCAGTCGTTACAATTCTGCGAGACTAGGGGTTTAGATGGCATTCTGGTAGGTTGGAATTTCCTCCTCCCGCTAATTCTGATGCCTAGTTGTTTGGAATTTCACACACATCTGCTGAAATTTCACGTTGTGACTAGCCCCTTCTATCTACCATTCATTGTCCATCCAACAGATAAGATTGAGTTAAAAATGAACTCGAAATTTAAACATTATAGAAAATTGAAACAATTATAGCAAGACGTATATGGTATTTTGCGTATTCGGAGAAAGTTGCGTGTCATTTGCCTGTTCATGATTTAATAGTTTCTTCAGATTAAAATATGAAAAGTTGTTTATTGATAAACCAATTATCTAAATGACACGAATTTTTCTCAGAATATATAATGAACCATATATGACTTACTTGCAATTTTTTCATTTTTTCTGAAATGTTTGCTTTTCGAGTTTAATTTTTTTATCGATCTTATCCGTTTTGCAGCTGACAGTTCTGCACTTGCATGAAACATAACAACATGTTTCAGTGATATGTTGGGCGCGAGAACTTCTACTAGCATTGTCTGAACTTGTGTGAAAAACAACCAGCTCAAAGAATACTATGTGGATGTGTTCTGAATCGTGGCATCATATTGTTTCGATTGCAGTGTAATACCAAATGACGTGTGATAAAGGTATTAGAATGGTACGTCACTCCAGGGCTAGATATGATATGAACAGACCAGTTTTCCGAAACTTGAAACGTCTTCAGAACAAATGCAGCTATCACATACAGTCATACAGAAAAAGGAAAACAAAAGCCATCTTCAGCGCTACGTAGCCCTCTGCAGCACAAGGAACTTGCCCTTCCAACATGGAGTGGTTCAGTACTTAGTAGTAAGGAAACACATTATTTCCGAAAAACCCAAAGCCTGACCTATATGGCTAGCGTTTTTTAAATAATTTGAAATCTGCACTTTTATGTTTCCAAAAAATTGAAAAGAAAATTATGGGTGGAGATAATGTTCAGATCTATAGTTCTATAAAATTTCAATGAAAAATTCATAGTATTTGTCGTGGGAAAAAGACAAGTCTAGCAAAGTTTTCAAAATTTTGAATCTCGGCACTGTTCACCATCCAAAACTGCGGATTTGTGTATTTTCCTAGGCCAAAATACTCTGATTTTTTCATTGAGATTTTGTAGAGCTATAGATCTAAACATTATCTGCACCCAGAATTTTTTTTCAATTTTTTGGAAACACAAAAGTGCAGATTTTAAATTTTTTTTTAAACCGGGAGCCATATAGCTCGGGCTACATATCACCGCACCCATTTCCGAAAGCGAGTTAGGAGCGGTCCCATATGTTAGAGGACCTCTATGCTACGAAAATTGCTCTTAGCGGCGCGCCCATTTGGTTCATCTTTGCAAACCTTCCCGTCACTGGCGCGGTTAAGTGCAACCCTGCGTTCATTTTCACAACCGTTCCATCTTCTTCCTAGCGGTTCCTCTATCTTACGTCCTTCGTCTTATACATCTTTCGCACGGTGCATTCCCCACTTGAACAAGAAAATAGTACGCGCCATTGCCCATGGTTGGGTTCATCGATGATAGCCCTGTAGAGGCCCTTGGCAAAACCACCATACAGACTACGTACACCAACATGGCACTGCAGGTGGATCTCTACATCACGAAGATCGAAGACCTGATGGAGAAAGAAGAGGAGAAGATTGTCGGACTCGATATGGAGTACACCAAACCTGAGCGTGGTGTGCCGCAGAAGGCTGCCGTCATCCAGTTGTGATTGGGCACGACGTGCCTAGTGTACCAAATCAGCGCTGCTGACAAGCCATGCCAGCTGCTCGCTGATTTCCTGGGCAACCCTGACATTTCCTTTGCAGGCGTCGACATCGGCAATGACATTGTGCGACTTGAGCGGTGTAAACTAACGGTGGCGAACTTTGTGGACATCCAGACGAGGTGGAAGCAACCCAACTCCACATATGAGAAGGATTCATTAGCTGACTACGCTGCGGCCATCATAGACATCCGCTACAATTCCACCATGAAGCCTCTTAGTGGTGTTGAGCACGATAAGTGGGAGATGGTGCCCCTCTCAAGGAAGCACATCGAATACGCAGCCATGGACACCTATGCGACCTACGAAGTATATAGGCGCCTTGTGACCTGGGAGAAGGGCCAAGTTAGACTACAGGAGTTCTTGGAGAAGAAGCGTCTACGAAAAGGGGCAAGAACAGGAAGAACAAAGGCAAGAAAAAAGAGTATACGTAGAATAGTTTGATGTAATGCATCTTAGTTTACTTCAAAGTACATAGAGAACAACTTCATTCGTAGACATGGTGTACATCTTCTTAGCGCCATGAGTAGTACATGGAGAAATGTATCTTCACAAATTTATCTCACTTAAACAGATCTCTAGGGTGCATCTTCTTAGCGCCATGAGTAGTACATGGAGAAATGTATCTTCACAAATTTATCTCACTTAAACAAATCTCTAGGGTGCATAGTAACTCTTATAGAACGCAATGGTTGGTATGCTCTTGCCACTATTTTGTAGAGGTGTTCCTGCAATAATACGTATGTTGGGTGTATCATGCTCGCAACGAATGAAACCTACTCCCACTAGGACTGGATCAATCTCAAAGATGGACGCTGTGGACGGTGGCTTTGACTTGGTGACTTTGCTTCACTCAAGCCGAGTCCGACCACCTAATCTTCACCGAGTGTAAGCAGCAGAAATCAAGGAAGATGACACCGAAGAATTGACGCGCATGCTTTCCTTGAAGCTATGCAGTCAAAAAGTTACAATAGTAAGTTGCCATGCTTAATTATGAACATAAGGAACTTAAAAAGACTGGAAAATTGTGTCATACATGTCAGACGCGAGGATCCCAGGATGAGAATGGACTGCTGAGTACTCCTAAACCAGGACATCAAGATGTTGCGCAGCGCCACCAATAAAGGATTTTGGAAACAGTTCATCAAGCGAGTCCATTCATGTCCCGTGTGAAGGTTTGCTCTTTTTGTCCGGTGTCGCCGAAATCATGTCCATGTCAGACCAGCAGAAAAGGAGCAAGAAGAAACCTGAAATATAACTCAATAGTAAGTTGGTATGCTTAATTACGAACAAGATGAATTTCGAATAGAAAAGACTAAAAATGCCATACACGTCGACGTTAGGGTGGCCAAGAGAAGGGACTGTGCACCCGAGAAACGACAATTTCAGATTGTGACTGGGTTCCTTGGGAGTCGACTAATGGAGTGCTCCAGGCACGGATTATCAACATTATGCCTCCATGGTACAGGAGAATGTTTGCCTTTTGTGCGGTGTCACCGAAATCTAGTAAGTTGTACCATCTGGGGTTGCGAACGTAACTGACTCCTTTTAAATAAAAGATAAAATCTCGGTTAAACAAATCTCTAATCGTGCAGAGGAACTATGATGGTACTGATGACCGGACAATAAAGGGTTCAGTGGAGTTTCAGACACTACGGGAAACCGTCAAAACGCCGACGGCGGGCCGCCGTCGGCGTAGCAATGATCGCCGTCGGCGTAGGGCTACGCCGACGGCCGCCGTCTTCGTATCTGCGTCGGCGTAGGACGCTGTGGGCGTACAAAAACTGCCGTCGGTGTATCCGTCGCCGTCGGCGACGCAGCAGTGGGACCCACAAAACGGACGTCGAACGTCTCCATCTGCTCCACCTATACGCCGACGGCACACTGCCGTCGGCCTAGGATGCCACGTGTGCTGATCTGGTGCGTCTGGGAGGAGTCGTACGCCGACGGCAATGCCGTCGGCGTAGGGATGACCATATGGGCATCCAGCGTCGACGTGGCGCCATCCTGTGCGTCCCCACAGCTCCTACGCCGGCCGTCGGCGTATCTTAGACCATATTTTCAGTTTCTGAAACTTTTTGCTGCTGGTTTCTGGCGCATTTTAAATACAATTAAAATTGCACAAATTATAAAACATCACAGAAACATCAAATAAAACATCACATACATATCCAAATGACACAAACATGATTCAAATTCATCCAAACTCAAAAATGACATAAACATAGTTCGAATTCACACACGCTACACCCGAACACATCCTACACCTCCCGAGAGCCCGAGGTATCCATTTCTGACAGCGTGAGAATAGGCGACCGACCGCGTGGGCCAGTCGAACCACACAAGGAATCCGGCGAGGCACGGGACGGTGTGGTCTCACGCGACGAACTAGGCGAGGCACCACCAGTGCCATGCTCCACGAGCGCGCGCGTCGAAGTCGGCGAGGCGGAAGCACGACCAAAGGGTGCAGTCCTCGAGTATTCCGATCCCTACATGTTTTGAGTCCAAGTTAGCAACTTGGAAAGCACAGCATGGCGGTAACAATTTGTTTGGCAAATAACTTACCGGAGTCACTGGCTTGTATGTGCGAGCGACCGACTCCCTCGTTGGGCCGACGGGCATGATCCCCGGCCTAGGTGGACGCGTAGGCAGCTGCGACCGCTCTCCAGTGGCATGAAACTTCTCGTCAGCCTACAAGATAGTTTAGATGTCAGGAGTTGTAGAAAAAGAAGGTTCAAACTGAGGAAATGAGACTTGTCATATTTTGCAAATATAAAAGTTGAAACTTACAGCATCCCTCAACTCTGCCCACTCCTCATACTCCTGGCTCTTCTGTACCCACAACTGATACTCTCTCTCATAGCTCGCGTAAGCGGCATCGAAGGCCGCCTCGAAATCAGCCTACAGTTTTAAAAGGGAACGCATCTCGTCAACTTAGCCACTTAGCTAGGAACGAATGTCGGAAAGAGAATTTGAGAAAAACTTACATCGGGGCGAGCTCGGGAAGGCCGACGAGGCAGGACGGGAGGGTCGTCGGCGGTGAGGGTAGCCTTGACACGCGAGAGGCCCAACTCAGGAGTACGCGTGAGTACCGCACTAAGCATGAGAGGACGACCATGCTCCCAACCGTTCCCGGCAAGGACCACCGCTCTCTCGTCGATGTCATGCTCAAGAGGGTTGTCCACCTCCGGATTTATACCCTTGAACATCTCGACGTATGCCTTTAGCCCCTCCTTGGCAGTGCCGAAGTAATCGGGCTGCGAGGGCTGAGGCTCAGAAAAATTGGGCTTCTTCATCTTCATCCTCTCCCATGCTTGCATGTCCAAAGAGGCTCCCCGAAATCGGCCTCCTGCAATGCCAAAGAAGTGTCATGCGTATCAAGTAGGAACATGAGGGGAAATAAATGAAGATTGTTTCATGTATATATATACCAGCTTTGCCTTGAAGCGATCATGGTTGCGGGCACCCGCACGATGTGTCCCCCCGCTCCCGCGGTTTAACTTGTTTCGCTCGCTCAAGGCCTTGAACGCGGGGTCCTCCCCAGCCCACCTAGACACCAACGCCCTCCACGCGTCATCCTTGCCATAGGCCCATGAGGGCTTAAACTGAAAAAACAATACTCATGTGAAGAACGGATAATGCAATTGCAACTTAGCAGCAACATATAATCTCATTAACAATCTACTTACCGCCATGTAGTCATCTACGGTCACCTCAAGTGGGTTCTCCACAATCGCATGCTTCACCGCCGTCTTGCCTAACGTCTCAGTACTGAAATGATTGATCATGGTATGCTTTGCATTGTAGAACTGCTGTCGTGTCAACTTCCTACAAGCCCCCTCCAAAGTCTTGTCCGCATCGCCCCACTGCTCAGGAAGTACCCTATAGAACTTCTTTAATCATGCACAAAAAACAAATTGTGAGAGCATGGTGGGGACATCAAGTATGAACGAAATTCGAAAAGTTCAACTTACCCAAAACTTGTTGATCACGGCGTCAGAACATTTCCCGCCGCTCGCGTAATTGGCGGCCTGATAGTCTACCCAATGGGTGGCTAGCTTCGTCGCGCCGTTGGGGATGGTACTGTACAAGCCCGGCCAAAACTTCCTAATCAAAGCTCCAATCAGGGTGTTAGGCACACGGGCTCCTGCAGGATGTATCCAGTTCCTGCACAATAATTAAACATTAGTACATGTCAAATGGTCCTGACCACAATGAAGTTACCATGTTCAAAATTAGTATATATAGTCACTTACTCTCTCCCATTAGGCGTAATGAGGATCTTCTCCTCCTCGGTAGCACGTTCCTTGTCCTCATCAGGGACCTGGGATTCTCCTCGAATCCTTGGCTTCTTCGGCAGCGCGGAGGGCCCCGCCTCCAAGTCCGTGGAGGGCCCGCCCCCACGTCCGTGGAGGGGCCCGTCTCCTCCGAACCCTCGTCGACAGAAGCAGAGGGTATGTCCGAAGACACGTCGCCCCCACCTCGCCCTCGTCCTCCTCACCTCGCCCTCGTCCTACACCTCGCCCTCGTCCTCGTCCTGCACCTCGTCCCCTTGGAGGAACTGGAGCATCGGCACCTCCCCCTCCTCCAGCATCTCCACCCTCACCTGCATTGAGAAAGGGTGAACAATTAAGCACAAAGACATGAACAAATTAATAATTGCGTCACCTCTTCTCTCACCACTGTCAGACAGGTAACGCGGGTTTGGAATATGTTCTCTTCCACTTTTAGTAACTTTCTTCTAGCGCACCTTCTTCAGCAAGGAGGCCGATGATTCCTTGCCTTGGCTCATCTTGGTCAATCACCTGCATTGAGAAAGGGTAAACTTTTAAGCATAAAAGACATGATCCAATTAAGAAGCATGAAGACGTAATGCAATTAATAAGCATGTTAAAAGACATGATCCAATTAAGAACAAATTTTTATCTAGAGTGCACCAAATGCAGTAGCATCAAATAATCAACAATCAAATTCATCTCAAATTCATGTAATTATCATCAGTCGGTCTCGCATCATTCCTGGAGCCTCCCATTTCCACTTAGATACGTTAAATGATTTCCACCAAGCTTAGTACTAAATTGGTGATCTTACAAAGTGGCTACCTAACATAGTAGATTTTTTAAAGCTCCATAGTAGTTCCATAGTAGTTTCTAAAGCTAGATATTTTTTCATAGTAGTTTCTAAAGCTAGATATTTTTCTAACATTCCTGGAGCCTCCCATTTCCAATTAAGTTCCATAGTAGTTTCTAAAGCTAGATATTTTTTTCACTTTACAAAGTGGCTACCTAACATATTTCTTATACAAGTCTGGGTAAATTCATTAGCACCTCTTTTTGCAACTCATTAGCACACACAACACACATCAATACAATACACACATTGTATAATTACCATCATGAGCTCACACACCCTGACCACAACAAGTTTCGGCATCCATAAGCTCTAAATTAACAAGAGGAAGGAGAAGAGGAAACAATACCAGAGGCACACGTGCAGGGCTAGGGTTGTGAGGGTGAGGAGGTGGCTTGTGGAGGCCAGAGGCGAGCGCACGGTGTCGGGGAAGAGCTCGGACGTGCGGCGCGTCGGGGAGGTGGTTTGTCCGTCTGCGGCGTCGAGGAGGAAGAGGAGGTCGCGGGGCAGCTGTACGCGCGAAGGGGAGGAAGGAGGCGCGCGGTATCACGCCGGCGACGTTGTCGTGGGATTGTCACGTCAGGTGTCATAGATGACTTCGTAGGTGTGGGATTATGCGAGTCAAGCATCTCTGAGCTTGGGATCGCAGGAACAAAGATCAACACAGATTTACCCAGGTTCGGCCCCCTCAATGTGAGGTAAAAGACCTACTTCCTGCCTACCCTAGATTGGTATTGATATGATAATCGAGGTGTTACAATGGAGGCGATCCGATCTGGTACTCGCCGTATGAGCTAGGGTTTGGGGCTTGATAGCTTGACCCGCTCTAAGTCCTGCGAGTCCTCTTTATATACACAGAGGCTCGCTAGGTTACAAAAGGAAACTTCCCCATAAGGAATACATCCACAGAGGCCTACTCGGAGACTACTTGGTCTTCACGTCCTCCGGGATATGTCTTCTAGATCTTTCCCCTTATGGCGGTTCAATATTGGGCTTGCTCCCAAGTGGGCCTTCGTCCGTGCGAGTAAGTTAAGTCGCACTGGGCCGCGGGTTAATCCAGAAAGTATTCCCCCGACATTAGCCCCCAAGATTGGTTAGGACTTTACGGTGAGAATCTTCTGACCTCTTGAAATGGTCTCTGAGCCGCACTGCAAACGTTCTGACCAATCTCCTGACTATGCGATTCAGAGCTGTGACTCATCTGCGCGACTCATCTCTCTTCTGGAAATATTCTGTTTCCTTTAATTGCGGACCGTTACTCGTTTTGCGGGCGCAAATTGTGCCGTTGGTTGCGAGCGCAGATAGTGCCGTTAGTTGCGGGCCCCTTCAGTTATAAGCTGCGGCCACCTAGGTCATTATCCATTTGCCCTTGCAATCCTCATCCCTAGCCGCGCCGTCTTCTTCCTCGACCCGAGCCTAGTTCCCCAATCCAATCTCCCCTCGCAATGGCGCCCAAGGCGAAGCCATCTGACGATAGCGCAGATCTCCTGCAACTGGGAAGGATCCTGGGTAACGGAGGAAACTCTTGCAGATCTGGCCGAGGCTGGCTTCTTGCCGCCGAAGGAGGACGGCGTCTGGCGGGCGCCAGGCGATGAAATCGAGCCGCGCCCCAAGCCCAACGAGCTGGTGATGTTCGTGGAGCACGTGGAGCGTGGATTCACGCCGCCAGGTTCTCCCTTCTTCCGCAATTTGCTGCAACGCCTAGGCCTCCGTCTTCACGACATCGGGCCCAACTCAATGCTCCAGGTGAGCAATTTTCACGTGTGTGCGAGGACTATCTTGGCATAGCCCCCAACATCGATCTATGGCTGGCCTCTTTCACCTGCAACAGCCAACTTGTCTCCAAGGGTGGCGCCTACGTTCAGGTCGGCGCCATCTCTCTTCAACGCCATAGGAACTCTTGCCTTCCCAAGCTAGCCCTGGCGAATCGACCCAGGGCTTGGCAAAAATCTTTCTTCTATTGCCAAGATACTTCACCGGAGGGCGAAACTCGCCTTCCCTCCTGGTCTAACACCCTCTTCGTGCCTACCGAGGCACTGAAATCAAAACCCCGCGACTCGCCATGCCCTTCATCAATGAGTCGCTGATCAAAGTCCGCGCCTTAATAGGTCATGGTCTTACTGGCCTTGATCTTCTCTCTTGCTGGACCAAATGGCGCATTCAGCCCGTGAGTCCACGACAGCGATCCTTCCTTGAGTGCACAGGCACCTCTGCTGACGTTGATCGTATCAAGGCTTCGGACTGGAGGCCTGAGGATTGGGTGGAATTTGTCACCCGCGTGACTGAGGAGAAGGACATCTCCTTCGATAAGGTGGGGCTTGCCCCTTTCAGTGTTAACAACAAGCCTTTTGAGGTAACTCCTCTTCTCTGTCTTTTCGCCTTCGTAGTTGAGTCGCATTCCTTTTCTTAATACTGCAACTTATATCTTCCTGATCCAGGCTGATGAGAACTACTGGTCGCTGCCTGCGACCGTCGCCGGCACTGCTGCTCCCAAGCGTGCCGCACGAAAGAAGTTGCTGCCCACTCTAGAGGGCAGCGAGACTGCTGATATCCCTTCTGTTGCTTCTGCGGCCTCAGATGGTGAAGAGACTGAACTGGACGAGGATGACAGTCCAGTGCCAGCCGCGAGTTCTGTTGCCGCGGCTGGACCAACTCCCCGTAGAGCCTCCAAGAGGCTATCTCGTGAGGAACCAGAGGTTGATGCTCTGGAAAACCCTGAGGCCACGAAGCGTCGCAAACCTGCTACGGGCGCGACCTCCTCCGTTGCCAGGCGTGCTTTCAAAGCCACCGCCTCTGCTGAAGAAGACATGGGTCCCCACTCTGGTAATTTCTGTTGTCTTGTCATCTTGAATGCTTATTCTTTTTCCTCTACTGACACGCAAAACTTCTGCTCGTAGATTCTGGGACCCAAGGCCTGTCCTCACCGTCAAGCGGTGAACTTATGGCCTTTGTGAAGATGGCTCCAGAGTTAGTAACTTTTCCCTGTGCTTAATACTTTTATTCTGGCTTATGTGCTTCTTCTTCACACAATGCCCTTGCTTTTTGCAGAAGTGCGGCTAAACCCGCGACTGAGCCTGGAACCGCGGTTGAGCCGCGTTTATCACCTGCGGCTCATACCGCCATGGTAGAGGGCGTGGCCACCACTGATGACCTGGCCACGGTCCCTGTTCTTGACACAGCCACCCAAGAGGTGGCTCTGGAGGATAGAACGGATCCCCTTATGATCCAGGACGTGGAGAAGGTCAACCCCTCCTCCATAGATGTAATGGCCAAGGATGCTGATGCGCCAGTGATTGAGTCGCCAGCGGCGGACAGCCTGCGGTCGCCAATTCTGCTGCTGAGGTTGCTTCTTCCTCCTACAAGCCGCGCTGAGAGACTGTCAGAGGCTATCATTGCCTCAAATGACAAGCAAGCCATGGAGCTCCGCAAGGCACTGTCTGACCTGTCTGCGGCTTATAAGGTAAACTTCTATCTCCAGTTATCTGTCTCTAGCCCCCAAGGATCAAGTTTCTTCTTTGACTGTAAAGGGAGACTTGATGCTTCTCTTTTAGCTGTTGATATATACTTACTAACTGATGTACCCTTTGTAGGAGGAACTAAGCTCCATAACAGCTGCCAAACTTGCCTTGGAAAAGCAGCTGGGGGATACTCCCTCTGAACTGGAGAGGCTGCGCGAGCTCCTTGGCCAGCGTGACGCTGAGCTGAAGAAGAGGGAAACCAGGATGGGCGAGCTATCTGATGAAAGCTTCAAGTTATCTGAGCAAGCCAAAGCCACCGAGCTGCGGCTTAAAACTGTTGAAGAGAAGTTCCAAGAGAGGGTCCAGCAGCTGGACCTCCAAGTCAGTGCTCAGAAAGACGCCATTGCTGATGCCAATGAGGACGCAAGGCTGTTTCCATTGGCGAGCTTGAGAAAAAGTTGAAGAAAGTTTCTGATGCCCATAACCTTGTCCACGCCAAAGTGTGCATCATGACTCAAGAGTTAACTGGTATGTGTTGCGACTCATATCTGCATCTGTTTTCTCTACTATCTTTGCCTGTATGTTGTAGAGCTGACGGAGACATGCCTCGATGTAGGTGAAGATGCCAAGGAGCAGCGCGGCAGTACTCAAGAACAGCTGGAGTATATCCGCGATTTTTCGCGAAGAACTTGTGACGCCATGAAATCACTGTCTAAGTGCCTGCTGCCGACCAAGCCAGTCCCCGGTGATTCTGAAGGGCTGCTAAAAAGACTGCTTAGGGCGCCTCAGTTCTTTTTGGACTGGAAGGAGTCCTCAGCTCGCACCGGCGCGGCTCATGTTCTTGCTTTGGCCAAGACGTACTATCCTTCTTTTGATGCTGCCAAGGTTGCAAAAGGTAGGCCCTCGAAGAAGGTGGATGGCACCGAACTGACGGCCTCAGAATATGCGCGACTTGGAAGGATATGCGCGGCCACGCGACTGAACTGGTGGAGGGGATAGATCTTGCGACCTATATGGGCAAGTATAATGCAGATGGAAGCAGATGGGAGAAGTTACCCGCTCCGTCATCCAGTGCGGTGATTCCGCAGGAAAAGAACCCCTCTCCAGGCGTATCCAGCTCTGCAGCCCCCAAGCCCGCGACTGAAGAGCCCTCCAGCGAGCCTGCGATTGCTCCTTCTGGCAAGCTTGGTAAGCCGCCTGTTCCTCCTTCCCAGGCCAAAAGCTGCGCACAAGTGAAGAAGAGAAACAATGGTTTGATGATCTTGGCCCTTAGCGGCCTGTAATAATTGTTAGAATTTATGTGTCATAAGACAATATTATGGTTTGCTTAAGTACTCTCAGCAGTACATGTTTCGACCAATAGGCTGGTCCTTATGATTTGTCTCGGTTTTTCCTCACTTAGGCCCTTGCGCGGCTCAGTATTTCCCAGGTAAAAAGTGCGTGTTCAGGGTCGAGAGCGGCCATGATAGGCAATCAAACTCGATTGACGCCGCACCCCCAGTACTTTGGCCGCATAGTGCAAGTCGCATCCAAGAGAGGTTGAGTATAATCACGATAAATGCCACTTGTTTGGCGATCCCAAGGAATAGGCCGCGCTAAAAAGCTGCCGCACCCCCAAGGGACCAATGATTAAAAAATAAAAGACTCACAGCTCAATTGGTAGTTTGAGATGCTTTATTTCAGAATCATTATATGATACATAGGGTCGGTCGCGCCTAGGTGGCGACCAGAAGTGATGCTTGGGTCGGTTGCGCCTAGGTGGCAACCAGAGATGTTACATGGGTCGGTCGCGCCTGAGTGGCGACCAGAAATGATGCTTGGGTCAGTTTTTTTTTTAAGCGCGACTGTAGGGCAACCGCCCCACAGCATTTTCTATTTTCTCATTTCACCAAAAATAAACTGTACAAACACTTTACAGGATTAAACAAAAACAGGGACTTAAGGCAGTCCATCGAGCCAAGCCAGAAAACTATGCACATGCTTGGCTTTTAATCTATATCTAAGCATAGACATGTCATGAATAAAACCACTCTTCCATCTGCCAAATGTCGGTCTCTCCTGCCTGAAGACTTTACCATTCCTTTGGAGCCAAATGTGCCGGCATGCCACAATGATCACTTCCATAGAGAACACATGGCCAAAGCTTTGTCTAGCACGCCAGATCACTGTCTGTATATTATCATCATCAGTCCAATGTATTTGCAAATAATTCCACACACGCTGACTGAAATTGCAGGTGAAAAACAGGTGTTGTCGATCTTCATATGCTCTTAAAGGGCATAGAACACAGTGGTCATTTTCTGCAACATACCAATGCCTACGCTTCAACATGTCTTTTGTGTTTAACCGGTCTCTCAGAAGCAACCAAGCAAAGACCTTATAGTTCATTGTGCATCTCGAGTCCCATATCCAGGTGTAGGATTTTGGTACTGTCAGGTGTTTAAACACCTGAAGATAGAACTGGTTCGCCGTGTATTTTTCACCCCAGCAAAAACTCCAAACATCGGGTTCCTGTGATAAAGGGTTTTGCAGCAACATGGATTTCAGATTTCCCAATTCCAAGAAAGCTTGCTGGGACATCGGGAGATGAAACAGGGAAGGCAAGTCGTCAACCGCAGCATAAACAGCCGCTGCCGACACCTCTTCATTGAGGGCATATGAACACAATCTAGGGAATCTTGTCTTCATGGTTGCAATGGAGCCTTTCAATTTCCAACTGTCATTCCAGAACATGAAACTATCTCCAGTGCCATGATGAACACAAGCAACACTTCTAAAATTGTCAACCAGCTTCATAATGTCCCTCCACCAAAAGGATCCTCTCAGATTATCAGCATGAGGCACCTTATCCTCATAGTAGGCTGTCCAAACGAGCTGCACCCATGGCGTATCCACTTTGTTATAGAATTTATCTAGAAATTTAATGAGGAGGGCTGCATTCTTTTTCTGGAAATCAACTACCCCAAGACCACCACTCTTCTTAGGTCGACATACAAGCTCCCATGCCGCGAGAGACTGCTTTGGGGTGTCAGGATTATCTCTCCAAAGGCATTGCCTTAGAATTCTATCAAGCTGCTTTGTTAAACCAGGAGGTAGACTTACAGAGCACAAAAAATGTAGTGGCATGGAAGACAACGCAGAATTTATCAATTGCAGCCGAGATCCTTGATTCAGAAAACATGAGCTTGACGCCAACCTTCTTTCAAGATTGCATACCAAAGGCATCAAATCACTAATAGTGGGCCTAGTAGTTCCCAATGGAAGACCAAGGTAGGTGAAAGGCAAACTCCCCACCTGGCAGCCAAAATCATTTGCTAGTTGCTGTACAACATCTGAGCTCACGTTTATCGGCAGCATGGAGGATTTAGTGAAATTTATCTGTAACCCAGTTGAGAGGGAGAATTTCTCCAACGCTACTTTGAGGTGTCCCAACTGCTCACCCACAGCCGGCAGAATTAAAAGAGTATCATCAGCGTATTGGATAATTGGAAAGTCATTGTCATGGGTAAGAATCGGCAGACTGATGTGACTTTGGCATAGCAGATCATTTACCACCACTTGAAGCAGCTCAGAGCCTAAGACATAGAGAAGAGGGGATAAAGGGTCACCCTGTCTCACTCCTCTCTTACAAAGGAATTGTTTCCCAGGTACCCCATTCAACAGAATAGCCGAGGAACCAGATGATAAGAGATTTTTTACCCAATCTAGCCATTTCTGATTGAAGCCCATGTGTTGCAACACTTGGATGATAGCATCATGTTCAATTGTGTCAAACGCCTTAGCAAAGTCCAACTTAAGTATGATGATTGGTTTCTTTGAAGCATGACACTGATAAAGATATTCAAAGGACCAGGCGACACAATCTTGTATTGATCTCCCTCTAATGAATCCATATTGATTTTTATGCACACATTTTAGAATCACCTCCTGTAATCTATTGCAGCCAGCTTTGTCAAGAACTTGAGACAAACATTGGTGAGGGAGATAGGACGAAAATCATTAACCTCCATGGGCACAGGGACTTTAGGCACCAGTGTAATGAAAGATCCATTAATATTTTTCCAACTTTAGAGTGCCAGCGTGAAACTCAGCCGCTAAGCAGTAGAACTCATTTTGAATTATGGGCTAACATTTTTTCACAAAGAGCCCATTGAAGCCATCTGGCCCAGGGGCCCTGTCAGGAGGCATAGCATCGACAACTTCATCCATTTCTTTTTTTGTGAACGGCTCAGTCAGCTTCTCCAGCCCATCCACTCTAGTGAACAGCCTAGGCAAATCGAATTGCATCTCAATACCTTGTGAATTTCCCATTCTGTTTTTGTAACAAGTCCAGAGCATAGCAGCCATTGTATCATGATCAGAAGTCTGCACACCATCACTGTTTTCAGCATTGAGATAGAATTCCTACAAAATCTTTGGGTTGCCATCGCATGGAAGTACTTTGTGTTTTCCTCTCCATGTTTAATCCAACGGATAGTGCACCTCTTTTTCCAATAAGCACATTCAGCTGCAAGCAAAGAATCCAAGTGCAGTTTCACTAACTTTCTGAAATTAAACTCTGGCCTATATAGAGGTCTCTTCTCTTCTAGTGTATCAAGCAAGAGGATGACACTATTGCAGTGCTTTATTAGGAGCTTCAGCTTAGACAAACTTTTATGCCATTTCTTTAGAGCAAATCTTAAACTCTTCAGCTTATTATCAACTACTATCGCAGATGTATGTGCTTTGGCAGAAACTTTCTCCCATGACTGAGCAACACATTCTTTAAAACTAGGCATGTCCACCCAATAGTTCTCAAAACGGAATATCTTTGCCTTTGGAATATTTGTGTCAATGTTAACCACACAGGGAACATGATCTGACCCAGTTTTGGCAAGAGTAAAAACCATGGAGTTTGGATAATCCGAAATCCAATTTGCACTAGTGAAGAACCAGTCCAATTGCTCTAAAAGTGGCGTTTCTTGCATGTTCGACCAAGTGTATGCCCTATCTTTCAGAGGCAACTCCAACAAACCCAAATGCCCAATGATTTCATTGAATAAGAACATGTCATTCTGATTTCCCCCTGGCCTATTTCTGTTTGTGTGTGATCGAATAAAGTTAAAATCACCAAGAAGAAGCCAATTAGCCATCGTTGGGATATTCAAATTATACAGCCAAGACACAAAGTGATCTCTATCCTCCCCCGTGCACGGCCCATAAACTGTCACCATGGTCCAGCTCTCGTTATTATGAACTGAAGTGAAGTTAACAGAAACCGAAAAACGGTTAATTTCGAGGAGCTGTCCATAGAACACAGATGAATTCCACAACACCAAGAGCCCACCAGAAGCTCCCACTGAGGGAGAGTAAGCAAAACAGTCAAAACATTTAGGACAGAATTTTCTAATGAATTTCCAATCAAAAGATTCACATTTAGTCTCTTGCAAACAGATAACTGCACATTCGCTTTCATCAATCTTTGCACGCACTTCATTTTGCCTAGTTTCAGAGTTAAGCCCACGCACATTCCAGCACAAAATCTTCCATTTTCTCAGACTAGACATACTCATTATAACACTGATAAATGTTCAGAATAATCGCCACATGCATAGCAGTGCAGCCGTTCCACAAGCAGTTCGAGGTAAAGGCAAGCATATCGAAAGCATAGGGTTCAGAAAGCATGAAAATAAAGATGCAGCTTCTTCTAACGGACAATCGAAATCCCAGGCTCATAAAGGTTTGTATCATCATTTCAACTTATTTAATTTGCATCCGACGGACCAGCTTCAAGCTGCTCCTTAGTCAGCAGAGATGCATCAATTCCCAGCTGCAGACCCACACGCTGCATGACCTGAATGGGGGTAGCCGGGTACTGCATCTCTTCTTCTTCGGACTCGAACTCTCTTGGCACCGCCTCTACCAGCATCTTAGCTCTCGGACGCTTCTTTGGACGGCTTGCCGTAGTGGAAGTGGGCTTGAGTCCATCCTTCTTCAGTGTGCTTCTAGTAAACCTTCGTTCAGCTAGCTGTACCACCTCCTTCTTTTTACCACGAGCACGCTTAGTTTTAGGAGTCGCCGGCGAGGCAGCAAACACTGGAGGAGCATCTGCCTGTGTGCCCATATTACTAACATCATCGAAACATAAAGCTCTAGCCACCTGCCTTCCCGGGACAGGAGAGATAGTTCTTCTAGCCTCAGTTTCATCATCCTCCAGAAAATTGATTTGGAATCCGACCTCCTCATCAAAAGCAATTGCCTAAGATCTTTTAGACAGGACGATGGTCTCAATGGTGGGTATCTTTAACGACAGAGGTACCTCCCTAGACATCAACTCTGGCATGAAAGCTTCAAACATCCTTTCCCACATCATCTCAGTGGGCAGTTCAGTCCATACACAGGCTTATCAACAATATCTACATTTACATTTAGCTGGTTCATAGGCTCCAGTTCACCAGTGTCCTGCGAGTGCAGATCAAGCTGCACATATGGAACTAAAGCCCAAGCATCTGCATTCAAGTCTGGCTCATTTACCATTAGCACTATGACCTGCGGATCAGGTACTGCATCTGTTTGCTGAACTGAATCTGATGGCATGGGATCCTTGTCTGCAGGAAGCTGCTCTGCATCTTCTGCTGACAGAACATATGTGGCTACCATCCACCCATCACGAACTCCCCCAACATTTGCAAATCTACCAAAAAACACATCACGAGGAACCGTCTCCACAGAGGGGAAGTTGGCATAAACCAAAGCCCTACATTTAATTGGATCATGCCTATTCCAGTGTAGAAATTGGCCGAACGAGGAGACAGCATTGGCAATATCTATGTCATTACGATAATCAGGCGGAATCCCCTGAAACATAATCCATCCTCTACAGAACCCAAGGACTGCGCTATGGTGAGCGCCTTCATCGTGGTTAACAAACCGTACTGACACATTGGGTTGCATCTGATATGGGCCATGTTGTACTAGCGCCTGTCGGGCATGAGCACTACTAAGCTGGTACATACCGATCCCAAAAAGACAAGGCTGGTAATCGATGATATTCCGATTGAGCGGCCCGTTCAGAAAATCGCAAACCTGATCTCTCCAGTGCCCTTCCTCAGTAAGCGGTGGCTCTGGCTCTAGGATGGCAACACAGTAGTTTTCATGGAGCCGTGGAGGAGCCTGCACGGGGAAGTAGTACGAACGGGGGAGCCGAGTCGGCCCGCCGTCAATGATCTGGTGCCCCCATGGGAGCCACGGCACCGGGTCAAGCTCGTATGCCGCCATGCCTTCCGCAGTAGCATCGGCGACGCAATCCACCGACGATTGGTTTTCAGGAGGTGTAGGAGGCGGCGACTCGGGCGAGACGGTTGTGGTAGTTGTAACAACAGGGGAATTGATTTCGTTATTTGCTGGGACATCCCTTTTAGGTATCCACCGCTGCGATTTTTGGGCAAGTTTGGCGAAGCAAGTTTTTTCTTTGTGTCCAGAATAGAAACAGAATCGGCAGCGTATTCGTCTCGTGCAATCTTTCGTTTCATGGGCCATCGTAAGGCATCTGCCACACTTCCAAAAACGATAAGCAATATCGTCAACCACTGCTCTTAGCCCATCAAGGCCATCATCGTCCTCTGGCCCATTAGCACTGTTTGTTCTGACGGAGTCCCGACATTTGAAACCTGCGTCTCCGCGCACAAATCACGGACTGAGGGGGCGATCACAGCTGTGTTCCGATCTTCTGGCTGAATAATCGGAAGAGGTTTGAACGAACCAAATGAGATTGCTGGCTGCGTCACAGTGGTGTAACAAAATTCAGTTTGGCCAGATTCAGACTCGACAGAAACCTGCAACTTTGGGTCCTGGTACCCCTTACAAGCCGAGTAACACAGAGATTCAGAGAAATTAAGCTTCCTACGAGGAGCATCCTTTGCTCGTATGATAGATTTGACAGGCAGAAATTTCAGAGCGTCCAGACCCATCTGTACTCTCCGTTTAGAAGGACTAACCAAAGTCCATTCTTTCTTGCATTCCTTCTGCCAATTAGAGAACTCGTGCTTCCAATTTGGACCGCCACGGCCCCAGAGATGGAAAAAACACTTGAATTGTTTGCATTCAAATTTGCGCATATTGGAGATCATGAATCCCACTTTCTTGCTAGAAACATTGAAGGAGAAAACTCTATCTCTCAGAACTGAGACTTTCAGCTTGTCACAATAACCACCAATAGCAGCCTCAAGTGCCAGACCAACAGAATTATCATCCAGTCTGAACGTAGCACGATCAAAAGAGACTACCATGATAAAATGTCCTGAGTCCACAGTCGGATGAACAGATGCAAAAAATTCCTTTCTGATCTTCTTTGCAAAATGAATTCCATGAGAAAAATCCAGACCAAGAGAAATAGATGCATGCACAGCCGAAGATGATCCCTCAGATAATTCAGATTCAGAGCACTGACCCTCAGTTCCAGAGATCTGCCTTTTCCCAGATTGCATCGTCTCATTAGAGACCAAAACCTCAGGCTTATCACACAATTCAGACTGACCAGATGTCGTTTGCGGCGTAGACTTCACACATGCACGTATAGTGGCAGTATGGGACGGGAAGATTACCTTGGATCCCACGTCAATGTACTCACCATAGTCCATGCGCCGCCCGACGATCGACAATCCCTTTGCGTCCTTGAGAGTAATCCAATCATGCGCTGTCCAGAGGTGGATCGCACCATCGTATGACTTCACACGTCCGCGCGCCAGATCCTTGGAGGTTGTGTAGGTGACCTTCCAGATCCATCCTGGCAAGATCATCTTGGATCCGGGGGTTTTGGAGGGCGGGGAGTGGGATGGGTGGATCAGAGAAGGTGTTCTATGGCCGGAGATGTGGGATCGCCGGTGTGGAGGTCACGGTGGGAGGGTGGAGGTGGGAGACGCCATCGATCCCTCTTTTCCACGGTCCGGCGGAGCGTTATGCTTGGGTCAGTTGCGCCTAGGTGGCAACTAGAGATGTTACATGGGTCGGTCGCGCCTGAGTGGCGACCAGAATTGGGTCGATCGCGCCTAGGTGGCGATCAGAAGTGTGACATTGGGTCGGTCGCGCCTGAGTGGCGACCAGAATTGGGTCGATCGCGCCTAGGTGGCGATCAGAAGTGTTACATTGGGTCGGTCGCGCCTGAGCGGCGACCAGAATTGAAATTTTTAGCCCTGAGTGGCCAGCTTGATGATGTAAACTTTTAATAATTTTGCTGCGGCTGCTGATGGCAACTCGCGATGCCTGGGATGTGTCCTTATTGGCAATGGCTTGTAGCCTTTGACTTCCTTGCCTCCCTTGCAGCCGTAATCTGAAGTCGCAAGTCAGGCAGGTGCCTCTTAGCCTTCACGATGTCATCAAAATTCTCCTGCGACTCACGCATGGGCGCGCTCTCAGTGATGCAAGCTGCTCTGGCTATGGCCTTGTCACCCTCTTCGCATTCTTGAGCTATTCTTTTGTCGCCATTGATGGTGATGACTCCCCTAGGGCCTCGAACCAAATGTACTCGCTCCTGAAGTTGCTTTGTGTCCCAAAGGCGACCTCCAAGTTAACTCGCCCCAATGGCTGAGCTGATATGCCTGGCACGACACCATGAAACGTTGTTCTTGATGGGTGTAGCTGCTTTTCTTGAAGGTTCATTCTTTTGAAGGTTTCATAGTATAATATATTGATGCTGCCTCCATCAGTACTTTGCTCAACTTGTACCCTGCGACTTGAGGGGCAACCACCAGCGCGAGTTTTCCCTCTTCATTTATTTCTCCTGGGTGATCCTCGCGGCTCCAAACTACTGGTTGCTCGGACCACTTTAGCCACTGTGGGACGGCTGGTACTATGGCGTTAACAGCCTGATTGCGTCGTCGCAGCTTTTGTTCCCTCCTTGAAGTATTCACCACAATGGTATGATACTGACCCAACTGTTTTGGGAACTGTGGCTGATCTGGCTGCGGATTTGGGACGGCGTTGTTGCTGTTGTTGCCTCCGCCATGTTTACCTTCCTCGTTGTTTTGATGATTGAAGTTTGTGTTGAGTGGCTGTCCATCCTTCCACTTTTTGTAATGATAACACTGTGCCTTCGTGTGGTTGGGTGGTTTCCCATCTTTTCCTATATGGATGTCGCAGGGGCGGTTGAAAACCTCTTCCAAATTAACTGGGTGAAAATTCCTTCCTCTGCTGCTGCTTTGTTTGTAACGAGTGTTCGTATTTGCGACTAACCCTGAGTTTCCTTCCTCGTTTTTGCGCTTGTTATAACTCGCATTGGCATTGCTAGCTTGCTGTTGTTGAGGCTTGCTACTGGCCTTCTTTCCCTTGCCAGTGTTTTCCTCTTCCTCCCCATCAGATGCGTCCCTGGTTTTATCCGAGCTAGCATACTTGTTGGCCGCCGCCATTACCTCGCTTAGGCTCTTGACTTTATCCTTCATGCGACCTAGTTTGTGGACTAGCGGCTCAAATTTGCAATTTTTCTCCATGACAAGGACTGCTGAACTGGGTGGTATGTTATCTGAGGAATGTATGATCTCTGCGACCCTTCTCATCCAGTGGCGACTCGACTCGCCTTCCTTCTGTACACAACGCTCAAGGTCCTCTATGCTGCAGAGTCGCTTGCATGTTCCTTGGAAATTCTTGATAAAAGCTTCCTTCATCTCATCCCAAGAGTTTATTGAATTTGGTGGCAAATTTTGCAGCCATATGTGGCTGCGCCTTCTAACATCATGTTTAGGTAACGTGCGCAGATCTCTTCGGATGCATTTAGGATGCTCATGCCCATCTCGTAATTGTTGAGCCAAGTAACAGGGTCCATGCTTGCGTTGTAGTTGGCGACCTTGCGAGGCCCTTTGAAATCTGCAGGAAACGGTTCAGACCTGATTCTTTCGCTGAAACAGACTGGGCCTTTGAGTCGCGACGATAGGTTGGACGAAGCTGGCCTTCCTATTGGATTGGCCGCCGCGCGCGGCTGCACAATCTCTATGGGTTGAACTTGCTGAGGTTGATTTTGAGCCGCAGGTTGATCTTCCCTTTGTCGCCTAGCCGAACTCGAAGTCGCAACGTGTGGCGACTCCGCGTGGATGCTTCTCTCCGCCGTTGCTCTGCTATTGTAAGGGGTGGAGTGCAGCCGTCCTGCGTGTTCGGACATATTCGCCTGCTGTATTACTGCTGTGCTCAGCATCTCAATGGCGCGCCGTGCCTCTCTGTCCATTGGCGTGTTTCCTGCTGGCGCTAATCTGGCCAAGATGTTTGTGGCTGCAAAGAGATTCTCCACTGGGCTAACATAATGCCCTTGCGGCGTGTGGAACCTTTGAGGCTGCTGTGGCGACTGCTGAACAAAGGTTGGCTGCGTCAATGGCGGGGGCATCATGGCCCTGTTGTTAGCCTGTACTATGGCCCTTGATCCAGGTATCTCTGCTACTCTTGGTGCTGCGAAAGATGGAACCGCTGGTACGATTGATGGTACAGCGATTGCTTGAACCGCGGGCGCAGCTAACGGGGCCACGGACCGCATAACCATGGCAGATGGTGCCATGTGTGGGTACCGCGACTGAAGGTTGTGCGACCCCTGACCATGCGACCGGGTGCGCCGTGTTGGTGGCGACTGATGGGATCGTGTTGGTGGCGGCTGACGGACCGCAATTGCTGGTTCAGCGGTAGGTGATTGGAACAGCTCCATAGGGTTTACTGTTCCTGGCTGCAGGCGACTCGCGTGGCGTCTGTGTGGCAAGGTGGCCTGTATTCCTTGCAGAGTATTGGTTTCCTCGATGAGTCGCAGTTGCTCCTGTTGGAGGCGCTGTTCCTCACGCGCCAGCCTGGCTCTCTCATCTGCGATTCTCTGGACTTCATCATATAGCCCGATCCTGGTAGCCTCCAATTCTGTCACCCTAGCAGCCGCGTTAACCGCAGATATTGGCGTAAACAACACGCTTCCCTGTGGCGGCGTGACCGCTGCGTTGGGGGTTACCCTTGACCCTGATTCCGCAGGCGCGACTCCAGGTGGAGTCTCTCTGTTTGCGACTCCTGAGGCCGCGACTCCTGGCGTCATCGCAGCGGATGCCGCGACTCCTGATGCGTCTAGCGCGGCTTGTTCTGCTGCTTCCGGCGGTGTGGGGGCTAAGCTGCCTGGTGGCATGCCCAGCCCTTCGTCCGCTTCTGTGGTCCTGTAGACCCCTTCAACGTGCCGATCTTCTACAGAGGGCGAGCCACTATCCACAGGGCCTCCGCATAGCCTTTCCTCAAGGACATACTCAATGGATTGGCCTTCTTCGTCTTCAAGAGGCAGCGACTCGTAGTTGATAGATTCTTCTTCTTGGTCCACTGTTACCGCGACTCCTTCTTCTGAGTCGCCATGTTGCGATGGATCCTCTGACTCGCCGCCAATGAAGCCGACGAAGACGTTGATGGATCCAAAGGGGATGACGTGGCCGGTCTCCAAGTAATCTGCTTCCGGCCCCCAGCTTGAATCGTCGATGAGGGGTGTGCCATTGACCGTGATGATACGGCCAACAACAAGATCTTCAGCTCCCTTCATGGATCCTGCGCGGAACGTGACGCTCTTGACCGCAGGCCCCACGGTGGGCGCCAACTGTCGTGGGTTTGTCACGTCAGGTGTCATAGATGACTTCGTAGGTGTGGGATTATGCGAGTCAAGCATCTCCGAGCTTGGGATCGCAGGAACAAAGATCAACACAGATTTACCCAGGTTCGGCCCCCTCAATGTGAGGTAAAAGACCTACTTCCTGCCTACCCTAGATTGGTATTGATATGATAATCGAGGTGTTACAATGGAGGCGATCCGATCTGGTACTCGCCGTATGAGCTAGGGTTTAGGGCTTGATAGCTTGACCCGCTCTAAGTCCTGCGAGTCCTCTTTATATACACAGAGGCTCGCTAGGTTACAAAAGGAAACTTCCCCATAAGGAATACGTCCACAGAGGCCTACTCGGAGACTACTTGGTCTTCACGTCCTCCGGGATATGTCTTCTAGATCTTTCCCCTTATGGCGGTTCAATATTGGGCTTGCTCCCAAGTGGGCCTTCGTCCGTGCGAGTAAGTTAAGTCGCACCGGGCCGCGGGTTAACCCAGAAAGTATTCCCCGACAGACGTGCTCTGCGCCTCGGGCTTCATGGCGACTGCGGGTGGCGTACGGGGTGGGGCGAGCAGAGGAGCGGCAGCGGCTGCAATCACGAGGTGGGCGGCGCGGTGGGTGGCGTACGGGGTGGGGCGGCCGGCGGCGGGGTCGGGGACGGCCAGCGGCGGGGTGGGGGATTTAGGGATTGTGTTTGGGGATTTGGGTATTTTGTGGCGCGCGAAGCCACTCGGGCCGATTTTGGCTCACATATTCAGGCCCAGGCCTACGCCGACGGCTGCCGTCGGCGTATGGTTTTGCTAATTTTTTTTTAAAGAAATCACTTGTTCTTTTTTTTCAATTCTTCTATTATTTTCTATTTTTTCATTATCAGGGTTTTCTGATTAATGCAACTGAATCTGCATTGCTACATGAATAATAAATAAAAAGTGTAATCATCTGACCGGCAAATCGGCAAAGCCATCGGCGTATGGTTTTGCTTAATTTTTTTGTGTGAGTGATGCTGGTTGCCCAAAGATGCCTCTCCGAGTGACGCTGGAATGTTTTGTGTGAGTGAGTAGCCTGTCTGAGGAGGTGGGCTATATATAGGGTCGCATGGCTTACGAAGTGGTCGTGATAGTGCTGATCCGACGGCTCAGAAGCGCTCAAAAGAAACACACCGCTGATCCAACGGCTCACAAGCGCTGGAAGGAAGCACACGATCCGTGTGCTTCTTCCTGATTGGGTGTACTACAGCTCACAAGCCCTGAAAAGAAACACACACCGCTGATCCAACGGTTCCCAAGCGCTCGAAAGAAACACACCGCTGATCCAACGGCTCACAAGTGCTGGAAGGAAACACACGATCCGTGTGCTTCTTCCTGATTGGGCATACTACAGCTCACAAGTGCTGGAAGGAAACACACGATCCGTGTGCTTCTTCCTGATTGGGCATACTATAGCTCACAAGCCCTGAAAAGAAACACACACCGCTGATCCAACGGCTCACAAGCGCTCGAAAGAAACACACCGCTGATCCAATGGCTCACAAGCGCTGGAAGGAAGCACACGATCCTTGTGCTTCTTCCCGCCATTTCTCACTATATATATGTATTCATGGCCTCCATTGGCATAGCACATCTAAATTCATATCTGCAACCTCATCACTCTCCCATGGCTTCCACCGTACCCACTCTAACCTACTCGGAGGCGGAGGCGCTTTGCGCCTCAAACTACCCCTGCCCACCCGGCTACAACATCCCCGCCGGCTGGAGGCTGAGCACCGGAGGCGTGCCGGTCCCTCCTGTCCCTCAAGGTTTGGCGCGCCGGGCGGCCATCACGAACCACTACTACCTCGAGCTCACTCCGGAGCAGCGGATGGATTCCTGCTGGCAGCCAGACTATCGCCCAACTTGGGACGCCGTCTTCATCGAAAGGCGTGAGAAGGCGCTCGCCAGGTACGAGGAGGACCGCCCGCGTCCTTCGAACTTCAACGAGGCCGGCCGTCGGCTGTGGTGGGCCGGCCGAACTCTCAAGAGGGTCATGGACTACATCACGACCGGCGATAACCCCCGCCTGCGCTACCCTCAATTACAGTCCAGGCGACAACCCCCGTCAACGACTACATCACGGCCGTCCGACGACAGCGACGACGACGACGGCGACTACGACGACTACACCCACGAGTATTATAGGCCTAGGCAAGAGTATGACTAACCTGAGCCACATCATTGGTTAGGACAAAATGGTTTGTTGTCATTCGTCTATGTACCCAAGTTTTTGTTGTCATTCGTCTATGTACCCAAGTTTTTGTTGTCATTCGTCTGTGTATACAAGTGTGTTGGGTGTTGTGGATGTCCAAGTTCCCACATCGGGATGTGAGCGGGTTCACCGACATCACTTTCTCTCTAGTGAGTTTCTCCCGAAACGGGAGTTTTCACCTCTAAGTGCAGAAACTCATTAGAGAGAAAGTGAAGCCGGTCACACCCCGGAGTAGGATATTGCACATTTACAACACCCAACACACTTGTATACATATGGTATGACACAACCTAGGTTCTGGTGGGGTTCCGACGCTCCGGGGCCCCGCTTCGGCGAAACCCCGAATCCGCTGGGAAAACCCTAACGTTTTCGTCTACCCCCATAGACGTGCGTCGAAAGGGGTAGGCCAGTGGACTTTTTTACTTGGTTGTGTTAGGTTAGGCCATAGGAAGGTGAGAAACCAAAGTCTACCCCAAATCAACACAAGATTCCATCCGGTTCTCCCGAAACTGGAGTTTTCACCTCTAAGTGCAGAAACTCACTAGAGAGAAAGTGAAGCCGGTGAAGCCGGTCACACCCCGGAGTAGGATATTGCACATTTACAACACCCAACACACTTTTATACATATGGTATGGCACAACCTAGGTTCTGGTGGGGTTCCGACGCTCCGGGGCCCCGCTTCGGCGAAACCCCGAATCCGCTGGGAAAACCCTAACGTTTTCGTCTACCCCCATAGACGTGCGTCGAAGGGGGTAGGCCAGTGGACTTTTTTGCTTGGTTGTGTTAGGTTAGGCCATAGGAAGGTATTTTACATGTGTTGTTTTTATTTATTTTACATGTATATGTTGTAGGGTTGGGTTCCGGGAAACTCGAACCGTTATTTTACGGGGGTGGGATACTGAAATTGGGCGGGAAATTATAGGTCCAATATATATATAAACTAGCAAACGTGCCCGTGCGTTGCTACGGGCTTTATCAATTTTCAAGTAATTTAGAATAAATATTTTTTGGATTCTCATATTTCCACATTTTATCATTCCTCAGTTCTTGTTGTCGCATAATTACAACTAAGAACCCTATATTTGAAATATACTCATATTTTTCGGCTCGGTCCATGATAAATTTTAAAAGCATATGAAAATCCTATACTGAACATTGAGCATAGAGAAGTGGGAAATGAGATGCAATTGTCGTTCAACCCAACTCACAAAAAAATACGTAGTGCAGCCTATTTTTCTTATTTATTAGTCAAACTACAGGACAGAGTAAAACACCTTGACTGAATGTATGGGTTCAGGGAACTCAAGTGTGATGCGTGTTGGACTCCAAATCTGGTTCAGTATTCGGTAATGCAACTGTTTATGCATGCTCGTTGAAATTTATCATCGAGCCATACAATTAGAATGGGACCATGCCACGCCTGCTGTACCATCCCTACTCATGACCGAGGTTGTGAGTGTTCTGTTCGTCGACTCGCTGGTCGGCGCCGGATTTTCCTTCTCCCGGAACCCTAAAGAATATGAAGTTCGAAATATCTCTTCGCTGCAGCTTAAAAAGTTTCTCGCCAAGGTAGGTAAAGGAAATGTCCAAAGCTAATTACTTCTCTGACCACACCGGCAAGATACCTGCTGCTGACGCAATTGTCTGAAATTGGGCTGCCCCAGTAAGCTATCCTCAAGTAGATGATGCATTGGTTTATAACTTCATGCATTGATTGCCGGGAAAGCCAAATATGCCTTGTATATTGCACGAGAGTATTTCAGCAAACACAAATAAAAACTCTACCATGTACTCAAATAGCTACTTGTGCTAGGTCGGTAGTACATAGCACAAACTGAAAGAACAAAGAACACCGGCGCTGACTCATTTTAGAAAGCACGTATTGTGTATTGTACAAAGCTGCTGCTCTGAGTACAATCCTGCACCTCATCACCGTATAGCAGAGAGCAGACCACAAACTAATTAAGAAAAAACGATCTAGACTGTGAGCACAAACTATCTACACTGCCCAAAGCAAGCAGGACTGCATGCTGCTGCTGAGTGCAGAGTGCTGCGGTGCTGTCCGTTGCCTCGCTTGAAGATTTTCAGAGCAGTCAGCAGTGGATGCTGCCCTCACTCCGTACTCCGTCCCAGGTTTGCCTGCGCCTCTCGCCTACAACGCCGGCCGGAACACAGAACTACAGAAGGGAAAGCACCATTGGCGACGATGTACTCACGTCAAATCGATCGATTTCGTTGCTAATCCCGCAAAAAATCGAGGGAAATTAATAGGTGACCTCGTTTAACTTTTAACAGATCGATTGTCGGCCGGAGATCTGTTCCAAATGCCGCCTCCGCTGGGAACACAGAAGGGAAAGCACCATAGGCGGCCGCCCCAAATCCCGCCTCCGCTCCCTGCCTCCTACATGCAGCCCGGGGCGAAATCTACGTTCCCAGCGGCCGACGCGCCGTTGTAGCGTTGCCTGAGCCCGGCCGCCATGGTCAGCACGAGAAGGAGGAGGAGAAGCTCAGGGACCCGGATCTCAGGTTAGGGAATGTTGCGGCGGCGCGGGGAATCTTGGGAGGAGGCGCTCTGGAGTCTGGGAACAAAGCTGCTGCTCTGAGTACAATCCTGCACCTCATCACCGTATAGCAGAGAGCAGACCACAAACTAATTAAGAAAAAACGATCTAGAATTGAGTACAATCCGTTCCTCGGGAGGGAGGTGGCGGTGGTTGCCGGCGGCACGAGATGCAGGTCGGAGTAGACGCCGTCTTTTGCTCCGGGTGGAGGCCCGGCGGCAGGAGCTTGGGGAGGCGGGCGGGCGCTGCAGAAGGGGCCGTTGCCTTGAACGAGGAAGAGCACCGGTTGGACGAGCGTCGTGGACTGCCTCTCCTTGCTCTCGACGGCGAGGGCCAGGACAGGGCTCCGCTCGCCTCTAGGGTTTGAGCGTTTCTTTGAAGAAGGAGGCGAGCGGTGGGATTGGAGGCCGGAGGAGAGAATTTGTGCGTCGTGGTCCTCCCAGATCGAGCCGCTCTCCTTCCTCCGGTCGGCGGAGGTTGCCGGCTCGCCTCTAAGGTTTGGCACAGAAATCGGGTGGGGGGCTTGGTGGGTGGGGTGGGCGTTGAGCGGCGAGGCTTGGGTGCATGGGGTGGCCGGTGAACGGTGACGGTTGGGCGGGCACCAGGGAGGGAGCGGCGGCGGCGAGGGTGAAGAAAGGGGATCGAGGAGGAGAGAGGCGATGGGGTCTTCCGTGACTTCCGTTCGTTCGAGGAGAGCAGGTCAACACAGCGACATACCAGCGGGATTTTGACTGGGCTAGGCCCGCGTGCGCGCTCGCGGGACGATTTCGTCCGTCGTCGTCCGAGTTTTCACTTGGCGGTGGTAGTTCTGTAATATTTCCCAAAACGTAGGGTAAAATCGGAAATCTAAAAAATGTACCAACACCTTCTGAAGCCGTATTATATAGTAGAGATAAATAAATAAATAAATATTATATAGAGAAATAAATAAAAAAAAAGTTTCATCTATACGCCGACGGCCGCCGTCAGCGTTGCAGTACACGTGTACGCCGACGGCCACACGTGTACACCGACGGCATGGCCGTCGGCGTATCAACGCCACTGGACGTTCCGTCACGGCGTCCTTTTGTACGCCGACGGCACGGTTTACACCGACGGCTGCCGTCGGCCTTACCTGGATACGCCGACGGCGCTTCGTACACCGACGGCTGTGTGGGCGGCTGCCCTAGCTCGCGCTGTACGCCGACGGCCCCGACATTTAGCCGTCGGCGTACAGTACGGCCGTCGGCGTAGTGTGGCTTTCCCGTAGTGAGACTTTCAGTATGTTGTTTCACCAGGAACTAGTGTCGGTGTATGCTCAGTTTTTGAGGACACAGAGGACAAGGAAGATGCAACCGGTAACATTGATCGACGAATGTCTTTCTTCTCGACCCTTAATTGAATTCAGTTCTTAATTTAGTATGTACATTTTAAAAAGAACAAAATATATTAGGACAGATTGAAGATAATAAAGTTAATAGAAATCAGATTCCTTATTCTTTCCTTGTTTCTGTGCACCAAGAGAAGGTTTCGCTCTTTTGTGCGGTGTCACGGAAATATAAGGCAAAACCTAATAGGAAAGTGCTAACACTTAGCAACGCAAAACTAAGGCAAACCCAACATTTGTACCCAAAGAACGTAGCTGTGGACCTAGTCTATTTCTCGTACTCCAGCATATCGGGGCGAAGCCTTAAGACAGACGACGGGTAAGTTGGCAGAGATTGTTTTCCATTTTTGTGCAGTGTCAGCGAAATAGACTCCTCTTAAGAAGACGTTTGTCTTAGCAACGCAAAAACAATGATAACATGATGGCAAGAATGGAGGAATGGGAAGGAAATAACATGGAACATAGAGAGACTGGCAAGACTCTTTCCGATTAAGCTGATTCAGCAGATCGGCTACAGTAGATTCTCTTACTTAAGTCAGGTTAGCTTTAAGTCGATGGCACGTGGAGCCACTGGGTGGGCTGCAAACATGTCAAAGATGGCAGCAAATGCACACATGACTGTCTAGCTAAGTACTACTCCCTTCGCTCCAAAATATAATCACTTAAATTGAATTCATACATGTAAATAAGGAAAAAACTAAAACATCTTATACATGATGACATGAATGGATGAAAAGTGAAGGAAATTATTATAGCTAGACCCGAGATCGCAAGACTATTTACGACTTGCCCAAGTAAACAGGAAATACGTTCAAGTGTTCATCTGGATTACATCTTGTTTGGGCTAGGTAGGTTGGACACGGTGAGTCCAAGTGTTCTGCCTGTCTTGTGCAGTGTCAATGAAATAGACCCCTGTTTTAAGAAGATAGCGTCTTAAGCTACCCAATATAAGGATAATCGATCAAATGCACTATGTGCACAACTTGTACACAGTAGAAAACACTAGCTAAATATTACTCGAATTAACTTTTTAAACGGTTTAGAATCTTCTATAGGCATGGGCTCGGGGATGATACTAGTAGTAAATAACTTTTCAACAGTTTATGTTGTTAGATATGCCGAACAATGGTGAACTCTTGTCAATCTTTAACATGTACATTGTCAACTACTCGTTAAAACAAGAATAAGAACATAAGAACCCTAGCTAGATCTTTGGCATGCACATCGAATGGGGAAGTAACGCAAGTATTTATACCTTGAGTCGCCGGGAGGTCGGGGTGGTCGTCCTGCGCCCCGGCCGGTTCATAGCCGGCAGCAAATCCCTCAGATCGGCGCTTCATGGGACGGAGAATCACTCCGACTATGCAGTGGCCTCCTCCTCTTCTTGCTTGCAACGCCTTCTCCGCCCCGGCGCCACCTATAAGATCTGCCGGGGAAGAAAATGAGGAAGAGGATCCGTGCCTTCCTACGCCGAATGGAGTCTCGCTGAAGAAGTACGAGATAGCTATGCCGCAGAGGGTGCCCCCGCCAGGCAAACACCGTCCAGAAGGGAAGAGAGGGAGAGAGTAGACGAAGAGGAGGAAGTATAGTGAATTCATGATGGTCTCGGTCTCACGGTGCCGTATATAGCTAGGGACACTTCCTTTAGGCTTCTGGACTTTTGCTTCTAGATCCCGCACAGGCCACAACATAAGCACAAAAGAAGTCGGCTGTTTGGAGAAGAGAGAGACTCGTGAGAAAATACAATCACTGATATGTGGGATCGCCTTATGTGGGTCCACATCTCAGTAGACCATGTAAGTACTGTAGTGAAAATCCATATCGGCTCATAGGTCCAGATGCACCCACTGCTCAAAAAACATTTTTTAAAAGGTCAAAAAAATTCATATAAATTTTTCGGATATACTAGCTGACATTTCATGTCAGCATAAAAAGTTTCATAAAGAAAAGACATTTTCTGTGGGCTGTGCAAAAAAGACAAATCCGAGTTTTTCAAAATGAATTTATACGCGATTTTTATATCTGTTTTACACAGGTCACTAAAATGTCTTTTCTTCGCGAAACTTTTGGTGCTAACATAAAGTATCATCACGTATATCCAAAATTTTATTTGGAATTTTTTGACATTAAAAAAAAAGTTTTACATAACCATCTTTTTGCGAGCAAAGTTATGTAGCACCTGTGCACGCATTAACCACCATATTGGAGCTCGGGCTCTATATGTGGTTCGACTCGGACCCAGGACATGATCGTGTTTCCAGCCCCAGTTTTCCCTCGATATAGTTACCTCTCACTGTGGCAGTCACTTAGTAAACTTGTAAAATGTCGCATCCAACGCAGCTGTACATGCAACGCCACCGACACAACATATACTAATGTGAGAGAGAGGGGGAGTGCAGAGAGAAAGAGAGAGGGAGAGAGAGAGAGAGGGGAGTGCAGCGCCACTCCAAAGCCTGCTTGGTGAGCGCTCGAGAAGCGAGAGGAGCCGACCGGGTGATTGGTCCACGAGGCTATCTAGACAAATTCTTTTTTATTCTCCTATTTTCAACCGACTAAATAAATAGACGAATTTCCTGTCAGGTAAACCCTAAACTAAAATAGTATCTTACTCCAAAATAGCAGTGTCCAAGGTGCGGAAAGAGAAAGTCTAGATTCGAGACTCCCATCTATTTCACTGTTTTGGTGGAGCGGGAAAGTTCAAATCTCTTTTTTTGGATAAGTCTGACTGCTGGTACCGATCGAGGGCTTCCCGCTTGGCTTGCTCACGAACGAAGAAAACTATAGTACGTAGCACTGTAGTACAACAGTACTCCACTGCGCTTCTCTGATTCTCTCCACCTTGATATTTCCCATGTCGCAATGGAGTTGAATTCACTGACAAGAAATCCAGCCGGATTGGAGAGAGACTGGCCGGCGGGAGGAGGGGGCCAGGGGTTGGGGGGGGGGGGGGGGGGGAGAGAAGGATTTATGTCAAAAATGGGTGGACAAGATGTATGCTTTTGTAGCAGGCACTATGGATGGTTCTGCAGAGATTCACTGTGGCTGGCATTCTATAGCAGAGGACTGTTCATCTCATCTGGGCATCCACTTTCGATCCAATGGACATGATTTAAGGCAAGGGGCAGCACCATGGTTTGCTGTGAATCTCTGTCCTGCGGAGGGGGAGAGAGAGAGGGAGGAAGAAGAAGGGATATCATCTCACGCCTCCTCCGTTGCTATCGAACGCTAGAGTTTTTAATTCACCGACACCTCGTCCAGAGAACAAATCTGTCCGAATTGGAGAGGGAGGAAGGGGGAGAAAAATGATGGTCTCTTCCCTCGCACGCGGAGGGAGGGAGCATCTTTTAGTAAAATACAGAACTATTGTAGTAGTTTTTTTTAACGGCAATACCAGTAGTAGTGTAGGGCTCCTTTGATTCAAAGGAACTACTCCTATACTATAGGAATTTTTCCTACATTGGTCGTTTGATTCATAGGATTGATTCCTATAGGAATTTTTCCCATAGGAATCATTGTACTACTTCCCATAGTAATTCTAACATTCACTCCAACCTTTCTATAATTCCTTTACTCCATTAAACACACTTGCTCTTCCCAAAGTATTCAACTTGGCCGTAGTGTTCTGTAGAGCACTCCGTCGTGGCATCTACTCTTGCACAATGTGTGTACGAGTCATTGGGCGAAATCACTACTCCGCTTGTACACAGTTACGCACCCACACCATGCAGGTGTTTGACCAATGGCGCACGGTGCTGGCAAGGGTGTATGCAGCACGCCACCATGCCCAACAGAGAGCTGTCGCATGAAAGCTAGCTGCACTAGAGAGAGACTTCCTCTGGCACCACTACCACTCGATACGCTTCAAAGTTCAATCCATTGTGCATTTTACGGCTGATGACTAATGAACGAATATATGGATTTTCCTAGCTTCTTGCTAGTTCCGTCGACTAAAGAAATTCCTGCCATATGTTGGGTCCCACTTGTTTTATGAATCTCCAGGGCATCCACTATTGTATAGTCCATTAAGGAAAAAGTGATTCTTATGGCAACACAGTTTTTCCACAACTATGAGGATCTCCTCCGCTTATAAGGACTGTCGATTTCCATCCAACAAATGATATTATTCCTACTAATTGATGTATTGATGAAACAAAAACATGTTAATACGTGGCTTATTTTTTAAATTAATGCAAGTACAGAAATTCCTTGTTAGTAGGTGAATATAAAAGTTAATTAAATAAATCCAGAAATTATTGATAAATGATAATACATTGATATTTGAAATTCATTTATAATTTATCACACATCGTAAAGCAACAAACTTAGTGTAGTCGGTGGATCCCATCTTATAGGTAGGTTTTGGCACATACATAGTTTATACTCCACAATTCCACATATATTGACATGTTGCTACATGCATGCACGAGAGAGAGGAGAGAGGAAATTGTTTTTCTATTTCCTCACCACAAGTTAATTAGAGGGTGCACCTTAACCTTATGTACAAACTTTTATTTTCTCCACAAGGTATAAGGTGATAGTTTAAGCAATGCCAAGTAGGCCTTGTGCATGGTACGTGTATATTTTCACATTGCGTCTGCCCTACAAAAGGAAATTCAAATTTTAGTCGGAGGTGTTTGATAGAAATATTTTAAAACGGAATCATAGTCTGAACCCAAATACCAAAGATCCACAATTTTGTTTCAAAAAAAATGCTAGTTCTCGATTGACCGAAGAATTAAGCTCGGGCGACTCACCGACCAAAGGATTTCGATTATGATTCGTGCACTTGAGAGTTGCACGTGGCTGCAAAAACCATAAACTGCCAGTTAAACATGATTTGCATCTTCATTTAAATAAACACACTACTACGATTTTAGGTCGCTCTCCTTTATCGGTGGCCTTGAAATGGGGTAGGCTTGCTTGCGAAGCTAATACCATCTCAAAATTTGATCGTGATTCTATAAATTTTCCAAGGGTTAATTACTTTGGGTCATTGACATGTGTGTGTCCCGTTCATGGTGGGCCCCACTTGATAGTAACTCAAAGCCAGACAAAAATTATACAAACAATGTGAGAGAAATCATGTCGCTCAAAGTTGTGTGTATAGTCTCTTGATCAAGTACACCAACCTAGGGTTTCAGTCCTTCTCGAGAAGTTCTAGGTCAAACCCTACATATATATTGTGGGGGCCGCACGTCCAGACATGTAGATCACCTTTCTACAAGAGGATTGATGCTCCATGTGACTTTATGTTAGTGTATGACAGAGGGACTTGAACAACCCTGAAAGATTCCGGGTTCTCTTAAGAGTTGGGTTAGTGCCCTCGAGGTGGGGGTGTTGGCACTATAATATATAGGGTGAGACTATTCTACAACCCCCTTAAGAGGTTGTAGAATAGCTATTGTACAACCCCTTAGAATAGCTATTCTACAAATCCACTAAAAGGACCTTCTGAACCCGACCCGATGGCACATCGACATCTTGCCTCGTGTCACCCCGATGACCCCCACCGCCCCGGCTTGCCCACCCCAAATACCCCCATCGCGCGTCGGCCTATCGACCTCCCGCCTCGCGCTTCCCCAACAACCACCCCACCCCCACACTCGCGTGCACCGCCCCATCGACCTCCGCCTCGTGTCGCCGAATGGACCTCCCGACACCCCAAACCCACCACAGAACTTCAGTTTGCACCCCGCAGAAGTTCACTTTGACTATGAAATGTACCTTGACCACTTTGGAAGTTCACTTTGTATGACTTTTGAGGTTCACTTTATACCATCATCGATGTTAACTTTGCACCCCGCGGAAGTTCACTTTACTATGAACTGTACTTTGACCACTTTGGAAGTTCACTTTGTACCATTTTTCAAAGTTCATTTGTTACATCATCGAAGTTCACTTTGAACCCCGTGGAAGTTCACTCTGACTATGAACTGTACTTTGACCACTTTGGAACTTCACTTTTGTACACTTTTCGAAGTTCACTTTGTACCATCAGCAAAGTTTACTTTGCATCCGTGGAAGTTACCTTTGACTATGAACTGTACTTTGACCACTTTGGAAGTTCACTTTCTACCACTTTCGAAGTTCACTTTGCCAACCCTTCCTCGCGTGGTTTCATGCGAGCCCTTGATATGTGGGACCTGCTCCATCTACAAGCATATTATAATAATATTCGACTATTGGTGACTATTTGTTCCAGTTTGTGTTAGTATTAATTAGCAGCTTAATTTTTGGACAAACCAACCCCAAGGAGCCATGATATATAACAAGAGAGTGGTGAGTGTCCGAGGACTCAGAGTGTGGGGTTTGACACAATAAGTTCAAAATCTTCCCGCGGGATTTGGTGATCCGACCCATGCATCCTCGCTCCATTTCGTTGCAACTTATTTTGTGAGCCCATGCATGCGTGTTCATCTACCACCTATACATACGTTCTACTCCATCGAAGTTAAAGAGGTAGAGGTTAATTTTCTCCTTGTTTTGTGTTAGTGTAGGCCATAGGGACTTGATCATCCCCCACGAGAGAAGGTTCGTGCTCGAAGTGTAAATAGGGATCGAACGATCTTCTTCTTCCTTGATTCTCGATGGTCCTTCTCGTGAAGCAAGTGCCACCATAAAGTTTTGCATTGGATCTTATTAAACCAGCCATATATGAAAAAATATGAACCTTGCTGAGAAGTGGCGTATTGCGAAACATAGTTTTGTGGGGCCCACGTCATCTAATTACCCGCGGTATAACCATATGTGATGTGTTTCCTTGTTTTATGTGAGTAACTAGGATATAGTATAGGCCATTAAATACTTCGATCAACAACCTAAAAAATAGACCATGATATCACAAAAGTCGGGTCAATAGCCTGGGCCCCACACGCCGTCTACCAGTAGATATCCTTCCAAAGGATTATCCCATTTGATTTTGCCTCTCTAGTTGTGTTATTACATGTAACTGAGACTTGAAATAACCGCAAAAGACATACCAACAACGATCACACATATCTTTGTCAATGACCTCGACACTGAGATTTCACACTATACATGAGAGAAAACCTTGTGCGGGTGGGGGTGGGATGTGAGTGTGTTTATGTGTGTGTGTGTGGGGGGGGGGGGGGGGGGGGGGTTGTGTGTGTGGGGAGGGTTGCTTCCTAATCAATTGCACAACTTCTTAATTATATATACCCCAATTGGTGTCGTGACTCTTCAACAAAGTCATGCGAGTATGCGACAAGTTGTCCAAAGGCAGATCATTCCATTCAAGCGACGAAAGGGCTAGGACACGCCTTGCGCGCCATATGAGTGTGCATGACTTCGTCATATGTTGCGCGACGCGTAAGCCACACTACAACATCTCCAGTTTTCAACCACGGTTGAACACGCAGGTTTTTTTCCTGTTGAATGAGGTAAATGTTCAACGCGTTCAATGGCAAATAATTTCCGTTGAAGCGGCAAAATGGACGTCGGAGATACGCTTTGCGTGCCATCCGAGCTTAATAAATTTCGTGTTGGCTCGAGAGAGGAAACACGTTCGCGACTTGCCCACACCACTATTCTAAGAACTCAAGAGATTTGCTCGCCTACGGACTTTGAATGATGACATACGTGTGGTCGCAGCACATGGTGGGCCCTATATTCACTGAATCATAGTAAGACTTAGTTTATGCATCTTTGCCCCATTGGTCGGCTCCCCATATCTTTGCCCCATATTCACTGAATCATAGTAAGACAAAATTGAAAAAAACTGATAAATTGGATTTTTGAAAATATGAATATTCAGATCTACACTTTTTTCATTCTTGTGTTGCCCAGAAATTAATGTACCTGAAGTTGATCTTGTAAATTTTTCTGGAATTTTATCCATGATTTATATAAAGTTATTGGAAACTACATAGTATTTGTTTTTTACTGATTCTGCGCCAGACCCTACGCATAGAACCTCTCCACTCTTCCGATGGACGGATGAGATTGCTCGAAGGGACTGTAGGAGACAGCTGTGGTAAAGAGAGTCAAGCACCCAGTCTTTGGGCTAGGGCCATGGTGCAAACTTTACCTCTTTGTTCCACTATTCACCTTCTTCCTCCTCGCTCTGCCTTCCTTCCCACAGAGGTCGTGTCAGATCCCTCTTCTTCCAATCTTTTCCTCATTCCCGTTTTTGTTCTTCATCCTTCTTCCATCAATGGCTCCAAGGAAGCCGTCTCGTGTCAACCATGCGGCTGCGACTAAGGCCGCCGAGAGAGCCCGCCGGCTGGCGATCCGTCAGGCTGCGCCTGGGCCCTCGAGAGAAGTGGGCAAGATCTCTGTTTTTTGAGAAAATCGACTCCCTCAACCAGAGGTATCGGCGCCTCCTTGCCGAAATGGTGGCGGAGAGGGAGCTCACCTCCAACTTTCACGCTCAGCTCGGTAACTTGATGGAGCAGGTCGCTGGCTCGGCCAAGCTGCAGGAGGAGTTTGATCGCCTCCAAGGCGCTTTGGCAGAGAAGACGAAGGTTGCGCAAAATTTTGCGCAGGACGCCTCCAACCTTCGCGCTGAGCATGATAACTTGATAGAGCATCTCACCGGCTCGTCCAAGCTGCATGAGGAGTGTGATAGCGTCAAAGCCGCGTTGGCGGCAAAGACAGAGGTCGCGTAAACTTTTGTGCAGGACACCTCCAACCTTCGCGCTGAGTGCGATAAGTTGAACGCTGAGATCACCGGCTTGGCCAATCTGAAGAGGAGAAGATGGAGCTTGAGATCGAGTGCAACCGCCTCAAGATCTGTCTACGCAAGGCCGTCGGTGCCCTAGATACTTTGATGCCTAACCCCGTGGTGAAGCATATGCATATGTACATCTTAGCTGGGTTGGATTCCATCCAAGTTAGATTGAAGAAGGCACTCAACAAGGTCGACAAGATCCACGCCGGAAACCAAGTTGCAGCCGAGCTCGCAGAGGGCCGTTGGCTCTCCTCTTTTTGTTCTTTTGTAATATTTGCGCTTTTTTATCTCTATAAATTTTACCCTACTACTTACTTGCATGTATTATGATTTATAAATGTGTTGTTTGTTTCTTTATAACCTGAAAGTGTCATTTTAATGGATTATAATCCATTCTAAAGTCGAGTTTGCGCGAGAGGGAGTTCAAAATTATGTACTCCTTTTTTGTATACAAAGCCACTATCAAATATACGTTTTTGCTTCTATACAAGGTCACTATCTTTTCCCAAGATGAATTAATTGGATTTCTGCCTCGTTTAGTGGTGCTAATTAATGCAAACATTGCATGCAAATGCAACCATAGAGAAGGAGCCACCACATGCACCATTTAATTAGCCCGGAACACGACTTTCCACACAATTATCCATGCTTGAGGATTTGTTACTATAGTTGGATTTGTTTTCTTGGTATATGAAAGTGAGATAATGGCCTTGTAGAGTAGCATATAAAAATGGAGAGAGTACATGGTATGTATAAAAATGGGGTATAAAAATGTGCCATGCGAATAAAAAATTCCCCATTTATGCAAGCGCGTTGTTCATGTTCTCTTTACGTGGTGTCATTTTAATTATGTTCATTGACATATGGGCCAGGGCAAGCTGGACCGCATGACCACTTAATGTGGATAAAGAGCGCGAGACGAAGCTTCCGTTCGCGTTGCCCACATTTATACCCGTCTCACCAATATCACACTCAACTCTCTCTCTCTCTTCTCATCAAACTATCCTCTCCTCGCCTCTCCATCTATCGTCGAACATCACGGCGCGGCGGTGTTCGCTACCTCTGCATCGGCGGCAGCATCTGCTTCCCCTGCAGCGGCTGCGGCATCATCGGCAACCACTTCCTTTCGGCTGCGGCGGCGGAACGGTGGCAACGTAGTCGTTTTTTTGCATGCGGCGACCTCTACTTCCTCTACTGCGGCGGCTTCATCTGCTTCCTCTACAGCGGCGGCTGCATCTGCTTCCTCTCTACCGTCGGCGGCGGCAACATCTTCTGCGTTTGCAACAATGGAGGTATGTACTCAGAAACCCTAGGTTAAGTAGGTCGAACTGTGTATGTCAACTTGTCAAGGTGAGGGTTAGCACGGTTGATTAACGTTTATTTGCTAGTAGATCTCCACTATTTCGTCGTTAGGATAACATAAAGTTTGATTCGGGGCTAGATCCGGTGCTTTGTACAATAGCTTGATTCGATCTATATGGAGATCAGTGGCGGACCCAGAAACTTCCGTAAGCCTGGGCAAACAAGCTTAACATCCTAAGTTTTCGACAAATATCGCTACAGAAAATCAAAAAATGCTAGATCCGTTCCTGATGGAGGCTATTTGGCCGATCGATTATGTTTTGCGCCACCAAAGTAAAATTACTTAGTTCTGCTCTACATCATGTTTTAATGATTATTATTATTGTCCATACCATGTGGGTTTTAATTTTGCAGTGCCCATCGCAGAAAAAGCTGAGGCGTGAACCATGTACTTTCTCGAGCTGGAAGACCCCTGCAGATGCAATTTCTCCTATGAAGGAGAAGGCGCAGAAGGTCGGCCATTTCCAGTTGCACCACTTTCTAAGGAGTTTATAGTGGTACTAAGAAAATAAAATATGCTGAAGATCTTGATCCCCAAAGCATTCCTGACCTCGCTTGGGTCTCTAGTCGGTAGCGATAGTACCGATATCACGGTGAAGACTACTACTGGATGTTCGTGATAGTCAGGATGAAGACCCTCAGTGATGGCACGGTGGTCTTGGAAGATGGGTGGCCGTACTTTGTGGTAGCCCATAATCTCCCGTTTGGCGTCGTCCTGACGTCTAAGCTTGTGTCCCCTACTGTCCTGAAGGTGACCTGTTTTGGTCTGGGTATGACTGAGATCATGATGTCGTGTGCCGTTCACCCAACTGCCTTATGTGTCTCTGTGGAGTGAATCATGTGATAATGTAATGGTTCACCAAGCTGCCTTATGTGTCTGTGGAGTGAATCATGTAATGTTGATCTGTTTCTCCTTTTCGTGCTGCATATGTTGCGGCTAGCTTAGTTTATGCTAGTACTAGTTAATTATTATGTTGTGAGACTACGTGATGCAGCAGGCGTGTTCTTTGATTAGTATGGCTGTTCTTTCGCTCTACACATTGCATTTTTGCATATCCGCCAATGTGAGATCGTAGGCAGATCGAGTGGTTGATGGTTGTTTAAACCTGCACTTACAGGAGCTAAACTACAGCAATACTCCGTCCTTTCCTAAGTATAAGCCTTTTTATCTTTTCCTTGATTCATCCATATCTGGACGTATTGTATTTTGATGATTCTCTCATCTCGGTCAATGGATTTTTGCTTCATTTAGGCCACTTTGGATTGTAGGAATTTCATAGGATTTTTTTATAGGATTCCAATTCTTAGGATTTTTTCCTATGGATTGCCCTCAATTCCATAGGAATTTGAACATCCACCTCAACCTCTTTTTTAGATTCAATTGCGTAGGATCGATGCACCTTTCCTGTGATTTTCCTGCGTTTCATCCAAATGACTATTTCTGCAGTTTTCATGCGTTTTACAATCCTCTGTTTTGCATTGGTAAACTTGTGGAATTCCTATGTTTTTTCTATTCCTTTGTTTTTCAACCCTGTGATCCAACGAGAGAGGCCCCATTTTTGCATTGAGAAACTGAGATTGGTAGGAAAAATCACATACTTCTTCGTGTGAATCAAATGAGTGGGCAACGATTTTTTGTAGTTTCTTGTGCCGTCAGAGGTTCACGCCTGGACAGGCTTTGGGAACCGGGGCCATTTATCCTGGTCCATGAACAGTCCCAATAGAGCTGTCACGGGTCTACTTTTACCTGATTTGACTACTCCCTGTCCCAGCCCCTCCCCGTTATGACACCCCTAGTCCCTACACTACCTAGCGTTTCCTACGATGGTACTGCATTGTTTATCGTAGTGAAGGTCGAGCGGCTCCAGGTAGTTGAACTGCATTGCTTATCTTCCAGTCCCCTTGGATTTCAAAATAAGCCATCCTTGTTTCCACCTTGTTGCGCTATCCATGTCAGAACGTAGCACCGGAAGCTCGAGCTCGGTGCAGAATACTTATGCCACTCGGTGGCGGCGGCGCTTTGGGTCTCCGCTTCCAATCGGCAACCCATACAAGTACGAGCCAGCTGTCAAGTGCCCCTCCTGCGGCATGAAGACATAGCTGTGGCACCCTGATCCAGATGATCGAGCCACCCCATATACCAGTCCCAGAAACACTGGATATATGACAACTTGATAAACAAAGACATAACCAAATATATTCATATGGCATCGAGTTCGGACAAATACAATATTACAACACGGGGTGAGGCTCCAGCTCTTGCGCAACAGGCGCACACAACAGTATGAACATTATTTTTCTAACATCAAGCCTCTAGCGGAAGTCATAGCGGAAACGTAGATAACAGCGTGGCGACAGCGGGCTTTATTCCACAGGGTTCTGCCTGGAATACGGTTCCTAGTTCTCGTACAACGGTACTCGGCGACGGGTGCAGGAGGGTCTGGCCACATGAAAAGCCAGGTGAGTACATGGAATGTACTCGCAAGACATTAGCCCAAAAACAAACAAGGTCTGCCTATATGGCATGGCATAAGTTCAGAAGGTAGCATGGCATAAGTTCGGGTTTAGAAGTGTGAGTCCAAGCTAAACGGTTGGACATAACTTACCTACTTACCTTTTTAGGGAAGTTTCGTGGTTGCTGGAATGAGATCACGTTTCTCATCCAACAACATCTAGGCTTTCAAGCCTCCAGCCAACTCTGGCTGTATTCTAGCCAACTATGGCTTTTACTCTAGCCAACTCTGGCTATCATTCTAGCCAACTCTGGCTATCATTTCCATGCCAACTCTGGCTTTAGGGTTGGGTTTCACATTCATTATTTCTCCATATTCGACAGGACTGACTCATAGCGTGACTTGACCCAAACAACATCCCATAACCCAGGGACAAGGCTAGACATCCAGATTTACACTCTCGAGAGGTTGCAACTTTTATCCACACGCTGAGGTCTAGGCTTGTACCGCCGGTACCGGAGTACTAGAACCAACCATGGCGGACAGTACAAACCCATACCTCCACAGTCGTTTACTCTACCAAGACACTCCCTGTATAGCCACCGACATAATTCTATGCCTTATGCAGAAGTGAATCCGCACGTCCCCAACCCATGAGCGACGCCTAGCTCCGGAACCTTCGCAAGACTAGCCCCGACCAACTATGGTAACCGACTAGACTTGCCAAAGAGGTGGCGTCAAAGGAGGCTGATAAAATACCTGGCCCTGGTCCGCCCACACAGACGACGCATGGTTGTGCTGGTTGTGTTTGGTGAGTGGCACTATGTGACTCAATCTAGTCGAGGGAGGTGATTATCTTCTTAGTCATTTTGTTTGATTACAGACATCAACATTAATAAAGTAACACAAGGTAACCACATGATAATATCAGCAGTAAATAAGCATATCCACCTGCATGTACCAAAGTCCAAGCATAGCAAAATAAAACGTCAACCGGAAGACTACGGCGGCGAACCCGCCGACCAGCGCCTTCTCGTTCGAAAAAAATAAAAGAAACGTCAACCGGATGACTGTGGCAGCGATTCCGCTAGCAAGCGCCATCTCGTTCGACAAAATAAAAGAAACGTCAACCGGATAACTGTGGCAGCGATTCCGCTGGAAAGCGCCATCTCGTTCGACAAAATAAAAGAAACGTCAACCGGATGACTGTGGCAGCGATTTCGCTGGCAAGCGCCATCTCGTTCGACAAAAAAAAAAGAAACGTCAACCGGATGACTGTGGCAGCGATTCCGCTGGCAAGCGCCATCTCATTCGACAAAAATAAAAGAGTGTTGCGATGATCCACAGATATATATATATAAGTGCGGCAATATTAAAATGCAACATGGCATATGATATGCAACAACATTCAATTTTAAACAACCAAGCAATTTTCTAAAGTTCGATCAAGCTTGAGATTAGGTTAATGGCTTGCCTTCAGCAGAGTGGTAGGGTTCGGGTTCGACTTCAACTTCGTTGGGGAAGTTTGAATCTATTTAGAGGATAAACATGCATTAAAAATCGTCCCTAAGGTATCGAATAAACGACCAAGCAAACAAACTCCAAATGAAATTCTTTTTATGACATAAGACAGACATTTTGAAAACAAAGCCATCAAAAAAGATTCATATTTTTTGGATAATTTTTTAGAGAGATATGGACTTTTAAAGTTCTGCTTTTAATTAAACAGAAAATGGAAAACCTTTAAGTTTAAAAATCTGACAGTGGGTCCCACAGGGTACTGTGCTCGAATCGTTATTCTCTGGAAAATAGAAAAACGGCACTGTTCACCGCCGGCGAACTCACCGGCGAGGTTTCCCGGTGGCTAGGGGGCAGGGGAGGTGAGGGAGATGATGCGGGAAGGCTCAGGGAGGCGTTGCGCAGCTCGTCGGTGAACTTGCGCTTGCTGGGGAGGCCTAGCGTGGACGGAAATTCCACGGCCGCGGCGGCAGCGATGTGTCGATGATGAACACGACGACTCCGGCCACCTTCTACTCCGGCGAGGGCTGCTAGAGGCTCGCCATGATCTAAGGGGGCTGTGGGTGGGAGGAATCGATCGGGGAGCCTCTACGGTGGAGAATTCGAACGGATCCCGTGCGGCTCGGGCGAGGTCGATTCCGGCGATGGGGTGCTCTACTGGATGCGAGACTCGAGGGGAGGGTGACTGGGAGTGAGAGGGAGGTGGTGTGGTGCTCTGGGTTGCCGGGGAGGTCCTTATATAGCGAGTTGAGGAGGTGGTGGCCGTCACGGGCATGGATGCGGTGTCCCGGAGATGTGGCGGAGCGGACTCGGCGTCGTCGGTGTAGCGTCGGTGCGGCGTGGAGCGGATGAGCTGGACGACAAAGATGGCGCTCCGTGGAGAGGCTCGGGGTGGCGTGGCACTTGCAGGCGGAGGGGAGGTTCTGGCGGCCGTGGCGTGTCGACGGGCGGCGCGGTGATGGTGTAGCAGCGGCGCGTCGGCTGGCGGCGGCAGCGGGTGGAGGGGAGCTCCACGGACACACAGGGGAGGGGGGACGGTTTGTGCGTGCGAGAGCTGCCGACACGCGGCCACGACAGCCACTGTGCTGCGCGGCGCGTCGTCTAGCCGCGGCGAGGCTAGCGGATGGCGGCGTCTCTGGCGACGCGTGGAGGCAGGAGAAGCGAGGAAGGGCGGGGTGGGCCTGGCTGGGCGGGGAGAGGCGAAGGGAGGGCTACACGGCGACGAGCGGAAGCGGCGGCGCCGCTCGGACAGGTGTTCGACAGTGGTGACAGTGGTCACCACTGTTCTGGGCTTGCCAGGATCGGCATCGATCCTTATCTCTCAGCTCACTGATCCAAACTGGGTAGGGTTTTCTCCTACGTGCGCCAAATGGAAAATGCAGAAAGTTTGCTGACTAAAGTTTTGCAAAATTCCAAACTTGTTCTATGTAAATTTTTGGAAAAACAGTACTGGTCAAAATTTAAGAGGATGCTTTGAAAAGGAAATAAAATTGGGTTTGGGTCAAGATGCTGCTCCTGAGGTAGAGGACATCCTGGGGAACCTACACTGGGCTGGGTCCAATTTTTGGAACACATTTCTAGAACAACTTGGTAAATATGAAGTTTGGGGCAGATTTTTAAATAGAAGAAATGGGTGGTAAAACCCGAAGTGCATACCATATATTTTTGCATAAAAAGGCTATATACTGCCTAGGGATTATCCCCTAATTTTTGCAGAATTTTAGGAAAGATATTTAGGTACTTCCTTTGTAAAGTCACAATAAAGGAATTTTGGTAATTAAAATAAAGGAAAATATAGAAATAACATTTTTGGGTGAAATGAGCCAGCAACATGTTTACCAAGTGGGAGAGAATTCAAAACACAAGATCCCAAACTTGGACAAGATTTCGTAAATCGTCGAGAATTTAAAAAAGGGCAACAAAATCAAGGGATAATTAAATCGCAAATTTCAAGAATAAACTTTTAAAGAAAATTTTTGAAAGGCCAAATTTCAGGATGTTACAATAGCTCTTGATCTCATGGAGTGACAGGAATCCAGGAAAGAGATACCATAGGTGCTACAAGCCAGAGGTAAATTACCATACGAAGCTTGAATAATAATCCTTTTATGGGTGTTTAATTTGGTCCTTTGCTTGATCCATGTTGGTAGAGTGCAGGAAATGCGACTTCATACAGTGGCATGGAGACATGAGTGAGGAGCTCGGCCCATTGACGAAGAAACTCATCATTGACCTTCGTGAAACTGTCTGGAACAAGATGGACGAGCTTTCACGCTTGGAGAATAATTCCATGGAGATCCAGCAGTTACAGAAGCCACTGCTGCAACATCACAGGTTGGAGGCAGAAAGGCAGCATCACAGCTTCGAGATGGAAATGCAGCACAGGGGAATAAAGAAGTGAGATGGTTAAAAATGTCGATTATGTGGTTCGTTTCAGTAGGTTTAGCAATGTATCTAGGCATGATTATGTCTGCTATGTCATATTTGTGTGCCTGTATGAACTAGGAAAACAGTGTGAAGAGCATTGCAACAGTTCTTGTTTCCCATATAAGACATTGTTGGAAACCGGACATGGCTTGGCTGAAGATGCAGATGGCTGGGTTGAAGATTGGTTATTTGGAATTGAGCAGGACCTATGTGGTTGCATGTACCGCTTCCGCAATTGTGTCTATTCTTTTGCTGTAAGTTTTCCATTGTCTGGAATGATGTACAACACTGGATCAAATAAAGGATACAAGTTATTATAACACGATCACAGTTCATGCACTAGTAGGAAGATAACGTCAGTTACAGACATGTTTAGAAAGCAAGTTATTACAACACGGTCATAATTGGTGTGGGAAAAAAGCTACTCCTAATTTCCACTGTTAAATTCATACGCCGGTTCTTCAGTTTGCTTCACCAAACTTTCAACTACAGCACCATCTAAATGATTTTGTAGTTCTTTACCTATATGTGAATTAGATACAGAAGTTGTGCCTGTTTCTCGTCTTCCACCTTCAGCGTCTCTTTCCTCTTTATATGCAACACCTTCAAATGATCTGATGACATTGTACAGAAGCAAATCCTTACCATTCTTCGTATCCAGTGAATAGAAAACCCTTTTTCATGAGTAGGCAGAATTAAAGTACCATCCTTGGTCCACAAACTTCTGACATTGAACGTCTTATTAAAAGAACCGCCATTTCTTTGTGTATTCTTCTCCAATTTAAACGATTCACATTTAAACAAAACCACAGACCTTTCACCATGGTACTGTAACTTAATAATCTCTTTCAGGGTTCCATAGCAAGCATTCTCGTCTTCTTACCTGCCATGTGTACTTGTTATCATGATTCCACTGTGATGTATCTTCTTATTCGCATCACGTGCATCAGTGCTAAATTGAACCCCATTCAGTATGCATGATGAGAATTTTGTGATTCTGTGATCAGGACCATAGGCCAACACGAACAGATCTTCATCTACCTCATTGACATTCTTTCTCTTCAGCATCTAGCACAAGCGAAGAAATATATCCCAATGTGCAGTGAAAACATATAACTTTAAAGACTTCTAACAACATTTGAGTGCAAACTAACATGGCTTCGGAACCATGGCGCAAAGCCTGTAGGTATATTTTTTCAATGTCTGGTACACGTCCTCGCTTTAACTCTTCTATGAACATGCTGTAAAATTTTGGCAAAAAGTCAATATATAGTTTACACAAAGTTTAGTATGTACAAAGTTACGCCCATATGCGAATAACATACTCTCTATAATCCACAACTTGATCACAACGGTTCAACACAAACCACACCAGTTCATTAATTTCATCAGCATAATATCCATAATCGCCTCGAGAAATAAATTGAACTCCATACCCAAAAAGGTCAGCACAATTTCTCACACGGTGCTTAAAATCCATCAGGTCAACAACCGATCTGCATACATTTCGCACAATTTCCATTTCAGAAAAATGTCTACAAATAAATATATGCCCAAGGCCAGAGACATACCGTGGCTTCCGGCAAGAAGAAGTGGTTCCAGTGCCGGCAATGCCGATCGACAGTGGATCTGCTCGGGTTCCAAAAAACGGCGGGACGGAATGGCGTATGGGAGACCCGCCGCAGATGTGGGCTGCAATGGATCTCCTTTCCTCTCCGTGCCAGCTTGTCGTCGGCACGGCAGGTCCCTCCTGAATCTGGTCAAAATCAAGATGTAGCCAAGTCCTCCTCAGTGCCCCGATTCCTCTCTTGTTTGCGTCATATCGTGTAACCTATGAAAACGACGCAAGGAAGAAACAAATAACGTTTGATCACCATGCGCATCGGTAAGGAGAGGTCACGGGTTCGATCTCTCGCCCCGTACCGCTGATTTTACTTTTTGGCCTAACGTGAAAACTGACAAAAGGAACTTATCCTTGTGATGCTCCAGGCAACGTATCCCAATCTTATGGGCCAGTCTTGATTATAATGGACCGTGGAAGCGCACTTGTGCGAAGAAGTTGGCCCAAACTTGCTTATTTTAAATCTGCATGCCACTTACCCACACCGATATAGGTCAAGCTATGGACACGTGGAAGTACATTTGCGTTAAGAATCTGGCCTAAACTCGCTGGACTGCAAACCGCTTAATGAGATCTTAGCAAAGGGGGAAAAAGTGGCTCATTACGGCTTATTTTGTAGTTTTAGCCCATTTACCCTCAATGATCTTGCCCAATTTCTGCTTTGCAGCTTCGTCCCACGTATTCCCAGTGATCTGGACCAGGCTTGATTCTGATGGACCGTGGAAGAGCCTTGCGCAAAGAATTTGGCTCAAACTTGCTTATTCCGAATCTGTAGCCCACTTACCCAGACTGATCTGGGCCAAGCGACCTTAGGGTAAACACGTGGAAGCTTGCACGTGCGCTAAGAATCAGGTCCAAACTTGCCGGACCGCACGTGAGTCATGTGATCTTAACAAACATGTGCAGAATCTGGGCCAAATCTGCTTATTTTGCAGCTTCAGCCCACATATCCCCAATGATTTGGCCCAATCTCTGCCTATGTTGGACACGTGGAAGCGCACGTGCGGAAATATGATGGGCCCAAAGCTGACATGCGGGTCCTAGATATGGTGAAATAATTTATTTTTTGTTATATTCGTAATATTTTTTGTTGTTTTAAATTTATATATATATATTTGAAAAAAAATTAGGTCCCATCTAAAATAATTATTATTTTCATTACATTTGTACTATAATAAACTACTTTTACATAATTTATATATATCTTGAATAAAATAAGATGTGGGTCCGTTACTGACATGTGGGTCCCCACCTGCTCGACGTGATGGCTGGTGGACACGTGTAACAACACGTGCGGTAAATATTGGTTTCCCTGCTGACAGATGGTCTCGGTTGGTACTGTTCCAGTACACGTGTGGCACAAAGATTGTGTCAGCCTGACATGTGGGTCCGTCTGCAACATCTCTTGGACTGGCGTGGGAAAAGTGTGGGTCCAGGTCTGACAGCGAGACGTCGGACAGAGATGTAGGTGCGCCTTGGGTGGGGTCCTTGTGTGTCGGCTGCCGAAGCCCAATGGCCTGTGACGGTTTGTGTGCTGGTTCGTCCTGTTCAGCCCGCAAAATAGCTTGTGACGGAAGGCCCCTTGAGATCCGTGACGGTTATGGCCTTTTCGTCTGACTTTTTTTGGGCCGGGCGGGCCGCCCATGGATCCGTGGCGAGAATTACCGCGGGAGTCAAAAATAGTTGAGATTAGCCACGGACATGATAACCGTGGCGACAAATCCGTCACAGAGTAGAGGGTTTCTTGTAGTGATGGTGTATTATCTTGCCGACTGTATCTACCCTTCTTTCTCAACATTTGTGAAGACCATCTCAAACCGGCCAACAAGAAGGATTCCATCTTTGCCAAATCTCAAGAAGCATGCCGAAAAGATATTGAAAGGGCATTTGATGTGTTGCAAGCTCGGTTTGCAATTGTTCGAGTTCCTTCTCATTTTTTGGATAAGAAATCCCTCTCAAATATCATGACAGCTTGTGTGATTTTACACAACATTATCATTGAAGATGAGAGGGGTTTAAACTTAGAATTTTTCTATGACAATATATGTAGCCGAGTGAATCCCCAAGGAACTCGGACCGAATCCAAGCATTTATTGAGACCTACCGGTAGATTGAGGGAAGGCCACACACATTCAGCTCCATAAAGATCTTGTTGAACACCAGTGATAGTTGTATGGGAAGAAGTAGATTCCCATTTTATTCATTTGATATTGTTTTAATTATTTGGATTTAAACATTTGCTGTAATATGGATGATTATTGTATTGTATGATGTTCAAACATTTATTGATGTTTGATGAAGATTATGTTGTTCAAAATGATGAATGATAAAACATGCAAAAAAAGTTTTTCGGTACCGGTAGGGTGGGTAGAACAGATGCAGTAAACTCGCATCCGGTACGAGTTTACCGCATTTGTTCTGCCCCGCGCGGTACCGGAAAAATATTTCCGGGTCAACCGGATACAAGATATTCGGTACGAAGTTATCCAGTTACTGCTAGCGATGCTCTTAACCTAGAATCTGGAGGCAAATTTGAGTTGCCACGTACCCCTGTACCCCTGTCGGATTATGGGCCCAGCCCGTTACTGCTAACTGGTGGAGAGGAGGAAGAAGAAAGCGAGGCGAGGGAGGTGGCCGGAGACGAGGAAGACGAAGTGAGGCGTGGGAGAAGGTCGGAGAATTAGAAGACGGGGAAGGCACTGAAGACGGAGCCGACCTCGCAACCATGACGTCGCCGGCCGGGCGAGGAATGTACCTCACCAAAGCCGGCGACGATGCGGCTCGCCGCGGCGGCGCAGGTGGAGGTGAGGCATGAACTTTTGGGGGGGGGAGGGGTGCGGGGTGGCCGGCGCCAGAGAAGAAGTTGAATTGGGGGCGGGGTTAGAGGGATGGCCAACCGAGGGGCGGCGGACCGACAGAGGTAGCCGCTCGAGCAGGGCGGGGCGTGGTAGCAGCGCCGGGGGGAGCAGGCGGTTGGCTGGTGGCGGCGGGGGGGGGGGTAGCGCGCTGGGAAGAAGACGACCTAGCGTTGTTGTTGGGCCGACCCAACCTGCGAGCGAAGCGGAATACGCTTTGTGTAGGTCATTAACTAGGAGCTCCCGAAACTAGACGCCTCGAGTGGCGCAACCCTATTTGTCGGGTCAGGGGAGTGATTCGCCGCAACTCCCATATATCGCCCGATAGCGGCGCGGGGGCCTCGCACCCCTAACAGACACCGTGGCATGATTTGTTTGTCTTTTTTTCTTCATTGTTTTTTGTTGTTTTTCTTAGGGGTGTCGCACCCCTAACGGACCCCCTCGCAGTAGTTTCCTCCACCAGCTTTGGAAAGTATCTAGACCCTTCCAGCCGGTTTTTACTCGTTTTTTTGTTTTGCTGCTCGCTTTCTTCTATCTGTTTTAATTTTCTGTGTTATTTATTTTAATGTACATGATGTTTGAAAAAAGTTTATAATTTTTTTTAAAATGTTCATTTTCTTAACAATACTTTGCTTGTTGTCATACGTCCACCGCGTACCATTAAAATCAAGGTCATGCAAAACAATAGGAGAGGACTTCTCTAATGCCCAACATTTACTTCTGCACTCTCCTTTTTTTTAGAAGTGTCTACTTTGCCACATAGTTTTATTGGAATCTCCCATAATAACCCATGGAAGACTTAGCATAGGTTTATTCTTTTCAACATATCGCACACATGGTGTCGGACGTGTGTGCGGGGCTCACCATAAACGAATGTGACCTCCATCTTATTCCTCTTTTCATATCATGAATGATTACATCGATGTTTCTCTCATTTATTTTGAACAACTCAACATATAAACTCTCGTGCTAGGATATGGCTAGGCCTCCCCCTTCCATTTTACATGAAACCACTAGTAGAAATGTGCCTATAGCCACCACCTTACCGCTGGCGGACGGCCCCGGGCGTCCGCCAGCGTTATTACCCCTGGCGGGCGGTTTATCGCGCACGCCACTGCTGCTAGACGTACCGCTGGCGGACGACCCCAGGTGCACGCCAGCGGTAGTATCAGGCGGATGCGAGGAGGCGAGGCTAAATACCGCTGGCGAACGGCATCAGTGTTCGCCAGCGGTACCAAACTTACTGCTGGCGGATTGTATATCGGGCCCGCCAGCGGTAGTTGGCTCGGCTGGATTCGAAAACTACCAAAATACCGCTGGTGGGCAAGGTAGTCCGTCCGCCAGGGGTACCTGACGTACCGCTGGCGGACATGGTAGGTCGTCCGCCAGTGGTAAGTTGGTAAAAAGTCATTTTTGACACTTAGAAAAAGAATATTTATAAAAATAATTTGAAAACTCCCTTCGGAATCATCGCTTCCTATACAAAGATACACCTATTTGTTGAATATGAGAACTTTATCACAAATTGTGGGAATTGCCACAACTTGGTTTGGCTTTAAACTTATATATGTTTATGCGTGATAGACCTTTTTGTGAAGATTTTTTTTGAACAATTTGTCCAAAATCAAGTTTATCATTTTTCATAGCAACTAGTAGACATAAAAGGACTCCATGCCAGAGGATATATTTTTTTGAGTGTTTTTTCACTTTATTTGATTTTTTTCGAAAAACGGTCAAAATGGCCACCATGACTATTCATCGAAAGAGGTCAAATTTTCTAAAACTATCGATATTTCTGTGATATAACCACTAGTTGTGTACCTTAAAATGATTTAAAAAAAATTCAGACCAAACTATCAAGCACTTGTAGTTCAAATTTGTAGTAATTTAGAAAAATCAACAAAAACTCATTTAACTAGGCGAAATTAGATAGAAATCAAGAAAATTCCTAATACTTGGGGATTATCCATCAAATGTGGACTATTCTTTGTGATATTTAGATGGGTGCCATTTTGCACCATATTTTTTGTACTTAGTTCACAAAAAACATCAATTTTTGCACTTAGAAAAAGGAAAATGATATTTGACAACTCAATTTGGCACCATTGTTTTCCATACCAATATATACATTTAAACATTAAAATGATATTGACCAAAAGCTATCATTTTAACAACCTATGCCATGAATATGGTCATAACTATTTATAATATATTGCATAAACTATTTTTCTAAAAATAATAAAATAGCAAAAAAAGAAGCAAATTAACCGGCCAGCCCACACTCCACAGGCCCAGCCCACCATCCCACCCTAATCCCCTAGCGACACCAACGACTCACCATGTCCCCTGCCTCCCCCCTCGTCTCCCGCATCACGCTCGCACCGGAGCGCCGCCACTCACCCCATCGCGCTCGCGCGATCCTCCTCCACCCTCGTCTCTGCACGCACCGCACCGGAGCGCCGCTCTCCCTCGGCTCCTTCGGGCTGGCGAGCCCCTCCACCACCGCTCAGAACTCCAGCCGCCGCCGTCGATCTAGCCTGCCAGCGTTGCCGACGACCTTATAATCCACTGGACCCTCAAGCCGGTAATTCGCACTCGGAATGGCGTTAAACGGTGTTTCCACCAATGCATGACTCTTGGATGTCCTTATATCAGTGACTTGTAACATCCCAAAAATATTATAAGTATTATTACTCCAAAAATGAGAGCCAACAAAAACTTTTGTTGATTATTATGTGTTGTTTGCAAGTTGTTGCTTGTGGTAATTAATCCTTGTTGCTTGTGCTATTTAGTTCTTGCTAAATGCATGATGTTTGCTCTAAGGAAAAATAGGAATAAAAGAAGAGGAATAAAATAAAAGTTGAAACAAGAAAATGAATGTGACATGTGTCCCACAAATTCTCCAAGTGGGAAACTCAAATTGTTTCAAACAAAATTCAGAGGAATGGTATATGAAACCCCTCATTTGTATTCTTACTACTTATCTCTTCCAAATAATATTTTACACCTATTTTAAAATTCAAAAGTAAAAACAACTAAAATAAAACAAAATGCCATAATTAAAACCCTATGAAAGAAAATGATCTAAAACATTTTATTTTGCAAAGCCAATTTTTTTGGAGCTTCTACATATTATGGGAAAGCCCCACAAATATTTGCAAATTTTTCTAAATTGTTTAGTGCCTCAAATAAATTCTAGAAGTTGCTGCTGGACTGAAACAGAAATAAACAAAAACATAAGGAAATTTAGAAGCAGAGAGGAGGCAGGGGGCTTTCTACAAAAGCATCATCCCCTACCTCTCTCCCTTGCCCCGACGCGTCGCCTTGTCGCCATGCCGCTCCACGCCGTTCCCTGGCCGCCCAGGCCGCGCTCTCCCTCGCCCCGAGCCTCTTCACCCTCTGCCTCACAGAGGAGAGCAATTGAGTGCCTCTCCCATCGCCATTACGCCGCGGTTCCCCGACGCCCGCCGCGGAGGAGTTTGACGGCGCTGGCCAAATTGGCCCCTCTCGCAGCTCCTCGACACGCAAGGCTACACCCCGCGCATCCTAGCTCCAGCCCGGACCCCCCCAGACAACACGCGCCGGCCTCTCCCGCCCACTGGACGCCACTGGACTGCGACCACCGTACGCCAGCGTTGCGCCTATTTAACTCGACCCCGCACCTCGCAATTTCCCCACACCCTTCACCCCTACTTCCCTCACTTGTTTCACCACCTCACATACACCGCCAGTAGAGCAGAGCCGCGGCTGCTCTGGATTCTTCCCGAAAGGTTCCGCCGGAGCCGTAGGTGAGCATGACCACGGCCGTGCCGTCCTGCTGCTCCATTCTCCCCTCTGACCCCTCTACGCTATTGCCCGAGCTCACCGCACTCACCCCACCCTTTTTCCCCTTTGATTTGTGCCCAGACGCAACCGTAGGACCTCGCCGGAGTGCCGTCCCGTGCCGAGGAAGTTCAGGAGCTCGCCGCCGACGAACCAGTCCACCCCAGCAAGTGCAACTCAGCCAGGAGCTTCCCCCACGCCGCCGCCGTCGATCTGCATCATCTCCGCGACCTCCCGAGCCCCCTAGGTGAGAGATCCATCCACCTCGCCGTCGCCGGCGCCACAGCGCCGCCAATTTCTGGTCGCCGTCGTCGCGTTGCACGTGGACCGTTGGATCTCGATCCAACGGTTGCGTACCTCTTCGATTAGATGTTAGGCTGACGGGCTGGCCCCACCCATCAGCGTTTTATTAATTTCCACCCGCGCACTGTGACGCTGACTAGCTGGCCCCACACGTCAGAAATTTAAACATTATCCAGAGGAGGGAAATTTTCGAATTTAAACTCCTCTGTGAAATCAGTACTGGATCCAACTTTAAAATTTAATATCTCGAGATTTATGAATCCAAATAAATCAAATCCAATTGTTCTGGAAAGCTTATGAAAATGTTTAACCAACCCAATTGGATTCAATTCATTTAGATGAATAATTAAAATGTATTATTAAAAATACTACAGAAGGTTTAAATTCTAAACTTGTTTGTTTCTGATACTCTGTTAGTCCAAATAATTCCAAACCAATTTTTTAGCTTAGTACTGCTATGTGTTAGCTTCCCTAATTTTGGTAGAATTATTTGTGCAGTAGTAATTGTTTAGTATAAAGTTGAAGTTTAAACACCCTTCTGCACTAAAACATTTAAATATGTTAATGGTTAACCCAAATGATTTAGGACCAATTTTGTTAGATCACATTTAGCCATGTTTAGTCACCCCTAAAAGGATTTAATTTTAGGATCAACAGAACTTATTTGGTAGCCAAAACTTGATTAATCACTCTGGATTAAAACAATTGTGTAGGGAGTTTGGTAACTCCAATTAATCCAAATCAAATTGTGTTGTCTTCTACACATCAGTAGCTTTCTATAGAAATTTAGTTTGTATTTTTGTGACCAACAGAACTCAAGTTGTGCAATTAAACATGTTCCACAAGTTTCTGCCATAATTTTGAACATAAATAAATATGTTTAGTTCAATTATTTGAAACCAAATTGTATTGTTTGATGTGTGCAGTAGCTGTTTGTGATGTTTATGGTTGTTATGTTGAGATGATTGCTTGAGTAGTTAGTGATTGTTGTATTTTTTGTTTATTAATTAGACGAGAACGCTGTCGGATTTATCGAGGAAGGAGAGTTTGTTGAACCTGAAGATCAAGACCAAGTCCACTTTGCCGAGCAAGGCAAGCTACTCCCTGAGCTTGCACCTAAATACATATGCATCTACTTTGATCAAATGATTTACTCTTAAGGCATTGGTTTACAAAACCTTTTCAAAAAGTATATGGATATTATTTTGCCACCCTATGTAGAAATATAAGGTAGTTTATATAAAACTATAGGATGGGAAACAATGTTGTTTATTCAAAACTCCTTTGAAAATACTTGTGTGGTTATGGAATGCCGAGATGTCGGTGTTGAAGTGGAGAAATGGAAAATGGGATGTTTATGAAAAATGCACAGTGTCCTAGTACTATGACAACCAATCTTAATCTGTGCGACCACATTTACCCCCATATGGGAACGGGGCTTAGTCATATAATTTGCTCTTATTAGTATGGGATACCTCATCGACGGAGATGACTCCGTTATGCATGAGGGGATGGTTTGGAGAACTCCCCTGACCTGGGTCCTCGCTCAAACTCTATGGAAAGATAAGGAGGAGGATTGAAGACTTCATCAATGTGGTCGCCGGGAAAAACATATGAGTCCTCACACTTAGGGTTGCCGACGGGGACCGGACTGAGTGTCGATGGGAATTATCATATGGGTAGGGTCCTATACTAGCATGAGCAAAGGAGAGGCTAGGGTCGGTGGCTCAACTTCGCATACACCTTGTATGGCGGGACGTGGCTGACACGATGAGTTACCGGATGGATGTGGGTTAAAAGCGTGCTACCTCTGCAGAGGGTCAAAACTATTCGAATAGCCGAGTCCTCGGATATGGACAATTGGGAGGCTGTCCTAAGATCATGTGCAAGTTTTTGGAAAAGCTTTTAAGTTTAAAAGAAACTGAAATGGTGATGGTGTTACACACTATACCAAATGGAGTGGTATGAGTTGTTGAAATAAATGGACCATGGTGAGCCATGGTCAGGAAAAGGAGGGTTTTTGGAGAAACAAATGAGATGGTGACTTCTTTTAAAGATAGTTATAAAACTCTTCTTACCTTTTTCAATAAAGATATAGAGATGTTTTAAATAAATAAAAGTTGAAAGTAAATAAAACTAGTGCATACTCATGTTGGGGTAGTTTGCGAGTACATTCAAATGTACTCATATTGGTTTCGTCCCTGGCTATTGTCCTAGCCAGACTACGAGGAGGAGCACTACGCCGAGCAGGAGTATGGCGACTTCTACGCAAACTAAGGATCTCCACAAGTCAGCTGCCTGTCGGGTCGTCATCGTTAGAATATGATGTCTACTACGCCGTAGCTTCCGCTGATATTTTGGTTTGGCCCATGAAGGCACCTATGTAAGACTTGGTCTAAATGACCATTTATGTAAGACTTTTATTCGGTATTGTAATGGATGTAAACTTTGGTATCCAATTCGGATTATGTGCAACGACAGACTGATCACGGGATCGTTGTGTTAAGCATAATCGGGTATTTCGGACAGCTAGTCCGGGGTCCCCACAGACTTGGTATCAGAGCCATCCTGACTTTAGGAAACCTTAGTTAGCATGGTCGTTAGACAAATGTTACAAAAAGATTAATTTCTAAAAGAAAGGAGTGAAGTATTTTCGAAAACTGCTTATCTCCAATCCTCTTACTTATGCAAAAATTTATTCTCATTAAACATTACAATTTCCTTTGTATCCTTAAAATTTTGCAGACTTGTCATCTCATTAAACTTAAAATTCTGCTTATTGTTACCTCACTAAATTTAAAATTTTGTACACTTATCATCTCACTAACTTAAAATTTTGCTTAAAATTGTAGATGGCACTCCATTGGACCGAGTTCGTTCAGCTTGAGAAGGATAGCAAGCTGACGTTCGAGAGGGACTTGTTCGAGTTGAGCAAGCTGTTAGGTCGCCCCGCTCCAGAGTTTGAGGGAGCTCAGATTGACGTTCACGGTGTCGGAAGGCTGAGCTGGCTCATCAAGTCGTCAGTTCGCAGGAACATCAAGTCTCCCAGTTCCAGGACGCTCGTCTTCACCACCAAGGAGGCCACCTGGGTTGACGGTCTCTGTACTGCCACACAGAGGATGCTAGCCCGACTTTGTGAGGAGCACAAGGCGGAGTTGGTAGATTCCCGTTTCCGGTTCTACGGGAGGCGCAACTGCGACGGACACCCTACTCCTTCCCCTTGCCACCCGATGTTTGGGAGCTACATCATGGACATGGAGCTCTTACTTCAGTGCACTCAGGATGATCTGATGCGCACTAGGATTCAGCTTCACTTTGACCGCGAGTCGCTCGTTGAGCTTCGCGAGAACGAGGAGAAGCTGATGGAGGAGAAGGTCGCTCTTCTCAGGAAGAGGGCCCAGCTGAGGAAGACTATCGTAAAGCTCCGCAAGAAGGTGGCGGAGCAGGACGAGCTGATTGAGGATCTAGAGCACCATACTGACGAGATGGAGGAGGAGGGCGAGGATCTCCGCAAGGAGAACAACGCTTTCCTCAGTGACGATGATGACTTCGTGGAGGAGATGGATTGTGAGGAGGAGGATGATGAGGAGGAGTTAGTTGACGAGGAGGAGGAGCCACTCGAGGCAGTTCTCGAGGACGAGGAGGAGGATCCCGAGGAGCCACCCTACCAGTCAGATGCTGACGTGTTAGAGCTGGAGGTTCCACCTCAGTAGGCGAGTGACTTGATCACTACCGCAGGATTAGGTTGACCCCTATCGCTAGTCGAGTCGAAGTAGTGGTTCTTTTGGAAACCAGATGTTATGTATCTTAGATGTAAGGTGATGTTGTAAGCTTGAGTTGTTGTGAACTCCTTGATGTGATGTTTGTGAAATATAAGTATGTTTGTCTTGTTAGATCTGTGTGAAATATTTTCATATAATCCTTAAATTAATCAACCACTTGCGAAATCGTCTTTTCCCTTAGTCGAACTTTTCTTGCCTTGCCTCTTATACCCGGTGTGCTTCAGGATGCCGCCCCGTCGCAGCGGAAGGAGGAGCACCACCACCACCGGACCCAACCCCCGCCCAACTTCTCGCGCTTATCATGGAGGAACGTGAAAATGCCCGGCAGAGCGCCAGCTCATCTCACTGCCCTGCAACAACTCGCAGCCGCTTATAACAACAACAACAATAACAACAACAACAACAATGGTGGTAATGGCAATGGCGATGGAAACCAGCGATCCACCTTAGGCGATTTCCAGAAACCAACCCACCCACCTACTCCAAGGGACTTCACCCACTGGAAGCCGATGATTGGCTTCGCACCATCGACAACAATCTGGAAGTTGCTGCTGTGGGAGAAAATGAGAAAGTGTGTATGCAACCCACTATCTCGCTGGACCTGCAAGAGCTTGGTGGGAAACTACCAAGGCTCTCCAGCAAGCTGGTCATGTTATCAACTGGGCTGAGTTCCAGGAGAAGTTCCGCAAGAAGCATATTCCCAGCGGACTTATTGAGAGGAAGAAGGATGAATTCCGCAAGCTGAGGCAGGGAAGTAGAGATGTGGTCGGTTATCTGGATGAGTTTACCGACTTATCTCGGTATGCTCCTGATGACACCGACAAAGAAGAGAAGAAGATGGAGCGTTTCATGAGTGGACTTCATGATGAACTGCAGTGTGCTCTGGTTATCCATGACTTCCGTGATCTGGAGTCACTTGTGGACAAAGCCATCCAGCTGGAGACCAAGCGCAAGTCTATGTTTGAAGGTCGCAAGAGGAGGATGAATGCTCAGGAAGGTTCGAGCAGCCAGAAACCTCGTATCTTTCAGCAGAACACCAGGCCTGCCTATCGTCCACCTCAAGCCCCACGCCCCAATTACCCTAACCGCCCAAACAACTTCAACCGCCCCAATGACAATAACCGTCCCAGAGGAAACTTCAACAACTTCAACCCCAATGCCAATGTTGTCTGCTTTGAATGTGGCAACAAAGGTCACTACTCCAGAGAATGCCCCAATCCTAAGAGGAATGTTCAGCGCCCCAATGCACCGAACAATGGTCAAGGCCGCAATGGAAATGGTAATGGCAAGAATGCCGCACCCCGCGGAAATGCTGCTGTTGTCAAGGGCCGTCTGCACCACATCAATGCTGAAGAAGCTCAGGATGCGCCAGATGTTGTGCTGGGTACGTTCCTTGTCAACTCAGTACCTGCAACTGTTCTGTTTGATTCTGGTGCAACCCATTCATTTGTTACCGAGGAGTTTGTCGCTAAGGGAGGATTAGTAGAAGGCTTCCTAAATAAAACCCTGAGTATACAAATTCCTGGCTCCACCATAGAAACCAAGAGATTTTGTCCAAATACTGCCATTGAGATTTCAGGCGAAAAATTTGCAGCCGACCTAATTATTCTAGGAACCCAGGGCATAGATGTTATACTTGGTATGAATTGGCTAGCCAAGTACCATGGTCGAATAGACTGTGCCAGAAGAGCTGTATCCGTCACCACCGACAAAGAAGTAGAAGTGGAGTATGTGTCTGAAACCAACCACTCCCAACCAGGCTGCCATGAGAGCATAGCTCGACCCGCCCTAGATGAGATCCGTGTTGTTCACCTGTTCAAGGATGTTTTCCCAGAAGAATTGCCTGGTATGCCGCCAGACCGGGATATTGAGTTCATAATTGAGCTTATCCCAGGGACATCCCCCATATCCCAAAGGCCTTATCGGATGAATCCGGAAGAACTAGTTGAATTGAAGAAGCAGTTGGCTGATATGCTCAGCAAAGGTCTTGTTCGTCCAAGCGCTTCACCTGGGGATCACCCATTATTTTTGTGGACAAGAGAGACGGTACCACACGCCTGTGTGTGGATTATCGCAAGCTAAATGACGTGACCATTAAAAACAAGTACCCTCTTCCCAAGATCGAGGATCTGTTCGATCAAATGAACGGAGCCCGAGTCTTTTCCAAGATCGATCTTCGGACAGGTTACCATCAGTTGAAGATCCGAGAGAAAGATATTCCCAAGACCGCCTTCACCACCCGTTACGGTTTATTTGAATACACCGTGATGTCCTTTGGTCTGACCAATGCCCCAGCCTATTTCATGAATCTCATGAACAAGATTTTCATGGAGTACCTCGACAAGTTCGTGGTAGTTTTCCTTGATGACATCCTTATTTATTCCAAGACCGAAGAAGAGCATGCTGAACACCTGCGTCTAGTTTTGGAGACCTCCGAGAGCACCAGCTGTATGCCAAGCTTAGCAAGTGTGAGTTTTGGCTCAGTGAAGTGGCATTTCTCGGACATGTTGTATCTGCCGGAGGAATTTCTGTTGACCCAGAGAAGATCCAAGCCATTGTTGACTGGTTATCCCCAACCAGTGTGACTGAAATCCGAAGCTTTCTCGGACTCGCTGGTTATTACCGCAAGTTCGTTGAAGGATTTTCCAGTATAGCCAAACCCATGACCCAACTGTTGAAGAAGGACAAGAAATTTGAATGGACTCAGAAGTGTGAAGATAGTTTCCAAGAATTGAAGAAGAGACTAACCTCAGCCCCAATTTTGATTATGCCAGACGTCACCAAGAGTTTCGACGTGTATTGCGATGCATCACGCCTCGGACTTGGTTGCGTTCTGATGCAAGAAGGCAAAGTTGTGTCGTACCTGTCCCGGCAGTTGCGACCGCATGAAGAGAATTACCCAACCCATGACCTGGAGTTAGCTGCTGTTGTTCTTGCTCTCAAAACGTGGCGTCCCTATCTTGCGGGACATCGCTGTGAGGTCTATACAGATCACAAAAGCTTGAAGTATATTTTCACCCAGAAAGATTGAACCTGCGACAGAGGAGATGGATGGAATTAATCAAGGATTATGATATTGGAATCCATTATCACCCTGGAAAGGCTAATGTAGTTGCCGATGCCCTTAGTCGCAAACCTTGCACCCTGAATGCCCTGATCCAAGCCGAACAGCCAGCCTTGTTCAAAGAGTTCGAAGACTTTGGACTAGAACTTGTTAGCCATGGTTATCTCGCCAATTTAGAGTTAACCCCAACCCTGATGGATCAAATCAAAGAAGCCCAAAAGGATCATGAAAGCATTGAAGGAATTAAGAAGAAGATTTCCCTCGGCAAAGCACCCGGTTTTACCGAAGATGCTGAAGGAGTGCTGAAATTCAATGACCGTATCTGTGTGCCCAATGTCACGGAACTTAAGGAGTTAATCCTAAAGGAGGCCCATGAGACCCCTTATTCAATCCACCCCGGCGGAACCAAAATGTACCAAGACCTTCGAGAAAGATTTTGGTGGCATGGAATGAAGCGAGAGATTGGTTCTTTCGTAGCCAAGTGTGATATCTGTCAGCGAGTCAAGGCTGAACATCAGCGGCCCGCTGGATTGCTTCAACCTTTGAAAATTCCCGAGTGGAAGTGGGATGAGATTGGAATGGATTTTATTACCGGACTTCCAAGATCCAACCGAGGCCATGATTCAATCTGGGTCATCGTTGATCGACTGACCAAGGTTGCTCATTTTATACCGTCAAGACCACTCACAATGGAGCCCAGTTAGCAGACTGTATATTTCCAGAATAGTAAGCCTGCATGGTGTGCCTAAGAAGATTGTATCTGATAGAGGCACGCAATTCACCTCAAGATTCTGGAAATCCCTTCATGAAGCCCTCGGAACCAAGTTAGCATTTAGCACAGCTTATCATCCCCAGACCGATGGCCAAACTGAACGAGTGAACCAGATATTGGAGGACATGCTTCGCGCATGTGTTCTATCCTATGGTTCCAAGTGGGAAGATTGTCTTCCGTTTGCAGAGTTCTCGTACAACAACAGTTATCAGTCCAGTCTGCAAATGGCCCCTTTTGAAGCCCTTTACGGCAAGAAGTGTCGTACACCCCTGAATTGGTCCGATACCGGAGAAGGCAAATTGTTTGGACCAGATACCCTCCGTGAAGCTGAAGAGCAAGTTCAGCTTATTCGTGAACGCCTCAAAACTGCCCAATCCCGTCAGAAGAGTTACGCTGACACCAAGCGCCGTGATCTCACTTTCAGTGTCGGAGATTATGTTTATCTCCGAGTGACACCCCTAAAGGAATGCAGCGTTTCCATGTCAAAGGAAAATTAGCGCCAAGGTATATTGGACCCTTCAAGATCATTGCTCGTCGAGGAGAAGTATCCTATCAGCTGGAATTGCCCCGGAGTTAGGAGATTATCATGATGTCTTCCACATTTCCTTGCTCCGGAAGTGTCTTGAAGTTCCTGACCAGCCTGATGTTTTCAAAAACATCGACCACCTCTCCATCGACCTGAACCAAGACCTGACTTATCGCGAGAGACCCCTCAAGATTCTCGAAGAAGATGTTCGTGTTACCCGAAGACGCGATCAAGTTTTACAAAGTCCAGTGGACTAACCACTCTGAAGAAGAAGCAACTTGGGAACGCGAAGATTATCTTAGAAGCGAATTCCCAGACCTCTTTAACCTAAGCCTAGCAAATCTCGGGACGAGATTTATTTTAAGGGGGGAAGGATTGTAACATCCCAAAAATATTATCAGTATTATTATTCCAAAAATGAGAGCCAACAAAAACTTTTGTTGATTATTATGTGTTGTTTGCAAGTTGTTGCTTGTGGTAATTAATCCTTGTTGCTTGTGCTATTTAGTTCTTGCTAAATGTATGTGTTTGCTCTAAGAAAAATAGGAATAAAAGAAGAGGAATAAAATAAAAGTTCAAACAAGAAAATGAATGTGACATGTGTCACACAAATTCTCCAAGTGGGAAACTCAAATTGTTTCAAACAAAATTCAGAGGAATGGTATATGAAACCCCTCATTTGTATTCTTACTACTTATCTCTTCCAAATAATATTTTACACCTATTTTAAAATTCAAAAGTAAAAACAATTGAAATAAAACAAAATGCCATAATTAAAACCCTATGAAAGAAAATGATCTAAAACATTTTATTTTGCAAAGCCAATTTTTGTGGAGCTTCTACATATTATGGGAAAGCCCCACAAATATTTGCAAATTTTTCTAAATTGTTTAAGTGCCTCAAATAAATTCTAGAAGTTGCTGCTGGACTAAAACAGAAATAAACAGAAACAGAAGGAAATTTAGAAGCAGAGAGGAGGCAGGGGGCTTTCTGCAAAAGCGTCATCCCCTACCTCTCTCCCTCGCCCCGACGCGTCGCCTTGTCGCCATGCCGCTCCACGCCGTTCCCTGGCCGCCCAGGCCCCCCTGGCCGCGCTCTCCCTCGCCCCGAGCCTCTGCACCCTCTGCCTCACAGAGGAGAGCACTTGAGTGCCTCTCCCATCGCCATTACGCCGTGGTTCCCCACCGCCCGCGCGGAGGAGTTCGACGGTGCCGGCCAAATTGGCCCCTCTCGCAGTTCCTCGACACGCAAGGCTACACCCGCGCATCCTAGCTCCAGCCCGGACCCCCCAAGACAACACGCGCCGGCCTCTCCCGCCCCCTGGACGCCGCTGGACTACGACCACCGTACGCCAGCGTTGCGCCTATTTAACTCGACCCCGCACCTCGCAATTTCCCACACCCTTCACCCCTGCTTCCCTCCCTTGCTTCACCACCTCACATACACCGCCAGGAGAGCAGAGCCGCGGCTGCTGAGCCGCCGCTGCTCTGGATTCTTCCCGAAAGGTTCCGCCTGAGCCGTAGGTGAGCATGACCACGGCCGTCCGTCCTGCTGCTCCATTCTCCTCTCTGATCCCTCTACGCTGTTGCCCGAGCTCACCGCACTCACCCCACCCTTTTCCCCTTTGATTTGTGCCCAGACGCAACCGTAGGACCTCGCCGGAGTGCCGTCCCGTGCCCGAGGAAGTTCAGGAGCTCGCCGCCAACGAACCAGTCCACCCCAGCAAGTGCAACTCAGCCAGGAGCTTCCCCCATGCCGCCGCTGTCGATCTGCATCATCTCCGCGACCCCTAGGTGAGAGATCCATCCACCTCGCCGTCGCCGGCGCGGCAGCGCCGCCAATTTCTGGTCGCGTCGTCGCGTTGCACGTGGACCGTTGGATCTCCATCCAATGGTTGCGTACCTCTTCGATTAGATGTTAGGCTGACGAGCTGGCCCCACCCATCAGCATTTTATTAATTTCCACCCGCGCACTGTGACGCTGACTAGCTGGCCCCACGTCAGAATTTAAACATTATCCAGAGGAGGGAAATTTTCGAATTTAAACTCCTCTGTGAAATCAGTACTGGATCCAACTTTAAAATTTAAAATCTCGAGATTTAGGAACGCAAATAAGTCAAATCCAATTGTTCTGGAAAGCTTATGAAATTTTTTAACCAACCCAATTGGATTCAATTCATTTAGATGAATAATAAAATTGTATTATTAAAATACTACAGAAGGTTTAAATTCTAAACTTGTTTGTTTCTGATACTCTGTTAGTCCAAATAATTCCAAACCAATTTTGTTAGCTTAGTACTGCCATGTATTAGCTTCCCTAATTTTGGTAGAATTATTTGTGCAGTAGTAATTGTTTAGTATAAAGTTGAAGTTTGAACACCCTTCTGCACTAAAACATTTAAATATGTTAAATGGTTAACCCAAATGATTTAGAACCAATTTTGTTAGATCACATTTAGCCATGTTTAGTCACCCCTAAAAGGATTTAATTTTAGGATCAAGATAACTTATTTGGTTGCCAAAACTTGATTAATCACTCTCTGGATTAAAACAATTGTGTAGGGAGTTTGGTAACTCCAATTAATCCAAATCAAATTGTGTTGTCTTCTACACATCAGTAGCTTTCTACAGAAATTTAGTTTGTATTTTTTTGACCAACAGAACTCAAGTTGTGCAATTAAACATGTTCCACAAGTTTCTGCCATAATTTTGAACATAAATAAATATCGTTTAGTTCAATTAATTTGAAACCAAATTGTATGGTTTGATGTGTGCAGTAGCTGTTTGTGATGTTTATGGTTGATATGTTGAGATGATTGCTTGAGTAGTTAGTGATTGGTTGTATTTATTTGTTTATTAATTAGACGAGAACGCTGTCGGATTTATCGAGAAAGGAGAGTTTGCTGAACCTGAAGATCAAGACCAAGTCCACTTTGCCGAGCAAAGCAAGCTACTCCCTGAGTTTGCACCTAAATACATATGCATCTACTTTGATCAAATGATTTACTCTTAAGGCATTGGTTTACAAAACCTTTTCAAAAAGTATATGGATATTATTTTGCCACCCTATGTAGAAATATAAGGTAGTTTATATAAAACTATAGGATGGGAAACAATGTTGTTTATTCAAAACTCTTTGAAAATACTTGTGTGGTTATGGAATGCCGAGATGTCGGTGTTGAAGTGGAGGAATGGAAAATGGGATGTTTATGAAAATTGCACAGTGTCCTAGTACTATGACGACCAATCTTAATCTGTGCGACCACATTTACCCCCATATGGGAACAGGGCTTAGTCATATAATTTGCTCTTATTAGTATGGGATACCTCATCGACGGAGATGACTCCGTTATGCATGAGGGAATGGTTTGGAGAACTCCCCTGGCCTGGGTCCTCGCTCAAACTCTATGGAAAGATAAGGAGGAGGATTGAAGACTTCATCAATGTGGTCGCCGGGAAAAACATATGAGTCCTCACACTTAGGGTTGCCGATGGGGACCGGACTGAGTGTCGATGGGAATTATCATATGGGTAGGGTCCTATACTAGCATGAGCAAAGGAGAGGCTAGGGTCGGTGGCTCAACTTCGCATACACCTTGTATGGTGGGACGTTTCTGACACCATGTGTTACCGGATGGATGTGGATTAAAAGCGTGCTACCTCTGCAGAGGGTCAAAACTATTCGAATAGCCGAGTCCTCGGTTATGGACAATTGGGAGGCTGTCCTAAGATCATGTGCAAGTTTTTTGGAAAAGCTTTTAAGTTTAAAAGAAACTGAAATGGTGATGGTGTTAAACAGCTATACCAAATGGAGTGGTATGAGTTGTTGAAATGAATGGACCATGGTGAGCCATGGTCAGAAAAAGGAGGAGTTTTTGGAGAAACAAATGAGATGGTGACTTTTTTAAAGATAGTTATAAAACTCTTCTTACCTTTTTCAATAAAGATATAGAGATGTTTTAAATAAAATAAAAGTATGAAAGTAAGATAAAACTAGTGCATACTCATGTTGGGGTAGTTTGCGAGTACATTCAAATGTACTCATATTGGTTTTGTCCCTGGCTATTGTCCTAGCCAGACTACGAGGAGGAGCACTACGCCGAGCAGGAGAATGGCGACTTCTACGCAAACTAAGGATCTCCACAAGTCAGCTGCCTGTCGGGTCGTCATCGTTAGAATATGATGTCTACTACGCCGTAGCTTCCGCTGATATTTTGGTTTGGCCCATGAAGGCACCTATGTAAGACTTGGTCTAAATGACCATTTATGTAAGACTTTTAATTTGGTATTGTAATGGATGTAAACTTTGGTATCCAATTCGGATTATGTGCAACGACAGACTGATCACGGGATCGTTGTGTTAAGCATAATCGGGTATTTCGGACAGCTAGTCCGGGGTCCCCACATGACTGCTCTGACAGCAGCAATCTGGAAAGCTACTTCCACATTCTTCGCTTCTCCAAAGGGCATTTTGAATCCCATCTTTAGTTCAGGTGGTAACTTGAGTGCTACACGATACAGAGCTAAAATTGACCGTCGTAAAAACTCATCACTTTCACTATCACCTTGGTTTTGATACCAAGAAAATAGATCAGTTGCTGAAGCATTTCCGCCCAGCTTCCCCGAAAAAACACCCTTGCCCAAGTCAGCATCTCTCACACGCACTAACCTCCTGGGACCCCGTTTCTCCATCCTAGCTGTTATAGCCAAAAAGGATATCAGAATTGAAATGAAGTAATAATTGCATGATAATGCTATTCTCAAGTGAATATCAATCATAACAAATTAAAACTCAATTCATTCTAAGGCCTCGCACACCTACAGGTTTTCCCTTTAATAGGTTTCCAACCTAAGGTCTAGCAATTGCTCTGATACCATCTGCGGTGACCCAGCACACCACTGCATATTGTAGTGTACAAGTCGTTGACATAACACCCACGAAAGGACTAATCCGTAAATATTACATCACTCAGAGTTGAACAACAGAAACATTGAGGGTCCACTTTATTACACACTGATAAATATTACAATCCAGAAATGCATAAAAATATCGACGTCTTCCTCCGACATGGGAGGAATGTCTATTATTGTGATGTTGACAGGTGTCAACCTACTAGCGATAGAAAACAACAAACTAAGAACCATATTGGCTCAGCAACTAAGTAATACTAGTCTAGTCCTGCTCGGCCAGGTTCCTACTATGATAACTCTAAGTCTCCACCTCTTCTTCTTCAATGTCGTCAGCTCTGTAGGCGATGATGTAGTCGACGCCCTCTATTCCTCCAAACAGATCAGGTGCTTCAAAGTAGACGTCATCGGCATGGTATGCTCCATAGTTCTCTCCATAGCAGGGGATCAAAAGAGAACGAATGAGTAACAGCGTTACTCAGCAAGTTCAGCTAAACGCTTAGATAAGTGGAATGCACTAGCTACCATCCTGACCAGAAAGCCATGGATGAATATGCAAGTTTTGTAAAACATTTTTAGTAAAAGGTCCATTTTATTTTGGAAAACTATGCCCCCAGCCTCCACGGGTTTATAGTCATCACTTGGGAAGCCTTTCCCACTGCGGTCTGTAGTCCCCTCCTGGAACAAGGATGTGACAGTCACAATTTCTTTGTTTAACTCTGCAGAGCTGCACCACTTTACCCAACAGCAGCCTGACTCTTTATGCTCTCTCCGCACACCATTTGTGCTATAGCCAGAACTCAGGTCAACAAGTCATGTGGAGTCGCTTCCCCGCACAATGCATATCCGCCCATTTGTGACGCGGCTGGTAACTAAGACCATTAGCCCGCCACCCATCCCGAGCTTCTATTCCAGTCACTCCGTCGAGTGGGAAGGTCATGCGCTTCCACGCAGTTGGCCGCCGCAACGAACGCAACCAGGTAATAGCCTGCCGAGGATATGCGAACGAGGGAAGAAACCTCTGACTAGCCCATCCATAGTGAATTTGTTAGCTGATGCTTCGATACGGCGCGAGGATCACTGGGCCATGGGTTATTAATCCTAGGTATATACTTTCCCGTACAGTGGAACCTCCACCACAACATCAAACCGTGGTTCCACTGCCAGCCAACCATATATACATAGCAATTCACATCATTCGAAAATAGGTTTTTCTTTTTCATGCAATGATAAACATAGTACTTTGCAATTACTTTGATAAAAATAATCAATCGAGGACATGCAAGTTGGAACTTGCCTTGAGACTGACAGGTAGTGCAGTCCAAAGCTTCCGACGAATTGGGACCCTCGTGTTCTGAAAATCAACATCATTGTCTATATGAGACAATGTTTGAAAACCAAATATATGCTATTATGCATAGGATACAATGCTTTTTCACCCAGAAATTTATTGAAAGCTTTGTTAAGGATTTTTAAATGGTCTTTTATTCAGATTTTTATTTAGGATGAGTGACATGACAGTCATAGTATAGTTCAAATTATACTTTGAACTAATACATAATTTTCCCATATTATTTTCTTTGAAAATAATTTAAATGATTTCAAAGTCATTTCCACTTAAGGATCTTTTGAATTTTTCCTACAAGAAATAGTTTTCAAAAAATCAAGTAGATATTTTATTTGGATCACTTATTTTATGCTGATATTTGTAGATATTTTTAAATTATTTATTGGATTTTATTGAATTTATAGCGAGTTTTGAAATTCGGTAAATTTTTAAAAATTCAAAATTTGGCAAAGAGACCCCTGGTTAAACCAGGTCAAAGAGTGGGCTCGGGTCCGGTCCAACCGACCGAGCCACTCTTCCCTCTCTCTCTCACGCTCGAGCCCGAGCTCGAGCTCGACCTCCTCTGGCTCCCGAGTCGCCATCGCCGTCGCCGCCTTGCTCAGGCCTGCTCCGGCCACCTCCGCCGCCGTGGTCTGGGGCAAAACGACCTCCACGCTCCGCTCTTCCCTTCTGCCCAGGTGATTTGTGCCTCTCTTCCTCTCGCGGTCACACGCAACCCAGCCCTAGGGTTAGGGTTTCGGTGCTGCCGCCGCTTCTTTCCCTTCTTCTCCGGCGTGCTCACCATGGCTCGGCGCAGAGCTTCGCTCTCTGTGCCGCCGTGGTGCGGTGGTGCTGGTCTACGGCTATCTATGTGCCCCCTCCAACGGTAGCGCGAGCACTGCCTCGCCGCCGTGGAGCTATGGCCATGGATTCTACGGTAAGAACTTCTCCTTCTCTTCTACACCTTCTACTAGATTTAGTAGCTTCTAGCTATTGCTTACAGATGTATTCCTCTATTGGCTTAGGTTCTAGATGAACAGATGATGATTTCTTGATGATTTACTCGATTATATGCATTGTCTACCTTCTGTGCATCAAGAATGAGATGAATGGTGTAGATCTAGCATGTGTAGATCTTTCCACTACCTCAGGAATCATTGTTGGGAGCATTCCTTGCTCACAGATGAAGAAAATCTCTTTAGAAAAATTATATCTGAGCTAGAACTAGTATAACTTGAGCTTGCTATGATGATTCAATGATTTAAATGGAATTTAGACTTGTGTGGCTTGCTGTGATGCCTCCTTGAGAGTTACACAGTAGCTAGCTTGTCTAGAATGCTTTTTATGCTTTTCTGTGCTTCTTCCATGTGCACAGATGTGCTAAGTACAGCTAATCCAGCTCTGTTGGTTCACTACCTTGTGTGGAGCTTTGATAAAAATTGAAATAAGAACAGATACTACACTTAACCTAATTCCCTGCCCTTATGATGCTCAAACAATTGCTACAGCAATCAACTTCACTCCCTTTCCTCTCTCTTTCCTATTTCTTGCACAAAACAGAAGTACTCTGTTGTGCTATTTGCTTTTCTACAGCACCATACCTCGCTAAGCAAGGCTCTGTTAAGAACAGATGCTGATAATAAGCTCTCTAGCATGGTTCTGTCATTTACAGAACCTGCTTGGTCTCTCTCTAGCACTATGGATCAACCTGCTGTTGCTGAGCAGCTAGAGCTTCTAGAGAAACTCTGATCTTGCTCCAAGGTTCTACCTTCTTCTCCTTGCTGCTTCAATTTTCCTAGAGTGTATTTGCTAGCTGAAATGGCTTGTGGTGGATGGGTTTAGGTAAACTCCATGATATGCTGGTGGTTTGTGGTTGTTCTTGGTGAAGAACAGATGGAAATGGTGCTACTGGCTCTGTTGGTGCTTGTAAAATGTGTGATCTATGGTTGTTGCGAGTGGTGTGAACTGTGGCAATGATCTAGTCATGTATTTATATAGTTTTTGGGTTTCTTGTGCTTGTGACACCAGGATAATTGGCTGTGGTGATTCACCTGCTTGCAGTGGCCCCTTTCTACCTCGAGCTGCCTATTTGGACTGCTTTTACACTTCTTTTTACAATGGAGATAAGCTCCTGCTGCTCCTGCGCAGTTCATCTCCCCTTGGTGATATGTATTGAGTCATTCTTGAGTCATTGATCTGATCTAGATCCAGATATTTGTGATGGATTGCTTGGCTGTGATGGAAATGGATTATGATGTCGGTTTGGTATGGTTATCTCAAGTGTATGTGCAATTAAGCTAATCACTAGCTTAATAAGTGGAATTAGGATCCATTTGCCTAATACATTGGCAAATGTGATACCAACATTGATAATCTGTTGCCCTTCTTGTGTTTTTAAATTCTGGCATGTTTTTAAAATTGGAATGCTGCTGCCTTTGTTGCTTATTTAGATGATCAGATTAAGAAATCCAGTTGGTTGCCTTGTTGCTATTTGATTTCGAGTAAAACTGGATATGCCTTTACCCCATGGTTGCCTAGCTCTAATTAAATCTGATCTGTCCCCTTGTTGCCTAAAGCATTCCAATTTATTTGAGTTCTTTAGCTTGATCAAACTCTGTTTTGATTTGAGCAAATGCCAGATGTTTATACATCAAATGTCAGCACCAAATGGTGTTGACTACATTTTAACTCTAACCCCCCATTACTCCTTGTTTGTGTTGTTTGTTTTGCAGGTTTGAAAATCTTCTGGAGTTCCCAGAAGCTTTAGTTATAGGAATTTTATTTCTCTCTTTTGTAATGATTCATATTTGTTGTAAAAATGTTATTGTAGCTCATTTTGTAAAAGACATATTGTAATAAACAGATTGTATTTATATGTAATAAAATGATCTTGTGTTTGAGAATTGTTTCAAATATTTGGAGGTTATGAATATATGACTTGTGTTGTGATGTTGATATGATTTGAAATGAATTATTCACAAACTTGTGAATTTTATACTTGTAGGTTTGAAATATTTATATTGTGTGTGGATAAGATTAGAAGAGTTATAGAAATGATTTGAACTTAGAAGTTTATAAAGATGTCATGTCAAAATTTCAAATGACCATTTTGAAAAGATACTACTAAGGTTTTGAAAATATGTCTTAGGGTTTATCGACACCTCTCGACTAACTGCCAATGTCTGACTCCCAGACCATCGACACTCGTCTGATATCGACCCTCGATACTTTTAACACAAAAGCGCGGAATTTTTCCAGATTTTACCAAAAGATGCATGAATGCACAAATGCAATTCCTATTTCTACCCTCTCGGTTCCTATAACTGCGGGGTGTTACATCCTCTCCCCTTAAATTAAACTTCGTCCTGAAGTTTCTTTTCTAGGGTACCTGAACAATTGTGGATAGTTCCGTCTCAATTCCTCTTCTGTTTCCCAAGTTGCCTCTCTTTCAGAATGATTCTTCCATGAACAAGGCAATACTTAATTGCTTGATTCCTTAACCTTTTCCAATTTTCTCTCAATATCTTTTCTGGCTGTTCCTCATAAGTTAAATCAGGCTGTAGATTCAGTCCTTCAAACTCAATTGGCCCTTCCGGTGGTTTCAAACATTTCTTGAGTTGAGATACATGGAACACATTGTGTACTTGTGATAATATAGCAGGTAACTCCAATTCATAGACTACTTCACCTTTTTCGACTTAAAATTCTAAATGGTCCTATGTATATGGGACTTAACTTTCCTTTCACTCCGAATCTCTTTACTCCTTTGGTAGGACTAACTCTTAAGTATACCATATCCTGTATCTCTGGTTCCCACTGTCTCCTTGAGAGATCAGCGTAACTTTTCTGTCTACTCTGAGCTATTTTGAGACGATCTCTAATGATGTCAATGATCCGTTGTTACTCTTTTATGTATTCAGGTGCAAATTCTTTGCTTTCTCCTACCTCAAACCAACAGATTGGCGATCTACACTTCCGTCCATATAGGGCTTCAAATGGTGCCATCTTAATACTACTTTGATAGCTGTTATTATAAGAAAATTCAGTCAACGCTAAATGCGCATCCCACGATCCTCCAAAATCAAGAACACAAGCTCTCAGCATGTCTTCTAGTATTTGATTTGTGCTCTCTGTCTGTCCACCAGTTTGGGGATGATATGTTGTATTGTACTTCAAATTAGTTCCTAGTTGCTTGTGAAGATGCTTCCAAAATGCTGAGGTAAATATGGATCCACGACCCGTTACAATACTTTGTGGAACTCCATGCTTACTGACGATCTCTTTTACATATTGTTCTACCAATTGTGATGCGGTGTCTTTCTGGTTAACAACCAAGAAATGGGCACTCTTTGTCAATCTATCCACTATTACCCATATAGAATCCTTATTTCTCCTTGTTTTGGGTAATCCTGTAATAAAATCCATATTGATCTCTTCCCATTTCCATTTGGGAATTGGTAATGGTTGTAATAACCCTGCTGGACTCTGATGTTCCGCCTTTACTTGACTGCAAGTATGACATTCTGCGACATACTTAGCAATCTCTCTTTTCATATTATTCCACCAGAATGTCTTTTTCAAATCCATGTACATCTTAGTACTACCTGGATGTATAGAATATGGTGTCTCATGTGCTTCTTTCAGAATTATGCTCTTGATCTCTTGGATATCTGGAACACAGATTCTAAAATGATACCATAATGAGCCATTTTCTGGCTTCAAAGTGAATTCAGAACTCCTACCCTCTTTAATCCTGCGGATTTCTTCAGCTATGAACTCATCTTCTCTTTGTTTGGAGAAAATATTTTCTTTCAACTCCATCTCTGTTTCTTCAACAACTTCCATAGCTGCTATACTACTTAACTCTGGACCATCCTAGATTTCGATACCAGCTTTTCTTATCTCATTCCTCAATTCCTTGGGCATTCCTTCTTCCATCAAAGGATTACAATTAACCTTGCGACTTAAAGCATCGGCCACTACATTAGCTTTTCCTGGAGTGTAGTTTATTGTCAGGTCATAATCCTTGATTAACTCTAACCATCTCTTCTGCCTCATATTCAATTCCTTTTGTGTGAAGAAATATTTCAAGCTCTTATGATTCGTATACAGTTCACACTTTTCTCCATAAAGAAAATGTCTCCATTGCTTTAAAGCATAAACTACTGCTGCTAACTCCAAATCATGAGTAGCATAAACTACAGTTCACACTTGATCCGTATGTCGTGTCTCGATGCACGGACACCGGGATTATAGGATACCCCCTTTTGGGTTCCGCACGGGGCGCGAAGGAGGCTGAGAATCGTCTTCTCGGGCGGAGTCTAGATCAAGCTCTCCTCTCCATGATCAAAGCATGCAACCAAAGGGACACAAGGAGCTTCCTAGGTTCAGGCTGCCCGGAGGCTAAAAGACCTACTCCTGCATGTCTGGATTGATGGGTTCTTCATAGTGTAGCTTACAATGGAACCTCCCGGATGGGGTACCCAGAAGGGTTTTGGCTGGAGGTAGAAGAAGGACAGATCCTGACCCGGAGGAGATCACCTTCCCCTCTACCTTCGCAGCCCTAGTCTAGTCTTGCTCTGGTTGAACTAGTGCCTTGGTTCGACCTCGTGTTTTGTTCCTCTTTTTCCCTCTCCTCCGTGCCTTGGTCCTCCTTTTATAGGCTAAGGGGTTGCCACAGGGTCACGTGAGGGGCATGAGGGACCTTCGGGGTGAAGGACCCTCCTCATCTAGTTTAGGAGGAGACGTGGCCTCTCCTCAGCCTAGCGTCTCCTTTGGGTTAGGTGGGAGCGTCCGCCTTGGGGTGGACAGGAGCTGACACCACCACGGGCTGTGCTTCCCACCCGCGCTGCCTTCGCCTTGCTTCCCAAGTCATCTGCGGTGAGGTGGAGAGCTTATCCACAGGGACGTGGGGAAGTACCCGAGAGGGAGCCTGGCCTCCTGCCGGGAACTCGGGCTCTCGGGTCCTTCCTGGCCTTCTTGCTTGGTTCGGGGACCCGGCAGGTCGCCAGGACCGGAGCCCTTTGTCGACGTAGGCCTTGCGTGTCCTGACGGTGAACCCGCCAGCTTGACTTGAGTCTTGGTCTTGTCCATCTTCATCTTGGGCCCACATGGGGTGGACCCACTTTGGCAGCACTAGGGGAACCCCATGTTCCACTGCTGCGACAGTAGCCCCCGGGCATGGTCCCGACGGCTCTTGCTCCAGCTGCCGGGGCCATGGCCTAAATATAGGTCAAAGTGGGTCCCCGGGCACCTGGTCTTCCTTGCTCTGCTTCGTCGGGGACCCACCATGGCGAGGTAGAGACGAGCCCCCGGGTCCCGTTGACTGAATCGCGGTGAACGTTGCGATTCATACGGACTCCGTGCTTATCTTGGAATCCAACGGGCGAAACGCGCAGAAATCGGCACCCCCCTCGATCCCCACGTCCGTCGGAGTAATGAGGCCGCGACGCGACGTGTGGGATGCCTTATAAGCCACGACTGGCTTCCACTGTAGCCGTTACCTCTCCAGATTCGCTGAAATCCCCAAATCACCGCGTAGGAGACTCCTTCTCCCGGACTTCGCCAATCGCCGCCCCCCCCCCCCCCGGCCTTGGCCGCCGCCGTTCCTTGTTCTTGCCCCCAGCCCATGCCGCCTAAGCGGGATAGGACAGGAGTGAGGAAGATGTCACAATCTGCCGCCGAGAAGATGGCGATGGAAGCTTCTCTGGCCGAGGCGCCGCCTTCAAGGAGGGTGACTCAGGCCCTCTTTTCTCCCAGCGAGTATGCGTCAGAGGAAGCCGTTCAACGCGTCCGCCAATCCCTGGCCGCGAGCTTCCGCGGTACTGAGGGAGTGGTGGTGCGTCCTGGGAGCGGTCCCCAACGAGAAGGAGAGGTGATTACTTTCCATGATTTCTCCGTCGTCGGCCTTCTTCCTCCGTTCTCCGAGTTCTTCGCGGCAATCTTGGAGGCTTATGGATTGCACTTGCTGCACTTTGCCTATGACTGCGAGGCATTCGCGGGCGTCATGCCTTCGGTAGCCTTATTCCGCCACTTCTTCGTTCCGCGCCTGGGGAAGTCCAAGTGGATCGCTGGCGGTGTCTCTTCTGCCTCCGGAGTGATGCGGCGCACCAGTACCCGGAAACATTCACCAAGGCCTCGGTTGGAGAATGGAGGCACAACTGGTACTTTGTCGAAGCTGATCGGACCAACCCCCATCTGATGACTCCATTTTATCCAGCGGAGCGATTGGCACATTCCAAGGAAAGGAGCTCTCAAGGGGAAGCCCTGGCTTCCGCCATCAACAGGCTGGCTGCGCTCCGTGCAAGGGGAGTGACGGGCGCCATGATCCTGGCAGACTTTCTTCGCAGAGGGATTGCCCCTTTGCAGTACCGGAGCCGCCCGCTCTGGGAACTCGCTCAGGTGGGTGGCAGCCTTCCACAGTCCAGGTTCCACTTGACAGAGACCACTTGGGCTCTGACCATGAGCTACGTATTGCCATGGGTACCCTCCGAGTTCCAGGATGAGATCTTGCCGCTGTTCGAGGATCCAGCCGCCGACGGTATCCGATCTTCAATGCCAGCGTGCAATGAGTACGGGGTGGCGGGTACTACCAAGATTGAGCCCCGCCGGCGCCCAAAGCACGCAGCCTTCAAGGAGAGAGGCCAAGGGGGCAGAGCCTTGCCCGTGGGGACGTTTCCCCTAAAGAACCTGGGTCTTCGGATGACGAAAGCGATGAAGCGACTCCTCCGGGAGTACCTTGTGGGCGCGGAGGTCCCGGTGCTCCTTCCGGGGTGGCGAGAAACCCGCCGGGAGATGGACCTCCGGAGCAGCCAGTGTAGCCGGGCTCGCCGTCGATGCAGGAGTCTGACCAGGCGTCAGAGGCTATCCCTCCTCCCCTTGCAAACGTGGAGGTTGGGGAAGAGAGCATGTCCTTGCCGGACCTCTTTGGCGACTTGGTGAAGAAGAGATGGAGCTTCTCCGGATTGAAGAGAGCCCGCCGGTAAGCTTCGCTGGCAACTGGCCTTGAATGTGGAGTTGCTTCCCTTTTGCCGTCGTCCTGACTTCTTGTTCTGGTTTCTTGCACAGGAGCCCGACACCGGAGTGGCCAAGCAAACGACCCCGGGAGGCGAAGATGCTGAAGCGTCGAGCTCCACCGACACCTCCGATAGAGGCAACTCCAAGCCCCCGAGCCCCCGGTCCGCCCCAAGGATCAGGGAGGTGGCTCCAGTCGTTGCAGGCGAGGCTGAAGCTGCTTGCGCGGATGGCCCTGGGGAGAGGCGCGACGTGGATCCCCATGCGACCTCTGGACCGCGCAGACTTGAAGCAGGCGGGTTCATCCCTAGGGGCTCGGCCCTCAGGAACGCTGACCCCGCCACGAACCTAGGAGAGTTGAGGAAGGCCCCGGGTTCTCCAAGACATACTCCAGCGTCTCGGAGTTCTTGTCCTTTGCCCGCCCGAACTGGCACGGTTGGTGCCCCCGACCTCCGGCGGGGGGAGCATTCGCAAGCTCGCGAGCTGCGGCTTTCCTCGGGGAAGAGGCTCTTGGCGCCAGAGAGCTGAAGCTGGCGGCGGACGAAGAGCTGCTTTACGCTTGGGAACAGAGAGTGGCCAGCCGCGAGAAGGAGCTGGAGCGACGACAGACCGAGCTGGAAGACGAAGAGTGCCGCTACCTCGGCACCATTGAGGAGCTCCAGATCAGAATGGAGCGGGACGAGGACCGCTTTGAGCAGGGCCTGGAGAACGTGGCTAGCTGGGCTCGCAGCGAGGTCGAGCATGACCTTCGAGCCAAAAGCAGAGCCGTCTCGTCACTAGGCAAGCAGGTCTCCAAGCTCCAGAGCGAGCTCAAGAGCGAGAGGGAGAGGCGCGAAAGGCCGCCAAGGATTTCCAAGAGCTAGGGGCGAAAGAGACAGCTTGTCCGCCCGGGTCGAGACGATGGCTGCCACGATCGAGGCGCAGAAGCAGGCTCTCAATGCAGCTGAGAAGTTCAAGCAAGAGGCCACGGCTGGCCGCGTCGCCATGGAAAGAAGGATCCGGAACTGGGCGAGGCGAACGATTTCTGGAAGGACAAAGATGCGCGCATGACCGTCCTTCGCAAGAAGGAGGCAAAGGAGCTGGCTGACGGGCGAACGGCGATGGAAGCGTCCAAATCTCAAGCTCAGATTGCGTGGCATCAACACGAGCAGGTGTCCAACCAGCTGAAGGGAGTGCAGGTCGAGCTGGCGGAAGCAAAAGGTGCACTTGAGAAAGAACAGCGACGATTCACACACCACCGCCGCGATGATAACAACATCTTGCTCCAGATGAACCACGGGTCCTTGGATATCGTGAGGGAGTTCACGAACTTGGGAGTGCCTTCTCCGCCTGTTCTCATGGCCGACCATTCCACTTCCTTCGTCCGCTATCCCGGGTTCTTGAAGTACGTGGCCTCGCTCATCAAGGGTATCAAGGAGCAGGCTAGCAGAGCCACTCGCCTTGCTGGGGAACAGGCAGTGAGGCAGGTGACGACCCGGTTTGTCACAGCACTTCGTCAGCGGCATCCGCAGCTTTCTTTGCTGTCCGAGCTGGAGGCGCCTGAACCCGAGACGCCGCTTCCTCCAGACGTAACCCGCCAGGTGGAGGAAATCTTGGAGCGCCTTTCCCGAGAAGACGACCCGTGAACCTGTGAAGTCCTGAAAAGGACAATACCAAGGGCCGTGAACCATGCTTTTGTACTGATATTGCCAACTGGCTTATGAACTCATGCTTTTGAATGTAAATAACTTCTTCCCAAAGTATATAAGTTTTATCGTACTCGTGGGGGCTTTACGCTCTCGGGAAGGATCCAAAGGTGTGAGCGCTAACCAGCCGTGGGCACTCAGACTGATCCGAAATGCTGACACAGGGCGCAACCCCCCAAAGGACCCACCGTTTCCTGACCGCACGGACCTCAGCCCACGACTCCACTGCCCGAGGGAAACTGACAGTGTCATCGCGAAGGCGCTGCCCCAGGAGAACGCCCGCTTTCGCCTTAGCCAAAGCACATAAAACAGATGTACCCGGGAACAAGCCCGTGCAAGCACGTTTATACTTAGCTCGCGTTTTGATTCCTTCAGGCTACCTCGGTAATCGTTCTGTCGCGCTGCCGCCAAGGCGGGTCTTCTATGCCGTGTTTCAGACATAATTCTGCCTTGCCCAGCAATTCTTGGCGGGGACAAGGTTTCCAACCGAGATAGCCTCCAATGCCGACTAGGGGCATGACTGGCTGGCTTGCGCCGGTCCGGAGACCATTGTGTTACTTGCTCGAGTTACCCGGAGACCACCCAACTGGTGATCCGTATCAGAGACGCCGGTCCGGAGACCCCACGGTTGTCTTAGCTTTCTGGACCCGGATGTTCCTTGCTTGATGACCCGTCAATCTTGCTGGCTCGTGCCGGTCCGGAGACCCTGAAGCTGCTTTACCCGGGATCCTGATGCCAGCCACTTAGCAATCCGGTACTTCTGAGGGGGTCCACTTGGTCCTGGCTGTATTGTGACGATGTGACCCGGGAGATCCCATTCTCCCTGGGCCAAATCTCCGCAGATGAAGTTTGATCCCAGCTAGCTGCAGTTTGCCCTTGACTGCTTTGTGTCTGTGGGGGCGCCGGTAGTGGGCAAGGTTCCGGGGGCTCTTCAGTCTGAGTGGCTGCATTGGCGAAAGTCCGGAAAGATCTTCCCTTTTGAGGAACCCCAGCTGTGGCGCTCCCCTTGGCTTTCTTGGGCTTCTTGTTGAGAGGGCAATCTCGGCTGATATGTCCTGGTTCTCCACATGTATAGCAATCACCGTTCTTCTGGCGTATCTGGATGTCGTTGAACTGTCGGCAATCTTCCAGACTGTGTCAGATCTGTGGTACATGCACCACATTCCAGGCTGGCCATCTTTGCGCAGAGGAATCTTGAGCTCTTGGGGCACGTAGATGAGAGGATCTTCTTGCCGAGGCTCGCCTTTTGTGTCTTGGTCGAGGTTTTCTTCCTCCGGAAGCGGCACTGTGGTTGGTGCGTCGGAACAGAGTTCCTCCTTCACTCCATGCGTCCATGGGGAAAGAGGGACATCAATGTTCGTGGCACCTTCCTCAGGTCTTCCCTTGCTGACCAGAGAGCTGACATAAGCAGCGGGAGGAACGAAATGGACTCCAAAGGCGCGATCTTCAGCTGCAGGTGCTGGCGAGGACTCGTCAAGAACGAAGCCGAGGCCAGGGTACCGCAGGAACTCCAAGGCTGCCTTTCCCTTTCTCTTCTTTGTCATCTTGGACGTCGGATTCGGCACCTCTCCGTGAGAGCCGAAACTAACGCTGCTCCGAAGGCGCTGGGGGTCTTGGAGCAGATCTTGTCACGGACGAAAGCTCGACGCAGAACTTGACGATGAACTTGACGATGAACTTGGCGCTGAACTTGAGGTCGAAGAAGAAGACGAATCCAGCGCTTGCGCCCCCTACCTGGCGCGCCAGATGTCGTGTCTCGATGCACGGACACCGGGAGTATAGGATACCCCCTTTTAGGTTCGGCACGGGGCGCGAAGGAGGCTGAGAATCGTCTTCTCGGGCGGAGTCTAGATCAAGCTCTCCTCTCCACGATCAAAGCATGCAACCAAAGGGACACAAGGAGCTACCCAGGTTCAGGCCGCCCGGAGGCTAAAAGCCCTACTCCTGCATGTCTGGATTGATGGGTTCTTCATAGTGTAGCTTACAATGGAACCTCCCGGATGGGGTACCCGGAAGGGTTTTGGCTGGAGGTAGAAGAAGGACAGATCCTGACCCGGAGGAGATCACCTTCCCCTCTACCTTCGCAGCCCTAGTCTAGTCTTGCTCTGGTTGACTAGTGCCTTGGTTCGACCTCGTGTTGTTCCTCTTTTTCCCCTCTCCTCCGTGCCTTGGTCCTCCTTTTATAGGCTAAGGGGTTGCCACAGGGTCACGTGAGGGGCATGAGGGACCTTCGGGGTGAAGGACCCTCCTCATCTAGTTTAGGAGGAGACGTGGCCTCTCCTCAGCCTAGCGTCTCCTTTGGGTTAGGTGGGAGCGTCCGCCTTGGGGTGGACAGGAGCTGACACCACCACGGGTGTGCTTCCCGCCCGCGCTGCCTTCGCCTTGCTTCCCAAGTCTTCTGCGGTGAGGTGGAGAGCTTATCCACAGGGACGTGGGGAAGTACCCGAGAGGGAGCCTGGCCTCCTGCCGGGAACTCGGGCTCTCGGTCCTTCCTGGCCTTCTTGCTTGGTTCGGGACCCGGCAGGTCCCCAGGACCGGAGCCCTTTGTCGACGTAGGCCTTGTGTGTCCTGACGGTGAACCCGCCAGCTTGACTTGAGTCTTGGTCTTGTCCATCTTCATCTTGGGCCCACATGGGGTGGACCCACTTTGGCAGCACTAGGGGAACCCCATGTTCCACTACTGCGACACCGTATGCAATCACCTTATGATCTTGCATAAGCACACATCCTAATCCATTTTTGGATGCATCACAATAAACTGTGTATACTTTTCCAGTTTCTGGTACTGCTAACACAGGTGCTGTTGTTAACTTCTTCTTGAGTACCTGGAAACTCTCCTCACACTTCTCTGTCCATTCAAATGGTACATTTTTCCTAAGTAATTTAGTCATTGGTCCGGCTATTTAGAAAATCCTTCTATAAATCTCCGATAATATCCGGCCATTCCTAAAAATCCTCTAATTTCCTTGGTGCTTTTGGGTGCTTCCCAATCCAATACGGCCTTTACTTTCTCAGGATTGACTGCAATCCCTTCCTTACTGATCACATGACCAAAACTCACACTTACTAAATTTGGCATATAACTGATGTTCCCTTAGTGATTGTAACACAATACTCAAGTGTTGTGCATGATCCTTGGTTTTGGAATAGACCAATATATCATCAATGAACACAATCACAAATTTGTCTAGATATGGCATAAAAATCTTGTTCATCAAATTCATGAATATTGCTGGTGCATTGGTTAATCCAAATGGTACTACTATATACTCATGATGTCCGTATCATGATACAAATGCTGTCTTGGGAATATCCTCGGGTTTAATCTTTATCTGATGGTATCCTGACCTCAAATCTATCTTAGAAAATACCCATGCTCCTCTTACTTGATCAAACAAATCTTGTATCCTTGGCAACGGGTATTTATTCTTGATGGTCACACTATTCAAATTCCTGAAATCTCCGCACATCCTTCGTCCTCCATCTTTTTTATCCACAAAAATTACTGGTGATCCCCATGGTGATACACTTTCTCTTATGAATCCTTTAGCTTCCAACTCATCCAATTGTTCCTTAAGTTGTACTAATTCCTTGGGACCCATCTTGTATGGTGCTTGTGCAATAGGTGCTGTACCAGGAATCAAATCTATGGTGAACTCAATCCGGTGGCATTCCTGGTAACTCATCTAGAAATACATCCTGAAATTCTTTAACCACTGGGATTTCTTCTATCTTGGCTTCCTTCATAGCATTCAACTATAAATCTGCTCTTAACTGACTATGCTTATCCCCTTGGTATACTGTTCTCATACCTCCTGGTCCTCTCAAAGACACTGTCACCAGTACAGAACGACACATCGGATACCCCTCTATGGAAACGGCAGGTGTTAGGCGACGGAGTATCGCGCTTTCCACGCGGCCGTGCGTACAAACCTGACCAGGCCCGCCTACATTGGCAACGGACCCTTTCCAATCTCCGTCACCTATTATGTTGGCAACGGTTAATAAAATTGTCCGTTTCCAATATTTGCCTCAATGGTAACGGATAGAATTTTCCAACCGTTGAAAATGTTGATACGTGGAGGCTAGCGAATGGGCAGATGGGGAGGTGGGCGGAGCAGACCCGCGAGTATAAATGGCGAGAGGTACCAGCAGCGGTCTCTTTGAAGCCCCAGTCCATCGCTACAGGTATTCAAACTTCGCCAGATCCCCTCCGTCCAAATTCATGGCGAGAGGTACCAGCAGCGGTCGCGACCGTGGATGAGGGCGAGGCCATGGTAGGGGGCGCAGCGGCAATGCCATGCCGTCGGTGTCACCCTCACCGTCCTCTGAAGACATGTCCCCGGCGAGAGGTACCATCAGCGGTCGCGGCCGTGGACGAGGGCGCGGCCGTGGTAGGGGGCGCAGCCGCAATGCCACGCCGTCGGTGTCGCCCTCACCGTCCTCTGAAGACATGTCCCCGGAGCTGCGCGGCTTGAGTTCTTGGTTATCCTGTACAAGGGCATCGAGAGCCACCTGAGGCTCCCGAGGGCGTTCGCAGAGAAGATCCAAGGCATGGTGGCAGCTACCATGCATCTGAAGATGGAGGACTGCGAGAATGGCAGCTGGGCGGTGAAGACGGCCGTGAGTGCCGGGGGGAATTTGTACCTCAGCCAGGGATGGAAGTCATTCGCCCAAGCGTACAAGCTTGAGCAGGGGCACTTTTTGTGCTTCGAGTTCGACGGCGACAACGGGTTCTTCATCAAGATCTTCGACGGTACCTTATGCCGGAGGGACGCACTCATGTATAGCGACGACAAGCCCGAGTCTTCATAGCAGCTGCTAGTAGTAGCATATATGTAATCGTTTACTTCATTATCAAGTCCGTATGTAGTAGCATTAGCTGCTAAGTGGTCTCTGCGTTCATATGTAATTTAGAGTACCTGTTAGTAAGTTGGGTAGTAAGTTTACTCTCTCGCTGGTATAAAATCAATGGAAACGGTTATATAAAATGTCTGTTGCCAATGTGGTGCTTATATATACTGCCGGCTCGTTCTCATTATCACTCTCTCACTGTCTCTCTTCCAACCCTAGCCGCCGCACACTGTGGCTTTCAACTTTCCTCACTCTCTCTAATGGCTTCCTCTGTCGGCGCTTCTAGATCCGGCCATCGCGGCCGCGGCTCTAGCCGCCGCGGCAGCACTGTTCTAGCGGCAGCCCTTCGTGAGGGGAAGGTCGATCTGGAGGCGGCCATGCGTCCGCTAATGATGCGGCAGCGCCACCATCTGACGCCCTCCTCCTGCGGTGATGCCCGGCTTCTTCTGAGCCAGCCCGATGTGGAGGAGGTCATTCATGAGGTGGTGGTGCAGCACCTCCAGCGGATCTACCAGCAAAAACCCATTTGGAGGAGGAAGTGGCCGATATGGAGGAGGAAGTGGCCGATCTGGAGGTGGTGGAGGATCTGTAGGTGGTGTCTGATCTGGAGAAGGAGGAGGAGGTGGATGTCGATGAAGGAGAAGGAGGAGGAGGTGATTGCGTCGCAGCGCGCTGGTAGCATCTCAGCGCATCTGGCAGAGGCCTGCACCTCCTCGATCTCCGCCGGGTGAAAGGTATAAATCTTTCTGTGACCGGCTGTGATGCCGATGAACTAGGTTCTACGTATGATCATTTCATCACATAAACAAATTCCTAGTGCAAATTCACACATACATGTTCTGATAATTACAAACACTTATTGTTAAAGCACCAACTATACAAAATAGTTAAACACCCACATCCAAAGCCTATTACAATTCACCTAGGGCATTCTTGCACCTAGGGCAGAGCATTTCCTGCCATGTTGGACGTAGCCTGTCCTTCAAGGTTAGGATCTTGCGATACAACTCGTAGGTCACGTACCCATCTATTGCTGCGTAGTCGAGGTTAACTTTGTGCAGCGGCATCCGCTCCCAAAAACCGTGCTGGTTGGATGGGAACTCCTTCTTCATGTTGGCGTATAATTTGTCGATGAGGTCTGTCGCTAGATCACCCATTCGGTCCCTCTCATCTCCACCCTTGATTTTGCATACGAGTTGGATGTCCACGTAGTACTCCGGTGGAATGTGGAAGCCGGCAGAAGAAAGCACCTTGCTGTCGTTGCTGATGTCCATGCTTGCGAAGGTGATATTCTTGCATTCAAAGAATTTCCCAACTCTGGACAATTCTTCTTGGACTTGCACCAGTGGAACACGAGGACATGCTGGCGCATGGCGAGTTGCAGGACAGCCATGCGCCGACGATCACGGGTGTACTCGATGTCAAGGCCGATGAACCGATGCTTCTCCTCTGCTAGCCATTCCTCGTACTTGTTGAGGATCCGCTCCACGGTATGCTCCTCGTTCGTGTACACCACCTCCAGAACAGTGCCGTGGGTATGGACGGTAGTTGTCTCTGTTATTCTGTTGCGGTCGTCCATGGCGGGTGGGGGATTGGGGTGGAACGAGGAAGAAGAGAAGGAAGGAATGCGAACTGTCTGCCACCGAACAGAGCAGTTCCTGGATATTTGTCGTTGATCTTAGCAGTTTCTCGAAAATGGCAACCGAACAAAGCAGTTGCAGGAAAATAGCCACCGATTTTTTTAATATCCAGATGTATTTTGTACATTTCGCTAATAGTTTTTTTCTTTCATGCAGGAGTTTATTTCGGCAACATTGCATAAAAGTACCAATCTATCATTCCGAGAACCAGAAAACTTAAGGCAAGGAAATTTCGTGGATACTGGTCTTGGAGTGGGTACTGCGACGACCGAGAGCTCATAGAAGGTGAGCTCCAAGTCAAAGATTAAGCCAGCCTTCCATCTTGTTAGGTTAGTTGCTTATAGGTTTAGAGTTCATGATTGTAGTCAAAGTGTAATAGGTGATATTACATTATGCCAATGTGTGATGGATATGATTGTAGTCAAATTGTAAAAAAACAGTGATATTATTGTATACCAATGTAATGATGGCATTTGTTCTATGTTATGAATTGAATAACGTTTTATTGCATTGTGCAATCAGCCTTTCATGTATTATGGCATATAACTGAAATATGAGAAATGCTCAGTGCAAACGGGTGGATGGCAAACACCGTATCTGATGAAGGAAAACTAAGGAAACGGAGGTCTGCGCACAACCGTTGCCAAATGGAGACCTCATCGGAAACGGCTTTTGGCCTCCGTTACCGATGAAGGCCTTCACATCAGTGACAGAGGCGGGGACACGGACCCTTTCTCCATTGCCGAAGGGGTTTTTGGCCCATTTCCGATGTGTCGTTCTGTACTAGTGTGTCTTCTCTGCACAATCTATTTGAGCTCCATGATCAGATAACCAGTCCATCCCTAAGATGACTGCTATATCCTTCATGGGAATTACTAGCAAATCAGCGTCATAAATGCGATCACAGATCATAATTACTTGATCCATTTTGACTTGCGTTACTAACAATTTTCCCCCGGCCGACATGACCGTTATGGGTACTTCTAACGGCTGACATCTAATCCCATATGCATCCACAAATTGTTGTGAAATAAAAGATGTAGTAGCTCCAGTATCAAACAAAACTTTGCCAGGATGAGAAAGGATTTTGAGCGTACCGATCACCACGTTGTCGGTGTTGTTGACTTGCTCCAAACTGGTGCAATTCAGCTTTCCATATGGCTTCCCTGTGTTCTTGTCCGCCATGTTCCGTCCAAATCCTCCATTCCTTGGTTTAAATCCTCCTCCACCCTGGTTATCTCCTCCACCAGTTCCACGACTCACTTGTTGATTCTGTTTGTTTGGACAATCAGGCTTGATATGTCCAGCTTGACCACATCCAAAACAGATGATTTTGGGCTTCTGACAATCCTTCATCAGATGTCCTCTCATTCCACAGTTATTGCATATCAAATTGTTAACAGGATTGAAGCTTCGTGGAATAGGCTTCCTTCCTTCAGTTCTGAGCTTAGGCTTAAAACGTAGATTTGGTGGTTGCCTCTGGACTTGAAACTTCCTTGGTTCCATTCTCGCCTTCTTCCTTCTTTCCTCCTGAAGTGCTTTATATCATCTTCAAGAGTTATTGCTGCATCCACCAATTCCTGAAATTCCTTTGGTTTAGTCAACCTTAACTGCATCTTCATGAAAGGATTCAGACCCTTCATGAATCTCTTCTTCCTTTTCTCCTCAGTGTCTACTTCATCCAATGCATACCTCGATAACATGTTGAACGCACTGACATAACGTCCAACAGGTAACTCATTCTGTCTCAGATTCTCAAACTCCCTCCTTTTCAATTCCATAATACTTTCAGGAACATGTGCTTCCCTAAACCTCTTCTTAAACTCCTCCCAAGTTACAACATGATCAGCAGGTAGTGTTGCCACTATGGCTTCCCACCATGATGCTGCTGGTCCGGTAAGCAAATGAGTTGCATACCTAACCTTCTCCTCATCAGAACATCCAACTGTGTTGAGCTTTCGTTCAGTATCTGCCACCCAATCTTCTGCGTCCATAGGTTCTGGAGCTCTTGCAAATGGTATGGGTCTAGCATTTTGGAAATCTGATAGAGACACTCCTTTAAGTACTTCATCCCTTCCTCGTCCTGCCTGTATTTCCAGCAAATCTTGCAGAAATTTGTTCTGCCTTTCCTGGTCCTGGCGCCTGCCTTCTTCCACCATCTGCATATACTGCATGAAACTTTGCTCCGTGATTGGCCTTGGTGGTGGTGGTATTCCTCCTGCATCTGCATCTTGCTTCTCCTTAAGTTCACGTTCTTGCCTCTGCACATCACTCTCCTCACCGACGTACGCCATTACCCTCTAGTCCTGTTACATCGAATCAGAACTCTCCATTACATTATGCATATGCACTTCGAGTCCTATTCCATGCACAAGTACTAGTCAAACAATGGAAAACAGAAAAATCCAAAGAACACAAAACTTTTCAAACATATACCATGTATTATACATGTAGGCTTACAAACATGGGTACAGAATAATAACACACTCTAAAAGTGAGTAGGTCTCACTTATTGCTACCAGCGTCCTTACAATACTACGTACAATACCCTATATTAAACATATTACACAACTACTGCTTCACTCCGTCCTGCTCTACTTCACTTTTCCGCATACTTCCCAGGCTTCCAGTGACAGTTACGCCTGGTCCTCCTGAGAATCCCGGGTAACTTCACACTAGTGGTAGGCTGATATTCAGGGTCAGATGGGCTTGCTTCTAACGTCATATCCGTCATGGCGAAGTAACTATCAAGATACTTGTATGCCGCTGCTTCCCCATCGTAAACATCCTCATCTCCATAACCCTCGCCTCCATCATCGTACCCAGTTGATACTGCCTCAAAGTTATTGAAATACCCTCGTGGTTCATCTCCCTTCTCCATCTTCGGGTAATACTTGGTCTCGTACGCATACTTCCATTCCTCATCTTCCTCCTCAGAATCTATTTTTATTGGCCTACTTGACTCACCAACTCTAGGCTTCCTCCTAGGGGTATGACTAGTAACTTCCGGCTCTCCTGGATCTCCTGGAATTCTTATGGGATCACTCAGTGTACCCTGATAAGGTTCTTCATCCCAACCTGTGGCACTTGGTACTTCAGGTTCCCAACTCTGCCATCCATTCTCCTCATCAACTAAGACATAGCCAGAGTGTGGTGGTATAGTCAGGATAAATTGGGGTATCGGGTTCTACTTCCTCCACATACCTAGCTGGTGTGGGTGGTGGATCAGTGTATCCCTTCTCTGCTTCATACCTCAGTATATCACACCTTTCCTGAATAACTTCAGGACTGGAGTACTGCTCTATCATGGCTTCTACCTCTCCAGCTACTACTCCGAACGTCTTATGATACGCCCGAATCATCTTGAGACAACTGTCCATGAACTCAGCCACATCACGTGGATTAGTCTTCAGGAAAGCCTTATAATCCACTGGACCCTCAAGCCGGTAATTCGCACTCGGAATGGCGTTAAACGGTGTTTCCACCAACGCATGACTCTTGGATGTCCTTATATCAGTGACTGCTCTGACAGCAGCAATCTGGAAAGCTACTTCCACATTCTTCGCTTCTCCAAAGGGCATTTTGAATCCCATCTTTAGTTCAGGTGGTAACTTGAGTGCTACACGATACAGAGCTAAAATTGACCCGTCGTAAAAACTCATCACTTTCACTATCACCTTGGTTTTGATACCAAGAAAATAGATCAGTTGCTGAAGCATTTCCGCCCAGCTTCCCCGAAAAACACCCTTGCCCAACTCAGCATCTCTCACACGCACTGACCTCCTGGGACCCGTTTCTCCATCCTAGCTGTTATAGCCAAAAAGGATATCAGAATTGAAATGAAGTAATAATTGCATGATAATGCTATTCTCAAGTGAATATCAATCATAACAAATTAAAACTCAATTCATTCTAAGGCCTCACACACCTACAGGTTTTCCCTTTAATAGGTTTCCAACCTAAGGTCTAGCAATTGCTCTGATACCATCTGCGGTGACCCAGCACACCACTGCATATTGTAGTGTACAAGTCGTTGACATAACACCCACGGAAGGACTAATCCGTAAATATTACATCACTCAGAGTAGTACAACAGAAACATTGCGGGTCCACTTTATTACACACTGCTAAAGATTACAAGCCAGAAATGCATAAAAACATCGACGTCTTCCTCCGACATGGGAGGAATGTCTATTATTGTGATGTTGACAGGTGTCAACCTACAGCGATAGAAAACAGCAAACTAAGAACCATATTGGCTCAGCAACTAAGTAATACTAGTCTAGTCTGCTCGGCCAGGTTCCTACTATGATAACTCTAAGTCTCCACCTCTTCTTCTTCAATGTCGTCGGCTCGTAGGCGATGATGTAGTCGACGCCCTCTATTCCTCAGACAGATCAGGTGCTTCAAAGTAGACGTCATCGACATGGTATGCTCCATAGTTTCCTTCACGATCTCTTCAAAGTCTAAGCAGGGGATCAAAAGAGAACGAATGAGTAACAGCGTTACTCAGCAAGTTCAGCTAAACGCTTAGATAAGTGGAATGCACTAGCTACCATCCTGACCAAAAAGCCATGGATGAATATGCAAGTTTTGTAAAACATTTTTAGTAAAAGGTCCATTTTATTTTGGAAAACTATGCCCCCAGCCTCCACGTGTTTATAGTCATCACTTGGGATGCCTTTCCCGCTGCGGTCTGTAGTCCCCTCCTGGAACAAGGATGTGACAGTCACAATTTCTTTGTTTAACTCTGCAGAGCTGCACCACTTTACCCAACAGCAGCCTGGCTCTTTATGCTCTCTCCGCACACCATTTGTGCTATAGCCAGAACTCAGGTCAACAAGTCATCCGCCCATTTGTGACGCGGCTGGTAACTAAGACCATTAGCCCGCCACCCATCCCGAGCTTCTATTCCAGTCACTCCGTCGAGTGGGAAGGTCACGCGCTTCCACGCAGTTGGCCGCCGCAACAGACGCAACCAGGTAATAGCCTGCCGAGGATATGCGAACGAGGGAAGAAACCTCTGACTAGCCCATCCATAGTGAATCTGTTGGCTGATGCTTCGATACGGCGCTAGGATCACTGGGCCATGGGTTATTAATCCTAGGTATATACTTTCCTGTACAGTGGAACCTCCACCACAACATCAAACCGTGGTTCCACTGCCAGCCAACCATATATACATAGCAATTCACATCATTCGAAAATAGGTTTTTCTTTTTCATGCAATGATAAACATAGTACTTTGCAATTACTTCGATAAAAATAATCAATCGAGGACATACAAGTTGGAACTTGCCTTGAGACTGACAGGTAGTGCAGTCTAAAGCTTCCGACGAATTGGGACCCTCGTGTTCTGAAAATCAACATCATTGTCTATATGAGACAATGTTTGAAAACCAAATAGATGCTATTATGCATAGGATGCAATGCTTTTTCACCTAGAAATTTATTGAAAGCTTTGTTAAGGAGTTTTAAATGGTCTTTTATTCAGATTTTTATTTAGGATGAGTGACATGACAGTCATAGTATAGTTCAAATTATACTTTGAACTTAATACATAATTTTCCCATATTATTTTCTTTGAAAATAATTTAAATTATTTCAAAGTCGTTTCCACTTAAGGATCTTTTGAATTTTTCCTACAAGAAATAGTTTTCACAAAATCAAGTAGATATTTTATTTGATCACTTATTTTCTGCTGATATTTGTAGATATTTTTAAATTATTTATAGGATTTTATTTGAATTTATAGCGAGTTTTGAAATTCGGTAAATTTTTATAAATTCGAAATTTTGCAAGGAGACCCCTGGTTAAACCAGGTCAAAGAGTGGGATCGGGTCCGGTCCAGCCGACCGAGCCACTCTTCCCTCTCTCTCTCACGCTCGAGCCCGAGCTCGAGCTCGACCTCCTCTGGCTCCCGAGTCGCCATCGCCGTCGCCGCCTTGCTCCGGCCTGCTCCGGCCACCTCCGCCGCCGTGGTCTGGGGCAAAACGACCCCCACGCTCCGCTCTTCCCTTCTGCCCAGGCGATTTGTGCCTCTCTTCCTCTCGCGGTCACACGCAACCCAGCCCTAGGGTTGGGGTTTTGGTGCTGCCGCCGCTTCTTCCCCTTCTTCTCCGGCGTGCTCACCATGGCTCGGCGCAGAGCTTCGCTCTCTGTGCCGCCGTGGTGCGGTGGTGCTGGTCTACGGCTATCCGTGTGCCCCTCCAATGGTAGTGCGAGCACTGCCTCGCCGCCGTGGAGCTACGGCCATGGATTCTACGGTAAGAACTTCTCCTTCTCTTCTACACCTTCTACTAGATTTAGTAGCTTCTAGCTATTGCTTACACATGTATTCCTCTACTGGCTTAGATTCTAGATGAACAGATGATGATTTCTTGATGATTTACTTGATTATATGCACTGTCTACCTTCTGTGCATCAAGAATGAGATGAATGGTGTAGATGTAGCATGTGTAGATCTTTCCACTACCTCATGAATCATTGTTGGGAGCATTCCTTGCTCACAGATGAAGAAAATCTCTTTAGAAAAATTATATCTGAGCTAGAACTAGTATAACTTGAGCTAGCTGTGATGATTCAATGATTTAAATGGAATTTAGACTTGTGTGGCTTGCTGTGATGCCTCCTTGAGAGTTACACAGTAGCTAGCTTGTCTAGAAGCTTTTTATGCTTTCCTGTGCTTCTTCCATGTGCCTTGTGTGGAGCTTTGATAAAATTGAAATAAGAACAGATACTACACTTAACCTAATTCCCTGCCCTTATGATGCTCAAACAATTGCTACAGCAATCAACTTCACTCCCTTTCCTCTCTCTTTACTATTTCTTGCACAAAACAGAAGTACTCTGTTGTGCTATTTGCTTTTCTACAGCACCATACCTTGCTAAGCAAGGCTTTGTTAAGAACAGATGCTGATAATAAGCTCTCTAGCATGGTTCTGTCATTTACAGAACCTGCTTGGTCTCTCTCTAGCACTATGGATCAACCTGCTGTTGCTGAGCAGCTAGAGCTTCTAGAAAAACTCTGATCTTGCTCCAAGGTTCTACCTTCTTCTCCTTGCTGCTTCAATTTTCCTAGAGTGTATTTGCTAGCTCAAACGGCTTGTGGTGGATGGGTTTAGGTAAACTCCATGATATGCTGGTGGCTTGTGGTTGTTCTTGGTGAAGAACAGATGGAAATGGTGCTACTGGCTCTGTTGGTGCTTGTGAAATGTGTGATCTGTGGTTGCTGCGAGTGGTGTGAACTGTGGCAATGATCTGGTCATGTATTTATACAGTTTTTGGGTTTCTTGTGCTTGTGACACTAGGATAATTGGCTGTGGTGATTCACCTGCTTGCAGTGGCCCCTCTCTACCTCGAGCTGCCTATTTGGACTGCTTTTACACTTCTTTTAACAATGGAGATAAGCTCCTGCTGCTCCTGCGCAGTTCATCTCCCTTGGTGATATGTATTGAGTCATTCTTGAGTCATTGATCTGATCTAGATCTAGATATTTGTGATGGACTGCTTGGCTGTGAAGGAAATGGATTATGATGTCGGTTCGGTTTGATTATCTCAAGTGTATGTGCAATTAAGCTAATCACTAGCTTAATAAGTGGAATTAGGATCCATTTGCCTAATACATTGGCAAATGTGATACCAACATTGATAATCTGTTGCCCTTCTTGTGTTTTTAAATTCTGGCATGTTTTAAAATTGGAATGATGCTGCCTTTGTTGCTTATTTAGATGATCAGATTAAGAAATCCAGTTGGTTGCCGTGTTGCTATTTGATTTTGAGTAAAACTGGATATGCCTTTGCCCCATGGTTGCCTAGCTCTAATTAAATCTGATCTGTCCCCTTGTTGCCTAAAGCATTCCAATTTATTTGAGTTCTTTAGATTGATCAAACCTCTATTTTGATTTGAGCAAATGCCAGATGTTTATACATCAAATGTCAGCACCAAATGGTGTTGACTACATTTTAACTCTAACCCCCCATTACTCCTTGTTTGTGTTGTTTGTTTTGTAGGTTTGAAAATCTTCTGGAGTTCCCAGAAGCTTTAGTTATAGGAATTTTATTTCTCTCTTTTGTAATGATTCATATTTGTTGTAAAAATGTTATTGTAGCTCATTTTGTAAAAGACAGATTGTAATAAACAGATTGTATTTATATGTAATAAAATGATCTTGTGTTTGAGAATTGTTTCAAATATTTGGAGGTTATGAATATATGACTTGTGTTGTGATGTTGATATGATTTGAAATGAATTATTCACAAACTTGTGAATTTTATACTTGTAGGTTTGAAATATTTATATTGTGTGTGGATAAGATTAGAAGAGTTATAGAAATGATTTGAACTTAGAAGTTTATAAAGATGTCATGTCAAAATTTCAAATGACCATTTTGAAAAGATACAAGTAAGGTTTTGAAAATATGTCATAGGGTTTATCGACACCTCTCGACTAACTACCAATGTCTGACTCCTAGACCATCGACACTCGTCTGATATCTACCCTCGATACTTTTAACACAAAAGCGCGAAATTTTTCCAGATTTTACCAAAAGATGCATGAATGCACAAATGCAATTCCTATTTCTACCCTCTCGGGTCCTATAACTGCGGGGTGTTACATCCTCTCCCCCTTAAATTAAACTTCGTCCCGAAGTTTCTTTTCTGGGGTACCTGAACAATTGTGGGTAGTTCCGTCTCAATTCCTCTTATGTTTCCCAAGTTGCCTCTCTTTCAGAATGATTTGTAGCGTACATGCACTTAAATTTTTTCAAGATCCCTGTGTATAGTGCAAACCCCTGGATCGATTCATTTGCACACACAGTCTAAGATGAATATCATGCAAATGCGTCATATTTTATTACATCGCATGATCCAGACTTACAATTTTCATTACAAATTGCAAAGCTCAAGGCTAGCATTTTACAAAGTTCAGCACAGCGGAATAAAAGTAGCAGTGAGTCTCCATCATCTTCATGTGCCACAGGCGAAAACATGTTGGTTGTAGACTCGAAACCTTATACGAAACCTCACTCATCGTCTGAACATCCTGCAACAGGAAAAATGTTGCAACAAGGTGGGTCAGAACCATATAAAATGGATCTGACAAGTGACACTCTGTGGACACTTAGTGGAAAAAAACTCTAATAACCTATATGCATATTTGGCTGGTGGAGTTCAAAGGCTAAGTTGCAGAAATCCAATTTTTCCTAACTCTTTTGAAAACACTTTTCTTCTAATCGAGACATCCATGGCATGAAAACCACTGTCTCAACTACTCTTGTTCACCCTTCAAAGTTTTACTTGAGAAGTTGGAATGTTGGGATCCTCCGTTGACGTCCTTGATCAGCTGCTCAGAATTGTCCGTAACCGGGGACACGGCTAAGTACTTAGTTTTGACACTCTCGAGAGGTTGTGCACGTTCACCATTTGACTCAATCAGCCCAAACTATCCTCTACACTCCAGCAGTGATAAGGAAAAGGAGAAGATTGAGACGAGATTTTTCAGAAGCATCTTCCCACCCCATACCGGCTTGACCCGTTCCACCTACATCCCTCTACATCTGCTTGTCAAGCCGAGGTGAGTCCACACAACTTAATCCATCAAGACAGAGCCCATATGACAAATGGCTGCACTGGAAGCAATCTTCACTTGGAGTTCTTCAAATCCCTTTGTTCCCTGGGTGGCAATCCACAAGTGCACATACTCAGGTTCACACCATGAAAATGGGCCTGAGCAGCCACTCAACTTCGCCTCCTCTATCAAACCAATCCACCCAGGAGTTTCTTTAACTTAGTAGAATTTTACTTTTTATAAAATAACTTTTGCATAGCATCAATATTTCTACTAAGTTATTATATAGGTACCTAGACACATAGGAATAGGGAAATTCTAAACAAGTCTTGCATAGCAATACTAATAACACCTACACATGCTTAAGGGAAAATAAACTAAGTCATGCATAGACAAAAATACTTAGGAAATTTATGAATGTGCCACTTGCATTTGGAAGTTGTTGTTGCTCACACACTCTTTTCAACAAGGAACAACGTTGCACTCCGTTCAATCTATACATAGAATTAACACACCAATGAACAACACTTCAACAACACAAGGCATACAAAACATATCTAACAAGGCTTACACCAAATGGTTTAGTCAAAGAAGAAGTTGTACAAAGCATATTTTTCAAGGAAATTCCAAGAGTTCTAAAATAAACCATTTAATTGTAATTAAAACATTTGAAGGTTTTAAACACAACTTAAACTAAAGATTTTTATAAAGCAAGATTTTAAAAGGCTTTTAATCTAATAACTTAATTACAATAAGTTAGCCATGATGGCAATTGGTCTTTAATCAAAATTTAACACGCATTAATTAGGTCAAGATATTTAATACAAATTATTTACTACTGTTTTCTGTCATTATTATGTCCATGAAAACATAGGTCAAGTTTTAATTAGTTTTAATTAAATCAAAACACTATTAAGACACTTTAAAAGCATTAACACAAGTTTTAATGTTTTTGGTAATTAAACTTTAATGCAAAACTGAAAAATAATACTACTAGACAGAGGGCAAATAAACAAATTTTCTACAATTGGATTCACTCAAAAATAATTTATAAATCTAAAGTTATGTCAAATTTACTCAAACATCATAATTGGAATTTGAATAAATCTAAACTTCTCAAAATTGAAAAATAACAGAACCAAAACAATCTACAAGTCAGGGGCTTTCCAAGGATATTTTATTTACAAATTTTGGACATACAAAATCATTTCTATTGTCAAATTTTTACTTAAAACATCCATTTGCAAAATTTTAAATAAATGTGAATTACTCAAAATTGAGCCTATGATTTTTAAATAAGTTTAAAATATCCAAAATTTATTTCTAACAGAGGCTAACTATTCTACAGATCCAAAGGTTTCCAAAAATATTTTATTTGCAAAATTTGGATTTATAGATTTTAAGTTATGCCAAATATACTCGAATCACACATTTGAAATTTGAATATTTTAAACTATTTCAAAACAGAAAGCTAACAGTGCTAAATTATTCTACAAGTCTAGAGCTTTCCAAAAATATAAAGTTTGATAATTTTGGCCAAACCAATAAAAAGTTCTAATGGTTTGAAGTTAGAGGGGCTTTTCTGCAAAACTGCCAAATTGAATCTAAACAGAAAATCATTTTCCACGCGGCGTTGACTGGATCTGACGTGGCTGCTGACTGGACTGCTGACTGGACGGTGACTGGATCTAATCTGGACCGTTGGATCTAGATCTAAAGGACGAAAACAGAAGGTACCTCTTCGCGTTGTTGATCTAATCACAGCCGTAGATTGCAGATCGGACGGCTGTGGTTGCGTTGACCAGACCGTGGCGGTGGACTCGCCGGAGATGGAGGTCGCGGCGGTGCAGCGGCTCGGGCGTGGATGTTCCCTACGCTGCGGACTGCGGTGCTCCCCTGGCCACGTGAGTAAGACGTCGGCGTGCAGGAGGGCTCGGAGAAGAGGATGGTGTGGGTGGCGTGGTCGTTCTCTTCCTGGAACGGCGTGTGGAGGCGACCGGAGCTTCCGTGACTCCGACGAGCTTCGGCCGATCAAGGATGCGTCGATCTGAGGACGAAAAAAATGCCGGAGCATGTCAGGGAGGTGCGCTACAACAAAATAGGAAGAATGGAAGGAAGAGGGGGACTCGGGGTGGCCGACGTGCACCGGACGTCGAGCTCTTCGCCGGCGGCAGTGGCGGAGCGCCGGGGGTGCGTGTGGGCAGCCTGGTGGCTCCCGAGCTCTAATGTTTGGGGAAAATGGGAGAGAAGGGGCAGGAGAATAAGTAGACGCGGTCGAGAGCGGCGATTGCGGCCTTGAAATCACGAATTGAAGGCGTGATTTTTCTGCCGTTTCCTTCCATGACTGGGAGCGCTATTTGGGGATGGAGAAGAAGAAGAAGTCGGTACTGCGGGCTTGGGCTGGTGCTGGGCTACGCACACGCGGGGTTGCTGGGCTTCGGCCCAGTTGGTTGTCTTCCCTTTTTTTTGTTCATCTCCTTTTCTTTTTCTATCTCATTATTTCTTTTATAACTTTTGTTTTAAATATCCAAAATAACTCAAAATTGTTTCTAAAAAATTGTATAATCAAGATCTGTTATTTAAAACATGCAAACACACTTTTACAAACATTTAAAAATTTGAAAATTTAAAATAATGTGAAAAGGTTGATTTGACACTTTTATGTCATTTAATAAAATAGGGTTTTATAGATTCATTTGAATTTAAATTAAACCTAGAAAATAGTATGTGTAATATCATTCAAAATATAAATCCAACAAAATAATTTGGTACAAAACACTTTATTTACATAGAGTTTTGATAAATCATTTGAATATAAATACCCATTTATATTATGGGTTTTATAAATTTCCAAATAAAATAACACAATTCCATATTTTGAAAATAACTTATTTTAAACTCATGTTTCAGATAAATATAAACAAATCAAAACAATTTGTAAAATAGAAGAAGCTTTAAATAATTTAAAACAATTATTAGATATTGTTTTAGAGTTTAACAAACTCATAATTTTAAATCATATAGTTTAACCAAAACATTTTAGAAATAGGCATACTTTAAATAACTTTTGCACTTTGCAAATATGGTTTTTAGGGTTTAAAAATTAGTCAAAAGTTAAATATTCAAAATCCATTAATTGGAAATAAACATTTTATGAGATGAAGGTGTCTTTGAAATATTTTAAATCACCTTGTCAAATATATTGGGGTTTATAAAATAACTTGGATACAAGAATTTAGACTAAACTCAAAATTTGAATTAAAGATTACTTGGAATTTAAACTATTAAACTTTTTGAAAAGGCCAAAAAGTCTTCTATTATTTGGTTTCTATTATAATTTTAAAAAAATCTTTTATTCAAAAACAAAAGTTTCAAATTTTAGTGATTTTCAAACATTCAAAAATATTGGGATGTTACAGACTACCACCCTTAAAAGGAATCTCGTCCTCGAGATTCGGGCAAGCTGGAAACAAAATGCAAGTGCTGGGAATGATTCTGATAACTGGGAAGGGTGGAGTAATGCAACAGCTGATACTGGAATGCAAAACCAGCAGAGAATGATTCCACTGATTGGGAAGGTTGGAAAGAAAGATGGGTTTGGGCAACTGGGTGTAGATCATATGGTTGGGCTACTACCCTTAAAAAGAACTTTTGTGGACAATCTAGAATTCTTGTCTTTATCTCTTGAGTGTTGTTGTATCGTCCTGAACTTTCTGGTATAGTATGTACCACCACCTTGTTGAGATTTGAGATCTTGAATCCTTGAGTAGAACTTTCCCTCACAGTAGAGTTGTAGAAAAGAATCCATTGAACTACTTTTGATATTGAAGGGTATCTCTTTGAGTCAATAAGAAAACCAAGATGAGAGGATTTCACAACAACCCATTATCATAATTTACATGGTATAGAGATGTCATGGAGCAAGGATGTGATTGTTCCTTCACACAAAAGAATTAACTAGAGTTGGGAAAGTATTCCTAAGATAATATTGTCAAAAGAATAAGGTATCTGGTTTGGTTTAGCATGGATGTGTGGAGATAGAAGGATATTAAGGAAGAATCCTACTCAAACACAGCAGATCAAGGCAATTCATCTTACAAACAATATCCAACAAACATCAAACCACATGGTTCAAACAAAGTCGTTAAATTCCAAACATCTTTTGAGAAAAACTGAAATAATCGTTTTAGAAAGAAACACACCAAGGTCAAGGAAAAACAAATTCGATAGTACTGCCATACCACAATTTGATAGGTCAATACATCATTTGGAAACTCGTTATTCAAATAAATAGGTGGTCTAGTCTATCTTCTTCTTGAGTGCATCGAGTTCCTCCTCTATTTCTTTGAGTTCATCAAGGTACTTCTGGGTGTTGTGAAGTCTAAAGCGAAGTCTTTCTCCAAGGTACTCAATGGCCTCCCATGCTGCACTTCTTGCTGAATCAAAGAATGATGTGTGGAGTGTTGGGTTGGTGAACGTGCAGTAACCTTTGGTCTTGTGGTCATCTTCTTTGTTCTTGTATATGTGGAGTTGCACCCACCAGTATTCTTGGCCTTCATCGATGAAAGGAAATCCCTTGTAGACTGCTTCTCCTTCAAATCCCAAGCTCTTCATGTTATCCTTAAGTGCTTTTGGGTACTCAGTCTCACATTGTAGAGTCATGGTCATCACTGGTCCTTTCTTGATGGATTCGATGAGGTTGGTCATCTAAAAACAAAAGAAAATACTTAGGAGGCAAAACTGGTTGTGAGACAAAATGCCCAAGTCAATATGATACGAGATAAACAAAAAGAAGAAGGCAACATAAAGTTTTGGTATACTTTAATACTTAGGGAAATAAATTTTTGGCCAACCTATTTCTATCTAGACCTAGGGTTTCGAACCTACAGGCAACACAGTGCTCTCATACCATCTGTAGCAGACCTGCACTTAAAAATTGGCAAGATCCCTGTGTATAGTGCAAACCACTGGATCGATTCATTTGCACACACGGTCTAAGATGAATATCATGCAAATGCGTCAAATTTTATTACATCGCATGATCCAGACTTACAATTTTCATTACAAATTGCATAGCTCAAGGCTAGCATTTTACAAAGTTCAGCACAGCGGAATAAAAGTAGCAGTGAGTCTCCATCATCTTCATGTGCCACAGGCGAAAACATTTTGGTTGTAGGCTCGAAACCTTATACGAAACCTCACTCATCGTCTGAACATCCTGCAACAGGAAAAATGTTGCAACAAGGTGGGTCAGAACCATATAAAAAGGATCTGGCAAGTGACACTCTGTGGACACTTAGTGGAAAAAACTCTAATAACCTATATGCATATTTGGCTGGTGGAGTTCAATGGCTAAGTTGCAGAAAGCCAATTTTTCCTAACTCTTTTGAAAACACTTTTCTTCTAATCGAGACATCCATGGCATGAAAACCACTGTCTCAACTACCCTTGTTCACCCTTCAAAGTTTTACTTGAGAAGTTGGAATGTTGGGATCCTCCGTTGACGTCCTTGATCAGCTGCTCAGAATTGTTCGTAACCGGGGACACGGCTAAGTACTTAGTTTTGACACTCTCGAGAGGTTGTGCACGTTCACCATTTGACTCAATCAGCCCAAACTATCCTCTACACTCCAGCAGTGATAAGGAAAAGGAGAAGATTGAGACGAGATTTTTCAGAAGCATCTTCCCACCCCATACCGGCTTGACCCGTTCCACCTTCATCCCTCTACATTTGCTTGTCAAGCCGAGGTGAGTCCACGCAACTTAATCCATCAAGACAGAGCCCATATGACAAATGGCTGCACTGGAAGCAATCTTCACTTGGAGTTCTTCAGATCCCTTTGTTCCCTGGGTGGCAATCCACAAGTGCACATACTCAGGTTCACACCATGAAAATGGGCCTGAGCAGCCACTCAACTTCGGCTCCTCTATCAAACCAATCCACTCAGGAGTTTCATATGCCAATTCCGGGAATTATATTGTACTTTGCCGCCGTACCAAGGCCACAGAAAATGGCGACTCCACCTTCCCCACCGCCGCCCTAACCCACCACTGGCGATCAGCCATCTCCGGCCACCAAAACACCATTCCCCTCCAATCAATCTCTTCCCCACCGTCCCAAACCCCTAAACGCACCCTCAAGCCCTAGGATCCGTCGAAGATGGTGGCTGCATCTTGGTGCTGGAAGGCTACGTACACCACCAACAAGGATCTGGATCGTGGCCGCTCCAAGGCCTACGATGGGAAGCTGCACCTTTGGCCAGGACAAGGCAAGGACTGGATCACCCTGAAGAGCGCCAGCGGCAAAGCACTCGTGGGTCGACACCTGATGCATGGCGAAGTGATCTGTCCCGGATCCAAGGTGATGTACCCTTCTCACACCGCTACTCTACTGGAATGCTTGTGTTCTCCTGCTGGCCTCTCCTGCTATCCAGAGCGGCCCGTCCCAACAATGGAGATTGGGGAATCGTCATCATGCATCTCTGATCTTGTACCGTTGGGACTGGACTACTCTGATGGTCAGAGGTTCCGCACAGAAGTCAGACGTAAATTCAGGTCCACAGTTCATCCTCTAGGCAAGTCAAATCATTTTCTGTTAACTGTTTCGTTTGGGAGGGCCAAGTTCAAATTATCTAAAGTTTCTGTCAGCTCTGCCTTGGAAGCATGTATTGGTGGACTAGGTGATGATCTCAATGTCCAGTTTTTATCAGACAGAGTGTATCGGTTTTCTGTGGCATCAAGATCAGTTGGTTTTCATGTGAATGCCCTCCGCTCTTATTCTTGCCCATAGTTTAAGTGTTACTTTCATACTTGGGACGCTGGCGGTCCCAATTGGCAAAGAGAATTTGCACATTGGCAGAGAGAATGCAGTCAGGAATGGACCCTTGTTAGCCCCAATAAAAAGTGAACTGAAGCAGCCATTTGTGCTCTCCAGCGCACGCCTGCGCGTTACATTCTTCAGCATGGTCGTCCTGAAGCTAGATCCAAAAGATCACTGCAGTTCGCGAATGTAATTTCATATGATGCCTATCCGGGATACAGTAACACAGCTCTGACGATTATACCACAAACGCAGAAGAGAAAATTCAGTTTGGCTCTTTCTCCCCAGGTTTGGTAAGTAATAATGAGGCGGGATCTCAGGGTTCCAATTCCGAAATCTCTGGGCCGAATCCTGTGCCTGCTAGTTTTGAAACAGATGCTGGCGATTCGCATATTAATGGGCCGATTGAGCCCATGGAAGGCGAAGAGTGTGGACGGTGCCTATCGCTGGGGCATACCAAAGAAGTCTGTACCAGGAAAATTCGATGCCGTGGTTGTTTTCGATCTGGACATATTGAAAAGGAATGCTTCGCTAAAACAAAGAAGGTATGGATTCCAAAAAAGGATATTTCCGGCGATAACCGCCTCGGTTCCCGCGCCTCTTGCCTTTTGGGCACTATAGAGAAGATACCCCTGCCTGTCGACTCGCCTCCTCTGTCAGAATCCCCTGTTTCCCCCATTGCATCGCCGCTTCAATCTGAAACCTGGCCCTCACCACCCACATCGCCGTCGTCGTCGATTCCACCCTGCAGCCCACCAATGGCGAACTTCGAGCTTGACCCCGAACCCTGGGTGCCTCTGGGGCACCAGATCATTGACGGCGGACCGACGAGACTGCCTCGCACGTTCTACACGCCGCCCGTGGTGCCGCCTCGCCACAATGAGACCATCTGCACTGCGATCATTGCGCCGCCATAGCCAATGGCCACGCAGCAGTTCTGGCACAATCAGGTTCGCAATTTCATAATCAATAATCTTCAGAGAGAGGTAGAAGATGTGCAGCCGTGTGTGCTTGGTCTGGGGTTCTATCGCATGCGTAGTCCAGCTGTCTGTGCCATTCTTGTAGATCATGGTCCGTATCAGCTACAGCATGGGGTCTCTGTGGTGTTTGTGAATCATGATGATAGGGACAATCACCGTGCTACTCAAGGATATCGTAATGGCTGGCTTATGTTTCTGAGTGTACCGCTAGATTACAAGAATGAATATGATATATCTCATGCGGTAGGCACGTTCGGCAAGTTCATCCACTGGCACCAAGATGATGCTCTTCTTGACAGGACCATGGTTTATGCATCGTTCCCCTCTCCTGCCCTAGTCCCAAGAGATGTCGTTTTCGGCAATTATACGCACCTGGGGGGATTCAAGGAATCATGGACTGCACCGTGCTATATTCTCACTGCAGATTTCGCTGATGTTCTACCACCAGATGAGGACCAGATGCCACTTAATGGGAACCCACACCCCTTCCTGGCCAGTTGCAGCAGAATGAACATGCCTTTGTGATGCCACAGTACCCGGAGCTGGGATGGGATGTTGTCCCACATGTGCCCCAAGTGCATGAACATGATTTCTTCCAGCCAGAGCCTGTTGATGAAGCACCACAGCAAGAAGAGCAAGATGTCAGCTCCATTGTGCAACATAACTCTGACATCTCTGAAAATTCAGTTAATCTGGAACATGGGCAGGGCAACATGATTATCAACCAGGTTCTTATTATTGATGAAATCCCTCCGGTGCGCTTTGCACGCTCGGGCATGGAAATCTTGGCAGAATTCTTGCACATTGCACCTGAGGAAATTGGGCTCAACTCAACACGTGTCTCGATTGGGCCTGAGCTGCCACCACATATGAAACAAGAGAAGTTCTTTCAGCTGATCACGCCTAGTTTACTAGCCTGGAAAATCCCTAACGCACCATATGATCTATGTGAGTGTCTCCCTGCACTGTTAGCCAAGAGGCAATGGAGTGCTGCATTTGAAGGAAACTCAAGTTTCAGCGTTTCAAGGGGTGATACAAGCACTGACAGGCCTCTGGTTCCACTGCGCCGTAGGCCTGTTGCTCGAACTATGATCTTGGAGCTTGACAGTACCCAGCACGAGGAACCAATGACCTTCTCTGCCTCCCAGCCCGTTGCTCGCAAGAAAAGAGGCAGGCCTCAAAAGAAGGCGGTGAGCTCTCCCCCTGTTCATGTCCATGACCGTGGGCTCAGAAGAAGCACTCGTGGCAGTGCAGCCAGGGATTGTTTCAGACACTCTGTCCTCACAGACTCCAGAGCGCCAGCCGCGAAGAAACGCAGAATTACGAAGAAAGATGTTGTGACTGTTGATGGCCCCAAGAAGCCTGGCAAACGATCAGCCAAATCAAAGAAGGCAGAGAAGAATGATCAGGCGCAGGAAGAATGCATTATCCCTCCTACTCCAGTGGCCACTATACAACACATTGGTGGACTGCTTGGGATCGATGCTGAAGAACTCACCAAGGAAAAGCTTACAGCTTATCCTAAAGGCATGAATGCAGACACCCCCTCCAATGATAAGTGAAGATAACAAAGAGTCTTGGCAGCTGTTGGTTGCCCCTATGGTGCTTTATTTTGTCGCTATTCTTAGCTGTTGCTTTGGTGTTTCTTCTGTCAGTTTTATCAGACTTTCAGTTATGTCAGTTATGTGGACTATGATGCCTGTGCAAGACAATATTTGTGATGTGTCAGTTATATGGCTACTGTATCTCGTTGTGCTTATGTCTTTTGCTAGTCCTGAGATGTTATCTGTGATTCTGTTGCTCCTCATGAGTGTGACTATTGGTGTTATCTTGCTTCTGATGGCTATGCCGGGTATGATAATTAGTAATACTTTAAACCCCAACGAGTGCTGGACTGTGATGATGATGGTCAAATCTAGATATTTGGCCTGTTTGCCTCCTTGTACACACGTGTTTAATGGATAACAAAGGATACAAAAATGGTGTGTGCTCGATTTGAATGTCAGAGGCCTGAACTCAGAGGAGAGACAACTAGATGTACGTGCTAAAATTGAAGAAAGCCAATGCTCTATCATTTGCCTGCAAGAAACAAAAATGGACTACTTTGATCACAAAATCATTAGGAAATTTTGCCCTAAAAGATTTGACAACTTCGCATATGCTCCTTCAGTAGGGGCGTCTGGCGGCATCATTGTGCTGTGGAACTCAGCCATTTTCCAAGGGAACCTGATGGAAATTCAACGTTTTTCTGTTGTTATCGAATTCACCTCTGCTCATAATGCAGTTAGCTGGACACTAGTATCTGTGTATGGCCCTTGCCATGGACCTGAGCGTAATAACTTCGTCGATTGGCTGTATCATCTGCAGATCCCGGTTGATACCCTATGGTTGCTGCTAGGTGACTTCAACTTCATCAGATCAAATGATAACAGAAACAAGCCGGGAGGAGACCTGAATGATATGTTTATCTTTAATGACATCATTGGTCACTTGGGCCTCATTGAACTTCCAATCAAGGGCAGAATGTATACCTGGTCCAACATGCAAAATGAGCCTCTTTTAGAGCAATTGGACTGGTTTTTCACCTCACCCTCATGGACAACCAGTTTTCCCAACACTCTGGTATTGCCTATGGCCAAATCTTCCTCTGATCATGTCCCATGTATGGTGACAATTGACACTGCGATCCCTAAGGCCCGGTTGTTTAGATTTGAAAATTACTGGGTAGATCACCCATCCTTCCTTGCTTGTGTGGAAAAATCCTGGAACAAACCATCTAGAAGCATCTATTGTAAAGAAGCATCTAGAAAAAACTACTTAAAGCCCAGAGTGATTATTGGCGTAAGAGATGCTCTATCCGATGGATAAAAGTTGGAGAAGACAACACGAAGTTCTTTCATGCAATGGCTAGTCAGAGGTATAGGAGAAATGCAATTGCTGGACTTAAAACAGAGCAAGGTGATTTAGTCTCCGATCATGAGCAGATGGCTGGGATAACACTGAACAAATTCAAAGACAGAATGGGTAGGACTAATGGCATTTCTATGGGTTTTGATCTGGCTGATTTGCTACAACCAGTGGAGGATCTTGACGAGCTGGTAAGGCCTTTCGAGAAAAAGGAAATGGATGATATTATCAAATATATGCCCTCCGACAAGGCTCCAGGACCAGATGGATTCAATGGACTATTTCTTAAAAAGTGTTGGCATCTCATTTCAGCTGATTTCTACAAGTTAGCCAATGACTTTCATGCTGGATTGATCTCATTGGAAAGCATTAACACTTCATTCATCACCTTGATCCCGAAAGTTAATTCTCCTGAGACTGTAAGCGACTATCGACCAATCTCTCTAACTAATGTCTGTCTCAAGTTCATCACCAAACTAGCTGCCAACAGATTGCAAACCAAGATACTCAATTGTGTGCACAAAAATCAGTATGGATTCATTAAGAACAGCACAATACAGGACGGTTTGGTTTGGTCGCTTGAATACCTTTTTCAGTGTCATGCTTCGAAGAAACCCATCATAATTCTAAAGCTTGATTTCGAGAAGGCGTTTGATACAATTGAGCACGAGGCTTTATTAGAGATCATGAAACACAAAGGATTCCCCATTGAATGGCTGAGATGGGTAAAGGACTTCTTGACCTCGGGTGTCTCCTCTGTACTTTTAAATGGGGTACCCGGGAAACAGTTCCACTGCAAGCGCGGGGTTAGACAGGGTGATCCTCTCTCACCCTTGCTTTATGTCCTAGGAGGTGATTTGCTGCAGTCGGCGATAAATAAATTATTGCAAGATGGGGGTATTCAACTGCCAATTATCACTGGAGATACAGACTTTCCAATCATCCAATATGCCGACGACACTCTGTTAATAATGCCTGCTAATGTGGATCAGGTGGTCGCCCTAAAGAAGGTCCTCAATGTTTTCTTTGAATCTACTGGACTGCGGATAAATTATCATAAATCATCTATGATGGCCATCAATGTAGAGGATCACACCATGGCTCTTCTGGCCAATGCGTTTGGTTGTCAAATTGGTACTTTGCCCTTCACCTATCTAGGGTTGACTGTGGGCACCACTCGGCCTACTATTCAGGAACTCTCACCCATTGTGCACAGATTGGAGAGGAAATTACTTGCCACCTCCTGTTTTCTTAACCAAGGATCTCGCCTACAGCTTATTACCTCGACACTTGCCTTTATGCCTCTGCATTTTCTGACCACCATACACATTCCCCCTGGAATCATTAAGCAGCTCAACAGAATCATTAGGCAGTGCCTTTGGAGGGATAATACCGACACACCTAAGCAGTCCTTAGCTTCATGGGAGATGATTTGCAAGCCGAAGCAGAAAGGAGGACTGGGGATAGTGGATTTTCAGAATAAAAATGAAGCACTGCTGATCAAATTTCTGCACAAGTTTTACAATAAAACGGAAACCATCCCTTGGGTAAAACTCATCTGGGACACATACTACCAAGCTGAGGTTCAACACGTAGCTAAAGCATGCGGCTCTTACTGGTGGCGAGATGTGGCAAAGCTCATGGACAAGTACAGAGGCGTTGCTTCACCTGAGGTTTTTTGTGGCGACTCTGTGATGTTATGGTCTGATAATTGGGAAGTTGGCAATTCCACCGTTGAACTGAGCCAGCGTTTTGCACGATTGTTCTCATTTGCCAAAGATGCCAAGATTTCTGTGAGAGACATGGTGCTTCTTGAGGACAGAATAGCCGAGTTTCATCTCCCCGTGTCAGGCAGAGCTTATGATGAATTCGTTCTGCTGTCCAGTTGGCTTGATCAGGTACAGCTCGATGATGAGATGACTGATGTGTGGAAGTGTTCTTGGGGAGCCTATACAGCTGGAAAATATTATCTGAACCTATATGCCAGTATTCAAGTGTGCCCACTTTATAAATGGATTTGGCAGAGCAAATGTACATTGAACATTAAAACCTTTGCGTGGCTCATGTTGAGTGACCGGCTGAACACGAAAGACATGCTCCAGAGGAGGCACTGGCAGGTTACTGATGACTACAACTGTGTTTTGTGTTCTGCGCATGCCCACGAGGATAGAGATCATCTGTTCTTCAACTATAATTTCAGCACCCGTGTGTGGAACTATCTGCAAATTCATTGGGCACCAGGGTATAATATGCTGCAGATCCTTTCAACCGCCAAAAAAGATTTCCAGCAGCCTTTCTTTGTGGAGGTAGTGCTTCTTGCGAGCTGGAGCATTTGGAAAGTTCGTAATGCAAAGATTTTTGAAGGAACTAGACCGAGGTTCTATGCATGGAAGAACTGCTTTGTACATGACATCTCCCTTCAGGCTCATCGATTCAAAGCTGCACATAAGACCAAGCTCATAGAGTGGATAGCCTCCCTTCCCTGAGTTGATACGCATACATTCTTTTGTTCATATCACACACTCTCTCAATCTGTAGATAAATAGGTAGAGCCATACTCTCCCTCTCTCCCTTTCTCCCTCTCCATCTTTGTACATAACTCCTTTTGTATTGCATTACTTTCGGTTCTGGAATAAAGGTCGGAAAATGGGCTGTGGGGCTTTTGCCTCACAGTAGAAAAGTTTCAAAAAAAACTTTTGCATAGCATCAATATTTCTACTAAGTTATTATATAGGTACCTAGACACATAGGAATAGGGAAATTCTAAACAAGTCTTGCATAGCAATACTAATAACACCTACACATGCTTAAGGAAAAATAAACTAAGTCATGCATAGACAAAAATACTTAGGAAATTTATGAATGTGCCACTTGCCTTTGGAAGTTGTTGTTGCTCACACACTCTTTTCAACAAGGAACAACGTTGCACTCCGTTCAATCTATACATAGAATTAACACACCAATGAACAACACTTCAACAACACAAGGCATACAAAACATATCTAACAAGTCTTACACCAAATGGTTTAGTCAAAGAAGAAGTTGTACAAAGCATATTTGTCAAGGAAGTTCCAAGAGTTCTAAAATAAACCATTTAATTGTAGTTAAAACATTTGAAGGTTTTAAACACAACTTAAACTAAAGATTTTTATAAAGCAAGATTTTAAAAGGCTTTTAATCTAAAAACTTAATTACAATAAGTTAGCCATGATGGCAATTGGTCTTTAATCAAAATTTATCACGCATTAATTAGGTCAAGATATTTAATACAAATTATTTACTACTGTTTTCTGTCATTATTATGTCCATGAAAACATAGGTCAAGTTTTAATTAGTTTTAATTAAATCAAAACACTATTAAGACACTTTAAAAGCATTAACACAAGTTTTAATGTTTTTGGTAATTAAACTTTAATGCAAAACTGAAAAATAATACTACTAGACAGAGGGCAAATAACCAAATTTTCTACAATTGGATTCACTCAAAAATAATTTATAAATCTAAAGTTATGTCAAATTTACTCAAACATCATAATTGGAATTTGAATAAATCTAAACTTCTCAAAATTAAAAAATAACAGAACCAAAACAATCTACAAGTCAGGGCTTTCCAAGGATATTTTATTTACAAATTTTGGACATACAAAATCATTTCTATTGTCAAATTTTTACTTAAAATATCCATTTGCAAAATTTTAAATAAATGTGAATTACTCAAAATTGAGCCTCTGATTTTTAAATAAGTTTAAAATATCCAAAATTTATTTCTAACAGAGGCTAACTATTCTACAGATCCAAAGGTTTCTAAAAATATTTTATTTGCAAAATTTGGATTTATAGATTTTAAGTTATGCCAAATATACTCAAATCACACATTTGAAATTTGAATATTTTAAACTATTTCAAAACATAAAGCTAACAGTGCTAAAATATTCTACAAGTCTAGAGCTTTCCAAAAATATAAAGTTTGAAATTTTTGGCCAAACCAATAAAAAGTTCTAATGGTTTGAAGTTAGAGGGGCTTTTCTGCAAAACTGCGAAATTGAATCTAAATAGAAAATCATTTTCCACGTGGCGTTGACTGGATCTGACATGGCTGCTGACTGGACTGCTGACTGGGCGTTGACTGGATCTAATCTAGACCGTTGGATCTAGATGTAAAGGACAAAAACAGAAGGTACCTCTTCGCGTTGTTGATCTAATCACAGCCGTAGATTGCAGATCGGACAGCTGTGGTTGCGTTGACCAGACCGTGGCGGTGGACTCGCCGGAGATGGAGGTCGCGGCGGTGCAGTGGCTCGGGCGTGGATGTTCCCGACGCTGCGGTGCTACCCTGGCCACGGGATTAAGACGTCGGCGTGCAGGAGGGCTCGGCGAAGAGGATGTGTGGGCGGCGTGGTCGTTCTCTTCTTGGAACGGCGTGTGGAGGCGACCGGAGCTGCCGCGACTCCGACGAGCTTCGGTCGATCAAGGATGCATCGATCTGAGGACGAAAAAATGCCGGAGCATGTCAGGGAGGTGCGCAACAACAAAATAGGAAGAATGGAAGGAAGAGGGGGGCTCGGGGTGGCCAACGTGCACCGGACGTCGAGCTCTTCGCCGGCGGAAGTGGCGGAGCACCGGGGGTGCGTGTGGGCAGCCTGGTGGCTCCCGAGCTCTAATGTTTGGGGCAAATGGGAGAGAAGGGGCAGGAGAATAAGTAGACGCGGTCGAGAGCGGCGATTGCGGCCTTGAAATCACGAATTGAAGGCGCGATTTTTCTGTCGTTTCCTTCCATGACTGGAAGCGCTATTTGGGGATGGAGAAGAAGAAGATGTCGGTGCTGCGGGCTTGGGCTGGTGCTGGGCTACGCACACGCGAGGTTGCTGGGCTTCGGCCCAGTTGGTTGTCTTCCCTTTTTATTTGTTCATCTCCTTTTCTTTTTCTGTTTCATTATTTCTTTTATAACTTTTGTTTTAAATATCCAAAATAACTCAAAATTGTTTCTAAAAAATTGTATAATCAAGATCTGTTATTTAAAACATGCAAACACACTTTTAGAAACATTTAAAAATTTGAAAATTTAAAATAATGCGAAAAGGTTGATTTGACACTTTTATGTCATTTAATAAAATAGGGTTTTATAGATTCATTTGAATTTAAATTAAACCTAGAAAATAGTATGAGTAATATCATTCAAAATATAAATCCAACAAAATAATTTGGTACAAAACACTTTATTTAAATAGAGTTTTGATAAATCATTTGAATATAAATACCCATTTATATTATGGGTTTTATAAATTTCCAAATAAAATAACACAATTCCATATTTTGAAAATAACTTATTTTAAACTCATGTTTCAGATAAATATAAACAAATAAAAACAATTTGTAAAATAGAAGAAGCTTTAAATAATTTAAAACAATTATTAGATATTGTTTTAGAGTTTAACAAACTCCTAATTTTAAATCATATAGTTTAACCAAAACCATTTTAGAAATAGGCATACTTTAAATAACTTTTGCACTTTGCAAATATGGTTTTTAGGGTTTAAAAATTAGTCAAAACTTAAATATTCAAAATCCATTAATTGGAAATAAACATTATATGAGATGAAGGTGTCTTTGAAACATTTTAAATCACCTTGCCAAATATATTGGGGTTTATAAAATAACTTGGATAAAAGAATTTAGACTAAACTCAAAATTTGAATTAAAGATTACTTGGAATTTAAACTATTAAACTTTTTGAAAAGGCCAAAAAGTCTTCTATTATTTGGTTTAGTTTCAAATTTTAGTGATTTTCAAACATTCCAAAATATTGGGATGTTACATGATTCTTCCATTGAACAAGGCAATACTTAATTGCTCGATTCCTTAACCTTTTCCAATTTTCTCTCAATATCTTTTCTGGCTGTTCCTCATAAGTTAAATCAGGCTGTAGATTCAGTCCTTCAAACTCAATTGGCCCTTCAGGTGGTTTCAAACATTTCTTGAGTTGAGATACATGGAACACATTGTGTACTTGTGATAATATAGCAGGTAACTCCAATTCATAGGCTACTTCACTTTTTCGACTTAAAATTCTAAATGGTCCTATGTATCTGGGACTTAACTTTCCTTTCACTCCGAATGTCTTTACTCCTTTGGTAGGACTAACTCTTAAGTATACCATATCCTGTATCTCTGGTTCCCACTGTCTCCTTGAGAGATCAGCGTAACTTTTCTGTCTACTCTGAGCTATTTTGAGACGATCTCTAATGATGTCAATGATCCGTTGCTGCTCTTTTATGTATTCAGGTGCAAATTCTTTGCTTTCTCCTACCTCAAACCAACAGATTGGCGATCTACACTTCCGTCCATATAGGGCTTCAAATGGTGCCATATTAATACTACTTTGATAGCTGTTATTATAAGAAAATTCAGTCAACGCTAAATGCGCATCCCACGATCCTCCAAAATCAAGAACACAAGCTCTCAGCATGTCTTCTAGTATTTGATTTGTTCTCTCTGTCTGTCCACCAGTTTGGGGATGATATGTTGTATTGTACTTCAAATTAGTTCCTAGTTGCTTGTGAAGATGCTTCCAAAATGCTGAGGTAAATATGGATCCACGACCCGTTACAATACTTTGTGGAACTCCATGCTTACTGACGATCTCTTTTACATATTGTTCTACCAATTGTGATGCGGTGTCTTTCTGGTTAACAGCCAAGAAATGGGCACTCTTTGTCAATCTATCTACTATTACCCATATAGAATCCTTATTTCTCCTTGTTTTGGGTAATCCTGTAATAAATCCATATTGATCTCTTCCCATTTCCATTTGGAAATTGGTAATGGTTGTAATAACCCTGCTGGACTCCGATGTTCCACCTTTACTTGACTGCAAGTATGACATTCTGCGACATACTTAGCAATCTCTCTTTTCATATTATTCCACCAGAATTTCTTTTTCAAATCCATGTACATCTTAGTACTACCTGGATGTATAGAATATGGTGTCTCATGTGCTTCTTTCAGAATTATGCTCTTGATCTCTTGGATATCTGGAACACAGATTCTTCCATGATACCATAATGAGTCATTTTCTGGCTTCAAAGTGAATTCAGAACTCCTACCCTCTTTAATCCTGCGGATTTCTTCAGCTATGAACTCATCTTCTCTTTGTTTGGAGAGAATATTTTCTTTCAACTCCATCTCTATTTCTTCAACAACTTCCATAGCTGCTATACTACTTAACTCTGGACCATCCCAGATTTCAATACCAGCTTTTCTTATCTCATTCCTCAATTCCTTGGGCATTCCTTCTTCCATCAAAGGATTACAATTAACCTTGTGACTTAAAGCATCGGCCACTACATTAGCTTTTCCTGGAGTGTAGTTTATTGTCAGGTCATAATCCTTGATTAACTCTAACCATCTCTTCTGCCTCATATTCAATTCCTTTTGTGTGAAGAAATATTTCAAGCTCTTATGATCCGTATACAGTTCACACTTTTCTCCATAAAGAAAATGTCTCCATTGCTTTAAAGCATAAACTACTGCTGCTAACTCCAAATCATGAGTAGGATAGTTAAGTTCACGTGGCTTTAATTGCCTTGATCCGTATGCAATCACCTTATGATCTTGCATAAGCACACATCCTAATCCATTTTTGGATGCATCACAATAAACTGTGTATACTTTTCCAGTTTCTGGTACTGCTAACACAGGTGTTGTTGTTAACTTCTTCTTGAGTTCCTAGAAACTCTCCTCACACTTCTCTGTCCATTCAAATGGTACATTTTTCCTAAGTAATTTAGTCATTGGTCCGGCTATTTTAGAAAATCCTTCTATAAATCTCCGATAATATCCGGCTATTCCTAAAAATCCTCTAATTTCCTTGGGGTTTTTGGGTGCTTCCCAATCCAATGTGCCCTTTACTTTCTCAGGATTGACTGCAATCCTTCCTTACTGATCACATGACCAAGAAATTCCACTTGATCCAACCAAAACTCACACTTACTAAATTTGGCATATAACTGATGTTCCCTTAGTGTCTGTAACACAATACTCAAGTGTTGTGCATGATCTTCCTTGGTTTTGGAATAGACCAATATATCATCAATGAACACAATCACAAATTTGTCCAGATATGGCACAAAAATCTTGTTCATCAAATTCATGAATATTGCTGGTGCATTGGTTAATCCAAATGGTACTACTAAATACTCATGATGTCCGTATCTTGATACAAATGTTGTCTTGGTAATATCCTCGGGTTTAATCTTTATCTGATGGTATCCTGACCTCAAATCTATCTTAGAAAATACCCCTGCTCCTCTGACTTGATCAAACAAATCTTGTATCCTTGGCAACGGGTATTTATTCTTGATGGTCACACTATTCAAATTCCTGAAATCTCCGCAATCCTTCGTCCTCCATCTCTTTTATCCACAAAAATTACTGGTGATCCCCATGGTGATACACTTTCTCTTATGAATCCTTTAGCTTCCAACTCATCCAATTGTTCCTTAAGTTGTACTAATTCCTTGGGACCCATCTTGTATGGTGCTTGTGCAATAGGTGTTGTACCAGGAATCAAATCTATGGTTGATGCATGTAAAATACATACATGAACTTTGCACTATATTACTTATATTCCAGTCATATTTGCATCATATAAGGGTTATATCACTGTTTTATAATGATTTTGGGAATATTTGGTATGTTTCCTATTTTTATGGAATTAACCCTGCGAAGGCAGAAAACCCTATTTTCCATATTTTAATATTTCAGGGACCCAGACGACGTCCAAATGACCTGGAAATTTACGAGCATCAGTTTTTGGAAGGAACAAAGCGTGGGAGCGAAGGAAGCAAACAAGCGGAGGCCCGAGGGCCAAGTTAGGTGGGTCCACGTGGCCAGGTACATGGGCCGCGTGGGACCCCCCTTTTGGGCCTCGGAGCTCCGTTGTCGTTGATCTTTCCTCCACCGACTCCATTTTGACCTAAAACCGCCTATAAAAATAGTCCCCCGACGTTCTCTGGAAGGAGCGCCGCAGAAACACAGAAACACCGAAACAGAGACCTGGAGTTGCAGATTGGAGGGGGAAAACTCCGGCGGGACGCTGCCGGCGTGGTCTCCATCTTCTCCACCGTCTCCATGATGAAGAGGGAGTAGTCCACCTCTGGACTATGGGTTTGTGGAAGTAACTTATGTATCTCTCCTCTCTTGAGCTTCACTAATTAGTACCGTATGAGCTGCTGAACATGATTGCGGTCATCTATGTAATACCTTTGTGGTGGATCTTTTTATGAGTTAATATATGTTTGAGATTGCAATGGTTTTGTTTCAGTTATGAAAGTAGATGCATATTATGTACCCCGTTCTTATTTACTTGTCATGATCAAGCATGTTTATGAGAGCGTGTGAGGGGGAACGTGTGCATTAGTTAGAGTAACGGGGGTGGCTAGTGCAGTGAACGTGAGAGAAAGTTTTGCGATCCACTTGCGTGTTTTACCTTACTTTGTTGCCTCACTAGGGATAAAAAGAAATACCATGCTACCGGAGATGTGGGTGTGACCATTGCCACTTCCTCCATGACTAGATCTAGCATGTTCTTATTTTAACTTCATGTCATGATACTTATTGCTATACTCTGAGTTATCTTAATTATTGAGGTGTTATGATTTAGTTTGCATCTTGGTGGAGTATAAGAGAGACTAATAACCAAAGGGTCTCTATGTTAGGACGTGATGCCCATATAATTATAACTTGTCATTAAACTGTTGTGTTGCAATCTCATATGTCAACTCTAGTGTTCCATTGTCTACCACTTTATTAAAGAGAGAGTGCATTTGTGAAACCATGAACCCCGGTCCATTTTTAATCATAAGAAACACCTTTCCAACCACTTTTACCACTTTTCCATTTTCTGCCATTTAAAAATCCGAAAATACAAAAACATTTTTACATCTTGCATTCATCATATAAAACCCAAAAATATCATTTATCATTGCTACCACCATCCTTGCATATTTATTTACCACCATTGCATATTTATTTCTTGTTTGCATTGCATATTATCTTGATATCATTCTCACACCTTGTGCTTGACAACCACTAGGTGAGGTTGAGAACCAAAACATTTACTTTGTTTTGTAGGTAACCAAAAGAAGGATAGGAAAGATAAATCTTCACTACTGATTCCCCGAGAGTTCGATATTAAACCCTTGAGTCACCCCTCGTGGGGAAAACACGTCTTACACTTACTACACACTCTGCACTTGGAGTCTCAACCTAACCCATTTACTTTTCACGCAGCTAACTACGTGAAGGGCCATCAAGACTGTTTTCTGGCGCCGTTGTCGGGGAATCATTGCTGAAAGGTTTATCCAAGGATATCTCACCAAGTCAACTTCATCACCAACTTGTGCTAATACCTAAGCTTGGGGAGGTTGCACCTACGTGAGCATCATCTTATCCATCTTTACCTTCAAAGCAATTTATCTTGTTTTGTCATTGTCTTGCATTTTTAAGTTCGGTTTACATATTTATTTTCAGTTTTGCACAAAAAATTAAAAAACACATAAAAACTTGCTAAAATGGGAGAAAGAACTAAGTTGTGTGATTACACAAACACTCCAAATGATCAATTTATTGCTAGGCCCATTGCCACACCTGAGATAAATGTTGATAGTTATGAAGTAAGTCCTAGTTTGTTGAACTTGATAACTAGGGAACAATTTGGCAGTAGTGCTATGGAGGATGCCTCTATGCATCTTCATGATTTTGTTGAAATATGTGACATACAGAAATTTAAAAATGTGGAAAGTGATATTATAAAACTGAAGTTATTTCTTTTCTCACTTAGAGGAAAAGCTAAAGAGTGGCTGCATTCTTTACCTATTGATAGCATTAAAACTTGGGATGATTTAAAAGAAGCTTTCATTAAGAAATACTATCCTCCTGTTAAAATTTTGCAAAATAGAAACAACATTCTTTCTTTTAGGCAAAATGAAAATGAACATGTTGCTATGGCTTGTTATAGGATTAAACTTATGCTTGGAACTTGTCCATCACATGGGGTCAACGAATGGATCATATTACACTCTTTTTACAATGGTCTAAATTACATGTCTAGAAATATTCTTGATTCTGCTGCTGGAGGTGCGTTTATGGGAAAAACTATAGTAGAAGCTAAGAACATATTGGAAAGTATTTTGTAAAACTATAGTCAATGGCATACTGATAGAGCACCTAATCCATCTAAGTAAACTCCATAGAAGAAACAAATGATTTGTCATCTAAAATGGATACTATTCTTGCTTTCATTAATAAACAAAATATTGAAAATGTGTCTTTGCAAGAACTAGTTGGTAATAATCCTGAAAATATTGATGTCAACTTCATTAGGAACTATGGTAATAATGGGTATGGTAACAACAATTATAACTCTTATAATAAACCCCCATATGTTCCCAACAACCGTCCTTCTATTCCGTATCCTAATGCTAGTAATAATTGGAAGCCTATGCCACCACGTAATGATAATTTTGAGGCTAATAAAATTCTTATGGAACAAGTTGCTAGTCATAATACCATGATACAAGAGTTGAATAAGTCTGTTGCTTCTATTAGTTCTGATATTAAAGGCTTACAACTCCAAACTGCAGGACTAGACAAAGCCTTGTCAAAACTAGCTGATAACCAAGCCACTTTATTGAGTATGTCTGCAGGGAAACCACAAGCACCACCTATGGTTGGAATGAATTCTGTTAATATTGCTGAAAATGTTCCTCTTACTTTGGAGGAAACTCTTAATGAATTATTGAACTATCCTGAATATTTGTTGCCATTTATGTCTCAACTTGTTGGATTAAAAGAAGAAGTTAACGAAACTGAATATGATGAATCTCTCTTGTTAATTGAGTTAGAGAAGAAAGTTGAGGAAGTTAAAATGCTTAGCGAAGTCAAGGAACCATTGCTTGACTTAGGGAATTGTAGCTTGCATGAATTATTATCTATCTTACAAAAATTTACAAGTGATCCTTCTATTAATGTTAACCAAGCTGGTTTTGGTTCTTATATTGCTAAGGTTAAGCCAACTTCTGATCACTTACCTTGTGTCATTTCAATCTACACAAAGATTCCGAAGGCAAGAGTTTTCAGATTTGAAAATTACTGGCTGCAACACAGTGAGTTCAAGTCAATTGTGGAAAATGCTCGGAATATTCCAGTAGGATACACAAACAGTGCAAAAGTGATCAATGCAAAATACAAGAATTTAAGAAGAGCTCTCAAACTATGGTCCAGAAATTTGCCCTGTCTAAAGCAGCTGATAGAGAAAGTAAATGAATGTATTAGCATGCTGGATATCTTTGAAGAAATTCGAGCCCTGACTGACAATGAAAACAATTTGAGAGATATTCTGAAGACTCATGTTATAACTCTTCTCCAAAATCAAAAAGCCTACTGGAAGCAAAGAGGTAAAATAAAATGGGTGAAGCTTGGAAGTGAGAACACGAGATTCTTCCACACAAGAGCAACAATCAGCTACAGACATAATTACATTGCTATGTTGCAAAATAAGGACCAGGCTGAAATCACTGAACATGATGGGAAAGCTTCTATTTTGTGGAATGCATTTAAAGAGAGGATGGGCACTTCCGAGAATACCAAAATGCAATTTAACCTGGCTAATGTGCTAGATATCAACACGGATCAAGATATGTTTCTTGATCTGCAGGCCCCCTTTACTGACAAGGAAATAGAAGATATTGTCAAGGACTTGCCCAATGGTAAGTCACCTGGACCAGATGGGTTCAACAACGAATTCATGAAAAACTGCTGGGAAACAATTGCTCCGGATATTAAAAAATTCATTCAAGACTTCTATGAGGGAAATATTTCTCTAGAAAGTATAAATGATTCTTACATCACCCTGATTCCTAAAAATGACAACCCCCTCACTGCTAATGACTTCAGACCTATTTCTTTGCTGAATGGTGCACTTAAGCTCCTGACAAAAATTCTTGCCAATAGACTGCAGAAAATAATTCTAAAGCTAGTGCACAAGAATCAATATGGATTTCTTAAGAAAAGGTCTATACAAGATTGCCTAGGATGGTCTTTTGAATACTTGCACCAGTGCCATACCTCTAAGGAGGAGGTGATTGTACTCAAATTGGACTTCGAAAAGGCTTTTGATAAAATTGAACATAGCACCATCCTGGAAATTCTAAGAGCAAGAGGATTCGGAGAAAAATGGATTAAATGGATACAATTAATCCTTGAATCAGGAACATCATCAGTTCTTTTAAATGGAGTGCCAGGAAAGAAATTTTACTGCAGAAGAGGGGTTAGACAAGGTGATTCTCTTTCACCGTTACTCTTTGTACTGGCTGCCGATCTGCTCCAATCAATCATGAACAAGGCAATGAATCTAAACATGATCTCACCGCCAATTAATACAAGAGCATGCCCTGACTTCCCAATTGTCCAGTATGCGGATGACACCCTGCTAGTGATGAAAGCAGATGCAAACCAATTGATATGCCTCAAAGCCATTCTAAACTCATTCGCTGAATCAACAGGTTTGAAAGTAAACTATGCAAAATCTAGCATGGTTCCCATAAACATGTCTTCGGAAAGACTGGATCACTTTGCAAGGACTCTGAATTGTCAGAAAGGAAGCTTGCCTTTCACATATCTTGGTTTGCCTCTTGGTTTGACTAAGCCTTCACTGGAATATATTTTTTTCCAATGGTGCATAGAGTAGAAAGAAGGCTATGCAGTATTGCTGATTTCCTGGACTATGGAGGGAAGTTACAAATGGTTAAATCTGTGCTAGCATCATTACCAATCTTTTACCTCAGTTGTCTCGAAGTTCCACCTACGATTCAGAATCAGGTCATCAAATATATGAGGCACTTTTGTGGCGCAAGAAGACTACAGATGTGCAGTCTAAGGGATCTGCACTAATTGCTTGGACAAAAATCTGCAAGCCAAAGAATCAGGGAGGCCTCGGAGTACTAAATCTGAACATTCAGAACAAAGCCCTGCTCCTCAAAAACCTCCACAAGTTTTATAACAATCATGATGTGCCATGGGTGAAACTGGTTTGGGATACTAACTATTCAAATGGAAAAAAATCCCAGGACAACATATTGAGGGTTCTTTCTGGTGGAAATCACATCTTAAACTTCTGGACTACTACAAAGCTATGGCAAGATGCGGCATTGGAAATGGAAAATCAGCTTACTTCTGGACTGATCTTTGGCATGACAATTGTCTTCTTCACAGGCTGCCGCATTTGGTTTCTTTTGCCAAAAAAAACAATCCAACAGTGTTCGAAGTAATTCATCAAGAGCATTTGGAAGACATGTTTCACTTACCACTCTCTCAGCAAGCATATATGGAATATTTACAATTACAAGAAATTTGCTCGGAGGCAAGAATTACAGTGGGTGAAGGAAACCGTGATAAATGGACCTACATCTGGGGAAGTGACAATTTCACATCAAAAAAAGCATACAATGTCTTGGTGGGATCGCAACCCACTATCCCTCACTTCAGTTGGATATGGTGCTCGTCTTGTCAAGCCAAGCACAAGTTCTTCTTCTGGCTATTGCTACATGATAGGCTAAACACAAGAAATCTGTTGAGAAGAAAGAACTTCACTCTTCAAACACATAATTGCGCCACCTTACAATGCAATCAGGAAGAAACACTCATGCATCTCTTCTGGACCTGTCCTTTCGCTGAAAGATGTTGGGACTACGTATGTCCTCAAAGAACAAGAAATCTATCTGTGCATGAAGCTTTCTCTGATATCAAAGACAAGCTTGTTGTGCCATTCCACATGGAAATATTGATTCTTGCTGCTTGGAGCATTTGGCTTGTTAGAAACAATAAGGTCTTCGAAGATCAGATGCCTAGCTTCTCTAGTTGGAGAGCAATTTACTTTCAAGAACTGCAGCTTGTGAGCTACAGAATTAGAAATAAGTATGCCCAGCAGTTTAAGGATTGGTTGCAAACACAATCGTAGAAACTCTTTTTGATGTTTTTTAATCCTTTGTAAATATCCTTGTAATTGTTTGTACATATGGAAATTGGAAAATAGAAAATTGCAGTGGGAGCCTTTCCCACTGTTGCGCTTCAAAATCATGTCTTGAAAGAAAAGATTGCTAGGTACAACCAAGAGGCTATGATACCACCTAAGCTTGGGGATATATGGATTCCCAAAGTCCTAGTAACCATTGGAAAAGAGACACACCATGCTATACTTGATCTAGGATCTAATGTCTCTGTTTTATCTAAAGAACTATATGAAGTAATTGAATTGAAAAATCTTGAAAAATGCTCTATTGAACTTGCACTTGCTGATGATTCAATTAAACATGCTTTAGGAAAAGTAAGTGATGTTATGGTAGAGTTACATATTGTGACGCCCCAAATCGGTACCATGCGGATTTCAGCGATCCCGCCAAAAGCCGCATAATAACGATCTTAGGACGCCCACCAGACATAACGTGCACGCCGAAACATGCGCGTTATGTGGGTGGAGTTGTGATAACATTACAACAGTTCACGAAAGAATCCGCAACAACAACTGAAAGAGAATATATATACAAGAACGACTCAAACGAGTCAAGAAAACAACTGATACATTACAAAGATACAAATCACATCGAAAGCAAACTAGCGTCCATCTACGGACAAGATACAAATTGGACTAAGAGTCCTGAAGATAACCATGGCGTCCAATCCCTACCCAGGCCGAGCCGGAGGGATTCCCAAGCTAACGTCGTCAGACTTCAAACCTGTTGACTGCTTAGACAAAAAACAGCCCAAAAGAATGGGTCAGGTAATGGAATTTACCTGGCAAGCAAAGCACACTTGAAACCAATACAAAGGCTCCCAAAATATAAAGGATTGGTGGACTGAAGCGGCAGCAGCACTAAGCCATCTACAGAAGACACGCTACAACTTTCGTCTAAAAGATAGGGATGAGAACGAGCAAGGAACCAACTAGATGCTAACACCAAAAATACCCAGCCGATTATCACTCACTCGCTTAACCCACGAGTAAGCAATCCAAAGGCACTCACACAGCGAGGCAAGTTTAAGAGCTATCATTACTAGGTGTAACTTGTCTATGATCTTGTTAGCCAGCATCTTCACCAAGTCGTCCATAACCGCGGACACGGCTTATCGATAAGATTTAACCCTGCAGGGGTGCACTATGGTTAACCCACACGCATCAAATTGCCATGGAGCGTTTGACACAACCTTTCACTTCTCTACAGCCAAGTCCAGGGAACCACCTAGCCAGGTTGGAACCGCATCATAAGCTCGGCCAAATCTCTGAGGCGGACCTAGCCGTTTGCGACTACGCACTAGGGGGAATCTATCCACAGTAGGAAATCCCCTTCGCGTCGTACCGCGGAACCTATATAAATGTACGCACATCGGTTAAGTACCATCATCATCATCAACATCGTCATCATCTTCACCTGCATGAAAGGGGATGTGCGTACGCCAAATGGAAAGCTCGAACTACTTGCGGTGCCCTGGACAAGGCTGCGGATCGGGTCGCGGGTCGCGGGGATTCCCATTAAGGTCCCACATGTGGGTAGCGCGCTCAGTCTTGGATCCACGGACAAGAACTCGGGTCCTAGGGTGACACTAGCGGAACAAAGAACCAAAACTGGCCTTCCGCCGGTGCCTTATCCTTAGGTAACATTCGTCCCACATCATAAAGTAAAGCAGGTAGCCACTTACCAGGGCTTGAAGATATAGGTAATAACAAGAAGATAAAGGTACAACCTAAGCATGCGCTACGACTCGCAAGGCCAACAAGGTAAACAAACAACAGGGTGATAGGATGTGGAGGTGGGGCTATATTATGGCAGCAGGGTAAACATGGATAGGATCGCACAAGCATCGTAACATAAGGATAGCAGAGATCAACGGCAAGGATGAAAGACAATGCATTGGGAACAAGAGAACAGTGCTTGCCTGTTAACACGGTAGAGGAAGCGGAACATGTCGTTGCTCACATCATCTCAACGTCTTATCCGCGAAGAAGCAATAAACACTGGAAAGCGCAAAAGATGCAACACTTACTACTACGGCAAAAGATCCAGCATGTGATGATATGATGCATGACAGGGCAAGATGCAACTTAAGCCAAATTAAGCGGAAACGGGAATTCCGACAATTAATATTAAAAGTTCAAATTATTTATCTAACCACAAAATTAAATGTTGATTAACATGTGAGACATGGCATGGGTGAGCTGCACAAATTAAATGGAATGGGGCAATAATTAATTAATTACCCAACACATTCCATATTAGTTATTTTAGGTGATCATGCAAAAGACCACTAAGTAACAAGCTAGATGATGCAAACAAGAGTAAGGATGACATATTAATGTTCATTGCATTTTTCTGATAAAAATAGACATATAATTTGTATTAATTGGATTTGTAGAACAAAAGATATGAATTTAACAAGTTTTGCAAAAGAATAACAGAAAAGATTTAGCAGAGAGGGAGATGGGCTACCGAAGCAAAAGGGAGAAAAAGGCGGGATTTATGCTCCAGGAGGATTCGAACTTGGGTCTCCACGGTGCAGGAGCAGCGCGCTAGCCACTGGGCTGCGGTGCGGTTTGTGTTTAGACACGGATCTGACCCTATATGAAGCATAGTGTCGACGTTAACTGAACTCATGAAAGTTTCAGACTTTTTCAGATACAGAGGCGTCGGACGAGGCCGACGGCGACGAACTCCGGGAGGCTGCTCCGGTGTAGACGACCAGAAGTGACGGCGCTGGGTTGCGGAGGCACGCTGGAGCGCGTGCGGATCACCGAGGGGAGTGAGGTCGACGGGCGGAGGGGCACCAGGGCCAACAGCTCGCGTACGAGCTCCACATGGCCGCGGCCATGGCGGACGGGAGAGGGAGCGGATGATGGCGACGAAGGAATCGAAGATTACCGGAAGAAATTGAGATGGAGGGGAGGGGAAACGGGAGAGGATCTCACTGGGAGGGTGCCGGTGTAGTCGATCAAGCTCAACGGGGACGGAGGTGTTCAATTTCCACCGGAGAAGGAGTTCGGCCGGAGATGAAGAAGAGGATGCCGTTGGCGATGTGGTCGTTCTCGTTCCAATTCCTCCCGCCAAGACGAAGCAGACGCTGCAGCGGTTCTTCTCGTCGCGGAATCAGCTTGATAGATGGTGGGAGGTGGTGCCGAGCTTGAGCGCAAGCTCCGGCCATGGAGGGCTCCGTTGGAGAGGAAAAAGGTGGGAGGAAGGAGGCAGGCGGCGCGAGAGAGGGGAGGAGGGCGTGGCTAGGGTTGAGGAAGGAGCGCAGGGGTAGGTTATAAGGAGGAAGAAAAGGTGAGGGGAGAGGCTGGAAGGTGGAGGCCACCGCGGTGCCACGCCATGTGCGTGCTCCTCTCTGAGAAGAAAGCGACAGTAGAGGGAGGTGGGCTGGGCTTCAAGGAGGAGATGGGCCAGACTGGGCCAAGCTGGGCTGAAGGAAAAGAATAAAGGAAGAGAATTGAGGTTGCGGCCCATTTCCAATTACCAGCCTTTTGGTAATTAGGGAAAGATAAACAGAGAGAGGAGATAGATAAAGGATAGAAAGAATTAGGGAAGAAAGAAAGCAAGAAGGCAAGGCTTTACAAAATAATTTATGAAACTTTAATTTTTATTTGAGATAGTTTTGTAATTATTCCCAAATACTATTTTGGTTTTATTAAAATAGAAAGAGAGGGAGAAGATTTATTATTTGTAAAACAAAATAGGGTTTGCAAAATAATATTTTTAGTTCTTTAGCAAAACATGCAAGGTGATATGCAAGATGCATGATGAAATGATGATGCGAAAAAGAAAAACAAACAAATCTAATTGGGGAAAAATCCCGGGACGTTACACATATGCCATTTGTACCTGTTGATTTTCTAATCATGGATATGAGGAATAAAACCTCTAGTCCAATTATTCTTGGAAGACCTTTTCTTCGTACTACATGTGCTATCATTGATTCAAAAGAAGGGAATGTGAAGTTTCAGTTTCCATACAAGAAGTGCATGGAACACTTCCTAAGGAAGAGGGATACACCAAAGTTCAAGCTCCCTCATGAGCTTCGTCCACAGTAAACATCAAGTAAGAAACCTAGCTATATGGCTATAAAGAAAGCGCTTTACGGGAGGCAACCCGGTTGTTTTTATTTGTGATTTTCTTTGTATCCTCTTGCTGTAACAAGAGACTTTGTGTTTAGTTTAGTTTCTGGAATTTTTAATAAAGTGCCAAGTTTTACTCATTTTGGTTTGAAGAAGTTGCTTATAGCGTTCGGAGATTTTATTCCTGCACGAATATGTGCACGGTATGATTTTTAATTCTTATTCCGTAAATCCGAATGAGCTCATATTTGAACTGTAATTGCAACTTGTCATCCTATCTATGCATGAATTTTTTCGGAATTTTTCGAACGCCATCCCTGAATTTGTGTGTCCTGTCTAAGTATGAGGCATGCTATGAGTTGACCCTACTTCATTTCTAGAATGCCGATGATTAAAATGATGTGGCACTATGTGATCTGGAGGTGGCGTAAGTGAAACTTGTGGTATGCAGGAATACACATTTTCTGCATCTCACTGGATTTCACTTATGCCATCTCTGAATTTGTATGTCCAGTCTAAGTATGAGGCATGCTTTTCAGCATAATTTTTTTGAATCTTGTTTATAGTTTTGTATTCTCTAGAATGCTGAGGCGACATTGTATATTATGTACCTTGATAATAACATATACAAAACTCCCATTTATCTTTGATCCATATGCGTCTGTCATATTCTTCCATATAGTAGCTTGCATCGTATCACCCTTCAGAGAATAAGAAAAAAAATCTTAGTAATTGTTTAGACAATAGAAGAAATCCGTTGATAAATATGTTAGAAAAATACCTATTTGTCCATCTAGATCTTGTCCATGCTTATAAGTTCTTCGTTGAAGGGTTGATCGAATCTCATATTCTTATAAATTTCACTTTAATGTTGCGTGCTTGTCCACTTGTGGTAAGCTCAGTTAAGATCTTGTACACCATAGAGTAGTTGCCTTTAGAACAATTTCAGAAATACTTAGTTTATTCACAGGTACATATGAAATTTTATACTTTGATATGAGAAAGGAAGTCTAATTAAATATTAATATTGCACGGTGGAAATTGGTTGCCCATACGGAAGTAAATAATATATGATTTTCCTTTGAAATAAGTGATCTATCTAATCAATAATTCACATGAAAGCAGGTTGTTTGATCTATGTAATCAATAGTTCACATCAAAACAGGTTGTTCGAAAGAAAACTGCATGTCCGGAGGGGAAGATCTAGATTGCAGCTGTTACCTGAAGATTGTTTCCTGAAGTTGATAGAGTGACTTTGATCTACTGGCGCCCTAATGTGCCGTGGATGCAAGATCTATCTAATCAATAATTGACATGAAATCAGGTTGTTCCTAAGAAAACTGCTTGTTCCGAGGAAAAGATTTAAAGACATACGGAGATTGCAGCGGTTACGTGAAGATTGATACTGTTGGCAAGTCTTCGTTGTGCCATGAGTTGGCTGCTGCCGATGTCTGGATGGCAATCCGCCAATCCACCTGGTCTTGACAATGCCGAGTGGATCCATATTGACGCCTGCTTTGTCTACTGGTTTTATTGTTTTACACGACGATCTCCGTCAAAGTGCTGGACATCTCGCTCCGGCTGGACAATACCGAGTTCGGTGTCTGGATGGCAATCCGCGAATCCACACAATCTTGGCATCTTCCTCTCCAACCGGATTCAGCAAGCCGTCGATGCGCTCCAGAAATTTCATGGGCTAGCTGTGAAGGCTAGCGGAACGAATCTGCTCTGCTCTCCTCTCATGCTTCGATTCTGTCAGAAATCATGAAATCAGGTTGTTCCAAAGAAAACTGCTTGTTCGGAGGAAAAGATTTAAAGACACACGGAGATTGCAGCGGTTACGTGAAGATTGATACTGTTTCCTGAAGTTGATGGAGTGCCTTTCATCTGCTGGCGCACTGCTGCCCTGCTGTGCCGTCGACTTTCCGATGCCAGCGAGAGTTGTTGGCAAGTCTTCGTTGTGCCATGAGTTGGCTGCTGCCGATGTCTGGATGGCAATCCGCCAATCCACCTGGTCTTGACAATGCCGAGTGGATCCATATTGACGCCTGCTTTGTCTCCTGGTTTTATTGTTTTACACGACGATCTCCGTCAAAGTGCTGGACAATACCGAGTTCGGTGTCTGGATGGCAATCCGCGAATCCACACAATCTTGGCATCTTCCTCTCCAACCGGATTCAGAAAGCCGTCGATGCGCTCCAGAAATTTCATGGGCTAGCTGTGAAGGCTAGCGGAACGAATCTGCTCTGCTCTCCTCTCATGCTTCGATTCTGTCAGAAATCATGGCGAATCTTCTTTTGCTCGGCGATGCGGCAGCGTCCTTGGATCATGGCGAATTCTCTACTGCTCGTCTATCGCACGCAACCTGCAGGCTGAAATCGCTGCCATGTTGATCCGAGCGAAGCACACCCAATCAACGCATATATGGGCTGAAGAAAACGTGTCTTGTCGATAGAGATAAAGAGTTCTCGTTCAATCTGTTGCCTTTTTTTCTTAAACATACACATGCTATTTCTTGAGGTGACCTTGCATTGTACGTACCGGAATTGGCCGGACGCCGGCGAGTTCTAGCTTGTATATTATATTTCTTGTAAGAGGGGTTCGCTTAGGTTACGTTTTCTCTCCCCGAAACCTTTCTTATGCGGAACCAAATAATTAAATCTTAACCATACGTTTACTTTTGCAAACTCTTAGCTGTACAATGTTTGTTGTTTTAATTATATAATAGATAGATTGTTGCGGTAGCCCCAATAATTATCATATAATGCCTCGGTCAAGATATTCAAGGCTGTACATACCTCCACTCGTATCCACAACAGTGTTAGGACTGGAAAATATTGTAGATTTAGCCTTACAAGCAAGTTGTCCTGGCGCTGCAAAACAATCATCGAGGATTTTTTTTTTAACATTTTTCATTCGGTCAGCGAAGAATCAGTGAGTCATCCGCGGTAATAAATTTGATACCTGATCGGGTGCATCTATACAAACTTTCAGCCTCACCAGATCCCATCGAATATGCAAAACCACACCTAAGAGGATGTCCACGACGTATCCATATCCTTCATTTCATCAAGATTCATGCAACAGGTTTTGCAGTCAACCCCGAACTTACATAGTTGTCTTCTCGAAACTGGCCCCACATTAAATTTCGTCATTTGTTCTTAACTTGCATTGACGATGAAAGTTTTTGATCATGCATTCATAATTTTGGATCTATGTATGAACAAGTTTTTTTTGCATTATTGCATTAACGAGATTTTGAGATTTATGGATAGACAAGCCATTTTCCGGATCATGCATTAACACAATGCATTAAAATTGGTGAAGCGCGAGGTTGTATTTGCAAAATGTTCCCTTCCATGGTCGGATCCGGAAGACGTCCCTGATAGGTCGGGGGCATCCTATTAGGTGTAGAATCGTCATGTTGGATCCCCGTTCTCATCTGCACATGATATAATACAGTACTGTTATGCCTTGGAAGCAAAGGAGAAATAAATAGGGCGAGACGCGAGACATGGTGCGACACCTCACTTTTTCTGGAACCTCCCCCTTTCTACAGTGGACAGAGGCGAGCGGGGGGCGACTCCGGCCCGCCCAGCTCCCGCCGGCGTATCGGGTGGATCCCTCACCCTCCGCCGGCCGCTCCGGTGGCGGGAGGGCGGGGAATCCCCGGATCTGCTCTCCGGGTGAGTAGATCGGGGTGTGGGCGGCGCTGCCGTGGCGGGAAGGGCGGCGCCGTCGCATTTGTGCTGTCCTGCGGCTTCCCCTCCTTGGCTTCGTCTCCGGCGGGCTTTGAGCTGCAGGTTCGCTTCTACCTTGCCGTCGATCCCTCCGGCAGCGGTGGGGCTCGTGATGGTGTGCAGGAGGCCGGGGTTCAGATCTTCCTGGTCGTCTTCGGCGTCGACGGCATCGGCGCTGATCCAAGGCGATGGCTGCGCTCTGGTGGTCTTCCAGCTTCATCTGCTCCGCCAAGACCCAGGCGGTTGACTGAAGACGGTGGCTTCGCCGGCGGCTTCCTGGCCGCGGTTCGCTGCGGTACGCCGGCTCGGGTGGAGTTCGGCGGCAGCGCGCGGTTGGCGGTCACCGTGGTGAGGCGGCGTCGGTGGTGCTGGATCCTCAAGTTCGGGTTTGTTTTTCCATATTTTCCTGAGGATTGTACTGCTAGTTCTGTGTTATTTGATCTGTAATCCCTCGATCTCAAAAAAAAAAAAAAGGGCGAGACCCTGTCTTAATCCTCTCGACGGTGTGTTAATAATGCAGCGACCATAATCTGTTTGATCTGTCGATTCAGTCGGTACATGGGGCCATGGGGGCAACCCTTACCTGAGGTCTGAGGATCACTTCGCTCCTTGGTGACACCACGCGATCGAGCGGCACAACGGCAATCGTAAATGGTCTGTGGTATAAATACATGCCAGGTGGGACAGAAGTACAGAAGGGGACCAAGAACACCCACTCGACACACACGGACATACGACCAAACCAAACAACCAAAGCAAAAGCAAATTCAGTAAATTAAGCACGTCTCACATACTCTCACGAGCAAATCTCACCCGTTCCTTCGTCCGTCGACCGGATGATCATTCACTGCCAACGCCCTTCCACTCGCTGACCAGTGCGGCGAGAGCCCGGCGCTGCGGCCCTCCCGGTGCCAACGCCATCTCCGCCCCTTCCCGCAGTTGGCCTGCCTTCTTCCGCGTCAGCACACCCTTGTCCCCCGTCATAAGCTCCCTCGCCAGCTCCGCCACCTCCTCACGCGGCACAACCACCCCGTCATTATCGTTCGACGGCCTCGCCCACAGCGCCAGCCCCACCCGCTCCGACGACAGCATCACTGCGTTCACCCTCTGCTCCGCGAACAGCGGCCATGCCAACATCGGCACGCCGGCCACCGCACTCTCGAGGGTGGAGTTCCATCCGCAGTGAGACAAGAACCCTCCCACGGCGGGGTGGTTCAGGATCTCCACCTGCGGCGCCCACAGCGGCACGACGAGCCCCCTGCCGCTCGTCCTCTCCACGAACCTTTCCGGCAGGTAGCTCAGCGGGTCGTTTCCAAGCTCGGCCGACGTCCCGAAGTAGCCCGCGCTGCGGTCCTTATCGCTGGGGAAGTGCACCACCCACAGAAACTTTTGCTCACTGGCCTCCAGCCCGGCCGCCAGCTCGGCCGTCTGCTCCGTGGACAGCGTGCCCCCGCTGCCAAAGGCCACGTACAAGACCGATCCGTCCGGCTGCTGGTCATCCAGCCACCGTAGACAGCTGTGCTTGCCGGCCTTGTCGGAGACCGACCGGATGAATGGACCCACTGCGTAGACCGGAGGGTACACACCTTCGTCCGAAAGCTCATTGAACGCGACCAACGTCTCGTGCTCCATCGCGTCGAAGGTGTTGACGATGAAGCCGTCGGCGAGGAGGTAGTTGAGCCCCAGGTCGACCATGAGGGGGTACACGGGGTCGGAGCGGTTCTGGACGGGCTCGACTAGGTCGGCGCCGTGCAGCGGCACGCATCCCGCTAGGACGACGGGCCCCGGGAGATCTCGGCACTCGCAGGTGGTGGTCATGGCGAGCTCCGGGGTGTAGAGCAGCGAGACCAGCGATACGAGGCTCGATGTGAAGAAGACGTACCGCGGCACGCCGAGCTCCTTAGCGACGGCGAGCGCCGCGGGGCAGAGCATGTCGGTCAGGAAGGCGGCGACGCCGGCAGGGGAGTCTAGGAGAGAGCGGAGTAGGTCGAGGAGGTGCGGAAGCGTGCGGTTGACGACGGTGAAGATGCGGGTCACGAAGTGCGCGTCGGCGGGGAGGTCATCGAGGGGCACCTCCGGGAGCGCGGCCACGGAGACGCATGGCGGGAGGGAGGCGAGCGGTGAGTTGTGGGCGGGCGAGGACAGGCTGGTGTAGGTGACGATGGTGGCGGTGAAGCCGTGGTGCGCGGCGAGGCACGTCGCGAGCTCGGCCACCGGGAGGACGTGGCCCGCGCCGGGGCTCGTGAGCAGGACGACGTGCGGGGCATGCACCGGAACCATTGTCATGATCGGCTATTTGCCAAAACTACACTTGTAAGTTGCAACTTATAAGCAGAACACGTACACTTATTTATTAATTCTCGCGAGGAAAACGCACACTTACAGACTTACTGTACTGAAGCGGAAAGAACACTACCGCTAGTGACTTCTGTTTTTTTACGTGCCTCGCGGAACACGCTGCCACATTTTTAAAGCAATAATGCTACACCTACGGAGACAATTCATGCATGATGTGCGATAGCGGCTCAGTAACTTCCAAAAAGTCGTTGTCTGCTGGATACACCAGCATTTTATGACGTCAAAGACGCAGAGTAGTCTATTTTGTGCTGAAAATGTAAATGGAGCCCGAGCTCCATAGAGCTCTTTATTTAAAAAAAAATCATATTTTAAGTCTTAAAAAAATCTAAAAAAAAGTCATGCATATACATAATGATATATTCTACCAACGTACAAATCTCAACTAAAAATAACTTATATCTATACCTAATAATAAAAGCATTAAGATTTCTTCTCGTACGTCGTTAAAAATACCTCTAAAGTTCGTAACAATTACCCACCACTGCCACCCATAAGTTGTACCGGTTCGAGTTTTTCTTTTTCCCCTTTTTTTTCGTCCGGTAGTTTCATAGGTTGTCCGGTTCAAGTACGTATCTACCTGTACGAGCCAAAAAAACAGATCGGCTACGTCGTTTAGTCGTTGATCCGATCGCTACTTCGCTACAAGCGGCCTATCAGGCCCGGGCCTATCAGGCCCGACCGCTCATAGGAAACGAGGTCGTAGTCGAACCCAGCACGTACTCTCCTGATCTTCTCTCATAAATAAACCACACCGACGAATCCTGTTCGGCACAATGTAGCCAATCGTTGATTTCGCATGTCGCCGCGACGAGTTGAGGCCGCCGTTCGTCGTTGTCCAGGACTCGACACGCTTCTTCCTGAATCCTCGCTTCGGCTAGCGGCGAAGGCGACGACCGACGGCAGCGCCAGTGGCTGAGACCTCAGTGATATACTCCCACGGCCGGTACGGCGGCGCTCTACAACGCGCCATGGCCTGTGGCGTTGATGTGGACCTACATGCCGCTGCGGCATGTCCGGTATGCGGCTGCGCTGCAGCACGGCCGGTGAGGCAGCTGGTCGGACGACAGGCCGGGCTACGTCGCCGGCGAGCCGATCCTGACGTACAAGCACCCGATCATGTATCTCTATTTCAAGATTACGAACGCCATGGCCTTTACCACCTCGGGTATCATCTTGATCATGCTATCGCACGAGAAGTTCTTCAGCACGTCTTTGAAGATGTTATCACTTGAGGCAACTACAGTGTTCGGCATCGCATGTTTGATGATAGCATACACCGTCGGAAGTTCGGACTTTAAGGCAGACGACGACGACGGATGATGCGGCCAGCGACCATGAACTGGAGGCGTGATGCAGGTGAAGGAACAGGACATGGCAGAGGTGTGAGGTGGTGCCGTGCCGCGTGCAGCACGAGAGAGGAGCGAGCCGCAGCAAACTGGGTACCGAGCGGCCATGGCGGACTCAAAGTCCTGATGCCATACGGGAGTATTTCTTTTCGTTTTTAAGCCCTACTTCGTCCGATTGATTGGTTTGTTTCCTACCTCACGTGCTCGATCCTTAAGCGTGGGTCCGCCAAGTCAAGAGATCAGCCAAGACGATCGTCCATCACTCACCCGCCGGAGGAGATGCCGGTCATGCACGGCAACGTACTGGTCGGCGCCGGCAGCCCGGACGACCAGATCAACCATGGCGAGGATGTGGTCGAGGTCCATGGTTCGTGTGCGGTGAAGTAGTAGGACATACAGGATCTGCTGTTCGCGCAGGAGGAAGAGCCAGTCATGATCATGCATGACGTGCTCGGCGCTGGTAGCTAGTGCGACCAGCTCGTCCATGGCGAGGACGTGGTCCACAACCATGGTCTTGGCACGGTGAAGGAACAGTACATGGAGCTGCTGCTGTAGGCGCACTAGGAAGAGCCTCTCATGCCCGGTGTGCTTCCCGCCGGCAGCACGGTCGACAGGGCGTCCATAGGTGGCACGCAGTCCAGGTTCACGAGAGGAGCTTCTGCCAGAACCATGGTAAAGACGTGCTGAGCACGGGCTGGCCCGTCCGCAAGACCAGGCTGCCCGTGTGCAAGACCAGGCACAATGCGTGCTGAACTTGCGCGTCGAGCAAGCGGCAAAATTTGATGGAATCTGGAGAGTGAGAATTGGAGAGTACATTGGAATGTCGGTACAAAGTACAAACTGAAGAGGCAAAATTTGAAGGAGCTCTTCAAGATGATACTTCTGTTGGGCTTCACCGTCAATCCTGCTCTATTGGAGTAGATAGTGGAAAATAGATGAACTGAGCCTAGGGTAAGGCGAGTTGACAATTTTAGGGGAAATGCGGGTTGTATCAAAGTTTTCCATCCAAATGTTTAATATTTCGATCTTCCGTTGCAACGCACGGGCATGTTTCCTATTTCATATAAAAAACTAAAAATAACTCATATTTTAGACTACACAAAAATAACAAAATCTAACATATTTTGGATGGATAAAAAAATCACTATTCACCACATTCAAATGTCAGAGTTTGCCATTTTTACACACTCTAAAATATAACAGATTTCTAATTGAAAATTTACACTTTGGTAGGATATGACCAAGTTACATCCCGAACTTTTTTGGAATTGTTTGAAACTTATGATGACTTTTTATTGGCACGGTCTCCAATGTATACTTTTAACAATTACCTTTTTAGTTTTACATTATATGAAATTTTTATTATTGCATAGTTTCCTGATAATCTAACGATATTATTTTCACCTTATACACCTAAATAGTTTTTATACATATACAACAAGAATAAAAGTTGGAAAAATTGTAGTACTGTGCATTTCTAGGTAGTCATGTATTTTAAAATGGAGGGAGTAAAGGATAAGCAAAATGACAAGGAAAACATAATGAAAGATAACACCATTAGATTTTGTAATAAACAATTAATTTTTACTATGTACTCTTTGTTGATGCAGTTGAACAACGGGAGAGTAGGGTATCTCCAGCAACGTGTCCGTATGAGAAATTAGCATGTAGAGAATGTGTACAATGGCCTTACAACGAAGGTCATCGTACACTTTTGTGAGAAGTGAGACCATAATTTTTTAAAATAGGTTCAAACGCTTGATTGGAGCGTGACCTACTCCTATATTACAAAAACACCAAGGGGTTGGACATGGATCTTGGTCCATACAGTACCTAGCAAGGACGAAGCCAAATTCCCTCCTTGACTCTGTCCAATCCATACAAATCCTAAAATAAGAGACTAGACACTAGTAGGGAAACCCTATATAGGTAGGTGGGCACTCTGTGGCGCACCAATTAAAGGACGAAGCCAAATTCCCTCCTTGACTCTGTCCAATCCATACAAATCCTAAAATAAGAGACTAGACACTAGTAGGGAAACCCTATATAGGTAGGTGGGCACTCTGTGGCGCACCCTTAATTGGTGCGCCACAGAATTTTTTTTTGTGGCGCAGAAAGACACATTTCCGTGGCGCACATGGCCAGGTGCGCCACATAAAGTTATCTGGGGGGCGGGTTAAAATTTGAAAAAAAAAATCTGTGGCACACCTGCCAGGTGCGCCACAGAAAGATTTTTTTTCTTCAAATCCCACCCCCCCCCCCCCACGTGGATCGCCTTTTTAGTCTTGCAGGAAGTAAAAATAATAATTTCAATAAATAGAATCCTTTGACATGTAGTTTGGATGCATATAACGTCGAAATAATGCAAAAAATATGTCAAAAAAACTAGAGAAAAATCCGAGTTCGAAACCACCAGGGTTTACCCGGACCGCAATTCACAGATTCCTCTAATTCCAAAAGAAAAAAAAGTTATTTCAAACAGATGATTTTTCGCAGCAAAATCAAAAAAAAAAGAAAAAAAATAAAAAAATAAAAAATTCAAAAAGTCCAAAAAAAAGACACAGAAATGTATAACAAAGAAGATTGTTGATTTTTTTTTGAAGTGTTTTGACTTTTTTGGATTTTTTGGATTTTTTATTTTTTTTAAGTTTTTTGAATTTTTTTGGATCTTTTGAAACTTGTGAATCTTCTTTTGAAACTTTAGAAGTTTTTGAAAAATCTGAAATTTAAAAACACAAATTTATAACACATACCACACATATACACATACAAGACTTAAGAGGGTTCATATGATATATATCAATAAGAACTTGAGTAGCACAATGGTAGGTGAACTGGGTGGAACTTAGAAGTTAAGCGTGCTAGGGTTGGAGCAATTTGAGGATGGGTGACCTAGCGGGAGGTATCAGTTCAGAAAATCTGAAAATAATTCAAATAATTAGGATTTTTCATATTATTTCATATTTTGATTTTTCTGATTTTTTTTAACTTTTTATAGTTTTTTTTGGATTTTTTGAATTTTTCAATTTTTGAGAATTCTGTGGCGCACCACGCCAGGTGCGCCACAGAAATGTGAAAATTCTGTGACGCACCAAGCCAGGTGCGCCACAGAAAAAAAAATTAGTGGCGAGAATTCTGTGTCGCACCCAGCAAACCTGGGGTGTGCGCCACAGAATCCCAAATTGGTGCGCCACTAATAGCCATTTCTGTACTAGTGAGAGCACCCCGAATGTCGGAACTCATTTTGCTGCAAGCCTGCGAGTGCATGTCATCCTCAGTTGCAAAAGCTTGGATAAAACCGTGTTGGAAGTCTTGAAAACTCCTTAGACTTTGTTTGGTACTAGAGTATTTTAGGGGATTGGTGGGGATTATTCCGTTCAAACCCGTGAATCTCCACATATCACAAAACATCGTTCGGTTCTAGTGTATTGGACCAGTATTATCCCCACATTTCTTCACAAATCCCCAAACTCTAGTGCATTTTTCTCAATACTCAATACACTATCCCTACCTATTGGATTGGATCCCCAATTCCCTAGGGATTGGATGAAGTTTGCGGTTTCACCCAATCCACTAGAGGATTATCCTCACCAATCTTCTAAAATAGTCTAGTACCAAACAAGGCCTTACTGAGCACGTGATTTTGTTCCTGAACCACTTGAAGGCATTGCCCTTCATGTAGGTCATATTTACAAGTGCATATGGCTATTGAAGCATACTTTCGTGAAAGTATTATTTGGCGAGTGCTATTGTGAGTGTCTCGGTCACACTCAAGGTGTCACGCGTCATGCATGAATTAACTATTATGGTACCAATAATGATTGTTGTGGTTCAAATGGAAAAGTGGCTGGTTGAATGAATAATTAATCTTAAGTAAAAGTTGTAAGTAAATAACATAAAAGTAAATAACTAGAAGTAAACGATGTTTCATGCAATGGAGAAGTTAGGCACGGAGATATTCAGTTCATTATAATAGTGAATATGCCTTGGTGGAATATAAATGTGAGGTTTATATTTATATTGAATACTAAAGTAAGCAACCCACCCTTGATTCTCCATTCAGGATTGTTTGACACTATTTTCCAGCCTTCCGATAGCTACTCAATGGTAAGCTAAGCAATTAAGGCCATTAGACAGGACCAACGCTTTAATTAAGCATCACGGCTTCCCCGTGCTCCTCTTGTCGTCTTCGCTCCTTGTTGATATTAACACATGTCACATGAAGGTCGTGGATCCCTTAAATTGGACAACATGCATTATGAACCCCATGGATATGCAATCATAATAATCAATTATCAAGGAATCTCAAATATATGAATATGATTAGGCACAAACACGTCTCACCAATATCTTGCATATCCCATGTCCAAGGAAGTCTACTCGCACATGAGAGCAGAATAACAATCAAACACATAGATCAAATAAATAGGGCTTGGCGGGGCCGGGATGGCACCCGGGCAGGGTGCGGCCATGCCCTCGGGCGGGATGCCTGCGCGGGCAGGTGATGACTCCCAAGTGCAGGAGATCGTTGAAGTCTTCACTGTGTAAGTATTAGTATCGATCCCACGAGGAGTAGAAGGTATAAGTATTTATCCTCTCAAATAAGAGTGTCACTTCTCTTATTATCTATGCACTAGACAAACTAAAATGATGCAAGTGTTTTTGGATTTTTTGGTGTAGAGAATGCAAAGCTGAAAATAAAATATGATGAGTGAAAGCTCTCAAAGAGAGAGAAAGCCCAATCCCCTATGCAGCAAGAGGACAAGCTTGAGTGGTGTTTCTTATGCGTGGAAAACGTTCCCAAGGGCTACATGGATTTCATGGCAAAAATATTTCTAGAACAACAAGGTAAATATTTTGTCAAGTTTTAATCTTCTTTGGACGGAGCCATAATTAGGTGTAGCTAAATAAATAAACTAAACCCCTTATGATGGATCATGTGGCCAAGTAAATGACTGCACAAGAATTATTAAGACATAAAGTCCCACCATAGCATTACACTCTAAGGTCCCCGATATAAATCCCCTCCTAATGTAACTTCATGTATCGGTCTCAGGTTTACGTGTCCTCCCAAGTCTCCCTCAATTCATTACACTAGTGTGAAACACCTTCATGCATTACTCAATGTATGGTGCACTTCATACATTGTACATCAAGACAATCATAAAAGATAAAAACTTGACCAAATACTCAATACATGTTAAGTAGAATCATTGCTGATCCATCCTATGCCCCCAGGAACATGAGAGAACTACTCACAACACGAAGACATGGTATGATTCAATGGTATAAGTGATACAACACAATCTAAAAATATAATCTCCCCACTAAACAATGACAAGTAACAATTCACAAACATGTAGAATAGTACTTAAACAATAGCTAGGGTTCGAACAATCTCAAACTATGAGGGGGATGAAGTGGATCACGAAGATGGTGATGGAGATGGTGCTGGTCTTCACGGTGGTGATGATGGAGAAGTTCTTGATGTATATGTTGATGATGAACACGCCGGAGGGGGGGGAGCCCTCCGGAGGCGATTCCGGCAGTGTTTCCCCCCTCCGATCTTCTCCGGCGGCAGCCTTCTGACTCTCTGTTTCGTGGTTCTGTGTTTCTCCGCCGCCTCCCTTCGCGAAACGCCAGGGGACCTTTTTTATAGTCGTTTTTAGGTCAAGACTATGTCGGTGGAGCAAAGATCGACGGCCACGGAGCTCCGAGGTGGAAGCGAGCTGGGCCCACGCGGCCATGTACTTTAGGCCGCGTGGGACCCTCCCATTTCCAGCCTGTTGGGCTTCTGATCTTCAATTTAAGCCCATTGCGTTCGTCTCGAAAATTCTGAACCATGCTCTTTGGCCTTGCCCATTTTGGAGTCCCGAAGCTCCCGGAAAGTCTGAAACACTAAAAAAGACGTTTTCTGGAAAAACAGGGTTAATTCCAAATAAATGGGAAAACTATGAAATATTTACAAAATCATTATAAAGCATTGATATAACCCTTATATGATGCAAATATGATTGGAATATAAGCAATTAAAGTGCAAAGTTCATGTATGCATTTTACATGCATCAACATCCCCAAGCTTAATCCATGCTCGTACTCGAGTATGAAGATGATAAAACTAACATGGACTTTGCAATTTAATACTTAACAATGAATACCAAAGATGATTACTATTGCTACATATAGTCAAATGATTCATTCTTCAAAGGAGTAGCAATATACAAATAGTTTATGAAGTGATATCAAGTATTCAAGACAAGGATGTTCAATGATAGTTTACAAAGTGTAACATGGTAGCAAGTAATATGGAACACATGTATGCATAATGATAAGTATGGACATCCTACATTGGTCATAGAGTGATGATGAAAATCTGAATATGATAGGTGGACACTTTGGAAAGATGTATATATGAGTAGAGGTAAAACATGAATAAGTTTCATCTAACTTCTGAACTTCTCTACTTAAGTTAATGATTGTAATATGGTAATCCTTGGTGTCAAGCTCTCATTGCCCCTATCATAGCATCTTGAATGATTAAGTTTAAAGTGAAAGCAAATATGAGTAGTGTGCTTGATAAAGAATGGGTTGAATGTCTCATGCCCTTGAATACAAGTACCTACTCCATGTGTTACTCAACTCGGGAAACAAAGCAAGTTCAATTTAAATATCATTGTAAGTAAAATAGTATCATCAAGAGCGTCAACTGGGGTACCTCTTGTCCCAGGATATGGAACAAGCCATATCAAAATGACAAGACAAACAAACATAATGAACAATCTCAACACCTTTTTTATTTACCATTGGATAGCTTTTTATTGTAAGGTGTATCACAGACGGTTCACCATAGCATGTAAGTAAATTTCCACCATGAATGATGCATGGCTTAGATTAGCGGCCCAGGCGTCTCTCTAACCATTTATACAAACTCATTTAAACCTACTCCATTTCCTCATTTATTTCACCCATGGTAAGCATCCATAAACAAAAGTACATGACATCAACTAAATATAAATGAGTGCAATGTTGAAAGCATTCCATGTGACAGCACATTTCTGCTAACTCTCAACCAAAGACATTTGTCAAGCTCATAACATCATAATTTTAATCACAATGGGTTATGTTTTATTTATGCAATAAAAGTAAAGTGTGCATCAAGTTCGTGAGAGCTATATAATCAACTTTTCCCATAACAATCAACAACATAAGCATTTTAATTCAGATGTATAGATAATACAAAATAACATGATAAACAACCTCGGAATAGCTAATAGGTAGATATGGTGGACTCACTGGAAAAACTTTGGTTGAAGGCGTTGAAAACAAGTTTTTATTTGTTGGAAATTTTGGGCTAGCAAGAGTGACATGGTATGCCTATCGGGTACCCTACCGTGAGGGTACCTGGTGCACGTATCGACTAGACCCAACTATCAGAGCCTACATGAAGCCCATGAAGGGAGGCCCACGAAGATGGAGTATCCTCCAAGTTTGGCGAAGCAATAGTCGGTTTAGAGTTTCCTTACTTGTAAATCGAGTCGGTTACGAACACCCGAGACCCAGCCTATTATTTAAGGACTGGGAGGGCCATCGAACCAGACAACGAACCACCAGAGCCACAAACCCTAGCGAGATCGACATCTCGCCGGGACCTTGTAACCATCATATTCACAAAGCAATAACAGACAGGCAGGACGTAGGGGTGTTACCTCCACACGAGGGCCCTGAACCTGGGTAAAATCTTTGCCCTGCTTGTCAGCCGACGATACTTCCAGCTCTACCACGTTCTCTCCCCCATATTCATAACCTAGGGACCTTAACCATGGGTCTTGATGAGTCTACCCCTCGTCAAGTGGCGCCGTCTGTGGGAAAGAATAGCGCTGGACTCGAAGTTTCGCCGGTCCCAACAGCAAACGGCAAATCGCCGATCACACCAGCAAACGGCAACTCGCCGATCTCATCTGCAAACGGCAACTCGCCGGCCATGTCAGCAAACAGCAACTCGCCGATCCAGGCGACACACGGCGACTCGCCGATCCACTCGAAAAGCGGCAGCCTGCCCGCTTCACCTGCAAAAAGCGCATCTGCTCTTCCAATGAATTTCAATCCGCACTCGCCGAGAGCTTCAGGAGGCGTTTTCCGGCCTTGAATCAGGTTTGAGTTTGACTGTTGGAGCATTCAATTTTTTCGTAAACAATCTTGGCACGCAGGACTCGACAGATCCGCAACAACTGGCGCTGGGCGCACTCGAGGCTCCGTCGACTGCGCTCGCCCCGTCGTCGATTCCTGAAGCCTGCTCGCCCGCAACAACCATGTCGACCGGCGAGATCGACAGGTTCATGATGACGGAACTCCAAGGCGAGGAGGCAGAATCAGCATACCGCACAAGCAACGTCGACTTCAACCTACCACTCGACGAGAGTTTCGACTGCGGGATCTCCCTCGATGACTTCTACGAGCCCGCGATTCATAACGACAGCAACGTCGACTCGGAGATCTTCACCAACACCAACCTCGACTCAGAAATCCATAATGGTTCGCCAACACCGAGATGAGCATAGGCGATGAGCACATCGACAACGAGATTCGCCTCGAAGATCTACTCGATGAACATACTGGCTCTGACATGAGCCTCGACGGCGACGTCGAGTCCATGACTGGAATCGACAGCACATACACCTGTCCACGGGTCACGCCCCATCAGGTCTACGTGGCCTTCTCCGCAGAATCATCCGCAGACGCAGCCGCTCGCAGGCCTGCACAATTCCCATGCACGGTAACCATGCCGGATGGGGTCACAACCTTGACAATCACGGAGGAGATGGCAGCAAAAGCAGATAAAGTCATAAAGGAGTGCACAATGATGCCACCAAATTCCACCCCAGAGGAGATGTTGACCTTCCAGTACTTCAACTGGCAGGAGTCAATTCGACTGCAAAACTACCGAGCGACGCTCGAGAGCGCAAAAGGCAAGCCAGCCTCTCGAGTGCCCGAAGAAGGGAGCAATCCCTCGGGTCCACAATGCAACCAACCCCACGACCTAGGTCGCGGTTGGCAAGCCTTCCAGAACATGAAAGGGTAGCAATCACCCGTAACCTGTCGTTCATGACAGAGGACGCTAACGGAATCCCAGTGCCCAAAACTGCTGCGGGTGCATTATTCTCCGTAGGTGCTTACCTCAAGGCAATGCAACCTCCGGCGAATGACCCTAACGCAGCCCTGCATCGCCAACAACTCAAATCGCTAGCTCTAGCGGCACAGGCTATACAGCCAGAAGACAAAACTCCAGCAAGGAATCGCGATCGCGACATAGTCGACTCACGACACGCAGCACATCATCGCAGTGGTCGCAGCCACCACTCGGATGAAGGAAGGAGAAGCACGCGCCGGCACAGGTCCAGCAGAAGCAGATCTCGAAGATCCTATAGCAGCGATTCATACTCTGATCGCGAACCAGAGCCATGCGGAGCATTGTGCTTCACTCGACGCATCCGTGAGACGCGGATGCCCAAAGGTTCAAGTTGACAGGCGAACAACCCAAGTACAACGGTCGCCAAGAACCTTCCGGGTGGCTAGAAGATTACAGACTCGCCGTGGCATGCCAGCGTGGCACGAACACCACGGCGATGCAGTACATACGACTCATGCTCGAAGGAACTGCCCGCGACTGGCTCAAGGCGCTCCCTCCATCATCATACGACTCGTGGGACGATTTCCGCAGAGACTTCATCAAAAACTTCGAGCCTCTATGTGAGCGCCCGAAGACATTCGAAGAATTAAGGGCATGCACTCAACGATCAGACGAGTCGTTGAGATCATACATACGGCGGTGGACCGAAATACGCAATTCGGTTGGCAAAGTGTCAGAAGACAGGGCCATGGATGCCTTCATACAAGGTCTCGCCAGGAAGGACTTCAAAGAGGCACTGGTCGTGAAAAGCCAACCTCCCTGGCTGACCTCATCAAAGTTGCGACTGAGTGGGCAGATGGAGAGGATTCTGTACGCAGATCCCGTGCTTCCCCACCACGCGACAACTACGAAAGCGGCAGTCGAGGCCGCAGAGATTCATACAGAGAAGATCGCAGGCGCAAACGTTCCAAACGTCCTTACGACGATAACAGACCCGAGTTCATGGCGGCTGGATACACACAACCCGGGAGGACCAAGATAGAAGCAATCGACGCTCGGATGATCGACGGGACAGTCGAGATCGCGAGCAGCGGAGCGACAGCTACAAAAGGCAAGAATGGCGCAAACGCAGCGACGCAAAACCCGAGCGGTCATTCGAGGAAAAGATGGACGACTGGTGCAGATTCCACCTCTTCAAGGGGGACGACGGAAAACTACGCTCCAATCACACCCTAAGGAACTGCAGGGAATTCGACCAAATGGCGACTGACTACATGATACGACTCAAAAGGTACGGCCCAGCACCTGCTCAGCCCACGCCTGCACCCGCACCACAGCCGAACGCTGTGCCCGCTCTCATGGCGCCACAGCCGCCACCGCAACCACCACCACAGCCTGCTCCAGGCGCAAACCTCGCAGGTGCCATACAACCCGTACTACGGGCGGAAGATGATCAATATCCACAGCCCCACGGGCAGATGTACATGATACAAAAGGGTCGCCCCTCTAACAGGCAGCAAAAGCTAATCACTCGACAGGTGAACATGGCTGTCATGGCACCTCCTGCCGTGCCCGAATTTCTGAAGGGATCGGAAACCATCATAAGCTTCAGTCGAGAGGATCATCCCCCAGCTGTAGTTCGACCAGGGCACGCGGCTCTGGTACTCGACGCGCAAATAGGAGGCTACGCCATGACCAAGGTCTTCATGGATGGAGGCAGCGGCATAAACATCATCTTCGCGGACACGCTCCGCAAAATGAACAGGTCAGTCGAAAACCTCCCAAAATCTTCAAATACCTTCCACGGTATTGTTCCTGGCAAAGCAATTAGCCCAGAAGGCACCATACAACTCGACGTTACGTTCGGGGACAAAAGCCACTTCAGGACAGAGTCGATTGAGTTCGAGGTCGTCGACTGGAAATCACAATACCATGCTATTCTTGGTCGCCCGACGTTTGCTCGATTCATGGCGGTGCCACACTATGCGTACCTCACGCTGAAGATGCCAGGACCAAAGGGAGTCATCTGTCCGTGGAAACTTTCAAAGGTCCGATGCTTGCGACCGCGAGTTCAGCAAAATCTCCGAGATGTTCGGGGTGGAAGAATCACTCGCCGACTGGCGATTTCCAACGACCGCACACTCCTTCCGGAGCATAAGAAGTTGGCAGTCGACAGATCCTTCAATGCTACAAATGACACAAGGTCGCATCAGGTGCACCCGACCGATCCGTCCAAGACAGTCAACATCTTCGAGCCTGCCTATCGCATAGGAAGGCGCGCTCGTCGAATTCCTCCGTGAGAACTGGGAAATATTTGCGTGGTGTCCAGCCGACATGCCAGGTATTCCCAGGGAATTCGCCGAGCACTCTCTCCAATTGTTTCCAGATGCAAAGCCAGTCAAGCAAACGATGCGTCGAATCTCCGGCCCAAAGCGAACCGCAGTCGAATCTGAAGTCGACCGGTTACTCGCAGCAGGATTCATTAGGGAAATCAAGAAATCACAATGGGTGGCCAACCCCGTACTCGTAGAGAAGAAGCATACAGACATCCTTCGGATGTGCGTGGACTTCACAGCGCTGAACAAGTGCTGTCCAAAGGATCACTTCCCGCTACCCCGAATCGACCAGATCGTCGACTCCACCGCCGGATGCGCACGACTCTCCTTTCTGGATGCTTACTCAGGTTATCACCAGATAAGGATGAAGCAAGAAGACGAAGAAAAAACGGCGTTCATAACCCCACTCGGGGTCTACTGCTACACAACTATGCCCTTTGGGCTCAAAAACGCGGGTGCAACATACCAGCGCATGATGCAGGACTGCCTCAAAAAGCAAATCGGACGCAACGTCCAGGTCTACGTGGATGACATTGTCATTACCACAAGGGAAGAACACACACTACTCGACGATTTGAGGGAGACGTTCGCAAACCTCAAACGCTTCCATATCAAGCTCAATCCTAAGAAGTGCACGTTCGGCGTTCCAGCCGGGCAGCTCCTAGGGTACCTAGTCTCTGCCCGTGGAATCGAAGCAGACCCGGAGAAAATACAGGCCATCCTCACAATGCAAAGGCCTTCAAAGCTTCACGATGTGCAGAAACTAGCAGGACGAGTAGCAGCGCTCAGTCGATTCATCAGCAAACTGGGTGAAAAGGCTCTACCATTCTATCGACTGATGAAGAAGGCGGACAAGTTCGAGTGGACGCCAGAAGCTGAAGCAGCCTTCACAGATCTCAAGCGGATCCTCACAAGCCCTCCGATCCTCGTCGCACCTAAGGAACGGGAACCACTCTACCTGTATGTCTCGGCTACAAACAGGGTGGTGAGCACCGTACTGGTAGTCGAACGCATGGAGGAGGGGCACATCCAAAGCATACAACGTCCAGTCTACTACCTGAGCGAGGTTCTCTCCATATCAAAACAGCGGTACCCGCACTATCAAAAGCTGGCATACGCTGTATTCATGTCCTCAAGGAAGTTGACACACTACTTCACCGAGCACCGATCACCGTGGTAAGTAACTCAGCAATCGGTGATATCCTCACAAACCCCAATGCAACGGGTCGAGTCGCAAAATGGCTCATCGAGCTGGCTCCAAGAGACATCAAGTACGAGCACCCGAAGGCTATCAAAGCACAAGTCCTACCCGACTTCACAACCGAGTGGATAGAGCCCAATTACCTGGAGCACCAGACGTGTCCAATTCCTGGACCATGTACTTCGATGGGTCCAAGAAACACGAAGGCGCAGGCGCAGGCGTCATCCTCATATCACCAAAAGGGGACAAGCTACGTTATGTTTTGCAGATGGGATTCAAACTACCCTCCAATAACGAGGCTGAATACGAGGCTCTGATCCATGGCATGCGGATGGCAAAAGCACTTGGGTGCACTCGATTGATGATCTACGGCGACTCCAATCTCGTGGTGCAGCAAACAATGAAGGCCTGCGACGCAATCGCGGACAACATGATCGCTTATCGCGACCTGTACAACACACTGGAGGGCAGCTTCGAGGGCTGTGAGTTGAGGCACATAGGAAGGGAAAGTAACGAAGAAGCAGACATGCTAGCCAATCTTGGCTCAACTGGCGCACAAATTCCACCTGGTGTCTTCCTCGAGCGCATCGAACACAGATCTATCAAGGAGAAACGAGAGCCTCCTCCGTCGACTACGCCACCAAAAGCAAAGCGCCAGCACAGAGGACCCCCCAGTCGAGGTATCTCATTGAGCCAACTTGGACTCAACCTTTTCTGGCTTACATACTCCGCGCGAGCTACCAGATGACATAACCGAGTCCCGACGCGTGACTCGAAGATCAAAAGCATACACCGTTATCAACGGCGAGTTATACAAGCGCAGCATATCAGGTATGTTCCAAAGATGCATCGCATTCGAAGATGGCCAAGCCATACTTCGAGATATTCATGCAGGTACCTGTGGGCATCACGCCAGCAGTCGATCACTCGTAGCCAAAGCCTTTCGCGCAGGGTTTTACTGGCCTACAGCACTCAAAGACGCGGAGGACATAGTCAAAAGGTGCGTCGGCTGCCAGAAATTCGCAACAAGGCCGCACGCACCCGCATCGGCGTTGAAGACTATACCGCTGGCCTGGCCTTTCGCCCAATGGGGGCTCGATATGGTTGGGCCACTCAAAAAATCATCGCATGGCGGGCATACTCACCTACTGGTGGCAGTCGACAAGTTCACAAAGTGGATCGAGGCGGTCCCCATCACAAATTCGACTGCTACTACGGCAGTCAACTTCATAAAGAGCATCATCTACCGCTTCGGTGTCCCAAACAGTATCATCACTGATAACGGCACAAACTTCACGGCTGAGGAGTTCAAAACCTTCTGCAAAGAGCAGGACATTACGCTCAACTACGCATCCGTGGCGCATCCACAATCCAATGGCCAAGTCGAAAAGGCCAATGGACTTGTGACGAGTGGGATCAAGAAGCGCCTCCTGGTGCCACTCAAAAGAGCTGCGGGTGCTTGGGTCGAAGAACTACCATCTGTGCTATGGAGCCTACGCACAACTCCCAACACTTCTACGCAGTTCACCCCATTCTTCATGGTCTATGGTGCAGAGGCAATTCTGCCATCAGATGTAAGGTTCAATGCGCCACGAGTTGAAGCATACAATGAAGAAGACGCGAAGAAGCACTCGAAGACGCAGTCGACTTGCTCGATGAGCGCGCGACACGGCCTTGGCCCGCACAGCTGTTTACCAGCAGGACTCGCAACTACCATAGCCGTCGACTGCGAACCAGGTCCTTCGTCGTTGGCGACCTGGTTCTTCGACTGAAGCAAAAGAAGGTGCACAAGCTCGCTTCCCCATGGGAGGTCCCTTCATCATCACGGAGGTCCTTGGTGGAGGCGCATATCGACTGAAGCACGCGAAGACAGGCGAACTCTCTCATAATCCTTGGAACGTTGCGCATCTGCGCCGTTTCTACGCATAAAGTGCTCACAGTCATACAATGTAATAGGCTATATGTCGGATGGCTGCAGGTTTCAGACGCGCTCTTTTCCTTACCAGGGTACCTAAGGGGACTGGAAGGTTTTTAATGAGGCGGCCTGCAGCCTAACATTCAAAAGAGGAATAAAATCAATGTTCCTTCGACTTCTTTGTGGCTACTACCCGCATAATTCATACCTTAACCGCACCCGAAACCCTCGGGGGCTGTTATCGATCAAATGAGCTCTCGCTCTTGCAGAAACACAATGCCTTAGCCGCACCCGAATGCTCGGGGGCTGCGTAACAAGGATCCAAACAAAGAACACAAAAACTCTGCAGCCGCACTCGAATACTCGGGGGCTGCACAGTCATTGGTTCACAACCAACACATATTTCACAAACCCCGCTCGACTGACTCGGGGGCTCGACAAAAAATCAAAGTATACAAACTATACAATATACAAAGAGTCAAAAATTACACTCGGGGGCAACTATTCTAATCCTCAGGCTCGTCCTTTACGGGCAGCTCGGGACCGCAAAGCTGTTCGCGAGTGCACTCGATTAGTGTCTCCGCAGCTTGGATCGTGTCATCCAGGTCTTTTGTTCGAGAACCTCTCCGGCTGCAGGTGTCCGCAACACCAACCTTGGTTTTCGACTACGCATATACGCCATTGCAGCGTTGGCTCCAATCACAAGTCTCTGAGACAGCAACTCTCGAATGGGATTTGTTTGACGGAAGATGTTCAACAAAGCACGAATCCCTTGTGGTTGTGGCCCCGCAGGAAAAAGAGTCTCGTTCAGGCGAATAAACGCTGCCCGGCATAACTCCAGCAGTTCAGCACTTCGCCAGACGCGATCCTTCAGGGTGGCGAGTATGCGGGCATGGTACCTATCAAGCCAAAAGTGTTGACGCCCAGTCGTAGGGTCGTCAACCACGCTATCCAGACGCCCTTCCACGCGAATCTTTTCAGCCTGGAAGTTGTCGACAAAGCCTACAAACACGGGCGCACCAGTCAGATCAAAAGGAAAAGCTACGCAAAAAGCTTGTAAACAGAGCAAGACTCGAACTTACACTCGAGTTGCCTGTTCACAAGATCCATCTCCCCGAGCACATATTCCTCGCGTTGGGTGGCCAACGCGGGTCTCGCCCTCAATCGATTCAGCTCAGCCTGGGCGTCCTTCAGATCTTGCTCCATTCTCACAAATTTGGCCTTCATATACTCCATCACCTTGGCATCATTTACCACCTGACCCTGGGATCGGGTGGTGATTGGAGCCTGCGAGGAACTAGTCGCAGTAGCAGGTTCTCGTGACTGTTCAAAGAGCATAATCACAAACACAAAGTTTGTGTCAGAAGCTAAAACTCATGTCATAAGCATACAACTCTTCGAGTGAAAGACATTAGCAAAAGACTATTTGCATAAACAAGGTAGCACAAACAAAGCGCAGACTCGCGCAGTTCAGAAGGTATCATTACAAGGCATAAAAAAGCAAAAGGGTACAGCTACCCTAAACCTAAGATTCGATTTCCTAAGCAGACGATTGGCAGTCTCGAGTGCCCGGCGCTCCATGGTGTTCATAAAAACCTCGGCCAGTCGCGCGGCGGCTCCGCTCACCCCCTTCAGAGAAATGGGCTTCCCATCTGGCTTGAGGGAACGCAGACAGTGCTGCCTCATAGTCGCAATCTATCCCATGTCCCATAAGAAGCTTGATGGTGGACTCGGATCCGCGTACCGTGTTGGCGCGAGCGAAACCCGCCATGGTGGACGTCCCGGGGCCAAACACGTCGGCGAAGTCATCCACCGTCGACGGCACTACGCCAGTCGGGAACACCACCTGGTATACAGCGCCAAGTGTGCTCGTCGATTTGGCGAGTGCTTCTTTCGCCTGGTTGCATAGGCGCCTAAGCCGCCCACAGCCTGTTCCAGCGAAAGATCGTCACTCGCCACGTCCGCAGAGGCCGGTGCGCCAACAGCTTCTGCACAATTCAAAAAAGGCAAAAGTCATTTCATGACACTCGACAGTTATATCATCATATCAAAAGGAGAAAAGATTACTCACCTCCCATGGCCTGCGCGAGTGCCGCGAGCTGGTCAGCATATCCTCGCTCGCGTGCAGCGGCTGAGTTGGTGGCGGCAGCCAGCTCTTTCTTCGACTCTTCGCGCTGCGCGGCGAGTGGTCTTCCAGCTCCTTCTTCTCGCCTGGCCCAGCAAAATCACGTGCATTCAATACTCGACAAAATCAAGCATTGCAAAAAGAAATTCAGCAAACAAAGCAAAAAGGAGAACTCACGACTGAGCCGCTCTAGCTCGGCGCGCATGGTGTCCCTCTCCTGCTCCACCTGGACATAAGCCTTGGCGAATCTGCCAAGGTATGGTAGAAGGGCTGCGAGCACACGAATTCAGCAAAAATTCAAACTCTCACAGACCTACAACTAAACGGGTCAAGCAAAAAGCTACTTACGTGGTTCATCCACGGCTCAGGAGCCGCGACTGATGTCCCGAATCTGGAGTTGCCGCCTTGGCTGCCTCAACAGACAGCATCAGTGGCCATGGCTGGGCAGCCTCGTTTCCAGTCGGTGCATAATTCGAGTGCTCCAGGGTTGGAACATTCTCGACTGGAGGAGTCCCAGGCTGATTGTTTTCAGCGCTGTGGGCAACAAACAACAGCAAAAAGACGGTCAGCACAAATATGTGACAGCACAAAATTCTCATATCATACTCAACAATCACACACCTGTGTTCCTCATCCTCCTCATCTTCGGAGTCGCCAAAAATTGGGCCTCCAAAAGCTGGGGTACCACTCGACTGAAGAGGAAGAGTTGAGCTCGTTGAGCACGCACGCAAAGGAGCGGCTTGGAAAACAGGTGGTGAGCCTGATTCCTCGTCATCCTCCAAGCCCTGCCCCCTCGGGTGAACTCACAGCAGAAGGCGCCTTCTTGGCCAGTCGACGCGCTTTGGTG